>CM053771.1:482656436-482701755 GCA_028658325.1 Potorous gilbertii | reverse complement strand
GGAGGGAGGGATGGAGAGTAGCTGGAACTTAAAGTTTTAGGACCAACTGTTGAGTATTGTTCTTGCTACTAGGAAATAAGAAATACAGGTAATGGGGAATAGAAAGTTATCTGGCCCTACAGGACAAAAGAGAAGATGGGGTAAGAAGGGAGCAATGATAGAAGAGAGGGCAGATTGGTGATATGGGTAATTAGAATGTCCAGTGTATTGGGGAGGGGGGAGAGGACAAATGGGGAGAAAATTTTGGAACCCAAAATCTTGTGAAAATGAATGTAAAAAGATAAATAAATTTATTAAAAAAAAAAAAGAAATGTACCTTCTTAATCTTTCTGATCTAACTTCTACTAAAACTGCATCCTCAAGGTTCACTCCTAGTCAGTTTATAAGTTTTCTCCAACCTCCTTCTTTGACAGTTCTGTATCTATTGACCCCTTTTGCTATGGTTTCTTTGGCATTATATTTGTTGATTCTCCTCCTACTCATCTGCTCCTCATTCTGTCTCTTTTGCTAGCCATTCCTCTTTCACATACTCTCCAAATGATAGCTGTTTTCAGTGATGTTGTTAGATGACTTCAATGAAGGTGAAAATGGTATCAGAGTCAACTGACACGCGTATGGTAATTGATTTAACTTGAAAAGGCTATAAGCCAAGATTAAAGCGGAGAGTTGGTTTGAGTTTTTGTTCACAAATGATTGTGCACTCAAAGCAGCCTCTGAGGCTGAGGTGCAATAAAGTATGGATCCATTCTCTGCTTCTTGTGCTCATTTGGGTCTAACAATTAATGCCAAGGAAACACAGGTTCTCCACCAGGCAGCATGACGCTATCCATACATGGAACCACTGGTTAAAGCAAATGGAGAAATCTTGAATTCGGTCATCAGCATTCTTGGCAGTATACTTTCCAGGGATGCACATGTAGATGATGAGGCTGATAGATGAATTGCAAAATCTAACTTAATATTTGGAAGGTTTTGAAGGGGTGGGAGAGAAGAATTATTAGGATGCCTACCAAACTGCAAGTCTGCTGATAAATTGTGCTGACTTCATTGTATGGCTGTGAAACCTCGACAGTACGCCAGCACCATGTCAGGAAACTGAATCACTTTCATTTGAATTGTCTGAGGAAGACTCTGAAGATCACCTGGCAAGATAAGGTACTGGACACTAAGGTCCTTTCTTGAGCTAAGCTGCCAAGCATTCAAATTCTCTTGCAGAGAGTGCAACTCCTAGGGGTTGGCCACATAGTTTGAATACCAAAAATGTGAGTTCTGGAGAACTCACTCAAGGCAAGTGTTCACACAAAGGTCAAAAGAAGTGGTACAAGGACACTCTCAATGTCTCTTTGAAGAACTTTGGAATTCATTGTGAGACATGGGAAAACCTGGCACAGGACCTCTCAGTATGGCATGCCCACATCAAAGAAGGAATTGTACTCTATGAGCAAAGTAGAATTGCAGTAGCTCAAAAGAAACATGAGATGCACAAATTTAGAGCCATCTCCACTCCAAATGTTCCTGTGAACTATTTGTACCCAACCTATGGGAGAGCCTTCTGAGCTCATTTTCACCTGAACAGCCACACTCAGACATACTGAACCTTGACCCCAATATAGTGATATCATCTTGCTCCTCTTCAAGAATTTAGGACAACCTGGGGTGGGGGTAGGGGAGAGATGGAGAGGAAATTTGGAACTCAAAATCTTATGGAAATGAATGTTAAAAACTAAAAATAAATTAATTTTTAAAAAGGACCACAATCAATCGTATAATACCTGACATTTATATAGTGCTTTACCATTTGCAAAGCACTTTACATACATTATACTGATTTATTCCTTTAGTCATCTTTTCTCTATATACACTATCTCTTGAATATATGTTCATACCTATGACTTCAACTCCCAACTCTTTGCAGATGTTCCCCAAATCACCTGCTTTGTACCATCTTTCAGACCTTAGTACCTCATTTTCAACTGCTTTTTTGACACCCAGGTGGAATTGAACATCCCACCAACGCTTCAAACTCAACCCGTCCCAACCAGATTTATCATCTTCAGCTAAAACCAGCTCCTCCATGAATTTCCTCATTTCTGTTAATGGCATCACTATTAATTACCCTGCTTCAAAACCACAGGCAAAATATTTGACTTTTCACTCTCTTTACTCACCCCTCCCCTATTTTGTTAAGAAGTTTAATCAATTTATCCTTTGCTGTATGTTTTTCATCAGTCTCTTCCTTGTCAATCTTCCTGACACTACTCTAGTTCAGGCTCTTATCATTTAATTCCTGAACTACTGTAAAAGTATCCTAACTTCTCCTTCTGACTGGTCTGCTCCATCTCACATAATGTCACCCTAACCTTTCAAAAGAATAACTTCTTATGCTATAATTTATCAGCTCTGATCATACTGTTCCTCTGTTCCAAAATCAAATCGAATTCAAACTCCTTATCCTGGTATTAAAATCCATCACAATCTTCTCCAAATCTCTTTTTCCAATCTTAAATCTCACTGTTCCCCTAAATAAACTCTTCATTCAGAGTGAACTCAGCTACTTCATATATGCCTTGTACTTGTCTCTCTCTGCATGCTCTCTATCAAGAGATAGAAGACAACTCCACCTATTAAAATTCTATCTCTTCTCCAAACCCAGCTTAAACGCGGCCTCTGCCTCAGTGCCTTCCCTCATTACACAAACCAGAAGTATTTTCTCTGACATCTTTTCATAGGATCTTCTATTTAGAGATGGAAGGGACTTAATTAAGAGGTCCTCTAATCCAAATGCTTCATTCTATAGATGAGGAAACTCAAGACCACAAATGGGAAGTAACATCACATAAATATAGTTCTGACTCCAATTCCAGCACTTTCTCCACCACATTAGACCTACAACACTTAATTTGGCACTAATTCCATAAGTGTTTCTGTCTTGTTGCTATTTTCCTTACAAGATTATAGGCTCCTCAAGGAAATGACCTTTTACATTACTTGTACAACTTTGTATCCTCATAGAATCCTCTACAGAATCACAAAATTTCAGATTCAAAACTGAACTTTAGACATCTAGCCCAAGACCATTATAGGTTCTCAATAAAAATATAATAAATGAATGAATGACTTGAACCATTCTGTTTCAAGTTTCCTATGATCTACTCTACTAGAGTAGTTAAACACAGGGCTGGACATGTTCCTACGTATCCCATGGACACTGATATATGATGTCAGTGACTTCAAAGAGACTCCCTTCCCAAAAAATATCTCCCTCAATTGTCTCAAATTTTGCCCCAGATATATGATAGTAAAATCAATGAATCATTGACTCAAAGCTGGAAAGAACCTTAAAGATCACTTAATCCAACTTCTATCTGAGAAGGAATTCTTTCTACTTCCCACAGATGCCCACAACACACTAGACAACTAAGTGATTATCTGACTATTGCCTGGTGACTTACAGTGATGGAAAACTCTTTACCTCCAAAAGCAACTCATTTCACTTCTAGACAGCTCTACTGGGTCATTTTTCCTTATTGTAAGACAAATCTGTCTCTCTGTAACTGCTCCACATTTCTCTAAATTGTGGGGCCAGTTAGAACAAACTTACTCTTTGTTTTATAAGGCAGTATCTTAAATACTTGAGAAAAGGTATTATATCTTCCTAAGTTTTCTCTTCTCCAAACTAAACATTCCAATTCCTTCAAATGATCGTAAAGCCAAATCTCAAGTCCTATCACCATCCTGGCTGTGTTCTGGATACATTTTGGCTTGCAACACTCTTCCTAAAATGTGGCATGCAAAATAAAATCTAGTATTCCAAATACAATCTGAGTACAATGCGAAAAAAAGTGTCCTGCCTCTTTTAATGTGGAACAAAATTGAATTTTCATTTTTTTTCCCCTCTGAGCTCTTTTCTAGTATTATACTCTTAGAAGCATTATTTCCCAGAAGACATCATAGTGTATGAAAATGAACTCTAACTTGAAGTTTAAAAAAAGTTATCAAGTTCCAGGTATGGTATTTAATTTCTTAGTGAAAGTCAATTTGGTAAAGTGGGAAGAGACACCAAGAAGACCCCAATTCAAGCCTTGCCTCTGACAAACATTGGTTGTCTCTTAACACTATATACTTCTTCCGTCCTTCCAACTCTAAATTCACTATCTTTATACTCTGGCCCAACTCCATCTATCTACATATATTATCTCTATTCCTTTAAGGTTCATTGGATGTTAATGAGTGTGATTCCTAGGTAGAATTTTTGCATTTTAAAATGAGCCTTAAAAAAAATAGTAAAATAAAATGAGCCTTACCGGCATTTTTATATCTCTTACAAAGTATACAAACTCACATATATCTAGATATAAAAACACCTATCTCATAAGCAATATATATGATATATTGTTATCATTTATATATTAGTTATATCATTATTTTATATACTTATAGAATATATAAATAATTATTATTTATAATGCGTCTATTAAAATTTTGTATTATATAACAAAGTACATTATATTGTTATAGAAAATATATAAATAAAATGTGTATCAAATTATTATTATATATTATTATTATATTATTATATAACGTGCTTATATAATAATATAGGTGATATATTATTTCAGTAGTGTCCACCTCCTCCTGACTCCATTTTGATGTTTTCTTGGGAAAGATGCTGGACTGGTTTGCCATTTCCTTCTCCAGCTCATTTTATAGATGAGGAACTAAGGCAAACAGGGTTAAGTGACTTGGCCAACATCACATGGCTATTAAGTATCTCTGAGTTAGAGTTGGGTTAGAGTCAGAGCCATTTTAGGATCAGGGTTAGAGTCAGAGTTTCTGTTGCTATATAAGTAATATTTAAATAATAAACCATATATGTACCTTATTAGCCCCTCTATCTTGTGAGGTAGATGGGGTTTTTTTTAATTATTATTTTAGACTCAAACACCAGAACTCAAATACAGAATAGAGAAAAGAAAACATATCATAAAATTAATTATTGAAACTTAAATACAAAATAAGAAAATAAAATTAAAAAGCATGTCATGCGCATAGCAGATCATGAGAGGATTCTAGATATATAGCAATAAATTTTCATTTCAAGAAAGCCTGTATGACAAATACTACATATTGCACTGGGAGCTGTCCATCTTTTCTTTGCTTCCTTGTAAATTCTCTGCTGTGCATCTTTTACTTTGTTCTTTTTTCTTCCTTCCTCCCTTCCACCCTCAAAGGCTACAATTAAGTGTAGATATATTTAGATATAGATATATACATGAATATATAGATATGTGTTTGTGCATTTTGTAAGAGAATATGAAAATGCCAGCAGGGTTCATTTTAAAATGCACAAATCCCAGCTAGGAATCACATCCAATAATGCCTGAGTAAGAATTGTTTATCAGATTATGAAGTTTAGTCTGTAAAGGAATGGGGATAATTTGCAGAGATAGGAGAAACAAGTCCAGAAAATAGAGATCATGGATTTAGAGTTGAAAAAAGAAGAAATCAACTAGAACCTACTGTAAGATTTTGAGGTAGGGATTGCCTCATTTTTGTATTCATATCCAAAAGATCTGGCACATAAGATGTGCTTGATAAATGCTTTGTGACTGATTAATCTAGGTCAACCCCCCTCATGTTACACATGAGACAACTGAGCCCCAGAGAGGTTGAACAAATTGAATAAGGCTGATGGGTATTAGTAGCAGAGCCAAGATTCCAACTCAAGTCCTCTTGTTTCAAACGTCTACAATAGGGTGCTTCCTGCCTAAAGTGGCCTGGAGAGTTGGGTATGGCATGAGAGTACAGGACACTCTTGGGGGAGAAGATCCAAAGAAAGAAAAGAATGTTAGAAAAAGAAACAACGAACACCACTTTCAATAAAATGGGCCCAGCAACCATCTACCAAAGTGGAAGAGCTAGAAGGGTTCCCCCAGAGGTTGCCATAGCAAGTGCCAGCAGAGGATTCCCAACACATCCCACAGTGGATTCCACCAGAAGCTACCCCAGGGTATTCACTCCTGCTATTACAAAGTCAGGTCTATTCATATAGATTAGTACAACTTAACCTTCCAGGAGAACACAATAATTAGACCTCTGTTCCAGTAACAGGCGCTCACTACTTCCCACTTCCTTGAAGGTGACAATATAATTTAAACACTCCTAGACATGGTCCAAACTGAAATTACATGGTCATGTTATGCTGTTCACTACAAATACTATGAAAAAGGAAGGAGTGGTGCTCAGCCAGAGAAATAACAATCTGACAGCTACCATTATGAATATATAGAAACTATTCAAGCATGTTCTCCACCTTCATCCAATTTTCAGAGCTTGACATGACTCATTTTTCAGACTGAAACATCTGGAACCACAGTGTTGGAATACTGAGCTTCCCCTGAAATGTCAACTCAGCTTTTATGTAATCAAGATTGTCTAGATGTTCTCAAAATTTCTCTGGTCCAACTATAAATAGTCCACGGTAGCAACATTTGCTTCTTGTGAGTGACTAGCTTTTCAGCTGAATGAATTTTGTTCAAGGAAAAAATGAATCTAAATTCTCAGCTGTAATAATGGAAGTTACTCAGCTATATCAAGATTTTGAAAGGTTTCCAAAATCACTTCCCAGAAGTTGTCAATTTTATAATTAAAACTAAATCAGGGACTTGAATTCAGGAATACATTTCTGTATTCTGAATGACACAAAAACAGAATAAATTGTAGAATTTCTTTCCAAACCAGTAGTTGGGGTGACTATTGGTTTCATTTTCATTTGATCACCAGCGTAGTATAATCCATCTTCCTTCAAAGATATTGAATGCAGACAATGATTTATCCCAAGTGTTGTGAATGTCAATACATACTGACAGAGTATCAACATGGGTGGTATTCCAAATACCTTCTTAATACAACTCAAGGTACACCTATGAACACCAACATGAACAGGTTCCACTGAACATAGAAAAGCCCTCCTACAAGACAGACTGTGACCTGCCCACATTCCCTTATTAAGGAACTTAGAATCTTGGCTTCCTTGTCCTTTTTTCTCCCTGAAAATCAGTTAGCCATCCTCTATCAAGTTCCTACTGTCTGTCAAGCATTGTGCTAAGTGCTAAGGTTACACAACCAAGAACAAAACAATCCATACTCCAGAGGAATTTACTTCCTAACAAGATGTGACCCCCTCCCTTCATGTATCTTAAAATCTAGAAGGAAGATGAAATGAATGAGACCTGATGGATGGTATTACCTGATGAGCTTATTAGAAAAGTACAAAACAAAATGAGTGGAAAAGTAGATACTGACAAAAAGAGTCAAGTAAAATTTCCTGAAGGAAATGACTCTTGAAATGGGTAAGAGTTCAATAAGTCTTCCTTGTTAGAGAAGGAGAATGTTCCAGGCAAAGGAAACAGTAAAGGCATGGAGGCAAAGGAATGGTGGTAGTACTAAGAAAGCAGTCATCAATTTGGAACATTAAAGTGCATGGAGGGGAATAGTTTGAGATAAGAATGGAAAGAGGTGGTGCCAAACTGTGAAAGGTTTTAAATGTAAAAAGATTTGACCTTTACTGAACTGAGCACAGGATTAATACAGACAGATCTATGAGCAAGAAAATTCATTCTGGGATTGGTATGAAGGCTAGTTGAGAGGCAAGAGAGAGAGAATAGGGATAGAAAGACCTATACAGAATCTACTGAAATAATCTAAGCAGGTAGTAATAGGTACCAGTACTAGGAAAGGGGTAGTGGAAATAGAGAGGAAAGGATGAATGCAAAGGATGTTACATAGATAAAATTGATATGATCTGATAATTAGAAAAGGCTTCAGAAACAACACAGTCCCTTTGTCTTCCTATTGTGTCACCTGCACTGATGATATATCCCATGTGTGTGTTCATCCTTCACTGCCAAAGAAGACCATGCTATCAGAGAAATGATGACATGATTTGCACTTGACTTTGTTTTGAGTGAAGGAGGGCTGTACAGGTCACCAGGCTCACTTCTGCTCCAGAGCCATCTGAATCCAGTGAACAGATATTCATCAGGATGACTAGAGATGACCCAGGCTGAGGCAATTGGGGCTAAGTGACTTGCCCAAGGTCACACAACTAGTGAGTGTCAAGTGTCTGAGGTGAGATTTGAACTCAGGTCCTCCTGACTCCTGCATTGGTACTCTATCTACTGCACCACCTAGCTACCCCAACTGATGATGTAACCTGGCCTCTGAACGTAGATGGTTTTCTAAGAGTCTTCATTAAGCATCTTCTCTTTTTTCTCTTCCCTTTCAACTTGGGTGATCTCCCTTCTTTGTAGAGTTCTGCAGATTGTTCCCAAATCTGTGCTTCCAATCCTGACCTCTCTTCCGAGCTCCGCACCTTTACCTGTAGCAGTCTGTAGGCTATCTCTATCTTGACGTCCCTTTAACACCTCAAACTCAGGGTCTCCAAAAGTAATTCCATTATCTTTCCCCTTAGATATGCTCCAATGTCTGACTTCAATATTTTTATTTTTGGTACCATCATTCACTCATTATCCCATGGTCACCTGCTCAGGGATACTCTTGACTCTTCTCCTATTCCCTCCCCTCAAAGAGTTCACAGTAAATTAATGAATAAGAAAACATGAAATATATATCTATTTTTTTATATTTTTATACTATGTACCTTTTATACATTTATACCATATATAAACAGCAAAGTTAAGTCATTGGAGAGATAAAAAACTGGAAAACCAATTCACTCTCACCTAATTTCTTCTAAATGGAAACATTGCTGAGAGCATCAGCAAGTGCTGTTTGGCTACTTAAATACTTCACATATGAGCTCTTTGGTGTAGGTATTCCCTCCTACAAGACAGATTATGACCTGCCCACACTCCATCATCCTGTGTCATTTCTGGTCCATATCTGTCTATAAATCTTACACTGAGAATCTAGTCAACTCATTATTGGAATTTACCCAATATTAATGCTACCTTCTCAAAGACCAGGTTCCAACAATGATTTTTTCAAGTGCTGGCTTGACATATACTTACCTGAAGATGAATTATTTAATTCCATGGAGCTACAGTTCTATACCAAATCAAGTGCTTTATAAGATAATTCAGTCATTGGAATTATTTCAGTAATTCCCTAGCATTCGAAACTGAAAATTACTAAGGACCTCTAGAGAAATACTATGTATGAATATAGAGTCATTATTTACACGAATATAAATCCACTGAGAAAGGGCTGTTATTTCTATTACCTATAGACAAATTCCCTTTATAAGAGTTTTATGAGCTATACACCAACACAGCGATAAAGAGGACTCATTGCTCTTCACAAAGTAGATAACTCGAAGGCTGCTGAGGCATGAATCCATTGCTGATAGCAAGTGCAAAAGGCTCATCATTCTGAATATGCATAAATCATGGATCTTTCATATTAACATGCAAAGCTAGATAACTAAAATATATAATGAAAAGAGCTCCATTTGGAAAGGCCTAAAAGATAGCAGTCAGGGAAGGTGCACTAAATCATGAGAATAAAGAGATCCAGTCTCTTAAAACATGACATACATCTAGGACTAAAATGGGGGGGCTATATGTGTGTATGTGCATGGCATACGTGCATGTATGTACATGTATGTATGTGTGGGAGTGTGTGTATGAGTATGTTCATGTGTATGTGCATGTGTGCTCATGTGTGTTTGTATGTGCGTATGTTGTATATGAGTATTTGTGTGTGTGTTTACCTGAAAAAATTTTGACAGAAAATGAAAGATTAAAGCAGGAAATGAATTTTTTTTGGCATTCTTCTTTCTCCTTCACCACAGTGAAAACATACCTTGGAGTGAGGAATCAAAAAGCAAGAGTTGTTTAATTCTCTGGCCTCAGACAATCTCAAGCAACAGAGAGTGGGGAAAAGAAACACAGAGGGAATAGACACAGAAAAGAGAGGGTTAGGAGAATTATGAGTAGGGGTATTGTTAATTAACCTAATAAAAGCTGAAATAGGAATTTTTTTCACAGAACTAATGCTCAAAGAAGTTTTTTTAGACCTAAAAAATCAGAATGAATATAAGCACAATTTAAAAAAATAAGTTGCCAGCAATAGGATTTATGATTTATGATTTATGATTTCACTGGTGTAAAGAACTCCCAGGTAAAGAAACAAAAGATCAGCACCTTCTCTTCCACTCACAAAGTCAAAGACAGTTGACTAAAGCACTCAGTGACTTGCATAGGGTCACACAGCCCTCTATTCACTACAGCATGGTTGCCTCCAAGAATTTCCATAAAAATTACAATTCATCTTCCAACTTTAGTATTGTCTTCCTTTGAGCTGCTGTCCTTCCCCCTGCCCTCATGTCATCACTTCAATTCAACAAACATTTATCTTTTCTATTCTCTTCCATAATCATTTAGTGATTGCCTACTGCAGTCAAATTATTGTAGTAGGTGATAATTAAACAAAGAAAAAACTGAAGATAGCTCCTGCAGTCCGGAAATTTATTAGCTCCTACTATGTGCAAGTCACTGTACTAGTTATTAGGAAAACAGAGATAAATAGAGCACCAACTCAAGAAGCTTGTGAACAAGTAGGGAGAAAGACACCTGCACAAATATCCATGCTCCCAGGCAGAATGAGACAATCACAATGAAATGGAAGATGCAAAGTCCTGAATGACTTTTTAACCTCAGCTTTCACATAACACTTTATGTTTTTATAAACTTTCCAATGCACTCAATGTGTACAATGGATATTCTTTTTCTTATACTGGTGTCTTATGTCCCTATCAGACTATAATCTCCTTAAAGACAGGGTCTAAAACTCAAATTACGTATCGCTGCTCTGCATCTGAGGATCTGCCTGATCTCAGCTGCACAGAACAAGATGCCCCTACCTCGATAAACTGATGGTGTCTAATCTCATCAGTTCAGTCATTTTTTTCAGTCATATTGGACTCTTCAAGATGCTATTTGGGGGTTTCTTGGCAAAGATACTGGAGTGGTTTGCCATTTTCTTTTCCAGCTCATTTTTTTTACAGAAGAAGAGACTGAGGTAAACAGAATTAAGTGACTGCATAGGGTCACACAGCTAGACAGCTAGTAAGTGATAAGCCTTCTTGACTCCAGATCTGGCACTCTATCCATTGCACCACCTAGTCATCCTAACTCATTACAATTCTGCTAACTCTAGCCTCATATAACACTTCCCTTAGCCTCTTCTCCCCTCTGATTGGAAGGTGGAATACTAAACCTTTCCCAAAGCTTTCTTTTAAAGAGGGCAGAAACTGGACTTAAGAGTTCGCTCTAGTCACCATCTGCAGCTTTACCTGGTTTCCACTCCACGGAATAAGATATCTGCAATTGTGCACACCCCCACTCCTAACCCACCATTTAGCCTAGTGCCTGGCGTACAGTAGGTGCTTAATAATTGTTTATTGAATTGAGTATATCTCCCCCTGAGCAGATATAGACAGGTAGAAGACTTTCATGAGCTTTCTTTCCATAGGGCATAGAACTAAAATTATAAAATATTATGTACCTGATGTTACTTCATAGTTACCTCTCAGTTCAATATATAAATTAACTGGTCACAAGGATGCAAATTAAATTAACAGTGAACTGTTAGCTTAAGAGATTTTGATTTGCGAAAACCTCTTTATCTTAATAAGTGTCAGGCTAATTAGGCCACCTCCTGCAAAGAGATTCTGACCACCAAAAGGGAAAAATCTTTTTCTTGTGGAACAAATTATCACTCTAGGATCAATCATGGTTAATAACTAATTTCCAAAATCCTTCTTAAATATAGCATTTCTATCATATTAAATCATGTTCACTAGAACGAGATGTTCTGTATATACCTAAGTTATCATTAAATCAAAGATATTATAAAGCTACTCATGGAAAAAGTTACAAAATATATTAAGAAAGGAACTCAAATGACAGATATATCTCTTCTTAGAATTTATGACCTTAAGCCTAAAGGTCATATTGGATAACAGTAGTAACAATAGTAACATGTTCACATAGAGGCAGCTAGGTAGCACATTGGATTGAGTGCAAGACTTGGAGTCAAGACCCAAGTTCAAATTTTGCTTCAGATACTTACCTGTATGAGCCACTTAAACCCTGTTTGCCTCAGTTTACTCATCTATAAAATGGAGATGATCTTAATAACACCTACTTGGGGATTGTTAAGAGGATTACATGAAATAAGATTGTATAAAGTGCTTTGAAAATCTTAAAGTGCAGCATCAATTTAATTAATATTATGTCTATAGCTAAGATTTACCAAATGTATAAGTAAATATTACCTCCTCCTTTTTCTTTGACTGGACCTAGGATTTCATCAGTGAGGTGAGTTCCCAGTGAAGAAACTCCTACTACCAAAGCAAACTGGCCAACGTTCTGCAACTTACATTCTAAGATAGTTGTACTGGGAAGTAAGTGACTTGCTCAGAGTCACAAAGTCAGTATACGGCAGAGATTGACTCCTTCTCATGTCCATTTTACAGAAGAAGCAACTGAGGCTTGGAGAAGTTAATTGGCATATCCTGAAGTCACATAGCTAAGTAGTGTTAGAAGCAGTTCTTAAATTAGGAATTTCTCATTCCTAAAAATAATATTTATTATAGAATATTCGGTTACATCTTTGAGTATATATAATTACCCAAGAGGTATTTACTAGGCTTTAATTTATATATATCACCAGAATCACCCTTGACTTCTCTCTATAACATTCTAGATCTCTGTTCTTCATTAGTTTTTTTCCTCCCTAAAACTCAATCCTTAACTATTTATTTTTCTCTTTCTCTCCCTATACTTCCTCCTCTGGAGAACAGATCTCCTCTTATGATTTCAGCTATCACCTATTTATTGGCAACATCCCCATCTCTGTCACTACCCTGATCTCTTTCCTGAGACCCAGGCTCTAATCTCTAGCTGCTTGATGGAAATTTCCACTGGGAAATCCATACTAGTCATTTCAAACTCAGCATGCTTGCAACAAAATTCATCATCTATCTTCTCTGAAAACTTTCCTCCTCTCTTCTAACTTCTTCATTTCCATCATTGGAACAGTGTCATCAATCTTCCGAGTCATTAGTACTTGAAACCTCAAAGCTATATTTAACTTCTCCCTCCTAGGCTGCCCTACCAATTCAGTCACCAGGTGCTGGCAATGTTTTTCTTCATCGGGGTTCTGTAAACATTCCTTTGTTCCCATTTATACTGCTGTCACCATAGAACAGGACCTCATCACCTTATGCTTGACTTCGGTCAAGAGCCTCCAGTCCTCAAAAAAACACTAGCTGTGTTGCCTTGTTAACGCCACTTAAAATGCCACACTCTCTCTTCTCAGTCCATTCAATTATCACTAGCCCTTCTTTGCCCATATTAGGTCCCAACTCCTCCTGAAAGTAATCCTTATCAATCCAGTGATTTCTCCTTCCTCTGAAACCCCAGTCTGTTTGTAGTATTCATTAGGAACTTATCATATATTATCTAACAGTGTTATTTAACAGGCCATGTATTTATCCTGAATAAATACTCTAGTATGATTTTAAGATATACATGGGAGTGACAATGATCTTTATGATGAGGGTTTTCTTTCACTGTATAAATTGCTTTTCAGCAATAAACAACAAACAATAAAATGGCAGAAACTTGTATTATCTACACCTTTCAGTCAATTGTATAACTTTTAAAATATCTCTATTGTACGTAACATTTGTGAAAACCTTACTGTTCTTTTCATAAACCTTCAGAAAGGATGCCCTTGATTGGTTTACAGATTATTCTCATAAAAAAATTGATGTCATTATGCACATGGGAAAACCAAGAAGATATAAAATTGTCATTTTCCAGATCATGATATGCATTTGAGTAGATGGCCTGTAGAGTTGGTCCATCAGTACAGATGTACACAAACATTTATTATAGAAAATGAATTGGGGCCAGAATTTAAAAAGAGGAGAATGGATGAGGCTGCATTTGGTAAATTGTGTGGTGTTTTGAATAACCTCATTTTAAAAATTCAGGAATATCATTTGGTTGAAAATTATGGAATATCACAATTCCCTGAAGAATTAAAATTGAAGGTTAAGAAAAAGCGATAGAAGGATGAATGGTGGGCAGGAGTAGACAATAACACATTTCCACTGAAGAATTATGAAACAAAAGAGGCATAAAAGATATCATTAAGGAAATATATGACTATTGGGGTGAGTTTTTTTGCCTTTCTTTGACTATCTAGAGCTCTAATAGGTACATAGCAAGTGCCTATTGATTGGTTGACAAAAAAGAATCATGTGTAGGCCATATGACAAGACACTCTATACTCAATATCAAAAGAACCAGAGGAATATTCCCTGCATGGTCTCCTTTAGAAGATGTGTAGGGAAAATATGGTCATGGGTCAGTCATACAACAGAAGAATTTGTAATCCTCATCTTAAAAACTCACTTTATGATATCACAGATAGATCAAAGTAGCAAAATATGTCTTAGGTAGAAGATTGGGCTTAGAGATCCAAGTATCAATCCTGCCTTATTTATTACTAGTCAAATAATATGATGATGTATGACAATGAGCACGTTAAATCTGGATTTGATTTATCTCCAAATAAGCACAATCAAAAATATTAGATGCATAGAAGGTAATGACGGCCATCGTCATAATAAATAGGTATTATTTATATAGTCTTTTAAGGTTTACAAAGTGCTTGACACTGTCTCATTTGATCCTCAAAACAACTCTGGGAGGTAGATGGTATTGTTATCCCCATTTAACAGATAAGGAAACTGAGGCTATGAGAGCTGAAGTGAATTGCACAGCTAAGTATATAAAGCAGGAAGTGAACTCAAATCTTCCTGACTCCACATCAAGAACTTTGCCCACTATACCACCAAAACACAAAGAAAATACCTGCCTTTGTTATAAGGGATGACTGTCTAGAAGAAAGAAGCAGAGGAGATACAGGAAGAAATCTAGGTTATGTAAAAACAAATTTGTTGTTGATGTTGTTGCCAAGTCATAGTCTGCTCTCCGTTATGCCATTTGGGGTTTTCTTGCAAAGATACAGGAGTGCTTTGCCATTTCCTTCTCCAGTTCAGTTTACAAAAATGGAACTGAGGCAAACAGGGTTGAATTACTTGCCCAGAGACACCCAGCTATTAAGTGTCTATGGCCAGATCTGAACTCAGGAAGAGGAGTTTTTCTACCCTAGGCTCAGCACTCTATCCTCTGAGCTATATAGACGCCCCTTGAAAAAACAAAAGATATCAATAAAAATACATTTTAAAAAGAAAATGCTTAATGTAAGATATGTGGAGGGAAAGATAATTATTGATAAGGGAAGGATTCATGGAGGAAATGTCCCTTAAACTGGGTTATGAATGAAAGGTAGACTATCACTGGGTGATAGAAGGTAAGAAGAAGGTACAATAGAAACAGGAAAAATAGAGAAAAGGCTTAGAGGTGGTAAAGTATGAGATAAATATGCAGAGATGACCAGTTTTTCAATTTGGTTGTTATGTATGGGGTATGGCAATGTATATGAAATAAATATGGTAAGGTAGAATGTTGTAGTAAATGACAAGCTAAGACATGTCAACATTATCTCATAAGCAAAAGGGAGCCATTGAAAGATTTTTGAGGAACGAAAGATAACACTAAGATTTCAATCATGACATACTTGGTCAATTAGTGGTATCTCTGATGATAAACAGATTTCAGGGAAAAGTTAAGTTTGATTTAGCTATGCTCAGTTTAGGTGTTGGTGAGACATTTTTGATTAAAGATGTCCTATTAACTGTCAGTGAATTGGGTCATGAGCTAAGAGGAGTAGTATAGGCTGAAGACAAATATTTGGAAGCCAACTGTGGAAAGGAAATCCTTCAAGCCATGAAAATAAATCAGGTAGCAGGAGTGAACACAGAAACAAAATATCCGAGGATGAATTGGGGGGAAAAGGAGAAGTAAGAGATGTGGGAGGAAATCTAGGAGAATGTAACTTGGAAGTCAAGAAAAGAAAACGTTACAGGAAAGTCAGGGTGGTTGAAAACTTTTAAAAGATTATTGGATTTGTTAATAAGGCAATCACTGGTAAACTTTAAAAGAGCAGAATTGAAAGCAAAATGACCAAGCGCTGAATAGAAAACAAGTACAGGTATCAGGTGCAGTCTATTTTTTTCAAGAACCTTATATGTGAAGGAGAAGAAAGAGACTAGACGGTAGCTAGATGGGGTAGAAGAGTTGAAGGAAGGCTTTCCTTTAAAATTAAAAAGACCTAAATATTTTTAGAGCCAGTGATACATAGTAGGGATAGAGACTGAGGTAATATGAGTGAGAAAGAATAATGCGGGCAGCAGCATCATGGAGAGGTCAGAGGAATGTTACTATATGTTGCATTATCATTAGGATGGAGATATAAGGACCTACCAGAAAAGGGAAATAGATCATGGGTGATGGTTTGAGAAATGTTGTTGTGTTTTGTTGCTGTGTCCTTCAATCTCAAAGAGGACTATGACATCAAGATGATGACAAAGGAGAAAGAAGTTCATAGGACCATAGAATGAAAAGCTGGGTGGACTTTAGAGATGATTTATTCTATTGATGGACACAATGAGGCCCAGGGAAATGAAATGACTTGCCTAAAGCCACAGAAATGGGACTTAGCACAGGTAAGATTCTAACCCAGTTCTCCTGACTCCAAATCCAGTATGATTAGGACTGTTCCTGTCATATGGCCTCAGTCCTTCCAACATGGTGAGAAGGGAGGTGTTCAGTCTAAGGGCAGACAGATTAGGGTGTTGGCACAGTTGGTAATTTAAGGAGAAAGGAAAAAATTTGAAGCAGTAGTTGTGGGTATTTGTTATAAATGTTTATCGAATTGAATTGATACAGAACCTGAAAATATCTATAGGGCAGGAAACTTTATATGGGCCCGTATCCCCAGGATGCCATTTTCCACAACAAGGAACTTACCCACATACATCCTACTTCTCCCATGCTAGAAGGATGAAGGACCAAGTTGGTCTAAGGGAACCATTATAAAACAACTCAAGGAAGAAGATACATGAGCTAAATTGTGTTGTACAGACTGTCAAGACTACCAACTGGCTACCTTATGAAATAACTATGCCATACTTGAGGAAATCTGTATTCAAGCAAAGGGAGAGCACATTTGTGTAGCCTCTCTTAATATTTTGTATGATTTGATGATTGAGTCATGGAATTCAATGTATTCAGAAACTATCATTAAGTCCTTCCCAGTTGTTCCCAGCCCCAGTCAATGGGTAAGGAGGAAATTAATTGGTAGGAGGAGGATGGTAATGAAACCTAGACTGCCACATCTGATCCAGAGTAGGATCCTTGCAATGACACCAAGGCCTAATGGACTGAAGAGGAATTCCAGGAGCTATTTGCGTCAGATGTCAAAGACAGGCATTTGACATCCGTTAAAAAACCATTCTGGTTGAATCTATATATAAACTGTCAAACTTAAATTCTTGATCTATTCAAGCTTCATTGTATATTGCAATCACAATGATGGGCTCCTGAAAATTCCAGTAATCTAGCACTGAAGCACCTTGCTACATTTTCCAGGTCTAGTGTTGGCTGTTTTTGGTAATCAATTATGTAAATCATGGCCTAGACCCCTCCAATATAGTACCTTCTATTTACAGACCATGCAAGTCACTAGTCCAACAGCATAAGCATTTAATCAAACATAAAACAATGTAAATGACAGGGATGAATCAAACAATATAATCTTTCTCTTCCCCCAAGCAAAATTGCATTCAGCTCCTCTACATTCTGAGATGGTAGATAGAGAAAACACTTTCTGAAGAGAAACTTATGCGTGAGTGAGGAAATGGCTGAATGAGAAGAAACTGTCCTCCATCATTCCCCTTGAATTCCCTTCTCATACATGCTTTCAGTGATCAGTATGGAGACTGACTGTAACCCTTTCAGAGCTAGATACACCTTAACTCTGACTGTAGACTGCTAACTCCCTGCATGAAATTCATCTTCTGGACTTTTATGGTCCAAATGAAACTTTAGCACCAGCATCTCCTGATGATTAGACTGTGGCCAGGAATTTCAGATTGCTTTAGTTCCCCTCTTTGCCCATGACTGCTCAGGGATATATCAGGACTCCCAATTCTTTATCTTCTTTTCTTGCCTTCTCTTTTTTCACTTTCAACTGTATATCTCTTGCCACAAGTCCTAAAACAAGGCAAAGAGTTCTATGAGATTATGATGTCTTAGTTTTTGTCCTAAGCACAAAAACTACCTCCTCCAGGAAGGAGAGTGGTACAATGATGCTAAGATGACTTGAATTGAACTGGAGAGAGTAATTGAGATGTATGAGCTCAATTTCTTCAATAATATGACAAGTGGTACTCCACTGAATTTAGGAGAGAAAGATAGACAAAGGGAAGGGAAGCATTAGTGGTTTAAGAACAGAAGTTTAGATCAACAGCTATGGGAAATAAGATAAAGAGTCTATGTGGGGAACCAGAAAGGCTGATCAGAGGAACAGATTAAATACATAAAACCCAGAAGCAAATGAGCGTAATAGCCAAGTGTTAGATAAACTCAAAGATCCCAATTATTGGGACAAGAATTCACCATCTGACAAAAACACTTAGGAAAAATGGAAATTAGTCTAGGAGAAACTAGATATAAATCAACATCTCAAAATGTATACCAAACTAAACTCAAAATAGGTACAAAATTTAGACACAAAGAGTGATATTATAAGCAAATTCAAGCTTATGACAAAACAAGAGAAAAAGAGGCCCACAGGGATCAAAATGAAAAGTTTTGGTTACATGAAATTAAATGGGGATTGCACAAACAAAACCAACAAGGCTAAACTGAAGAGAAAAGTGAGAAACAGAGGGGTGGGGAATCTTTTCAACAAGTTTTTCTGGTAAAGGTCTCATTTCTCAAATGTATAGAAAATGGAGTCAAATTTACAAGAATAATAGCCATTCCCCATTTAACACATGGTCAAAGGATGTAAATAGGCAGTTTTCAGGAATAAAGTAATGCTATCAAAAGCTATATGGAAAAAATGCTTTAAATCACTAATAACTAGAGAAATTCAAATTAAAATAATTCTGGAGTGCTTTGTCACATCATCATCACACAATAATCAGATTATCTAAGATGATTTAAAACAGGAAAATAAATTCTGTGTAATGAGAAAATAGGTACAATAATACATTGTTGGTAGAGCTATTCAATTGAACATACCCCTTGACCCAATAATACCACTATGAGGTCAGTACCTCAAAGAAATCAAAGAAAGAAGGAAAAGGCCCATGTACTCAAAGATATTTGTAATAGCTCTGGTAGTGGCAAAGAATTGGAAACTGATGCCTATCAATTGAGAAATGACCAAACAAGTCATGATACATGAAAATGATGCAGTACTATTGTGATATAGGACATAAAAAAGATTAAAGTACATTGAAGTAATGTACAGATCATTAATTAAATAAAAGTCTATGACACAATGATAGGAGATTTGTGGGATGAGAAAGCTAGATGTGTCACCTGAGAAACATTTGATTGAAAAAGATGAGGGTTAAACAACAGATAGCTCTCATGGTCTACTGGTAGTATTCTTGCAATGCCAAAAGTATTCAAGAAAAGCCTCTAGTACATGGTATGGAACCTTTCAACATAAGAGCTTAAGTCTGGAGATCAATTGGAAATGTCCATGGTGGGCAGGCATGGGTGGGTTGTAGTCTATATCATTGGAAAGAAAATCCTCGGAGAGGAGATCAAATATTTAGAAGCTCTAAGAAAAGTGACAATTGACCTTCCCAGTTGTTTCTTCCTACAGTTACACATTCTCAGAGAGCTCAGTAGACTCTTATTGATGGACACCTTTTCCAAATGAAGAAAGGGCAAGAAGTCTATTCACTGAGATAAGTGGATGAAACTTCAGAGGGAAAAGAAAAGATGAAGGAAAAAATAGCTAAATTGAATGACTTTATATTTGACATAGTCATCTAGTGTTCCCAGGATTATCAATTGAGTCATATAATAAAAAACCAAAGAATTACAATGACAGGGACCTTGTAGTTAGGGTTGTGGCTTTTCTCCTTTTATTTCTTTTTTTAACTTGTTCTCTTATCAAACACAACCTGTTTATTCCTTGAGGAAACTCAAGTGATTCATTTTCTTGAAAAAGTTCTTGTTACATAAGGTTCAAAATCCACTATAAAAAGATTTAGTCCATTCACATCTATATGTTCCTATGTAAAAGATGAATGATCACAAACATTCTGAAATGACTAGATCATAGCCTACATGATATATGGATAATGAATATAAAGAATCTAAATCCATATATAAATGCTTCTGTATTCATGTTTGTGTGCAACTCATTAATTTCACAGACATAAAGCCAAAAATCACCTTAGAAGTCATATGGCCCAACTCACTCATTTGACAGATAAGGAAACTGAGGTTCAGAGGGGTAAAATTACCCAAAGTCTCACAAGATTGCAAAGGCAAAGCTAAGATTTGAATCTATGATCCCAAAGCTACTGTTCTTTCCACTGCACCTCCTAATTTCAAATGTTCCCAGTTTTCACCTATTTAATTTGCATATATGCCTTGTTGCATTGCTGCTTGTCCTTCGTTCTCAAAGAGGACCATGACATCAGGAAGGTGATGCCATATCTTGCAAGTGAATTGGATTTAAGTGAGGGAAGGCTTTGCAAGTCTACACTTTCTCCTCTGGAACCATCTGGATCCAGTGGCAAGATATAGATCAGGAGGACTGAATATGGTCTGGATACAGTGGGAGACTGACCTTTTCAAGTTAAGCTCATTCCCAGGTCTCTGTTTGACTGAGGCAATGCCTATTCAGTGGTTAAGGCTAGGTAAGAAATGAGGCAAAAAATGGCTTCTTCCACCTAGTATGTATGTACACACACACACATGTACACACATAAACATGTATACACATACACATGTATGTGCATGTGTATGGCATACACATGAATATACCTGTGCATGGCATACACATGAATATACATGTGTGCAGGGAGAATGTATGTGTGTACATGTATACATACACACATATAACATATATACATACACATATACACACATACATATAAATCTTGGAGGGGAAGACTCTCAGGGTTTCTGGCCAAAACAGAAATAATTGCTATTTATATTCATTCTGAGCAATCAGGATCCAAACAATGATCCTGCAGGCTTAACTGTGACCTACTGTTGGCCAATCAATGAGAGCCACATTTTGATTTGGGTTATACCCCTAATACATGAATGAATGACCATTTAATAATGGGCATCCACTTCTCTTTCCCCTGCTGCCACTTAAAATTTCTCTCTCCTCTGACCATCTTTTTCCATCACTTCCCTTTTCCCTTGAATCATCATAGATCCAGGCCTACTTTTCACCTACCACAGAGATGGTCTGAAGCAGAATCTGAGGTCTCAGAGCTAGGGGGACTGAGGGAGAAGGGAAGGGAAAAGAGGAAAGTAACCTACTTTTGCACCATCCATATCATCAATATTATTCTAAGAGATAATGTCCTCAGATCCCATGCTATTTCCTCATATCTTCACCCAGAGGCCTAGTTCTGTTCTTCCTCTCAGTCCTAGAGAAAAGAGTCTCAATAACCCTAACTGCTCCTCTGAAATGCAGAGGATTTGTAAGTCTGTATTCTATGTACCCAAAGACCCATGAAAACCATTTAGGATATAAAAGAGAGAAATGAAGAAGGAAATAGAGGAAGGATCCTTTATAGTATTCCTAATTCCCCATGTTGACTTAGATTTTGTGGTTTGAGAGTGGGAGGGGCTTAGAATGATCATGTCAGCTATGTAAGGAACACCCAGTATGGAAGCTTCTTCCACCAATGCAGATCAGCAACTCACCTCTATGTCTTAAATAATTTTCTAGAGATCACTGAGAGGTGGAAGGACTTACTTGTGCATGGTCACATAGCTAATGCATACCACAAGCAGGACTTGAACCCAGGTTTTCCTGCTATCAAATCTGGACAGCTAGCCATTATATTACACTGCCAAAGGGTAATAAATCCCTGAGACCATCTTTAAAATACATTGGGATCCTCCAATCCATTCTTATCCAATTAATCATTCTAAAATATTGCTTTCATTATTTCACTGCCCAACTCTAAAAAGTTCAGGATCATCTTGTTGCCAATAGCATCAAGTCAAAATTCCTCAGTCTGTCTTCAAAACACTCGACACCCTGGGTGTAAATTACATATCCAACCTAATATTCTATTCTTCCATGCATATATTCTGCTTTGGACAAAGAGATCTGACATTTTTCCTATTTCTACCCATTTTTTTCTCATAAACTTGCCTGAAACATCCATCCTCTACCCAAATCTTACCCATCGTCCTAAAAATCACTTGTCACCCTTCTTCCTCAAAGCCTTTCCATACACTTTAGTCCACAGTGATCTTTCCTTCCTCTGAATTAGTGATATTTGTTGTCTAAGAGGTCTCCAGGCTTTATTATATACTCCATCAGTGAAAAAAAATTAATATCTATTTATAAATTACATACATGTGCTACAGTACTATTATATACATTTGTATTCCTAAGTTTTTTGCTTAATTTGAAGATCTTTCCCATCCATTAATAGGCCTATGTGACCTGCTTAAATTACATAGAAGCCTAAGTCATGTGTAATGGAAGGAGTTTGCTGAATGAGTGGAGCAGGAGGGAGTGGAGCAGGAAGTGAGTCAGGGCAATCAGAGCTGGGAAAGAGAGAGCAGGCAGGAGTTGGAAAGCTTGTTTGTGATTTGTTTAAGGGAGCTAGTTTGTGGGAAACCTAACAGAGGGAAAGGTTGGGGATGATGTTGCCCTCTGCATTGTTATTGTGTATAGATTTCTTTGTTGCATGATGGATTTGGCTTTCTGGTGTTTGAATAAATGTTTTGGTTCTGTTCCACGTGAAGAGTCTGTTGTATTTAGCAATTCAGAATTGTGCAGGAATATTCATGGCTTCTGTAGGCACTATGAATATCACATTGGCCCTACAGCATTATAAAACATACACAAAAAATATATATTTTACAAGGATAAAATGAAGATGAAATTAAAATATTTTCAATAATATTTATATAAATGGTATAAAGTAAGTTTTATTATTCATAATAATCATTTGTGACTGCAATGTGATTAAAGTGTTTAATCTTGGTTTAAATCTGTGATATAGCATTTCAAAGATCTGGCTCTAATTTCTGATTTTGATACTTTTAATGGCTGTCATAGCTAAAAAAAGAATGATGCAGAGATCAAAGTGGAAAGAGTGCATCACTGACTGCGCTTAAGCTTTTTTCAGTACCATCCACCAATTATTTTAGCTGAAATTTGACTAGTAAATTTCCATCTTTTTTGACGTCAACCAGTTGTCCCAAACTAATGGAAGGCGTCACATTCTTTATTTTCAACAAATGGATTGAAAATCCATTGAAACTCTCCATTTGCAGGATTTTTAAACAGGTTTGAAAATTCTATTTCTAGATGTTTTTAACATGCAGATATGAGAGTTTTAAATACTTTTAGGCAACAAGAACTTAATCTTTTTTATGCCTGCTAACTTTAATAACTTCATAATAGCATTAATTAAGATCTCAGGACAAGCTGTGCACACTTACGTACATGATATACACAGAATCAGGTTTATGGTTAACTCTAATGGAAATAAAACCACATTTCAAATAATCTTCTTGATTATTTTTCAATTTTTTAGTCAAGCACTTGTCAGATCTGATAAGATCATTTTTATTTCATACTATGATTAACAAAGAGTAGTAGAAGAAGGCAATGGCAACTGTGCCATTTCTTGTTGTTCACTCATATAGTTAATAATATATTCAATCTGCACTTTCTTTGCAGCAATCTCTTTAAGTCATTTGTCCACCTTGTGAAGGTTACTTCAGCTAAAACTAAATAATACACTCTATAAATCAACTTAACCAAGCATCTGCAAACTACAATGCATTGTAATACACTCAAAAACGAACAAAGGTTAACTCCTCCACATGAAAAGCTTCCCTCAGGATACCTCACAGGATGTACTGAATGCATGACTATTAGATATATGAACACATCCAGACATGGTGATAGGCGCACATAGTAGTGCATATTTGTCATTGTTCAATTGTTTCCGTTTTGTCCAACTCTTCATGAACCCATTTGGGGATTCCTTGCAAAGATACTTGAATGATTTGCCATTTCCTTCTCCGGCTCATTTTACAGATGAGGAAACCAAAGATCTGAGTTCAAATTTAGCCTCAGACACTTACTAGTTGTGTGACCTCAGAAAAGTCACTTAATCTCTAATTGACTCAGTTTTCTCATCTATAAAACAGTGATAATAACATCATTCATCTCCAGGATTTGTTGTAAGGATTAAATGAGGTAATACTTTTAAAGTGCTTTGTAAACCAAGTGCTGTATAAACACGTTTAAAAAAAACTTACGAGTTTTACCAAGTGCCTCAGGGCACTGATCTGAGAATCGTTTGATATTCACAACCATCCTACAAGACAGGTACTGTTATTATTCCATTTCCAGATGATAACCATGATACTCAGAAGAATTGAGCTCCTTGTCTATGGTTAAATAGCTAGTAAACACCAGATGGAATTGGGCAAGTTTCTCTGACTTCTATTTCTAACCGCCATCCTGCCCCTTTTGTATCTAAAAAAATCTATTAATTACATAAATGTTCTTCTTTCAGGCCATCTACATTATTCTCTTCAAGTCTCCTCACTATTTTGAAGTTACTTTGGGAACATTTTGCTACAGAACAATATCCATTTCATTAAAACAATACATATTGGTAACTGACACAAAGTTAAATTTTTTTGCAAAGCCCTTTCCCTAGTTATCTCATTTGAGTCACCAAAAAAAACCTTGAGAGATGCTTGCTGCTGGTATTATTATTTCTATTTTATGAATGAGGAAGTTGACAATAGAGAAATCAAGATACCCTTGGCCACTGACCTCATAGGTATCAGAAGTGAGATCATCGTCATCCTCATCACATTAGTTGTTACTATCATTACCATGTATGTAGGGCCCTGTGGTTTGCAAAGTACTTCACAAATACCTCATTTAATCCTCACAACAATCTCGGAAGGGTGGTGGTATTACTATTTTCATTTCATAGATGAGGAAATAAAGGCAGACAGAAATTAAATGATTTGCCTAGGGTTACACAGGTAGGAAGAGATTTGAACTCTGATCTTTTTCACTCCAAATTAAGGCATACCCTGCATGCTTCCTGTCAAGTCTCTCTTCCTCATTCTTCTAACCTCCCTCTCTTTTTCTTTCTCTCCAACCCTCCTTAGCTTCTTCCTCCTTCCCCTTCTCCCATCCCCCATAACTTCAAACCAAATTGTGATGATTTGGAAATTCAGGAAGTTTTGAAGGAAAGAACTGGGCTTTAATACGTCTTTAAAGCAAATATTAACAGGAGGTAAGGTGCCTCCAGACAGAGCATATTGCTACAAAGCATTTCAGGCTAATCTTTGGCAAAGGGGGAAAAAGAGGCAAGAAGTTGGTTGTTGAAAGGAAAATGGGAATTTCTTTCCATAAGAAATACCTCTTTAGTAGATCAGTTCAAGGGAGGGAAATGTTCTTGGTGGGCTATGAGTTTGGAGGTGTGTGGAGAGCTTAAGACATGATTAACATTCAGCAAATATGTCCCTTGTGTAACATTACTGAGAGAAGTTCAAGCCCCTCATTATTTCTCATGGAAATGTCTGCAATCTTGATCATCGTGAATGTTCTCTATCCGCTCATCAGCAATTGTCGGCTGTGCCACACATAGCCATTTGATTAATGAACAATTGATTGCAAATTCCTTTAAACAGTAAGTATCCAGGATTCATATCCATGGAGTTTGATTTGGCTACTAATTCTGCTTTTCTCTGATCTAAGGCATTTGCTCCTCAAGTTTGTAATCTTGTCCCTGCATAGCTTGTAGACTCAAGTGGCCTCTACCCCCATAAGAGAGGAGCATGGTACAAGCATATTTCTATGAGTTATTTGGTAGTTTGGCTGCAAACTTTTATGGCTCTTATGCTTCTTTCTCCACTTCCCTTCTGTAAAATGAAGAATACAAGGAATTACACCAATAATGGGAAAAGGGAGATGAGCAACCAGCAGACTTTGCCCTTCCTTAACTGTCTCCCATAGTGGAACCCATATCAAGTCAACTGCCTCTCCTTTCTCTGCCTCTTTGATCATTCCTTATTTGCCTTCCTTTCCTTGTCAAATCAAGTCTTTAAAAAACATTGACCCCGAGCCCAGACCATAATTGTAATGTGTTGATTATATTATTTCAGTGACTTGATTTTTGTTTAACAAATTTCTCTTTTACAGTTGGCATTTAATGGTGTTCAAGGTAACAATTGTTGTTTCTTTTTTTATTTCTTTTTTTTAACTTATTTGTTTATTTTTAGATTTCAACAGACACTTCCACAAAATTCTGAGTTCCAAATTTTCTCCCCATCTCTCCCTCCGCCCACCCTGAGACAGAGTGCATTATGAATATCATTTCCCCCAATCTGCCCTCCCTTCTATCACACCACTCCCTTCCCTTATCCCCATCCCCTCTATTTTCAGGTAGGGCAAGATAGATTTCTATATCTCATTGCCTATATATCTTAGTTCCCAGTTGCTAGTAAAAATAATTTTTAACATTCATTTTTAAAACTTTGAGTTCCAACTTCTCTCCCTTCCCTCCTCCTCACCCATCCCCACTGAAAAAGCAAGCAGTTCAATATAGGTTATACATGCGTAGTTATGCAAAACATTTCCATGACAGTCATATCATGAAAGACTAACTATATTAGCCTCTATCCTATCCTGCCCCACATTTATTCTATTCTCCCCTTTGACCCTATCCCTCCTCAAAAGTGTTTACTTCTAATAACCCCTCCTCCCATTTACCTTCCCTTCTATCATCCCCACAAGCCCCCTCCCCACTTATCCTCTTTCCCCCTACTTTCCTGTAATGTAATATAGATTTTCATACTAAATTGAGCGTATATGTTATTCTGTTGTTTCTTTTTAATTGAACTTTAAAGCACATTTCCAGAGACTTTCTCACATTCCATTATCAAATTGCACAAGATTGTCACTACAATATGTACATCTTTCACCAACACAGAAATTATGAGTTAGGTGTTTATTGCAAAGTTGGAAGCTATCATCTATGCTCCTGTAAGGAGAGCTGTAAGTAGCAAAGGGCACACAGATCTTTCCCCAGAGTACCAGCATTCAAGGATATATACTTTCAGCCCAGGAAAATATACTTTTCCCCTCTTCCAATCTCCCCCCATCATGATGACCACCATCTCTACACTTTCCCTTAAGCCCTCTTCCAGCCTTGACACTAAACAGCACAAATGCTCCTTTGTCACCATATCTTTCTTCCCAAAGCCCAAGGGGGCAGAAACTAGACAAATGCCTTTCTTGTTACGACCATTAGACTGTCCTGAGATGCTACCTTCATTACAACTTTTGTTACCTTGCTAGTATTGCTGTTTTGCTCCAAATGAATACATTTCTATTTATGACTCTATAAGAGCATTTCTTATGAAAAAAATCATTGATTTAGAGTTGGAAGGTACCTAGAGGCCATCGAGTTGTGATGGGAAGATATTCTTTATTACAATTTTGGATTATAATTAGCAAAATGTATATGGCGTCTGCTATTACAAACCTAAGTAGAAACAAGCAATAATTGGAACATAGAAAAGTGTGTGTATCTCTGTGAGCAAGTAAACTTCTTAACATGATCCATTTCTCACAGCAGGATACAGAAAACATAATCATACTGGATTCAAAAGGTCAGTCATTGTCCTTGGGATCACTTAGCTGTGTTTCAGGGAGGGAGATAGAGACTTCTTAATCTATTTGGTGGCTGGTCTTGAGGGTCTAAGGCAGAGTGAACACTCTCTTTTTTGTTGATTTTGCATAAGAACTAGGATAAAGGAAGACAAAACACAAGGATTAGATGTGTACCCATTTAAAACTATGCAAATAAAGCAAATAAATGTCCATACCCTTTGACCCAGTGATTTCGCTAATAAGCATATGTTCCAAGGAAATCATTGACCAAAAAAAAAAAAAGAGGTTCCACAATCAGATATTAAGGTTTTTTCCTATGTTTATCCATTTTACTGATGGTTGTCCTCTTTCCAAGGAAAAATAAAGAGCCCTACCTCAACACTATGTAAGTCTAACCCTCCTCATTTGACAAATATTGAGGTTCAAAGGACCAAGACTTCACAGAATCCTCATATAATAGGATTAGAACAAAACTGAAGCAGAGAAGTCATTTCATCCAACCCTCTAATTTTACAAATGAAGCAGTTAAAGCCCAGTTTATCAGTACACAACCATTTATTAAGCTCTTGTCTAAGGATCCCCATGTAGAACCTGAAAGAGGTAAGATTTTAGTCTGCTTTCTCTAACTCCAAATCTTCTTCCCTTTTGACCTCTCTCTAAACAAGAGAGCAATCCTAGAATTCTCTATTCAATATGGACCCCTTAATTACTTGTTATGCTCTTCTCCAACCATTGCTCATTTAAGGCGCCCTAATGTGCCTGCCCCATTCCAGGGAGAGTTTTGCTACAATTGCAGCATTAAACCTAATGGCTGCCCAATCACATTAGAATCCTTGGCTAGTAATCCTAATTGGCTGTGTACTTTAATGCTTATTTTCCACAAAAGTCTGTTCTCTAAATGTATGAAGCTGAAGGACTGTTAAAGTGGTAGCCAATGTTTATATAGCACTCTAGGGTAACAAAGCATTATGCATACAGTATCTCCCTTGATCTTCTCAATAGCTTTGTGGGCTCTGGAGCATCATGCAATTACTCTTATCTATTTTACAGATGAGGGAACTGAGGCTAACACAGGTAAATCGACTTTTGCCCAAGGTCACATAGACAGCAAAAAGCAGAGCTGACACTAGGATCCATGTCTGAGGACTATAATTCGTTACTTCCTGCTGTCTCATCCCAAGATATCATTATCCAATGATCTAACTTGTATTTACCTCAGCTTTAGGGATAATTTTTTGCTTGATTCCATAATTACCCTTTTATTCTGGGAAAGAAATATTTCCTCAAAATTATCATTTACAAGAAAGTATAGTGTTTGGTTTTTTTACCCTTTTCCAATTCCATAAGGAAATCCTATGAAATTTACCTCTTTGTGCAAGGAGATGCAGTAGATTAAGCGCTGGGCTAATAGTCAAGATACCTGAGTTGCAGCTCTCTTTTGACCACAGCACCCAAGTGATCTCACCCATTTGATGCCTGACCATGTATTTTTATTATTTGCTACTCACTTTAACCCAAAACTTACCTCCCTCAAATTCACAGTTCTTCTTTAAATAAATGGCTTCCCCAGTCATTAGATACTAGTTGGTTCCTATTTGGGGGGATCTTATGCCTCTATCTTATGAGGATGGTTTTCCTCCCTGGCTTTGGGAAGGAGGTAGGATGGGGTGGGGTAGTTGAGATTTTGAACTCTTCCTACTAATATCTGGACCTGTTCTTCAGGCTTCTAACTCTGTACCTTGTTCATTTCAACTCTACTTCAGTAAAATGTATTTTAATGTGTGTATAAGTGAGTGATCCCTTTGTGTCACTCAAAAATGGGAAAGAGATTAGAACATTAATGGTTCTAATGGAGGCCTAAGACATAAAGATTTATGATTTATTAGGTAGAAATCTACACTGGGTCATTAAAAGGAAAGTCAGAGAGCCTGAGAACCCAGGCACATTTCATCCATGAATGTACAAAAGAACTTAGGACTTGAACTGTTTAAGATTGTCCTTAAACCTGGGCAGTTACTGGAGCTGGTAACTCAGGGATGAGAATCTCATCTGGTGTCTAAACTTTAAAAGGAAGCACTGGGTGAGATAGTGTTGGTAGAGGAGGGGAAGGATACAAAATAATATAAAACATGATTTTCTCCTTTAAAAAAATACATATTTGAGAAATTAAATAGAAGATGTAAATAATGTTTAGTTCTTTTTCAATTGTATCCGACTCTTCTTGACCCTGTTTGAGTTTTTCTTGGTAGAGGCCTGCCATTTCCTTTTCCAGCTCATCTTACAGATGAGGAAACTGAGGCAAAAAGAATTAAGTGATTTGTCCAGGGTTACACAGCTAGTAAGTTTGTCAGGCCAGATTTGAGCTCAAGAAGATGAGTTTTCCTGATTTCAGGCCTGGAACTCTGTCCTGGTGGGTCACCTAATTTACAAATAATTCAAGTTAAGAGTTAATTAAGTAATTAAGTTATATAAAGGCCCTTCCAGATTGATTCTTCTGTGAAGGCAAACTAGATCCTCTTTTTCTTTCCTAGCCTTTAACTACTGAATGGGCATGGCTTCAGACAATTGAAGGCCTGGAAATGACCGTAGCTTAAAAAGGTCAAAGGTCTCCCACTGCATCGGGACCATCACCAGTCATCCTGACCTGTCTTGCCACTGGACTCCACTGACTCTGGAGGAGAGGGTGAGGCTGATGACTTTGCACACTTAATCTGCTTCACTTAAATCCAAGTCACTTGCAAGTCAAATCATCACCCTCCTGATCTCATTAGAGATCAAAGGACAAACAAGAGATGACAAGAAAATACAGAACAAAGGAAAAATCCAATCAAGTGGAGATGACAATTAATTGATTTAATTTTTCAAGTGAAATTTACTAAGAGTACCCCAATACTTAGTAAAAATAAAAGTCTGTTTATCACTGTGTGAAGCTTGAGAGGCAGATAGATGACAAGGTATCTAGAGCACTGAGCTCAGTCAGGAAAACTTGAGTTCAAATCTTGACTTAGATACTTACTAGCTATGTCATCCTGAACAAGTCATTTAACTGTGTCACCTTAGTTTCCACATCCATCAGTAATAACAGCACCCATTTCACAGGATTGTTGTGAAGACCAAATTAGATCCTCTATTTAAAGAACTATGCAACCTTAAAGCAATATAAAAATATAAGAATTATATTATTGTAACATTTTATGCCCTACCACTCCCCAATAAATATCACCTCTAATATCTCATGTTTTACTCTACTAAGAGTACAACTCACTTCTATTACCACTATACATACCTTAGAGACTGAACAGTGCTCTACTGAATTTTTCCTGTGATTTTCTTCTTAATGAACGGAGATGCAGTCCACATTAATTTGTCACATTATTTGAATGAGTCTGACTTATGGAAGAAGTGCAGACTTTTGGCAAGAGTTTGGCATTTGAAAATGATTGCTAAGATATCTGGAATTCTTAACAGAAAATCCAGGAATTTCTATTGACAGACTTCTTAATCTCATGTACCTTAAAAATCAAAAGAATATCCTCCAGCTTCTGAGAAGTTCTTTCCTACTTGAAGTTGATCCTCTAAAACAGCAGATTAAGAACTCAATAGATAGAGTACCTGGGCCTGGAGTCAAGACTCATCTTTTCCTGAGTTCAAATCTAGCTTCAAACACTTACTAGCTGTGTGACCCTAGCCAAGTCACTTAACACTGTTTGCCTCAGTTTCCTCTTCTATAAAATGAGCTGGAGAAGGACATGGAAAACCACTGTAGTGCCTTTGCCAAGAAAATCCAAAACGGGGTCACAAAGAGTCAGACACAACAGAAAATGACTGGACAATAACAAAACAGCAACAAGGGTATGCAACATGTATGCATACAAATACAAGAAAAAGTAAAAACAAAATAATTTCAAAAATATCTGGTAGGATCAAAGGAGGAAGTCATATCCTAGCTGAGCCATGCCAGAAGATAGGAATCTTAAAAGGCAAAACTGATGGGGGAGTGGATTCTAGGCATGGAAGACATCATATGCCAGCACATGAAGAAGAAATATTGAATGCTGAGACTGGAAGATGACGAAAAGGCCAGTTTGCCTGGATTAAAGACTCCATGAAGAGGAGTAATGTGAAATGAGTGAGGAAAGGTTGTTTGGAGTCAGATTATGAAAGGTTGAATGCCTTCAGGTTTGTAGAAGTATAAAAGAGTTATGGAAGGTTTTCAAACAGAAAAAATAAAAGTGAGATTCATGCTTTAGAAACATCCTAATAATATCTATCCTGAATGGACTAAAGAGGGCAAAGATGGAAACACTTAGAAAGTTACTGTAATAACGTCTCCAATAGCAATCCAAGTCAATCTCCCTATTCTCACCAAGCCAAAGTGTTTTTTGTCTCCTGTACAGAATTTGCTATTTCCAGTTTTTGTGCTTTTGCTCATAAAACTATAAAATATTACCATTGAAAATGACCTTAGTGATTATCAAGTCCAAATATCTCATTTTATGAGTAAAGAAACTGAAACCCAGAGATAATAAAGGTTGTGTTTAGAAGATCACAGAGCTGGTTAGTAAAAGCAGGGACCACAGCCTGTATCTTCACTTTTTTCCTAGTACATCAAATTATTTCATCTACCTTATCTTACTCATCACTTCAATTAAGGGTATGTAAATACTCACCCTTTATGCTACTTGAATACACATAGACAGAGGAATCAGTTCAGGACTTTATCCTTTAATATTATAACCTTGGAGACATGAAATCCTACAATTCTCACAGCTCTGGCTCTTCTTTCATGTTCTTTGAGTAAATCATTGGCAAAGTTTTAGTCCTCTATCAGGCACAAAAGCTTTATTCTACTTTCTTAAATGTCTATTTTCAGCATTAAAGACTAGGACAGTTGCAAATAGCGATCATTTCCCCGTCTGATAAGGCCTCCTTCATCTGTGTCCATTTATCATGCTCATGTCAAGTCTCAAATCTCCAGGAAATTATCTTTGGCCACTTTAGTCTATGGTAGGATCCCTCTTCAGAACTGGACATAACTGATATCAGTGCCAGTCACTTCTGGCATTTCTATACCCAGTTTCTTTTTCTCATTCCTCCTTGAGTGACCTCAGGGCCTTCACTGCACCAAGAAGAGGAAACTGAAACCCAGAGAGGTTAAGCAATTTACTTCTTCATCCTGACATTTTGGGTCAACCACTAGCTGGTTCAACTCTACCTCCTTACCAGTCTAATTTTATTTACTCCCCTGAACACACTTTGAATTCAAGTCGTATTAGCCTATGGCAGTAATGGTTTACTGTATATGATATTCCATCTTCTTTCCCCTATCTTTGTACAATTCCTTTGTACTGGAATATATTTCCTTCTCATCTACACCCTTTGTAACTGTTAGCTTCCTTTGTGGCAACTCCTACATGAGACCTTTTCTAATTCCCCAGGTCTTGACGCTCTTTCCTCCTTGAAATTACCTTACATCTTTTCCATATACAGGTCCTTTGGTTTTACTTCTCTGTATATATATATTGGAGCCCTTAGTACAAGAGTTCTCAACCTTTCTTGTGTCATGGATCCCTTTAGCATTCTAGTAAGACCTATGGATCCATTCTCAGAGGAATGCTTTAAATGTACAAAATAAAATACATAGAATTACTAATGAAACTAATCATGTTGCAACATAGTTTTCAAAAATACTTTTTAAGTTTCCCGATCCAGAGTTAAGAATCCTGTCTTAGTAGAAAGTAAGTTCCTTGAAGTCAAGAATTGTTTCATTTTGGACTTTGTATCTCCACAGCCTAGAATAGTACTGTCCCTGTGGTAGACACTTAACAAATGTTTACTGAATGAAATTGAACCTGGCAACAAACCACATACTGCCTTAGAGGCAACTAGATGACCCAGTGGATAGAGCCTAAGTCTGGAAGTCAGGAAGTTCAAATCCAGTCTCAGACACTTATCAGCCATGTGACCTAGGGCACATCATTTTCTTTGCCTCAATTTCCTCAACTGTAAGGTAATAATACCTACCTCAAAGCATTTTATGGAGATCAAATGAGATAATGTTTATAAGGTGCTTACACAGTGCCTGGAACATGGGAGCACCATCAAGTGCTAGTTATTAGTGAGTGAGTTAGTAATTACTAGTAGGGTATTATTATAACATCTTATATGGTTGTCGTGTATTTTTAAACTTCATTTTTCATATGCATAGACCTTTTTCCCCACCCCAATTACAAATTGTTAGAGGTCAGGAACTTCTTATCTTATACATCTTTGTCTCCTCCACAACACCCAACGAGGGGTCTCATTCCTAAAGTAGACTCATTCAATGTACTTTGATTTAACTTGTCTTGAACTGGCTGGACGATCACAAGATTATTTATTCCTTTCATCTTGCATTTCAGCTTTATAATGAAGACTCTTTCTTTCGCCTGATTGCAATGTTTTTCATGATTACTTGACTAAGTAATCCTCATTATAGTTGCTCCAGCGTGTTTACTAACAGCTCTGGCTGCTAAGCTTCAACAATACGCTTTGGGAAGGAATCTGTACCAATTTGCTCCAGTAATATTATGAATAATCTGCTTCTCCCCTAATCATTCATCTACCTTCCATTTGCTTTCCCTACAAACTTAAAGTTGCCTTCTTTTCTCAGCATTTTCTAAGTCTGGTATCACATTTAATGGCAAAAAAAATATTTGAAAGAACTATAATAACCTGGGACCATTTAACTCCTTCCTGTTGGGTAGACAGAAATGCCTCAGGGACCAATTAAAGCAAAGGAGATATGGTCTCATCAGGCCATTTTTTAAGACTCAGATGTATCAGAAATTGAACTAGGGCAACTTTCTTTTCCTGAGTGACTATTTCACAGCTGTCTACATGGAGCTCCTTAAAGTCACTGTAAATACCTATCTTTATGTGCCTTAATAAAGCATTCATAGGTAAGAAGTTAATGATTACATGGGCAAGCAATGAGGGGTTTTGTTAGTAAACAGATAGATTGGGCTGTGAGATATTTCCTAATAGGCTGGTTATTAACTCTACATAACACCAGTTGAAAGTGGTTCTCTATCATTAATATTGCATTACACTCCTGTGAAAGGAATGATGCTGTGGATTTTTTTTCCCTGTTCTTTGAGCCTAAATGCTTTAGCTTCTATAATAGATGGTTATGTTTGGTAAACTAATGAAAGGTTCCATGACCTCTTCATGGCTTCAGAGTTGCTCTCCTTCAAAGAATGACTCCAGTTAAACCCAGGTCATGGAATACAAAAATTGGATGATCACAGCTATACAGGAGTTAAGGATAGATTTGAGGGTTTAAATTAAAGCATACCTCAAATGTAAAAGTTCATGAAAGTAGAATCACAGATCAAGAGCTAAAAGGAACATCAGGTCATCAAATTCATTCTAATTTTTAAAAGAGAAAATTGAAGCTCAGGAAACTAAATGATTTGTCCAAAATCACACAAATACCAAATGTCAGAGGCAGGATGTGAACCTGGTTCATTGCCTCCTTCCCTTCTGTCTTTTAATTCCTGTCCATAGAGCCCCTTCTTGAATTCCTTCACCTTCAGGATTGATTTTACTGGTTTGAAAATACGGTTTGATCTTTACTTAAACAGTATTTTCAAATATTGTTTACTCTTCATTTAGGTACTAAATGTCCTAGTAACTATTAGCACTCACATTCATATAGCAATTTCAAGTGCTTCATATATATGACTACATTCTATTCTCACAATAACCTCATGAAATTTTTATCATATCTAAATTGAGAAAATCAAGTCTCAGAGAGGTTAAGTGAATTTTCTAAGATCACAGAGGACTTGGCTCCAAGTCCAAGCCTCTTTCTGCTATATCATGCTCTCTTTCTTCTTTTGGTATAAATACCAGTAAGCAAAGTACAAATTAGCTCCTAGCTTGAGAGACCAAATCTTAGGATATTTCATGATTAAGGTTTAGCCCTAAGTAGACCTTTACTGACCTACAGTCACTGTGGGAAATGGGATGTCATGGATTCTTAACCATTTTTTATATCATGGACCCCTTTAGTAGTCTGGTGAAGGCTATAAACTCCTAAAAATCATATTTTTAAATGCAAAAAATTTAACACATTGGATTACAAAAGAAACCAATCATACTTAAATGTGGTTAAATTTTTTAAATTTACAGACCATAGGGTAAAAACCTTTGGGTTAAATCAACTGCTCTGGACCTTACCAAGGAGGTTACACAACTGACCCTTGAAGATGAAAGCAGGGTTCAGAATCCTTCTCACAACCCCGGGAACATCTGGGGTCTATTTCTGTCCTCAGACCCTCCTCCTTAGTCCCAAGTCATGGTGGCCCCCAATTGAACCCAACTAGTTTTCCTGCCTAGACTAACCTGACCTTCCCCTACTGGGAGTCAAAGAGCTTAGGGAAGAAGAATCATGAGAAAAGGAACATTGTATGCATTTTGACATGAAGTAAAAATTTTATTATTTGTTATGCAAGTTAGAATCACTTGAGAATCAAACGTTCAAATGCTTTATTTATATGGTAAATTTTCATTTTATATACAACAATATTTATCAGAAGTGATAGTTTTAGATTTAATTTTTATTTTTCTCAACTACATATAAACAAAAATTTTAATATGCTTTTTTCAAATTTTGAATTCCATACTCTCTCCCACTTTCCTTTCTCTCCCCCCTCCTTGAGAAGGCAAACAATCTCATATAGATTACATATGTATAGTCATGCCAAACATTTCCATACTGGTCATGTTACAAAAAAATAATAATAACAAATTTCTTAAAGCCTACATCAGTCTGCATTCTGACTCTATCAGTTCTTTCTCTGGAGATAGATAGTATTTTTCATCATAAGTCCTTTGAAAGTGTCTTGGATCACTGTATTACTGAGAATAGTTCAATCATCCCCAGTTGATCATCATACACTATTGTTGCTGCATACAAGATTATCCTGGTTCTGCCAATTTCACCTTGAATCAGTTCATGTAAGTCTTCCCAGGTTTTTCTGAAACTGTCCTGCTGATTATTTCTTATGGATCAATAGGATTCCATCACACTTATACACCACAACTTGTTCAGCCATTCCCCAATTAATGAGCATCCCCTCAATTTTCAATTCTTTGCAGCTCAAAAAGAACTGCTATTGTTTTGTACATATAAGTCCTTCTCCTTTGATCTTTTTGGAGTGCATGCCTAATGGTTGTACTGCTGGGTCAAAGAACATGCACAATTTTATAGTCCTTTGGGTATAGTTCCAAACTGCTCTCCAGAACAGTTGGATCAGTTCACAACTAAACCAATAATGAGAAGAGTAGACGATCTGATTGATGCTCATGAGCATATTATGAATTTTTCTTGAATTTTTATGTGTCCTAATTAATAAACAAAGAGAAACAAGAGGAATGCTACGGCATGTTTTATCTCCTGTTATTTTTCAAATATAATTTAATTATTTTCTTCAGTAAATTTCCAGGGAAAATGGACAATTTTCATTTTTCAAAAAAATCCTCTTTTATAAAATAACCTTGCTCTCATCTCCTTCAGTAACATGGGATTTTATTGTAATTGGATTGCAGTATCGATTTCTGACAGTCTAATATTAGCAAAAGACATCATAAGCTTCTAGATCAGTAATGGCCCTCAGAAGCTATCTACTCTTTATTTTAAAGATGAGGCCTAAGAAGCTTGGGTTAATTTCCTAAGATCACATAGGTTACTGCCTAGGGTAGCAGGAAGCCAGGGGGAATAGTGTGTCCTCAGCACTGACATGGACTAATCACACAAGAAAGAATATAAGGTTCTAAACAAGGTCACAGGCCCTAGTCTAGCACCTGCCGTTTCTGTGAGTTAAGCAATTCTTCTAACCTCTTTGAGCCTTAGTTTTCCTTATCTGTAAAGTAGAAGGCATGACCTCTTCTGATTCTGAATCTACTATCCAATAATCTTAGCATGTATATAGAAAGAGAAAGCAACAAAGTCTATAAGGCGTCTTCTATCTTAAAGGACATTTTTTTTAAAAACACCCAATATTGAATGGGAGCAGGGGTTTTCAACTGTTTTTGTGTCAGGAGCTCTTTGGCAATCTATGAGCTCTTTCTTAGGTTCATTTTTTCAAATGCATCAAATAAAATGCTTAGAATTACAAAGGAAGCCTATTAAAAAAATAGTTCATGGAACCCAGTTCAGAACCCATGAGTGGGAGGAAATAAGTAAAAGAGTGAGTACAAAAGGTTGCCACTTGAGCCAAGTTTAGCAAACTCATTTCCAACTGCTAACAGCAGCCCATAAGGAAGAGAAAGTGCATCCCAATCAACTCTGGTTATTAAACGGACGTTGGATGCATCAAAGCAGAACTAATCAATACCTTCAAAGCATCAAAACAAAATCCCTGGTGAATCTTGGCCATTCTATAGAGACAGCAGTTTCAGGAAAGGCTGCACTTCTCAAGTATTTGAAGTTGGTAATTTCCATTCATTTCTTACTGCATATGACCAAAAAACATTCCTCTGAATAGAACTGAGGATCTAATCTGGCTAGCCAGTGACTTCAGAGTCTCAGTGTCCATCCTCTCCACTGGGGACTGTCATTCTGCTTCTGCTTACTCTATCTTATTCTCAACTAAGATAGGGATGAGGAGGGTTAGAGCAAGACTGGTAGGGGGAGAGGTGGCCAAGCCCACTATGTCCCTGAGAAATCAATCTACCAAAGAAGACAGCAACCCAATGTATAATTAAAATGACTATGCTGATTCCATGAAAAGTTCAAGTAAAGAATGCATCTTGTACAATGTCCATGATCCAATACAAAAAAGTAAAGATTTATTACTCCTCAAATCAATGTTTCACATATGTTCAGGGCTTCAGAAGACAAGGGCGAATAAAACCTTCCCTAGAACCCAGAGCAAAAAATGGTAATCATATTCCCTTATAGTCATTCAGAATTTAGAAGTTAAAAAAAATCCTGCTGGCCACCTCTTCAGCCCTGGGGTATGATCTAGCTGCTAACTCCTTGCTTACATTCTTAAGGCAGACTCTGAAAAACTGCATCAACAAATTCTGCATAAGAAGACTTACTGCTCTGGTTGATCCCTAGGTGAAATTTCCCTTAAGTTTATTTAAGCCTTCTGAGAAAGAGAACGGTATAAATACCACAGAATCATAACTCTAGGGAAGGCACCGCTTTGGGCTGCAATGGCAATGATAATGGAAACTGGCAGCTAACTGGTGCCAATGTCTTCTGGAAGAAATATGTATTTATAAATTATTCTGAAGATACAGCCAACATCTACCATATCTTTTTATTCTTTCATTATTCAAGTAAGGTAAATTTACATAGAAACTGGATCTTTTTTTTCTCCTTGGAGACTGATCAGCTTTTGCTCCCATCTGAAATCAAGGTGTTCATTTTACAGTAGTATACTCTTATCTGTAGGAATGAAATGGGATGTCAAGAACAGAAAATTGATTAAAGGTAATATACAAATAGGTATTCACCAGTGAATACTATAGGAACAGGGAATATTTTTACATGCAAATCTCTCTTCAAATTAAAAACAAGCAAGGAAAGGACCAATCACAATGAATTCCCATCTCTAGTGAGCTCGTGTTGTAGTAGAAGCCTGTTTTCTGATGCACCTGCTAAATGTCTAAAATTTGATTTATCTGAAAATTACGTAAGAAAGACAGATGAAAATTTTGGTACAGGAAATGCTGTTTACTCTGTTGTGGTTGCTGAGGCAGCTGGGTGACGGTGGATAGAGAGATGGACCTGCAGTCAGAAAGACCAGAATTCAAATCAGCCTCAGTCACTTAACCAGTTGTATTACCTCCGGTAATTCTAGAACACACCTTCCAGAATTGGTGTAAAAATAAAATAATATTTGTAAAATGCCTTGCAAACCTTAAAATACTGTGTAAATGATAACTATCTTCATTATTATAAAGAAACTTACTTTGGGGTGAGGATTAGTGGAAATTATGTTGTAAAAAAATGTACCAATAAAACATAAACAAAATACATTTTAAAAGAGGGTCAGAGGAAGTGGAGGGTATAAGTTTCATTTATTGAGGGTATTCCAAAGACTAATAAATGAGATTGGGATAAATGTGGATAAAGCTGTAAAATCAACAAAGTTTGTCTTCTAGGTCCCCTAGATCTTCATTTTATATTTTCATGATATGCTTCTAGACATCCAGAGGCTACTTTTTTTTAATGATAAAATGGAAAAGGAATGAAAGAAACCATTTATTAAGTGCCTAGAATGTGCCAAATAGTTTATCTCAATTTTTACAGTGTATAACACTTTTTTTGGCCAAACAAATTTTCCAATGAGATATTTCACATTATCATTCTTTTGATTTTGTTTTGTGATTTCTTGGTTTCTCAGAAAGTCATTAGCTTCCATCTGCTCCATTCTAATTTTGAGAGAACTATTTTCTTCAGTGAGCTTTTGCACCTCTTTTTCCACTTGACTAATTCTGCTTTTGAAAACATTCTTCTCCTCATTGGCTTTTTGAACTTCTTTTGCCAATTGAGTTAGCCTATTTTGCAAGGTGTTATTTTCTTCAGCATTTTTTTGGGGGTCTCCTTTATTAAGGTATCGACCCGTTTTTCATGCTTTTCTTGCATCTCCCTCATTTCTTTTCCCAGTTTTTCCTCCACCTGTCTAACTTGATTTTCAAAATCCTTTTTGAGCTCTTTCATGGCCTGAGCCCATGGGATACCTATTTCAGATGTTTGGGATACAGAGGCCTTGACTCCTATGTCTTTACCTGATGGCAAGCAGTTTTCTTCTTCGTCAGAGATGAATGGCACAATCATCTGATCAAGAAAATAACCTTCTATGGTCTTAGTTTTTTTCCTTTTTTGAGCATTTTCCCAGCCAGTTACTTGACTTCTGAGAGTCCTCTCAGAAGTCTGCCCAGCTAGTGCTTGGGGTCTGAGATTCAAATGCTGCTCCCCAGCCTCAAGGCTTTTGGCAGCAGGCCTGACTGCTATTCAATGGGAGCTTATCTGCTGGTGCTCAGGTTGGGGCAGGGCCGCCTCCCTGGCCCAGTTCCCTCAGGGGGTTTATGCAGAGACCTTTTGTAATGGAGCTTCTGCCAAGCTCCTGCCTGCTCTGGGAGCCTCTGGCTGCCCGGTGCCTCTGCCGCTGCCTCCCGAGGGGGCCTAAGTCCCCGAGACACCCCACTCCCCTCTCAGCCCATCTCTCTCCCTGACCTGTGAGTCCGTGGGTGGAGGGACCTTGGCGGCCACTGGAGATTCCGTCCCTGATGCCTGTTCGGATCTGTTTGCTCCTCTCAGTGCCCCGGGGCCACGGCAGGGCAGGGTAGGGCTCCGCTCCCATCTGGGGTTCGATGGATTTTTGGGGTCGGTTTTTCAGGGCTCTCTGGAACAGAAATCTCCTTCGCTGTGTTGCTGCGCAGCTTCTATTGTTCCAGAATTTCTTGGGAGTTCTTTTTAGAGGAAATCCATGGGCTGTGGGTTCGGAGCTACCAAATGTGTGTCTTTCTACTCCGCCATCTTGGCTCCGCCCCCCAAACAAATTTTCAATTTGTGAAACAAAACAAGCATTTCTTTGACATAGTAAATAAAAAGGTGATTGCACAAGAAACTGCAAATCTATCATGTACAACTTGCTATTCCTTCCAAAATAGAACAACTTTATCACATAAATTTCTTTTTTTCTTCCCTCCCCTCTTCTTACTGTTTAATTGTGCATTCTGATAAACTTGTTTACACTATTATTGACTTCTCTTTACTACTTTTCATGAGTATATGTTTTTAAAGAGAGGAATAACCTTTAGCTGAAGGCAGAATTCAAATCTGGGTTGACTTATGAAAGACCTGTTGACGAAGAATCATGTAACATTTACCCTCACCCACTAGGGAGAGGTCAAGCATGACAAAGCATACAAGATGCCTTGGAAGAAAGGAAATATAAAAATCTAGCTACCCTGGTTACCTTTCCAGGGGTCATCATCCTGAGTAAGATACACAGAGGTATGTCCATTTCAGGAAAGGCTTCCAGGATTCCAAAAATGCGGCTATGTCCTTCCTAAATCTTCGAGGGTGGATCTGGGCTTAATTGCAACAACAACCAAAATTCAACAGTTACATAATCATAGCCTATCTGTAGCTCCAGTGATGAAGCTCATTTTTTCTCCTCCTTAGATCCCCTACTACATGTTCCCCTCCATGTGACTAAACATCCAAGAGCTGTCCAACATAATAATGCTGAAGTAAATGACAGTTCTCATCCTCCCCACATTCAGGAGGAGTACTCTTCCCAAGATCCTCAAATCACAACAGTAGCACCTATCTACCTAGAGTACCTACATAGGTCAAGAATCCTGCAGGGACAAAAACATACACACACACACACACACACACACACACACACACACACACATACACACACACTACTCACAACCCAACAGTTCAATATATTCAATGCAGCAAACATTTATTAAGCAGTGAGAGGCAGTATAATGCAGATTTTCTTTAAAAGTGATGGATTTGATGTAAGAGGACTTGGGTTCAAATCCAAGCTCTACCACTTAGTAGCTATGTGACTTTGGACAAGTCACTAACCCTCTCTGAATCTTAGTCTTCTTATCTGTAAACTGAAAAATTGGATTGAATTATCTCTGAGGTTCCTTTCAGATAAAACTTAAGTTCAAGGAAGCAAAACAACAAAGTCTTTATTTTTTAGGAGATTACAAACTTTTTTAAAAGTTTATATACTATAGGATATACTATCTTTAAATCCTTGGGTCTTTTTTCTTTTTGGTAAACTTTCTTCCCAAATAGTTGTGGGAAGAAATATTAGCTTAGAAAAATCTCAAAAATAAAACCCCCTGATTTGTTGTCCATGGTTTTGGTTCATTTTTTTTTCTTCAGAACCCTCTTCACTTCTGTAGAGGTAAGAGGGAGAAAAGGAGGTAGATGTAATATTGTCTCTTACCAACTTGACCTTATCATGACTAACTAGAACAGAGTTAAGTTACATTACACCTTAAGCAAAGGAGGACTATAGAATTCTTAGCCATTTGGACTTTTTCTTTTAAATACAGGAACAACATTCATAGGATAATAGATTTAGTTCTGGAATGGTTATCTAGTACAACCTCTTCATTTTTTAGATAAGAAAATGTATGGAGTCATGCAGAGAAGCTAAGTGATTTACACAAGTTCACACAGCTAATATATAGAGGAAACATTATTTGAAATCATGTCCTCTACTTCCAAATTCAATTAGTGTTCTTTCTTATGCAATACATTGCCTCTCCATTCACTGTTCCTTTGATGTTTGTATTACTATCAAATAAGGATTTCCCTTTCTAAGAGTCTAGCCAGTAAGACACCTGGAATAGTCCCTAATTAATCAACTTTGTAAAGCTTTGTAGTACAATGGAAAGAGCGCTAAATTTAGAATCACAGGATGGGAGTTTAAACTTCAAATCTCCTACTAAATATGTATATGATCTTGGGCAAATTATTGAATCTTAGAAGCCTCATTTTCTCCTTTATAAAATAAGGAAATTAAGCTAGGTAATCTTTTTAAGATTGCTTCTAGCTCCCTATCAATTATCTTATGATTGCATGTTATTATTTACAAAATATCTTGACTATTGACAACAGTGACAATTGCAGATTACAAATCAAGTCCTCAAAAGTAGATGCAAAAACTGGATCCAAAAACCAAAGATTTTTCCAAAGTGCTTATAAATTAAGTTTCTTCTGTAATAGGGAAAAAACCACAGTCAACATGGTTTTAAGACCCCATTTAGGATCATGGGAAATTTAAGCAGGATAATTCAAAGTTATTTAAGAGATCTCTTCAAAATATGATTTTGATAATTTTCCATTAAAAAACTAGCTTGGGGGTAATGTTTAATAAATTTAATATCACATTAACACACTTTCTATCAGGAAAATCTTTTTCTATCTCAAAAAAAGAGATATTAAAACTACTAATATTAAAAATGTTAAAACTCCTGTTAGTCCTCTATCAAGCTTGTCAAAAAATACATTTTTCAGGATGACACAATGTATCAACCCAATTTTTAAAAAAGTTTTGATAGGGGAAAGAGCCAAGATGGTGGAGTAGAAGGATACACATATGCTAGCTCCTAACCCACAGCCCATAAAATACATGTAAAGAAGAACTCCCAACAAATTCTGGAGCACAAGAAGCCACAGAACAACAGAGTAGAGGAGATTTCTGTTCCAGAGAGACCTGAAAAACTGACATGAAAGGTCCATTGCACACCAGACCAGGAGCAGAGCCCAGCCCTGCCTTGGCCACATGGCACTGAGGGGACCAGATCTGAGCAGGCTTCAGGGACAGAATCTCCAGTGGCTGTGCAGGTCCCTCCACGCACAGGCACCAAAGGTCAGGGAGAGGGTCTTTTTGGCTGGCCAGGAGGAGAGTGGGGTGTCCCCACTACTCAGGTCCCCTTGGGAGGCAGCATCAGAGGCAGCAGTGGATGCAGCAGAAGACAGGGGCTCCCAAAGCAGGCAGGAGCTTGGATCCATTGTTGAAGGTCTCTGTGTTAACCCCCTGAGGGAACTGAGTCCCATGTGATGGCCCTGCCCCCACCCAAGTACCTGAACTTAATCTCACACTGAATACCAGCCCCACCCCTGCTGAAAGCCCTGATGCTGGGAAGGAGCATTTGAATCTCAGCCTCCAAGCACTAGCTGGGCAGATCTGGAGGCCAGAGGAGGGGGGGTGGGGTGGAGAGGAATCTCAGAAGTCAAGTAACTGGCTGGGAAAATGCCCAGAAAAGGGAGAAAAAAAATAACACCATAGAAGGTTACTTTCATGGTGAACAGGTATCTCCTCCCATCCTTTCGGATGAGGAAGAACAACGCTTATAATCAGGAAAAACCATAGAAGTCAAGGCCTGTGTATCCCAAACATCCAAAATAGATACCTCATGGGCTCAGGCCATAGAAGAGCTTTAAAAGGATTTTGAAAATCAAGTTAGAGAAGTGGAGGAAAACTGGGAAGAGAAATGAGAGAGAGATGCAAGAAAAGCATGAAAAACGGGTCAATACCTTGATAAAGGAGACCCCAAAAAATGCTGAAGAAAATAACACCTTGAAAAATAGGCTAACTCAATTGGCAAAAGAGGTTCAAAAAGCCAATGAGGAGAAGAATGCTTTCAAAAGCAGAATTAGTCAAGTGGAAAAAGAGGTTCAAAAGCTCACTGAAGAAAATAGTTCTTTCAAAATTAGAATGGAACAGATGGAAGCTAATGACTTTCTGAGAAACCAAGAAATCACCAAACAAAACCAAAAGAATGAAAAAATGGAAGTTAACGTGAAATATCTCATTGGAAAAACAACTGACCTGGAAAATAGATCCAGGAGAGACAATTTAAAAATTATGGGACTACC
>CM053771.1:482604189-482655936 GCA_028658325.1 Potorous gilbertii | reverse complement strand
CACGATAACACAAGATCTAGCAGCTTCGACATTAAGGGATCGAAGGGCGTGGAATAGGATATTCCAGAAGTCAAAGAAACTAGGTCTAAAACCAAGAATCACCTACCCAGCAAAACTGAGTATAATACTTCAGGGGAAAAAATGGTCTTTCAATGAAATTGAGGACTTTCAAGCATTCTTGATGAAAAGACCAGAGCTGAAAAGAAAATTTGGCTTTCAAACACAAGAATGAAGAGAAGCATGAAAAGGTAAACAGCAAAGAGAATGCAAAGGGACTTACTAAAGTTGAACTGTTTACATTCCTACATAGAAAGACAATATTTTTAACTCTTGAAACTTTTCAGTATCTGGGTAGTTCGTGGGATTACAAACACACACATGCATGCACACACACACACACATGCACACACACACATGCACACACACAGAGACAGAAAGCACAGAGTGAATTGAGTAGGATGGGATCATATCTTAAAAAAATGAAATTAAGCATTGAGAGAGGAATATATTGGAAGGAGGAAGGGAGAAATGGAATGGGGCAAATTATCTCTCAGAAAAAAAGGTAAGTAAAAGTCTTTTTAGTGGAGGGAAAAGGAGGGGAGGGGAGAGAAAAAACATAAGGCTTACTCTCATCACATTCGACTAAAGGAAGGAAGAAAATACCCACTCATTTTGGTATTAAAACCTTTCTTACAGTACAGGAAAGTAGGGGAGAAGGGGATAAGCAGGGTTGGGAGGGATAATGGAAGGGAGGACAATGGGAGGAGGGAGCAATTTGAAATCAACACTCTTGGGGAGGGACAGGATCAAAAGAGAGAATAAAAGCAATGGGGGGCAGGATAGGATGGAGGGAAATATAGCTAGTCTTCAGGTGTAATCAGACCAGGGCACAAGTACAGTAAGACTATTACTTCACTAGTTCAGGGAACTGTAAGTGCCTTAAGGCAACCTGAGATTTCATTAGTATTTTTGGCTGCCCTATCTCAACGATGAGTCACATTGAATTACAATCATCTAAAATTCGCAGATCCTTTATCTGTCCAGTCGTGTTCCCTTTATTTTGTACTCGAGAAATTTATTTTTGGAAGTCAGGTAAGACTTTGTATTAATCCTTATTAGGTTTCGCCTTATTAAATTTAGCCCAACATTCTAAATGGTAAGTTGACATTCTGAATCCTCACTCTGTCATCTAGTATATTAGCTATTTCTCCCAGCTTAGGATCACCTACAAATCTGCTAAGCAAGGCATCCATCTATGCCTTTCTCCAAGACATCAATAAAAATGTAAAACAGCACAAGGTCAAGCAAAACTTCTGGCTAGGGCTCTCCTCTAGACATCAACTTCCCAAAATGGTATCAAAAATGACTATCCTTTGATCCCAACTTCCAGAATCTCCTTTTTTTTTCCCATGCCATTTTTTTCTACAGATAACAGCAAAATAATATATGTGATACACATATAACATATTATATCATAAATTATGTGAATTATGTAGATAGTATGTATATATTTCACATGTATATGTACATGTGTGCATATATATGCATCTGTGAATACATATGCGTGTATCCATGTTTGTGTGCATATAATTTGAATTCCTAATATCTTCATTTTCTTGAATTGGATTTAAAATCCTTAACAATACTGTCTGGATTCCTACTAGTAGGATCATTTTTTGCACATAAATTACCAGAAATGGGTAACTCTATTCAGCCTTGTAGTATTTTCTGTTATGCATTTGCCTGAATGCAGCTGACTTCCTAATGTTATAAAGCTAATAAATAGATGCCTCAGTACTTCTCAAATGAAAGTCACTGATCATTGTTTGCCTTTTCCTCTGACTCTTACTGGATCACATTTCACCTAATTCCTTCAGATATATATGATGACTCTTTGGAAGACCAGCAGCTACTTCCATTTCAGAGGGTCCATTGTTCTTCCTTACAAGAACCTCAACTCTACTATTTTTACAATTCTAAATGATTTCCTTTGTCTGTTAAATTCTGTGACAGAGGTTAGAATTCCCTTCCACCTTTTCATATAATTTTTCTTCTTTATTTTTATCTTAATATCTTTCTTTCATGCTTTAAAGAGCATTTCATTCTCTCTAACAATCTAGAGAGCCAGGAAACATTCATCCAGTCCCTTTTACTTCTCTTCTAGGAGGGAAATAAGAAAGATCTTACGTCCATGGACAGGTCATAAATATAAACCGCATTCACTTCAAAATTCTCCCTTTTCTTTCCATTAGGCCAATTCCTGGGGTGAACTAATGTACAGATAATGAAAAAGATTTACAAGACTCGCTTAGCAAACATTATAATGTCTTATGCCCTTATAATAGGGAAATTTTGCCTAAATGTTTAACATATTCATCTTTATCTTATTCTCAGTGGAACTGGAGTACATTCAAGGTCTTATTTCTAAATAGGATACTTTAATCCCCAGTACACTCCCTATTATAACATGAACATTGTCATTTCACTCCAGCTAAATGGCACACAGTGATACGACATGAAAAACTGAAACAATAAATCATCTGTTCAGGAGAGGATATATTTTAAAATAGAACAAAATGTTCCTTCAACAGAAAAGAGTTTGCTATTGAAATCAACTGCACACGGTCACAAATTTCAATGATAAGATAATATAAAAGAATTGTTTGAGGATAATCATTAGAATGCAGAATTCTGGTCTCCAGGAGCTATTACTGAATATTTTGGGTTCATAAAACTATCAGTGTTTCCTCAGGAATGGATTTGGGCTTAGAAAAAAGTAATAGCAGGAAGAAATTTAAAATAGCATGATTGTGTTTCCATTATGACAGCTGAAAATCTCAAGGAACTAGTAAGTGTAACAAGTACATAAGTAAGATGAAAATTGTAAAAATAAATAAATAAATAAAAGTTTCCAGATGTATCTGGATTTGGGAAAAGCCAATTTGGAAAGCTAAGTCTGAGGAAGTAATCAATTTTTCCTTCTCTTTCCCCAACATTTAGCAGCAAATGCTCTCTAAGTGAACAGCTAAGTCATAATAGTTACCAATACACTTGGGATATATTTTTATTTTCATTGTGCTAAGAGCAGGAAATAAATAAAACAAAAATGAAATTAGTCTTACTGTCAAAGAACTTAATTTTACTGGGGAATGGTAGGGAAATTGATAAGCAAATACAAAATAAATTCCAAGTATATCAGGAAGTTGTAGGTTGGTACTTATAAAATGTTTATTGAATCTAATTGAATTATCTTAAGATCTAACAGCATCACAGAGTTCAAGCTGAAAGTGGCCTAAGAATTCATGCAGTCTAACCCATAACTGTACACTCAAGTAAACTGAGACCCAGAGAGTTGAAGGGAATTTCCATAAATCCCAGAGGTAGTAAATGATAGAGAAAAGTTTTAATCCTAAATTCTCTGATTCCAAATTCGGCACTCTTTCAACTATCCCAACATAGCAACCTTCTTCTTTGTTCTTAACATGGGCATTTCAAGGCAATATGGTCAAGAGTCTTATGAAATTGTATTTCTTGTCTCCCTTGGGCATGTGATGTAACCAGTTCAGATGCCTAATTTGTTAACCTCTCTAAAGAGTATCTATGTGCCATCCTTCCCATTATCTGCAACTTCCTTTATCTTTCTGGTTTCATTTATCTCAAAAATCTCAATATCTACATGGTTTAGGTTTTCTAATAGTATGTCCATTTGTTAATCATTAGACAAAGATCTCCTGAAGCTGAACTGTAATATTCTAGTTACTGTCTTCCAAAGAATTCTCTCATTTGGTCCTATCTCTAAATCATAATAGATATAGAATAATAATTCTATTATTCTGATAGTGATAAGAATAAAGACAGAAAAAATAAAAGTCTCAGTGTAACTTGACTTTGCTTAGAGCATTACAATCTCTTCTAAGTTTTACTTTCCATCTCAAAAGGCTCTTTCCATGACCCAATCTCTTGAATTACTCTGTCCTTCCTAGTGTTGTTCATCCTATTTCATACTCTTAAGTTTGGTGTTATTTTTCTCAGTTATATTAGTCTTTCTGGTGAGGTATAAAGATCCCTGAATTTGGAGTCAGATGTTCTGGCTCCCATGCCAACTCTGCCACTTCCTAAATGTTCCTCATCGGGTCATTTCACTTCTTGATCAGTACAAAAAAGGAGGGGTAGAGAGGGTAAGAGTGATGATGACAGCACCTCGGTTAACTCTCTCACAGAGTTGTTATTAAAAGAACACTTGGCAAATTTTAAAGTGCTTCTAGAAATAGATTAGTATCATTGTCTTCATCAAATAGCACAACCCCTAAGCTGTGGATCTCTGTGTCATCAAATCTCTGGTCAGTCCCATGGTCTATGGTATGACTAAATTAGCGGTAGAAATTAAATGGCTCCCATTGGAGAGATGTCTCTAGGGACAAAGACCTAGGATCACACTACAAACTGTCTAGCACTCCTGGAACTCTGCCTGCATCTCCCCAAACAAGGCTCTTTATCCTGGGGATACCCCACCCTGCTAAGCTTCTGTGAGCTGTCTACATTGGAAATGCCTTCCTTACTTTATGCCTCCATATTATTTTCAGACTCTAAGATTTCATAATTTTATCTACCATTGTTAGCAACTCTGAGGATTTCCAACTTCCCAACCTGGGTCAACATGCTGCCTCTCAGGGAACAAGCATTATCACTTGGTTGTTATCACTTTATCAAAACTAACAAAACAATTTGCCAGAACATTAGCACATCTGTAATTTAATTATATTTCATTCATTCTTGCCTTCCTCAGCTCCTAAAGCTACAGGATTTGGGCATAAGGAGCTTTTTTAAACTATACTTACATTTGATTTAAAGTTCAATTTCATTGTGTAACTTTAACAAATTCAATTAAACAAAGCATCTATTAAGTGTCTATCCTGTGCTAGGTACCAGAGATTCAAAAATGAAAAATATCAGTCCCTGACTTCAAGAAGATTACAATCTAACTGAGAGAGAAACCTGCACAAGATTAAGGGAAGATTAAGTTATTAAGTACTTAGTGTTAAGGTTAGAGCTGTCCAACAACAGAATGATCCACTTTGTGAACCATTAAGAATAAAATCATTCTGCTTCACCAGAAGTGTTCAGAGCGAAGACAGATGTCTACCTGTGAGGAATGTTATTGAGGAAATTCCTACATGATGGTCAAAGTTAAATTAAATGGTTCCTAAGGTCCCTACCAACTCTTAGAGTTCATGTTTGTTTGTTTGAATGAATGAATGATTCAAATGCCTTCTTTTTGATGAATGTTCATCTGTATTTGATGACAATCAGGCTCAGATTTTCAAGGTATGTCACTTTGGGTTTCACCTTAAGCTTGTTTACTTCATGGGATATACCATTCCATTCCCTTTCTCTGATGGGTGCAAGGTAGCTCCAAATCAGTGAACCTAGGAGCTGCCCAAAAAAGATTTTCTTCCATTAATTGAAATCGGACTTAATGTGACTTCAAGGGCTTTTCCTAAAGACATTTTTCTGAGCTTCAAGAATTAAGTGACTTCTGACACTGAAAATAGGTACTGTTTATTTAATAATAACAACAAAGCTAGAAGAATAAATATTAGTATAATTTCAGTATCCTGAAGTAGGATCCATGGTTCACAGTGAGTTTAGGAGCAAGTGTAAAACAGCTTTTAACCTCCTCAAGTCTAATTGCTTTCTCAAAGGAAAGCTTTCATATATTGTTTAAAGTAGGTAATTGAATATTTTTGATCCCCAGCAGAAACTTCATCCCCTCAAAGCACTCACTGGGGAATAAGTACATTATGATTTACCACATAGAAGGTGATATGATTAGGTTTTCAGAGGAATAAATGGCATTGTTTTCTGTGAGCTATTTTTTCTGACTTGCTCAACTCATAATTAACAGAACCTTTCTTCATTTTAAAAACACCCTTGAGGCATTTTTGTCCAAATGTCATAACCCACAATTGATCTGCTTGAGGTTCTATTTACTCACAACAACTTTCATAATATAAACACTTTTAGCACAGTGATTTCTTCCAGATATTTGCTTATAGTGTGGATAATTGTTTTCTCAAGGTTTTTGATTCCCTTATTTCTTCATAGTAGATCCATGGTTGGCGCCATTTGCTTAAATTTGGTCTCAAAGTTAACTGCTCTTTTAAATACTGTTTACCCTAAAGTTGTTTTGCATACAACTTAACATTAAGCTATTAATAACTTAATCTTCCCCCCTCCCTCCAAGAACACAAGCCCTCTAAAGACACTTTTTCATTATGTCTTTGTATCTCTAATATCCAATATATTGCTTGGTAAATAATAGGTGTTTAATAAATGTATATTGGATTGGTTTAGGATGCCTCTACCGCTTATATATAAATGTAGCAGGTCCAGTTAGGATAAAAAGATTATAAAAATCATAGCTCTATAGCTGAAAGGCACCTTAGAAGTCATTTAATCTAATCCCCAAATTTTATATGGAAACAAATTGAAACCTGAAGTGGTTATACCAGTTAGTCAAACCATAAGCATTTACTAACATTTATAACATGCCAGGAACTATTCTAAGTACAGGGGACACAAAGAAAGGCAAAAAAAGAAATAGCAACTGTCCCTGATTTACTTTCTAATGGGGAAGACAACATGACCACAAACAACATACAAGCATATAAACATACAAACAACATATAAGAAATATAAATGAGAAATAATTTTAGAGGGTAGACAATAACATTTAAGAAAGCCTTCTTGCAGAAACTGGGATTTGAGTTCATTCTTAAAGGAAACCAGGGAATCCATGAGGTGGAGGTGAGGAGGAAGATTGTCATAAGCATAGAGGATACCCAGTGAAGAAGCACAGAGCCTAGATGATGGTATCCTAATAAAGCTGCCCTAACCCCATAAGTCTAACTTTCAAATATGCCTCACTAGCCTCTAACTAGTCACTGCCCCTGGATCCAATCATCTTACTCCTCACAAGAACAGCAGGTGCATCCATGCACTCAACCACAACCACATGCACAGGATCACAATAGCCAGCCAATCAGAAGGCAGCACCACCAGGCTGCCTGAGCAGAATATGAACCCCAAAACAACAGAAGGGACTTTCCCTAAGTAGGTACCTATGCAGTAATAGTGAAAGCTATTTTTTAGGTAAACTTTTCACATAAAAATGCTTACTATAATATTTTTATCATATACTAATGCCCCCCAAATGGTTTCTCTATATGTATTATGAGAAATCCCATGTGCAGTTCCACCGAGGTTAGTACCCCTCCGCTATTATTTAATCCTTTTTCAATATTCTTGTTTTCTGTTATGTAATCAGCATCAAATACTCTATAAAATTTCCCATCTTGCCTTACTGAAATTGACAGTTCCTTCTTGGAACACCTTCCTGAGAGGGGTAATTCTCAACAAATGCTTTTGCTTGGACTGCAGATAGTCTGAGTCTGTGAATTCTTTCAAGATGACCCCACAACACACCACGAAATTGCAACACAGAGATTCTATTATGGGTGAGGAGCAACAGGAAGGTCAATGCTGCTGGATCATATAATATATAGAAGGGATTAAATTATAAGACTGGAAATGTAGGAAGGGGCTAGATTTCCTTTTTTATCTGGGAAGTAAGAGGGGTGTCACTGGAATTTATTGAGTTGGGAAGATTGGTGGTATGTATGACATGATCAAAGCCACACTTTAAGGTCACTTTGGTAAGTAACTTGCTCAAGGTTACACAGGTAGTACCTTCCAGAATCAGGATTTGAATTCAGGACCTGTGACTCCAGGTTCTATACATATTCCATCTACTTCCATATTGATAAGATTTCCTTGCATATGAATAAAAACTGAAATAAAATACCATTTGGGCTCCTGATTCAGCACACTTGTCCAGAACTGGCAGAGGTTAACACACAAGTTGTCACTGTGGGCACAAAATACAATCTTACCTCCTTTCCAGACCTTTCTTTTATTAAATGTCATTAGTTCTTTTACTGTTGTTGTCCAGTCACTTTTCAGGCATGTCTGACTCTTTGTGACCCCATTTCGGGTTTTCTTGGCAAAGATAATGGAATGGTTTGGCATTTCCTTCTCAAGCTCATTTTATGGATGAGGAAACTGAAGCAAGCAGAGTGGCCTGCTCAGGATCACACAGCTAGTTCACACAGCTATTAAGTGTCTGAGGTCAGACTTGAACTCATGAAGATGAGTCTTCCTGACTCCAGGCCCAGCACTCTGTCCTTTCTACTACCTAGTGGCCATTAGTTGTACCTTCCACCTACGTTCTCTTTGGCCAACTTCTAGTTGATTCTCTGTCTTAATTTGTTTTCTGGGCAGTATCTTTTGCTTGAGTGTCTGATGTTACACATATCTCTGGTATTTCACTGTTTCTCTAACTTGATGTCTCTTCTATTGAAATCTCTAGGGGAAGACCTCAGGACCAATAGAGTAAAAAACAATTACAAACTTTTATGCCCTAAAACAGATGATTTTCATTTTAGCATAGGCTCTCAAGAGGAGATTATGACGAATCTGATGTTGTAGGGAATTAATGAGAAACACATAGAAGGGATTAAAGTGTAAGACTGGAAATATAGGAAGGGGTCAGATTTCCTTTCTAATCTGGGAAGTAAGAGGGTGTCACTGTACCTTGCAAGTGTACATCAAATTCAGCTCTTAATTCAGAGCATATGTGTTATACCTTTCAAAGTTTGGGTATGACGTTCATTAAGAAACTGTTAATAAATTTACATAGTCAAATGGATTGCCCAATTAGATTTTGCTATAATATATCCTAACACAACTGAAGAATTTGAAATCACAACTTGTATGCTGCAAGGCTGATGAACACAGCAGTATCTAAAAGCTTGATTACAGCTCATGTGCACTTCCTTCAGGGAGAACAGCTGCAAGCGTTATCACTAAAATATCATCAATAAAACAGGAACCAGGATAAGAGAAAGGAACAAAGACAGTCACACTCAGAATTATGGATTTAGATTTAGTAGGGACTAGGTGACCTATTAGGTGATCTAGTTCAAACCCTTCATTTTACAGGTGAGGAAACTAAGGCCCACAGAACTGTAGCAATACACCTCAAGTCAAACAAGCACTAAGAGGCAGTTAGAATTTGAACATTCATTCTCTAACTCCAAAACCAGTATTATTTTTCACCATACCATGCTGACTTCTATTATGACTGTGTTCTAGGTCATCTCATAGGCTGAGAAATGAAGGGAATCTAACAGATGGCATAATTTTCCAAAAAGAGTACTTAACAGAAGTGAAAAGACTTCCTCACCCATTATAAACCTCCCAGTTTAGTATTATCCACAAACCAGGCTTCACTATTTTCTAGATAAGCAGCAATTACATGAATCAAGAGAAAGCTGCTTCGTGTGGACTAAAAATAAATTATATAAAATGTCAGACAAAAACCACTACCCGGTGGTATTAAAAAAAAACACTAGAAAGCCCAAAATCTTCTGAACCCTTTGAAACTCCCAAGGTCCTCCTGTGGCCAAGAAGGGAGAGGGAAAGGAGACCTTGCCAAAGCTAAAGTCTAGCCTTCTCCCTCCCACCCAAGGTGAACCCTCATTCTCAGTGGGACTCAGCAAGAACTCTATGATCACTTCAATTTCTCAGATTTCCTCTTGCAAACAATCCCAGCTAAATAAACAGCATTTATATAGGATCCACCCTTAGGCCTCAAGAAAATCCCCTGGTCAATAGATGAAGCCATTTCTCTTCATCAAATGTCTTTCAAAGACTTTGTGCACTTAGCCTAAAATCTTTTGATTGATTAATATGTATTCACAGCTAATTAATCAAGCACTCTCAAAATTATATATGTAGCTCCAGTGCCTAGCACATAGTAGGCATTTAGTAAATGATGGTTGATTAACCAATTATGTAGAACATATAGTGTTAAATAAGATTTCTAAAATAAGCTATTTGTCTGAAATACTCAACAACCAGATGTGATTCCAAAGGACCAGTGATAAACTATGCTACCTACCTCCTGAGAAAGATTTGAGATACTGAACAAGACATACATTTGGGGGCATGGCTAATGTGGAAATTTGTTTTACTTGACTTTGCATAATTTTCCATGTGTTTTTTTGTTTCCTTTTATTTTTTTCTTGAGGCAGGAAGGAGAGAAAATTAATGTTTGCTAATTGAAAACAATTTAATTTTTTTAAAGTCCAGTACTTATTCAAAATGTTTATGAGAAGATAAATATGAGGTTTGGTTTTAGGATATATTCTTGGAGTAAAATGAAAGAATACATTATTGACCTGACCTTTGGAAGAGATAATCCCATATTTCTGACTTCTTGATGTATGAATTTTCTCTAACTAAAAAGGCAGCAGTGACAGCATGGATTGATTAGCAAATTGATTTATAAATATATATATATATATTTGTGCTTTGTTTACATATGATATATAATATATAATGCTATTATTCCAGTTGAACAGTGTAAGTAAAACACAAAACATGAAATTGAAATGAACAAAATCAGATTACCTATTTTCTGATCAATGGAAATTATCATAGAATTTTAGAATTGTAAGAGCTATCAAAGAACACTTAGTCCATTCTCAAATATATTTTACACATGAAAAAACAAGACCTAATGAAGTTCCCTGAAGTGCTCAAGGTCACACAGCTAAAAAATGTTTTTTGACTCTCAGTTCAAAATTCTTTCCACTGTGCCCCTGCTAGTCAATAAAAATAATTCTTATACCCTTCAAAGGCATTTAAATTTTGATCCAACTAATTTCTTGGGAAAAAAATTGCTTTTTAAATATATAACTTTGCCTTCAGAACTTCAAAATGATAACCTCCCAACAGAATAATTGCTACACATTTCCCTAAAGACTCCCTTTTATTTTGTATTTATTGCTTAATTAGCTTTATTTATTTGTCAAGACAAAACCTTTTCTTTTATGAAGGGAGTGTGTAGTAAATGTCTATATTTGCCAAATGAAGACAACAATCCTACTAGTTTTGGTTTTTTTCCAGAGTCATCCTCTTGTCAAGTTTAACAGCAATCTTAAAGAGATTAGAACGAAATGCAAACAGCTCAAAGAAACACTGGCAGTAAACTACCTAAGTAAACTGGTCATACCTCATTGAGATATACCAATGGATTGCTATCAGGACAACGAATTAACAGAACTGCCTAGAATACATGCTATATCGCCTGTCATTTCATTCCTAGGTTACTTTTCAAGAATACTTCAAAACATATTAAATGACTTAGTAAGTTAAAGGACTTAACCAAGGTTGTTTTCAGTCATTTCAATTGTGTTCAACTCTTGTAACCCAGCTTGACAGAGATACTGAGGGGATTTACATTTTTCTCCAGCTCATTTTACAGATGAGTAACTTCAAGCAAAAAGGGTTCATTTCTTCTATGTGCCTTATAATTCGGTGTAAGAATGTTAGCTTTCTTGGGTGCCATATTGTAATGTGGGCTCATACTGAGTTGGATCAATTCATTAATCAATAAGCATTTATTAGAGTGCCAGGTACTCTACTAAGCACTAGGGATGTAAAAAAAAGGCAAAAGGCAATCTCTGTCCTCAAGAGACTTTCTGTTCAGTGGTGTTAATTGTGGCCAACTCTTCATGACCCAATTTGGGGTTTTCTTGGCTGATACTAGAGTACTTTGCCATTTCTTTCTCCAGTTCATTTTTACAGGTGAGGAAACTGAGGCAAACAGGGTTAGGTGACTTGCCCAGGGTTTGAGATCAGATTTGAACTCAGGAAGATGATTCTTCCTGACTCCAGACCCAGCACTCTCTCTCTTGCACCACCAGAAGATGGAATTTGAACCTATATTATCTAGCTCCAGAGCTAGGGCTGTTGATTTATCTAGTAGCTTTGGCCAAAAGCCTACTGCTTAGCATTGTACCCACTCCCTTTTACCAGAAGATGGTAAGGTGGCAGGTTGTGCTGCATTCATTTGGGAAGAAATCTGTTCCAGGATACCAAGGTAAGAGTACACAGCAGGTGTTTGTCAAAGGACCTGAGCAATGCTCAAAGAGTAATGTTTGTATGAGTCCACGTAATAGCTTGTCAGAGTTAGAAGGGGCCTTGTCAGTCATCTAATCCAGATACTTGCAGGGGATCCAGTAGGTCAAAATGATTTTCATAATCATTTTACTCTCTAAAACTAAATAACAGTAGATATTACTCAAATAAGCAAAAGCTCTTTAGAGGGTCTTTAACAATTTCAAAAAGTATAACAGGGTCTATTCTTTCAGGTGTAATAAACTGAGGCCTAGAGGGTCAAGGACCTTGTCCAAGGTCACCTAGCTATTTAATAGCAGAGCTGGTAGGAGATTCTAGGTCTGCTGAACCCCAAGCCCAGGGCTCTTATCCCACTGCATGCTGGAATGTTTGTTTATTTGAACTTGAAATTCAGGGAATTAAATTTGCCATATCCTTTTCCTAAACCTTGATTCTGGTGAAAAGAATTTATTTAAAAAAAATAACTCTAAGTATCTGTCTCTTCAGGCTTCTCCCTTTCTCTCAGCAACTAAATCTTCAAAGCCTCCTTAGTCAGGCCAGTTACCAAAGCACTTATCAGCTCAGACACCAGGTTCAGTTGCCAGTTAGACCATGGGATTTTGTATCAATTATATGCATGTTGCGAGTGAATCTTGAGACCTGGGGAAATAAAAATCTTTATTCTTCATTATTTGCAGTCTTCAATATCTTTTTCAGAAGCATTCAAACTCGTTGCTGTCCCAAGCAACCCTCTGAGGAAAGGAGATACTATCTAGGTCAGCAATGACTGCCAGTTCTGTAGTAAGCCTTCCTCTGACAAGGTATTTAAAACCTGATTTTCAAAAGTCCTTATTTTCCCAAGCTTGGGGCCTCCTTTCATCATAGTCTTAATCAGCTAATATTCCATGCTAACATTTGACGTGTGTGCTAAATTCCCCTCCACTCCCTTGTGGTTCTTAATTTGCTAAGGAAAAGATGTATATTTTACCAGGAAAACTGACCTAATTGAAACCTGAGCTTATTCATCTCAATTATTTTGCTCAATAGCTCAGGGCTGTTTAAAGCACAACTATCTCTATCTCTATCTCTGTCTCTCTCTCTCTCTCTCTCTCTCTCTCTCTCTCTCTCTCTCTCTCCCTCTCTCATAGACTTAGCTGTATAACGAAGCAGCTTTTGAATCACAGGCTTAGTGACGCAGAGATGAATATTCATCTGGCGTTTGCTACTCAGATGAGCAACATTATGAGAACATTTTTTGTACTCATCCCCTGAATGTGCTATTTTGGCAAAAGGCATGAATTGTTTAAGATCAAAGGTCTGGACCTCGTTGAAGGCTTTATGTCTAATGGTCATTTTCCCCTATTAGTACTTCTCTGCACTAGCATTCCCACACAATTACCTCATGATGATTTTCTAATATCTGTACTTTCAATAGTATCATTTTCATCTCCTCAGAGGGTCTTGCACTGAGAATCTTGAAACACCTTTCTTTCTTTCTTCTTTCCTTCCTTCCTTCCTTACACAGAACTGTCAAGATTTTTGATCTAGTTAGTGACAGCATACCAAGTCCTGACAAAGCTTCCACCACAATGATTTTCAGAACTCTGCAAAATCTTGAGCTTGCATGGGGCCTACCAACAAACCAAACTCCATAATGAAATAAAATCCCACCAAAATTGTAAAATAGCATCCTTGCTAGCCTTGTAGAGGAACAGGAAGCAGTTTCAGAATCAACACTGACATTTAAGAAATGAAATGTGACAGTCTGTCAACTCTGTAGCAGACATTGATGCCTTTTTATAAAGTCCTCTTCATATATACCCAGAGCAGTGCTGGGTCTAGCTTAAACTTACTTAGGAGAACCAATTGTTCAATTTTCAGTATGTGCATTTATATGTCAGAAGTCGACCAACAGCCACTGCTACAAATCAAGATTTGATTTGTTGTTTTGCTAGTTGTTTAAGAAAATTCTTGGAAAATGTTAGGAATGCAGATTAAACTCAAAAGTGTGTCCTGCATACATTTTTGATACCCAGTTAAATATTTGTCAGTATATATGTGTGTGTATGACAGAAACATATGCATATATAATCATATATACATATATCTGATGTACACATATATGTGATATATACATATATCATATATACACATATATAATACGTAGTGAGAAAGGAAGGAAGGAAAAAGAAACAAACAAATAAGAAAGGAAGGAATGAAAGAAAGCAAGAGAAAAAGAAAGAAAAGAAGAAAGGAAGATGGAAGGAAGGAAGGAAGGAAGGAAGGAAGGAAGGAAGGAAGGAAGGAAGGAAGGAAGGAAACCTCTTCATGGATTCAATAGACAGAGAACTGACCTTGGAGGCTGAGCTCAAGTCCAGATTCTGACGCATATTAGCTATGTGTCTAGGACTTTTACTGTTCTCCTTACCTAGGGATGCACATCCTAAGGTCAGGCCCATAATTCACAACTAGGGACAAGAAGAGCCCCTTCACGCTCCTGACAAAACAGAACCTTCTAGGGCTTCTCAAATGATAGATTAGATTTAACTTGGTTTCTTCTGGCTGTAGTTTTAAATGCCACCCTCACCCAGTTGTAGCCTTCTCACCCTCCCTTCCTGGTCTATCTCGCTCCACGCATAGCCTTGACTTACATGGTTCTACTGTGCCAGCCAAGAAACACCTGATTTCCTCTGCGTCTTTTCATAAATATTTGGGTCTTCACCAACATATAAACAATGTGTTGTGATTTTGCATTTCCATATAAAGTCCTTGAAGGATATGGAGTGATAATAATTCTTCTTGTCTAGATTCTGTATCACAGAGGGACTCAGCAGTGTTCTACCTAGAATAGATACTTGTAAATGTTTGTTGAATTTTATTGAAATGTGGGATGTGGAAAGACGCTTTGCCCTCAAGAAGCTTGTAGTCTAAAAGAAAAAACAAACTCCTCCAGTCTAACCCTGAAGAAGCAAGAGTTGATGATCTTGGGAGACTCTTGAGACAAGGGGAGAAGTGGGTCTTCAGTGAGAGGGAAGGCTTACTCCATAATTTGTCCATCTAGCTACTGTTTTCTGCTACCCATTGGGTAAAGAAACCCCATTTAAAAAAACACAAGAAATCTATCTTTCAGAGATGCATTTAGATTTAGGCAACATGATATTTTGAAAGGATGAGGCAGAAAAGCAACTAGGTCTATACAAATGCAAGGCATTAGTAAATAGTAAGATAGAGGATAGTTAATTCACATATATTAATAAGATTGGCACAGATATGCTGAGGCAGGTAGGGCCTCTATCACTATGAGAATTCTTAAGTGCTCAGGGAGTTCTCATGACTTTGTGCCAATCTGTTTCACTTAAATCTAAGTCACACTCCAGTCAAGATATCACTCCATGATGTCATCCATTGGTCCTTTTCAAAAATGAAGGACAAACAACCAACCTCTTATCCAAAGGGTTGGGCCATCCTCCAAGGTCCAATTCAAGAAACACCTCCATCACATGCTGGTTTCTCCTCTGAATTTCTATTGCCCCCATATAAGGTAACATAGAATCTGTCTATCAACCTGTTTCATTTTTTGATAGCTTTATCTCCCCAGGTGGATTATTATTTCCCTGAGGACAAGGTTGACATTTTGAATCTACTTTACTTTCCCCACATCCCTTGGCAGAGAACTGGATTCCTAGCAGGTGCACAATAAATGTTTTGTTGTAAATTATTGATTTGATTGCTCTGGACTAGTGTGAATTGGTAGAATCTATGATCTAGTCAGCAAGAAAACTCCTGAAATCTCAACTGGTCTATGACTTAGTAGAGAGGTACTGTGGAGCTGCCTCAGGTTCACAGGTTAAATGATAACCCTAGGACCTCCTAACGGGAGGTCTGACTCCAAGGGTGGCCGTCTAACCCTTGCTTTTCATCAGCTGCCTTTCCCTATGGGTAAGAATTTTATTTAACTTATAAAAGGACCTGCAGGTAGGTGACACAGTGGATAGAGAACCAACCCTGAAATCATGAAGACTCGTCTTCCCGAGTTCAAATCTGGCCTCAAATATTCATACTAGCTTGTGATCCTGGGTAAACCACTTAACTCTATTTGCTTCAGTTTCCTCATCTGTAAACTGAGTTAGAGAAGGAAATGGCAATCCAGCATCTTTACCAGAAAAACCCAAATGGGGTTAAGAAGAGTCAGACATAATTGGGAAACCATCAGAATCCTGCTACAGCACTAGCATATAGCAATAACTACTCACACTTGAAGAGTGCTTTAAGGTTCACAAAATACTTTCCTCATAACAACTTGAATTGGGTAGTAGATGTATTACTGGCCCCATTCTATGTATGGGAAAAATGAAACTCGAAAAAAGTCATTGTTCACAGCTCCACAGCTAGTAGGAGTAGAGTTGGGATTGAAATCCATGTCTCCTTGCTCCGTGTTTTCCACCATAGTTAACACACTCTGTTAGTACAAATCCTAAGAACAGCTTTATCACAGAGTTCAAAATGTCACCCCTACTTTACCCAATAACAGAACATTCAAAAATATTCCTTTGAACTATGACTGCTATGTTCCCCTCCTCTTTGAATTATGTGGCATTATGTTGATCTTTTTAAATGGTGCATCCCTCAGTGAACAAAATTAATAGCTAACAACAGTTAACTGATACAGCACCTGTGTGTCAGACACTGTTAAGCATTTTTTAATTATCTCACTTGATCTTCACAAATAGGTAGAAATAGTAAGAGTGGTGTTGTCGCAGGACTGTCCCATTTCTCCAAATTAGAGGACTTCCGTTTAATCCAAATTAAACAAGAACATTGGAGGGAGGTGCTATCCTCCCATCTTATAGGTGGGGACACTGACATCAATAGAAGTTAAGTGACTTGCTCAAGATCACATAGGAAGTATCCAAGGCTGGGGTATAATAACTTGACATAAATATAGAGCTATAAAGTTTGCCCAAAAGAACTGCATAATGTATCTCATTTGATCCTCACGACTGCCCTGCGAGGCTGGTACTACTATTATTCCCATGTGCAGATGAGAAAACTGAGAAAATTTGACCAGGGTCACGGTGAATGTCTGAGGCAAGATTCATGTGCAGATCTGACTGCCTCCATCTACTACACAAAGATGCTGCAACAGTTTGTCATTGAATCTTTAGTCCCTAGAACAACACTGTTTATGTAGTAAGTGTTTAATAAATATTTGTTTGATTTGGATTAAATGAAATTCCTCTAATTTGAAGAAGAGTACTGCTGTGATAATACTCTCATCACTTCTGCTTTGAAGAAAGTCATTTCACATCAGAATAAATTTGAAAATACAGTATTAGAAATATTTAAGAAAAAAGAAACAGTGGGGCAGAGCCAAGATGGTAGAGTAGAAGGACAGACCTGCTCTAGTTCTCCCGCCATAGCCCACAAAATACCTGTAATAAATGACTCTAAACAAATTCTAGAGCAGCAGAAGCCATAAAATGACAATGAAAGAGATATTCAGCCCAAGATAGCCTGGAAGGCCAACTGGAAAGGTCTATCGCACTGTGCTCAGAGTGAAGCACAGCACCATCCTGGCCTTGAGGTACAGCAAGCATGGACAGGACCAGAGCAGGCTTCATGGCACAGAATCAGGGGTAGCAGTTGCAGTTCCCAAATTTCTCAACCCACAAATGCTAAAGATGGCTTCAGAGATCAGTAAGAAAGCTCTCTCACCTGGGTGAGAGGGGAATGCAGCTGGGGCCCAGCCCCAGCCCCAGGGCAGCAGCAGTCACTGTAGCAGGTGGCATCCACTTTTGGAGCCCTCTCCTAAAGATTCTGGGGGAATTGAGCAACTGATCTGTTTCTCAGCCCTGAGAGGTCATCCTAGGTTGAGGAGGAGCTCTGACACTGGTGTGGTGGAGCTGGTGGTAGCTTTGGAGAGGGAACCCTGCTCACAGATCCTGGGCAGAAAAGAGTGCTTGTGGTTGCTCACAGACCAGAGTGCAGGTCAAAAGAGGAGTAAACTCCTCTCCTTTGATTGTGCCATCTTGGAGGAACTAAGAACTTATAGGTCCCTAGGGTACACCCTCCACTTGACAAAAGACTCAAAAATCAAGGTACTGACTGGGAAAATGCCCAAAAGGAGGGACAAATAAGACTATAGAAGGTTACTTTCTTGGTGAAAAGGTATTTTCTTCCATTCCTTTTAGATGAAGAAGAACAAAACATACCATCAGAGGAAGACATCAAAGTCAAGGCTTTTACATCCAAAACCTCCAAAGAAAAATATGCAATTTGTCTCAGGCCATGGAAGACCTCAAAAAGAATTTTGAAAATCAAATAAGAGAGGGGGAGGATAAATTTGGAAGACAAATGAGATCAATGAAAGAAAATCATGAAAAGCAAGTTAACAGTTTGCTAAAGGAGATCCAAAAAAAAATGCTGAAGAAAATAACACCTTTAAATATAGATTAATCCAAATAGCAAAAGACATCCAAAATGCCAGTGAGCAGAAGAATGTTTTAAAAAGCAGAACTGGCCAAATGGAAAAGGACTTCCAAAAGTTCACTCTTTAAAAATCAGAATGGAATAGATAGAAGCTAATGACTTTATGAGAAACCAAGAAATTACAAAACAAAACCAAAAGAATGAAAAAATGGAAGATAATGTGAAATATCTCATTGGAAAAACAACTGACCTGGAAAATAGATCCAGGAGAGATAATTTAAAAATTATTGGTCTACCTGAAAACCATGATCAAAAAAAAAGAGCCTAGACATCATCTTCCAAGAAATTATCTAGGAAAATTACCCTGATATTTTAGAACCAGAGGGAAGAATAGAAATGGAAAGAATTCACTGATCACTTCCAAAAAGAGTTCTCAAAAGGAAAACTCCTAGGAATATTACAGCCAAATTCCAGAGTTCCCAGGTCAAGGAGAAAAGATTACAAGCAGCCAGAAAGAAAAAATTCAAGTATTGTGGAAATACAATCAGAATAACACAGAATTTAGCAACTTCTACACTAAAGGATCAAAGGGCTTGGAATATGATATTCCAGAAGCCAAAAGAACTAAGATTAAACCAAGAATCACCTACCCAGCAAAACTGAGTATAATACTTCAGGGAAAAATGGAATTTCAGTGAAATAGAGGACTTCCAAGCATTCTTGTTGGAAAGATCAGAGCTGAATGGAGAATTTGACTTTCAAGTACAAGAATCAAGAGAAACATGAAAAGGTAAACAGGAAAGAAAAGCCTTAAGGAACTCATTAAAGTTGAACTGTTTACATTCCTACATGAAAAGATGTCATTTGAAACTCATGACACTTTTATCATTATTAGGGTAGTTAGAAGGAATATATATATGTAGGTGTGTATGGGTATGTATGCATATGTATATTATACTTGTCTATGTATGTATATGTACATGAATGTATGTGACTGTGTATACACACATACACACACACACATACACACACAGGGTACAGGGTGAGCTGAAAATGAAGAGAGAATACCTAAAAAAAAGTAAAATTTACTTCTGAATGAAATGTACTAAGAGTAAGAGAAAGGTAGAGGTGGAATGTAGCAAATCATCTCACATAAAGAAGGAAGAAAGAGTTTCTACAATGGAGGGGAAGAGAGGGGAGATGAAAGGAAATAATTGAGCCTTACTCTCATGGGATTTGGCTTACGAAGGGAATAACACACACTCATTTGGATATGGAAATCTATTTTACCCTGCTGGAAGGCAAGGAGGAAAGGGATAGGAGAGCGAAGATAATAGAACGGACAGAAAATTGGGGGAAAGGATAATCAGAAGCAAACACTATTGTGGGAGGACAGGTCAAGGGAGAGAATGGAATAAATGAAGGGCAGGATAGGACAGAGGGACATGTGATTAGTCTTTTTCAATTTAACTATTATGGAAGTGCTTTGCATTGTTACACATGCATGACCTACATTGAATTGCTTATTTTCTCAATGAGGGCGGGTGGGGAGGGAGAGAATATGGAACTCAAAGTTTTAAGAATGAATGTTAAAAATTGTTTCAGCATGCAACTGGAAATTAAAATAGTCAATGGAGTATAGAAATCTATTTTGCCCTACAGGAAAACAGAGGGGAAGGGGGATGGAAGAAGGGTGAGTAACAGAAGGAAGGACAGACTGGAGGAAGGGGTGGATGAGTTGCATGATGTCCTGAGGTGGGGGTGGAGAGAGATGGGGAGAAAATTTTGAGTTCAATTCTTGTGGAAGTGAATGTTGAGAACTGAAAAATAAATAAATTATATATTGAAAAAAAAAAAAGAAACAGATGACTCTATAGAATCAAACAGCACCAAAAAGCATCTGTAAACAAAAACAGGAAACCATGAAGATACTCCCTCCTTAGAGCATAATTTCGATGATGTGACTACCAATGCATTTGCTGTTAGCATGGATTCAAGCCATAGACACTTGACAGTTCTAATCCAAAGGGCAGGAATGACTTTCTACTTTAGAATGAGAACCTAGTTTCCATCAAGAGAAGCTTGATTGTCAGCTTTCAGATGAAATCTATTTGTGGCTCATCCAAAATTTCTTAAGATTTTCAGTATTCTCTCTCTGGAGAAAGGTCTAAGGATTGTTACATGTTTTTTTCTGGGGAAAAAAACAGTCCTCTGAAAATAAATCCCCTTGTAGCAGCTCCTTGGGTAGCACCGATAGCTGATATTTTCAGCTATTTTCTTATTAGTAATAGTGTTCTTATTCTTTTGTTGGATACAATAGGCCATATGATGTTATATGTGATTAGTGTTAAGACTTATCATCTTCAAGGGTTCAATATTCTCCTTGACACTCTCTGAAGATCAGCTTTCAATTTTATGGTGCATGAAGTTCTCCTGAAGAATTATACATGTTCCTCAATCTGAAATTTCTGAAACAGTTGGAATAGGAAAGAATTCCTATCTGTTGCTCTATTTGTGGACAGCCCAAATTCATGCCTAGAAATTCATGCCTTATCACATCCCATCTTTAATCCTCATGGGGAAAGTATTAGTTAATTGTTTGAGGCTTGGAGCTCTCCATCATAAAAATTCATGACACAACTCTTTGTGCAAAATTATATCATTTTCTTCACTAAAAATATTTCCTTTTTTCTTGTTATATGCAATATAGTTAACAATTAGAGGTCATTGTGCCTTAAATAAATTTCTCTAGTCCCCTTTTATGATCTTTCCCCTTCCCTCTACTCCTTAATTTGCATTATATTTATCCATGAACATGTTCAAACCCTAAATTCTGTAGGGGCAAGGATTATTTCATTTTTGACTTTGTATCCCCTGTATCTTTCATGGTGCCTTGCACATAGTAAAATACTAACAAATGTAGGATGACTTAATGGACATATATATACATATTAAAAGCAAGAAGATGATAACGATTGTGTCCCCCTGAGCTTAGCTTTGTCCCAGCACCTTTCTCCTTTCCATTCATTTGCATGGGGGAACAAAATTATCTTAGGTCTCAGAAAACTGGAAAGAGAAATCTCAAACCCAGTGAAACCTTGGAAGATTGTTGGGAGGGTGCTCTCTAAATTAATGCTATCTGAGTGCAATTTAGCAATTGGACATTAATCAATGAGCTAGTAGGAATCTCTAACCCTAAGTCAGAGTGAAAATCCTTAGGGAGCAAGAAGTATGAAGTTTTAAAATGAGTTTATGCCTCCAGGTACTAGCAGTCAGAAATGTTTTGTGTTTCAAAGAATTCAGGACCTACAGCAAGAAATCTCCTTCCAGAGAGAAAATACCTGTTTTAGTCAAGGCTCTGAGAACTGATAGAAACTACACCATAAGAGAGGAAAAGCACCAGAGGATTTTCCTCTACTCAAGTGACTTGATGTATGTCTAGAAAAGAAAAGCTATATCAAAACACATCTGGACATTAAACTGTAAGAAAGAGGAGTTCACTCCTCACAGGGAAAAAGTAGCATGCACCTCAAAAATGTAAGAAGCCCATAGATAAAGTCAACAATTGGAAGAAGAAAGAAGTCCAATAACCTTTTGTAGAAACAGAACTAAACTTGCAGGGATCAACACCAATCATAGGACCAATAGAACACTGTCAAGGAATGGACATGCAAAAAAAAAAACAAAACACCATATTAAAGCCAGCAGGGAGTAGGTCCAGTGGAAAGCTGCACAATGACATCAGTAGAAAACATCATGTACCCTGTGTATATAGCCTTATACATGTGTACCCCAACTATCTAACCATCTATCCTTTATGTGTATGTTCCTCCACACCTGTACCTTACCCATACATGTTCTCTGTATGTGCATCTTTCCATGTTTTCCCTATGTATGTTCACCCATTCCACTGATAATGTATGGATTTGTGGGAGTATTTACACAAAGTATATGAGGAAAATATTTTCCTTCTTCTTAGGGTATTTCATTAAATGCTTTTGATTTGAACTAATTTTGTCCCCCACCTAGAAAAGTAAGCATACCAATATAGGTTCATGAGTTAAGGTTTAAAGAGTAGATTGGATCCAAGAGTACTTTGAACCTGAGTTTGTTTTGTCTGGGGAACCCCCTGCACATGTTGAGGGGGGACCCTTCAAGTGATACGGCAAAATAAAATTACTGAATTTGTGCCCACAGTGAGATAAAAAACAATCTTTTTGTTTTGATGTTGAAATCAATCTTTCTCTTCAATTTAATTCAAACCCCTACACATTTTTAAACATTTACTATGAGCACTGTTCTAGGCACTGAAGGTACAAAGACAAAATATTCTACTTAGAGTGAAACAGTATACACAAAAAAAGGGTAAATAAAAAATACTAAGTGATTGAGGGAGAAGTACTAATAATGGGGATGGGGAGAATTAGAAAAGAAAAAAAAATTAGAAAAAGAATGAGTTGAACCTTGAAAGGAATTGGGAAGAGAGGGCTGCCTAGAAGTTAAATAGAAAACAGAAGTTTTCTGTTTAACTAATGCAGCACCTATCTCTCCGTCAAATTTCAAGGATGGAAGACAACTAAGGCTTTTCTGTTCCATACCAAAGCATCAAATATTTTCAGGGCTGGACCACCACATGACCAGAAACAGTCAGAAATCTCACACCTAAGAAGTCCAAGTGCTGAGTTTGCACATCCTTGAAGTTCCTATAAGTCCCCTGGGGACCTCCAGGTACATGCTCTGCAAAGTGGTCCTTGTAGACCAATTCAATCTCTGTTGTGTAAGTATATAGACACCCCATCCAAAACAGATCCAAGGTAACCTCGAGAGGGTAATACAGTGGGAGGCCAGTTTGGAAGGAGACAAGTGCCTGGATTGTACATGTTTGTGGAGATGATTCATGGCCAGTGACAATAAACAGCCTCTTTTGCCACCTTCTGCCTATTTGGGCATGCATCAATTTCAGCCTTCATGACTCTATTAGAGGGATATGGTCCTTTGCCATCTCCTATCTGAAGTCTGATTCCATCCACAATTAGGGCAAGGGAATCCCAACTACAGTAAGATAGAGCTGCTGGTAGATGCTAGTAAAAGGTGAAAAATTGGAATGGAAAAGGATATTTGGCCTTCTCCCTCTACTGCTCATCATCCCAGGGTGCCAGCCACACACATTCAGCTAATCCCTCATTAGACAGAATTATTAGTTAAAATAAGAAGCTATTATCATCTATCATTTCTCTTTCATAGCCAAATTTGTAGAAAAAGTCATCTATACTCTTGACTTGATTTTCTGTTTTCCTGCTCACTTCTAAACACCTTGCAATCTGACTTTTGATATCACCACTAAAATGAAATTGTTCTTTCAAAGATTACCAAGGATCTCTTCATTACTAAATCAAGCTCTACAGCTTTCAACACTATTGATCATTCCCTTTTAGATATTCTCTCCTTAAGCTTCCAGGATTCTACATTCTCTTGGCTTCCCTCCAACCTGTCTGCCTGCTCCTACTCAGTCTTCATCACTTCTCTCACTCACAAAACTATCACCCTAATCAAGGTCTCATCATTTCTCAGCTCTCCAAAATTCTTGTAATAACTGAGGTAGGGAGCCAGGAAGAAAGGTGCTTTTCTGAAAGAAATTTGTATCTGGATTTAATATGATGAAATATTTTGACAAGCCATAAATATGTTCTTTCATTCTTCTGACCACTAGAAAAATACATAACCTCAAATGTTTCCTAAAATGGAAGCACATGCTAAGAAGAAAATCTTTAAGAAAGATTCCAGCCATTGGTAGCACCTCTTACTATATTCTCCTTCTGTTCTACACAGATAAGTTGTTTACAGACTACTCCTGAGATGTAGTATTTTATTACTTCAACATTTGCTGTAGATCGTGGCTTTAAGAATTGAGAGTTTTGACCTCTGAGATTGGGCACATAGGTCAATGGTTTAATTTAAAATGTCAGACAGATGATTTTTCAGCTTTGGCTTGAAGTCTACAGACAAATCCCAAGAACTTACTCATTACTTTTATTTGCTCTATTTCAGCTTTTGAGAGCCAAAGAACATCCAGGATCCCAACAGAATGAGTCTGACAGGTAGGTTCACTTAAGGAAAACCAATGATCTGCTTTATTAGAATGACATTACCAGGACAGGTACCAACAAGATCAAGAAAGCGTTTCCCAACGTCTTGTTATTCATTCTTAATTCTTTCTTAATTATCCTGTACATCTCTTGTTGCACATATTTGTTTGTTGTCTTGGTTCCTAAGCTCCTTGAAGGCAAAGATTATCTTTTGTATCTCCAGCACTTAATACAGTACCTAGCACATAACAGATAATAAATATTGACTGACTGATCCAACTGCTTCCTAGGTCCTTCACTCTTTGAAGATTCACTCTTTGGAAAGTGAATGCCTCATTCACTGAAAGACATTTGACTTGCCCCTCTTGGGTTCCAAAGGGCACACCTGGATTCTCCTTGATGCCTAGTATCATGATCATCTCTCCCAAAGTTTATTTCTCCCATAGAGAATTAGGAGAGAAATGACTTCTGCTTTTGAAAAACATATTCCTTTTTAAAGTTTTATTGGTATCTTTAGTTTTTATATTTCCTGGCACATGTTTTACATATATGTGTGGGTATGTATATATGTATAATATATATCTCATATGTTATACATATATAATATAAATATATTTTGTACTTCCTAGCTTATCCCTTTGCCCTACCTCTCTCCAAGAGCCATCATTTATAAAAATGAAATAGCCAGAAGAAGTACATATAAAGCAACATATTTGATCCAATTCAACAGATAAGAGACAGAGCAGTGTGGTATATAATGGCAAGAAAGCTGACCTTGGAGTCACTAAGATTTGGGTTCAAATACTGCCCCTGACAAGTCCTGATGGTGTAACCCTAGGCAAATCTTTTAACCTCTCAGTGTCCTAGTGTAACTTTCTAAGACTAGAACAGGGAACCTGTGGACTTAAGGGCCCTGAACTAGAAGCTACAAAGCTACTGAGCTAATAGAAAGAATTTTCTCACAAGGCATTTTCTATACCATTGAAATAATAGATCCTGTACAAAAAAATAAAATAAAATACAAGTACAAAATACTGCACTAGTACCATGAAACAGAGACTAAAAAATGGCGAAACAGCTCCCAAGGACCTTAAGCTAGAAAGAACATAGCCTATATATAGATACCTATAAATCAGACCAATGGTGCAAAAGTAATAGCCAGATGAACTTTATGAAAACTTGAGGAAGGAGAGAATACTTTTACAAGGAAAGAGGGGAGCCAGGAGTTAGGAATAAAAAGCTTTCCCAAGGAAGCTAGGTGGTGCAGTGATGACACTGGTCCTCTTTGAGGGTGAAGGACAAACGGCAACAGCCTACAGTCAGGAAGACTTTAGTTCAAATCCTATCTCAGATACTGACTAAGTTCTGTGACCCTAAGCAAGTCATTTATAGATTCTGAAACAAAGCTTTGTCATCTATAATATGGAAATAATAATAGCAACATCTCTCAGGATTATTGTGAGGATAAAATGAGAAGAGATGAAAAGCATTTTGCAAACCTTAAAGGGCTACACAAATGAGCTATTTTTTCAGAGAAGAGAAGGACCCTGAGCTGAATCTTCAAGGAAGATATTTCAGCAAACTGAGATTACGAGGAAGGTGGGGGCAGACAGAGAGTACATGGCATTCTAGGCACAGTGGGCCATCTTCTGAATACATATAGGCAAAAAAAGAAAATCCCAGTGAGAAGGGACCACCACGTGTAATCTAGTTTGACGACATCATAGTCCGCATGAAGAGCAGTCATGTGAAATAAAACTGAGTAGGAGTCATTTCACAGAGGTCCTTGATGCCAAGCTGAAGAATTGGTATTTTATCTTACAAGCAAGGAAAACAAGTGAGGGTGTTTTTCCCCAGAAATAGATTGACATGATCAAAACTGTTTATCAGGATACTTTGGCAGCTGTGGGTGAAAGATAAATTGGAGAAGGGAAAAATTGAAGGCAAGTAAACCGGTTAGATGGTTCTTACAATAGCCTAGACAAAACATGACCCAAAGGGCATGAACTGGACTCATGAGAGGTAAGGTAACAGATGTGAAAAGTAAAATTGGCCAAAATCTGGTGAGTTTAAATGTAGGAGGGAGAGGGGAGAGGAAAATATTCTCCCGGGGTTTTGGTCCTTGATGATGAAGAAGGTGACTTCCTCACCAAAGATAAGGTGTGGGTTGTTTTGGGTTTATTAGAGGAGGGAGTATGAAGGACAGGGTGTTGTGGGAAAGAGGTTGGATTTGGTTGGAGTCATGTCTAATTTGACTGCACTCCACTGAGTCATCCAATCCAAACCATCCAGCAGGAAAGTGGAGACACCAGTCTGAAGTTCATGAGATAGTGCCAGAATTGTAGATTTAGACAGTCTACCATGTAGTAACTGATCACTGAAAGCCAAGAAAGCAAAGAGTAACATATACAATGACTACAGCAATACAAAAGAAGACAACATTAAATATAACAAAACTCAGACCAAATTAAAGGAACCAAATTATTAATATTAAAGCACAAAATCTGCCTTTCTGTTAACAACTAGCAAGGAAGTTAGCTGACACAGTGGATGTAGTGCTGAACCAGAAGTCAAGAATACCTTGAGTTCAAATCTCACCTTCGACACTTTATAGCTCTATGACCCTGGGCAAGTTACTTTCCTTCTCTAAGAGTCAGTTTCCTGGTCTGCAAAGTGGGGACAATGATAACACCTCTCTCACAGGGTTATTATGAGGATCAAGTGAAATAATAAAGGTCAAAGAGCTCTGCAAATCTTAAATCACTATATAAATTCCAGACATTATTATTCACATCTAGTAAGGTGAACAAGAATTTACTAAGTGCCCACTGTGTGCCAGGAACAGCTAATCAATAAGAACACAAAGAAAAGCAAAAACCATTCTTTGCCTTCAAAGAGTACACAATCTAACAGGGGAGACCACATACAAGCAACTATGTATAAAAAAATGATAGGTGCAGGATAAATAAGAGATCCTCTCTGAGGAAAGGCACTAGCACAAAGAGGGACCAGAAAAGGCTTCTTGTAAATGGTAAGGTTTTAGCTGATACTTGAAGAAAGCATTCCAAGAATGAGGGATAGCCTGGGAAAATGCATGGAGTCAACAGATGGAGAGTTTTGTGTGGTCTCAACTAACAGCCCAGTGGGATGGTAGAGTACATGGAAGGGAGTATAAGATTAGAAAGTAGGAAGGGGCCAGGTTATGAGAGCTTTAAAAGCCAAAGAGAAGGGTTTTATTTGATTCCGGAGGAAATAGGAAGCCACTGGAATTTATTGAATGGATGAAAGGTAGGGTGAGGGTTGGGGGTGGAGGTGGGTTTGACATGCCTAGACTTATGTTTTAGAAAGAGTGCTTTGCTAGCTGAGTGATGAATGGACTAGAATGAGGGAAAACTTAAGACATGAAGAATAATAAGGAGAATATTATAGTGGTACCCCAAGGGTGAGGTGATGAGGGCTGTACAAGCACAGACAGAGACATGTTGTTTAAGTCACAATCAATCTTAGACGGTTATGTTTAATTGTTTTGGGGGGGTGATCAATGATTGACAAAGTTCTCACTAAGTTCTTACTTTGTACAAAGCTCTGGGTTGTTGTGCTTGTCCTTCATTTTCAAAGAGGATCATGACATCAACGAAATGATGACATGACTTGCAGTTGACTTTGATTTGAGCAGGAGGCTGTGCAAGGTCACCAGTCTCTCTTTCTCCTCCTGAGTCATTTGGATCCAGTGACCAGATATTCATCAAGATGACTGGAGATGGCCCAGGATGCAATGGGATATCCTGGCCCTTTTAGACTAAGATCTCTTTAGGTACTCACTTAGGTAAAGCCCCTTCAGGGAATAGGCCTCTTTAAGAAGTAAACAAGGGATGGCCCTTTAACTAGAAAAAGAAAAAACTACCAAAGCTCTGGGAATGCCATTAGAAGAACCTTGTCTCTATCACTTAGGTCCAAGGGTTCAGATGACCTTTTTCTCCCTTTGCTTCCTCGTTCTACCTGCCACAAAACCTCATAATCTCACCTCCATTTGTTTTCAAGGAAAAGTTCCTTCTCCTTGATAATAGAAAGAATGGAAAAGAACTCCCTTCATTTCTGTTCCAGGAAAACAATGAACCTGAACTTAGAGTGAAGATAGCAGCGGCTTGGCTATGACAGAAAGACCAACATGAGATCATCTGCAGACAGGAGCACCTGTATGACTTTATCTTCCTCAAAATTAGAGCTCTAGGAAAGAAGAACTGGACATGTTGGGAGGCAAGCATTCCTTCCTCATTGTAGATTTTCAAATGTAAGCTAAATGATCACTTGGCTGAGGAGATTGGTAAGCGGATCCTAAGTCAAGAACAGATTACACTCTATAATCTCTGAGATCTCTTCCAACACTGAGATTCTGAGATGGTATGATTCTTTGGGTGCAGAAAGACAAGAGAGTTCAGACTCCTTTCTGGTAGTAAAAAACTGGAAACAAAGTGGGTGGTCATCCATTGGGGAATGGTTGAAGAAATTGGAATGTTAGTGTAATAAGTGTATGAAAAAATGGCAGCTATGGGGAATTCCAAGAAATGTGAGAAGATTTGTATGAACTGATGCATAGTAAAATAAAAGCAGAAACAAAAGAAGAATATACACAATGACTGCAACAATGTAAAAGCAGAAACAAAAGAAGAATATACACAATGACTGCAACAATGTAAATGAAAAGATCAATAAGAGGAAGCCACACTCTGAATATCTGAAAGGCAGTGATGATCCTGGATAATAGATAACAAAAACTATCTCCCCTCCCCCATCCCACCCCATCCCCAGCTCATGGCAAAGAGTCAGTGGACTACCAGAGGAGAGTATCACACACATTGTCAATTGGGGTAACTATATCAGGTGTTTTTGCTCAATTGTTTTCACATTACAAGGGAAGATTTGATTTAGTGGGGGGGGGGGTTATATTTCCAAAATTGATCATAATGTAAAAAACAAAAGTCATCAGTAAGACTTAGTTTTAAAAAGGGGGCTAGGGCAACGAACCATCAAATGATACTTAAATAAGAAAATTGGTGGGGGGTGGGAGGGAGACAGGATTCAATATAAGCCACATTTTTTCGTGTAATATTTGAGTGAGAGATAATCAGAGATCTGCTTACAAACACAAGAAAATTCACATTTTTTAATGACTCCTGCAGTATAAATCCATAGATGTTACTATTTCTTTTCACTTCACACATATCAAAATCTTACATTCAATGCTTTTCCGGTGTTGTTTTTAACTCTGGTTTGTTTATTTAGAGGGGTTTTTTACCTTAAAATTTAATTGTCCCCCTTAGAATTGACTATCTCAGTTTACTATTTATATATGTACCACATCCTATATTTTTTCAGTAGGCAATCCTACCTAAAGAGATTACATACCAAAGGCAATGTTTCTCAGTCTCTTCTTTCTACCCCCATGCATGCAGAGTAGAGCACTTGAGATGTCAGAACTGTCTTCTCATCATTGCTTCATTCTTCTCCCTTCAAAACCAGATTAAAGATGCATACAGCCCTGCCTGCATGGGCGCACACCCATAAGCTACAAAGCTCTTTCTTTACAACAATTCTGTAGATTAGGAAATGCAAGGATCATTTACATCCATTTTGCTGATGAGAAAACATAACCTGAGAAGGGTGAAGTGATAAAGTCATGCAATAGTCTTTGGGAGAGCTCAGACTCAAATTCTGATTTTCTGATTTGCCCCTAGAGTATTCTTTCCACTATGCTGCCATAAATATGGCACACACAAATATAGTTCATCATCATTGCCATCAATAAACTTTTATTAAGTGCCTACTATGTACTACTATGGGCAGCTGAGTGGTGCAGCAGGTAAGAGTACTGCATTTGAGTCAGGAACACTCATCTTCCTGAGTTCAAATACAGACTTACTATCTATGTGACCTGGGCAAATGACTTAACCCTATTTGCCTCAGTTTCCTCATCTGTAAAATGAGCTGGAAAAGGAAATGGCAAACCACTGTAGTATCTTTGCCAAGAAAACCCCAAATGGAATCATGAAGAATGGGACTTGGCTGAAACAACTGAACAACTTGAGATTTCACCGTGCTAAGAGCTGAGTAAGTAAAGAAGAGATAAAAGGCAATCCCTGCCTTTAAGGAACTTAGAATCTAATGGACACACACACACACACACACACACACACACTTCCCAAATTTCTCCTTAGCAAGAGAAATTTGCAGTGTTTAGAAAACTCCCATGTTTAATTACAAACTAATGAAAAATTAATACTTAAATGCTAGTCTCCAGTTCACCATAGGAGATAAAAATCAATGCCCTGTAATTTGTGAGGGAGACAATTATTTAATATATACAAGTCACATTTTGAGAAAATGGATAAATATTTCTGCAAATTTTAAGCCTATAAATTAATTCTTCTTTCAACATACATTTATTAAGTGAATAGATGTGCGAAGTATGGTGCTGAGTGCTAGGGGTATGAATAGGACATATAGCACATACATGTGTCTATATATATAGATATGTAAATATGCATTATATATACATACACACATATGTATGTATATATGTATGTGTGTATATACATATACCATATATATATATATATATATACACATATATATACATACACACACATATATGGCGGCAATGTGGTAATAGTGGAAAGAACCCTTCCATAAGAGTCAAAAAATCTGGGTTCTTGTCCCACTTCTTCAATTTAAGAATCAGGTGATCTTGGTCCATTCATTTAATCCCCTAGGATCCTCAGTTTCCTCATATATTAAACAGAAATAGTATTTCCTTCTGTGCCTACCTCAGAGTTCTTGGATGAAAGAATTTTTAAGACTACAGAGCTTTCTATAACTGTAAGATGCTGATGCATATTAGAGACATTTGGACTCAGGATCAGATACGATTTGAGTTCTAATCCTTGCTCTGATACTTGTTAGTTGTATGACCCTGGGCCTCTCTAAGCCTCTAAGACATACCCTCTCTAAGTTTCAATTTCCTCATCTTTAACATGGGGATATGTAATGTGAGTTAAAGATCTTCCCTACCCATTAATAGGCCATAGGGGAGCTTAGTTAGGGGAGGCTTGTTTTGTTGCAAGGCCCATACCTTTTGTTAATTTCTAATGAGGCACTGGGTCAGGAGGGTTATGATGCCCTCCACCTCTTAGAAGTGTACATATGCTCTGAGGTGAGGTTTTGTTTTAGGGCTTTACTCTTTGGAAGAAGGTTCATGTGCCAGATAAGACTCTGAGTAGTCATTAAGGAGCCCCTTTCAGCTTTGAAAACCCGGATGTTGGTGCTTCTCTCTCTCTGGTAGCTATGTATGCATGTATGTATGTATGTATGTAAGTAATGGTCAGACAGTCGGATCTGTCTGTTGATCTGTGATATATGTATTGCTTATGGTCAGACAGTTGGAAGCCCTGTCTGTGGGTCTTTATTTCTCTGCTTGTATTTTCTCTGTTGGTATATGTGATTAAACAAGATTCCTGACCCCTCAAAACTTTCTTTCCTTTTAGAAAAGTGGATCTAAGCACCTGTGTAGCAGGCCCTCCTGTGTATGCCAGAGTACTCACCGCTACAATACTTATGCCACTTGCCTCACAGGAGTGGTGTAAGCCAAGTGTTTTGGAAATCTTAAAGCACTCATAAATGGGCATTATATGAGAAATCCAGCACAGAAGTTCCACTTCCTAAACAATCTCATTTACAATTTCTATTTTTAATGCTGCAAAGAAAAACATGCTTACCCACTAGAGCAAACTAACTTTATGAAAAGGAGTCAAATTTTGGAAATATATTCTTTATAAAGGTGCTATTCCATTAATAGCTAACAATAGTAGCTTGCCTTTACATAACTCTCTCTCTAAGGTTTTTTACGCACTTTATATCTATTTTATCCTCATGACAACTCGATAAGGTAGGTGCTATTGTTAGCCCCACTTTACAGGGCAGGACACTGAGGCAGGCAGGTCACCTAGCTAACAGGTGTCTAAGGCTAGATTTGAGCTCAGGGCTGCTTGACTCCAGGTCTGGTGCTCTATGCGCTACATCACCAGTTAAAAAGGACCCTCATCCAAGCCTATCATTTTTACAAATGAGGAAACTGGGACTCAAGGATCTAAAATGATTTACCCAAGGTAATCAGCAAGTTTGTAGCAAAGCGGGGCTCGTCTCCATGTCTCCTGAGTCTCAGGTCGGTGCTCTTTCTACTCCACTAATAACACCCACCCTACAAGGTTTAAGGTTTGCAAAGGTCTTCAATGTAAATTTATTACCTCATTTGACATTCACCCCAACCTGTGAGGTGAGAGCTACTATTATCCACATTTTATAGATGAAAACACTGAGACTGGTAGAAGGTCATTGATGCCCAGGGTCACACACGTCTGATTTCAGGCCAAATCCTCTATCGACTACCATCTAGCTGCCTCATTAACCATTCTCTTTTTCTTCAAAAACCAAGCATATTCAATTACAGCAGTGACTCCTAAATTGGAAAACTATATTCATGTAAGCATATTTTGCATGGTTTAGTATGTTAATGAACCACCTTTTCAATCTTAACTCAAAAATAATATAAGAAGTACCTATGATGGTATGGAAAGGCATAATTAGGTGTCTGAGATACAAAAATGAAAATGAAATAGTGTCTGCTCGTTAGCTTGCATTCTACTGGGGGAAAACATAAATAAGCAAAAACAAAATCAATACCAAATGATATGAAATCATTTCAAGAGGTAGAAAGTACGTAAAGTTGGAAAGCATGGGGAAAGACCCCCGTAGGCAGTCTCTGAACTGGACTTTGAAGAAAAATGAGAAGTGGGTGCCTTCCAGATGTGAGGGATTGTTTATGCAAAGATATTGTATGTGAAGTACAGTCAATGGGATACTCTGATGGGATCATAGAGTGTGTAATATATGAGTGGAAACCAGATGGGACTGCAGAGGATTGAAGAATTTGTGTTGTGTCCTAAAGGGACTAGGGACTCATTGGAGATGTTTGAAAACGGGGTGAGAGGGTTGGTAGTGACATGGTCTAATCTCTTGTTTTAAGAGTATCAATTTAGCAGCTATGTGGAGAATGGATCACACTAAGGAGAGACAAGAAGCAAGGAGATAAAGGCATTGTTGTAATAGTCCAGTGAGAAGGAATGAAGGCCTGAACTAGGGGAAAAGAGAAAGTCCCCATGACTTAAACAGTTTTTCTGGAAGAATCCAGGACAGTTGGCCCTTCCTGGAAGAATCCAGGCAACTTAGTCCTTCCTGGAAGACTCTAGAAATAGCTCAACTTGAGTTCCATGGCACAGGGCTTTGCCTAAACTCTTTAAATGTTGCGTAAGAGTACTAGCCATAGCCATCAGGCCTGTAGTCTGGGCAGTCTAAAGCCAAAAGAGCACTTAACCTGAAAGAAAAGCTCCAGAAGTGAGGAGAGGGAGTGAAACGTCTCTCTGTCCCAGTGAAATAGCTCGAGGAATAGTGTTCTCTCTGAGGACAATCTTCAGACAGAGGGCTGCTGGGAGTGTTGGGGCAGAGGTGAAACAACTGACAGCTGAGGATAGCGGAGCCTCTCTCAATAATGGCTGAAGAGCCAAGGAAATGCCTAACGATCCATTCAAGCAGCAACTCAAGTCACAGGGGTTTGTCACCTGGGGCCTGTAGATAGGTATCAGGAGGCCCACGAATGTGGAAGGGAAAAAATTTTTATTTTCACAAATCAGTCAGATAATAAGCATTTATTAAGCCTCCTGTGTTCCAGGTGCTTTGCTGAGTTCTGGGGATTTATATTTTAAAAAAAGAAAAGAAAAAAATCAGTTCATGTTCCCAAGGAATTCAGAGTCTAAGGGAGAGGACAAATGAACAATACATAAACCACTATATACAAAATAAGTTAGAGAAAGTCAAGATTAGTAAATTGGAGATAACCACCAGCCTTTGGGGTTTTTTGTGTAATCCTATGTATTTTATTTTATGCATTTAAAAAAATTATTATTCTGAGAAGGGGTCCATAGGGTTCATCAGACTAAAAAATTCCTTCATACAAAAAGGGTCCTAAGTTCCCATTCTAGGGTCCTCAGAGCATGAGATTCCCCTCTCTAGCTTAGGCTTTTGTTCCTTTTTCTCACTAACTTGAAAATCTGAGAAGGCATGATTTTCCATTGGTTTATAAGAAGTTAAGGAGTTTATGGCATGGGTTTCCTCTTGATTAGTATATTTCAACTAAATGCTTTATAATTTTTATTTCCAAAGATTTGCCTAGTCTGTAAATAGAATGACAGTTCTTATCACTGCTACCTTCACTATCTCCCACAGATCCCTTCATCTCCATCCTCACAATAAATGTCCCCAGGGCAAGCCCTCCTCATCTCCTGCCTGAACATGGAGATTCCTGTCTCAGATCTCTCAGCACTCCAATCCATCCTCCACTTGACTGTCAAAGTGATTTTCCTGAAGTATAAATTTAATGTTACCCATCTACTTAATCAATTTCAGTGGTTTCCTTTCACCTCCCAAATCAAATATAAAATTCCATTTGGTTTTAAAACCCTCAAAGCTAACCCCTTCTTGTCTTTCCAGCCAGGCTTTTTATACTCACTTCTATGTACTCTGCAAGCCAATGACACCGACCTTCCTTCTGTCCCTCCCATGTAACTCTGTTTGCTGGAGTGCTTTTTTTTAAAGAGAGAATAGGTATTTTATTTCATCACAATGTAATAAAACAAAATTGGTGTTTTGATTAGATTTCATCAGCTAGAACTGATAGTCCTTTGCTGCCTCCCTCCTTCCTCCCATCGGGTTCAGCATTAGGAGCGGCGTGCAATCTATTAGCAACACATATCAAGGAAGAGGATCAGAGCAGGATCTTCATCTGAAAAACAAATTAAATGGCAACCAGACAACACAATGGTCAGAATCAAATCAGAAAAATCAATGTTGCTGAAATCACACGGATGGTGTTTTCTGAAAATTTAAATATATAAATGAAAAAGCCCTTGACATAAAGATTACATTCACACACTTGACACTTAGCAAATGGAAAACTGCTTCCCTGACCCTCCAGGTTTTTCTGTAGATTTCATTAGACTTGAATGCTTCAGGAAGTATTGTATCCATTTGCTCTATTTCAGAAATAAAAGCCTTTAAACCAAAGAAATTAAAACTCAAACAATATAGAAGGGACTGAATCTGTGCTTTCATTATTGATATGAAGAACTCCAGGTGAGAAAACTCTCTCTACCAATGCAGATTGTCACTTTCTCTGCTACATATAATTTTAGAAAATAGCCTAAAACTCAGAAAAGATTAGTGACCTGCCCAGGTAGGTGTCAGAAGTAGGACTTGGCCTGAGATCTTGATAGCTTCAAGGCCAGTTGTCTATCCACTGTATTATGCTGCCTCTTGGAGTTAAATCACCTCACCAAACAATAGTTATTGGGACCTCTCAGGACTTTCTTTAGGGGGTACCTCCTAAAAGGAAGTTCATTTCTCCATCTGGCTCCTTTAGAAACACTTCCTATCATGGTGCTGCCATATACAACCCTACATTTTTAGTGCTTGCTTCAATAGTTTGACTTTTGAATATAAACTGAGGATGACGTAGTATGCCTTCCCTTCCTTCTCATTCTCATGACCTTGGGGAGACGTAAAGGAAAAAGAAGACTGTATTTAACATGGACTCTCCAAACCAAACATAAATACAGATTTTCTTGTCTCCAAAGGGAAGAAATGCATTTTAAAATTTCACCTTGTTGAAGGTGAAACTAACAATGATCGTATCATTAGTTCTTAGTATACAGATTTGCTTGCAATATAAATCCCTAAGGCTGCCACACTTTATCTCTTCTCACTTTCTTAGCCAAACCCCTAGAAAAAGCTGTATTGTGGTTGTTGTTGTAAATAGCTAGCAGTTAGCTAGCATTTTAAGGTTAGCAAATCATTTTATGTCTCATCCAATCCTCACAACAACCCTGTGAAGTTGGCACTACTATTATTTCCATCTGAGGAAACCAAAACTGAAAAAAGGGTAAGTGACTTGCTCATTATCACACAACTATTTCCTACAGATCTAGACACTGTTGACCAACTTCTCCTGGATACGATCATCTCTGGGCTTTCAGAACACTATTTTTCCTGATTCTCTGGCTTCTTGTCTGACTTCTCAGTTCCTTTTGCTGGCTGTTCTGCAAGACGGTCCTGGCCCCATAATCTTCTTTCTCTACCTTTTTAATGACCTCATCATCTGAGTTTAATTATCATATGAATGGTGATGACTCACAGATCTATTTAAGAGGGCAACCAGCAGGCCTCAAATCCATCAGTGAGTTTGAGGGATGTCTAGCCCAAGCATGTGAAGACTTTCCCCTGGCAGAATAAAGGAATGAGAACAACGTGTTGCAATGACCATGAAAGAGGCTGAAGCAGGTGCCATGGAGTACCTAGAGCTTGGTCAGATACTGAAGATGCTAAGGTCATCCATTGTATCCAAGGCCATCACAATTCATCTTGAGTTTTGTCTTACCACTGGATTTTGATGAATCTAGAAGACAGAGAGTGAAACTGATGATACAACTCCCCCTCCCTTGAGGCCAATTCATACTGGAGTCAAAACATCAGCCCTCTTCAAAACAAAGGATAAAGGATAGCAATAATATGCTACCTAAGTCTCTCTCTTGAGCATCAGTCCCATGTCAACAACTGCCTATTGGACATTTCAAAGTTGATGTCTCAAAACCATCTCAAAACTCGAAATATCCAAAAGAGAAACCATTATCTTTCCCCAAAACTCAACCCTATTGTATCTTTCTTTAGTTTTGTCAAAGGCACTACCATTCTTTCAGCCTCCCAGGTTCATAACCTTGACTTCATCAAATCTACTATGCACTCCTCCTCACCAAACATGTCAGTTGTCATCTCTTGCTGTTTCTTCCTCATCATTTCTCTCACCTTACCCCTTCTTTATCCTCACACAGCTAGTTCAAGGCCTCAGTGCTTTGTGCTTAGATTACACCACAAGAGACTACAACAATCTCTTCCCATTTCAGTTCATCCTCCATCCTGATACCAAAGTGCTTTTCCTTAAAAGCAGATCTGACCGTGTCACCTCCTATTCAATCAATTCTAGCAACTCCTCGGGTTATCTCTAAATTTCAATATAAATTGTATTTAGCTTCCAAAACTCTGTACAACTTGGCGCCAAACTCCTTTGCCAGGCTCATTGTACATTACGCCTTTTGAATTCTTCAACCCAGACAAGCTGATCATTCCTCTGTTCCTCACATTTTATCTCCTAGACTTCCATTGGCTTTCCTCCATGCCTGAAGTCTACTCCTTTCTCACCTCCACCTCACAAAATCCCTCTTTTCCTTTAAGACATAGCTCCAACACCACCTTTTATGTGAAGCTTTTCCTGATCCCTCAACTGCTAGTGCCCTCCCTTCCAAATTATTTGTATTTATTCTATATAGTCTATGTAAATATTTATGTGTATGTTGTTGCTGCCTCCTACGTTAGAATGTATTAGAATGTAAGCTCCCTACAAGCAGGGATTGTTACACATATCCATATCCCCAGACCTTAGCACAGTATCTGGCAAATATTGAGTGTTTAATAAATACTTATTGATTAATTGAGTCTATAGTACACAAATTTACATGTTGCTGACTTCACGTGTACTATTTCAGCCGTAGAAACAACTGAGCTTAGCATCTAATTAAGAAGAAATGCTAGTTAAAAATAGGAAGCTACTAAATGGTATTTTCACTTCCCCTGATAGTTATTCCCATTTGAGTTTCCCCATCCTGATGCCTCTCTGCTACTTTCCCAAGTGGGAGACTTCCCCAGTCCAAGCAGCATTGGGCTGTCCCAGGGGTTCTATCTATGGGAGCTGGAGCTTCTCTCCCTTCTTCCCTATGATCGATTGTATCCCAAAGTCTGAGGTCTCCAAGGATGCATTTTGTGAAGCTTGATCCAGGCACTAAAATTGCTACTCTGGTAAAAAGATAAGGAAAGCCAGTCCAAATCCCTAACATGTGCCTTTAGGGCTCCTTTTTAGTGTCCACAGGCCTTGAACCTCTCTCCTCCTGAAATTGTTTCCTTAAAATGGGATAATGTAGCTAAAATGTCCTGTAAGTTTCAAAGCTCAACTATAAAGATGAGTCATGTTTTTATTGTAATAAGTCAGGTTTCTGCCTTCCATCCTCTCACCTATCTTTCTAATTTATATAGACTCACTTGTCTTTTGTACTTTTGTTTTAAGGGACCCCTCTAGAGGTCTACAGACATGTAGAGAGCCAAAGAAATCAGCCATCCTCCCACTATACTCCAGATGTGTTTTCATATTGCTGGCCCAAGCCAGAAGTAACCAAAAGATCTTGCATGTTCAGGGCCAGAATTTTCTTTAGGGTTCACATTTCTTTAAATGGGAGGAAAGTAATTATTGGATATATTTTTTTATTCAGTCACAGATAACTACTTTCCTGTAGCAGATGTTCTGATGGAGTTGTTGCTAGACTCACTACAATTATTCCACAGAGATTGGGAGTGGGGCTGGTGGGGCGGGAATGTTAAAGACTCCAGGGAGCAGATAACTTACTCTAAGAAGTCTTGGCTGTTCATTTGTCTCATGTGGGTGCCAGCTACCTCAGTCTAATCCAAACCATGGATTTTGCCCACATATATATATATATATATATATATATATATATATATATATATATATATATGTATGTATGTATATATGTGTGTGTGTGTGTGTGTACATATTATATATATATATACACAATGTATGTGGGTATGTATGTAACTGCATGTATATATGTACATGTGTGTATATATAATTCAGACAAATAAACACAAGATGTGCCATCACAGAGAAAAAACTGTAAAAGAAGCATGTAAAGGGAAAGAGGGACAGTAAAAACCTAGCCAGGCATCCTTTGAGAAAAGGTATAAGCCAGTATTTTTATTTAGCTTGCTAACATAATATGTTACTATTTTTTTCTTATATTTAATACACTTTCTTCAAAGTAGATTTAGTTGTTTTGCTTGATTAGCAAAGTCCATAATTTTAAAAGTAATAACAGGGAATAGGCATCAATAACTTCAAGAAATTGTCTCACTACTGTGTCCTAATGAGATTTCCAAGCCCAACTTTTCTGCAGATTGGTCTGATACAGTTTGGAGAAAAAGAACAAGAAATCTATTATTGTCTGCCAACCTAATTGGAAGCATTCTTCAAAAGTCATACTAAGTGAGCTTTCTGAATTGTTTGCAACTCAGTTAAGAAATGATCTTCTATTTAATCAAAATTTCATAGGAAAGAGGCCAAGGGGGAAGATAGTTAAAGAATTAGGGGAGAAAAGCAAAGGCAACTGTCTATTTAGTTGTGGTTTGGGATTAGATTTTATTTTTCTCCTTCAGTTTATACCAGCTGTTCAGTCTATTTGCCCATAGTATTCAGTTTAACAGCACCACCTTCTGGAATTTATCTAAACTCCCATTCCTTCCCTTCTCTCTTCTTACTACATCATCCTCCGTAAAATATGTATATTGTATTATTTGCACTGACAAAGGCTATTTATTGCAAGATTAATTTATTTCCCCTGTATGTACCCAAGCCAGACTGAAATTAGTTTTCCCCTCATTCCTGGAATACGAGATGCAGTGGAAAGAGCACTGGCGTTTTGTAGACAGAAGACTTGAGTTAGAAACCCTGGTTTGGCACTGTACGACCTTGGCACATCACTACGCCTGACCTGTGGTCAGTTTCCTTAGGCATAAAATGAGGGCAATGGCCTCCAGCTTCCCTCAAGCTTGGACTCTATGATCCTTTAATCATGTGTTTCACAGCTTATCGGTTTCCATAAATTCTAGCTCAGAAGATACACCAAGTTTTCTATTATCTTGTCACAGTCATAGAAGGAATATTGTGGTCACCAAAATATTCTTAGTAATAGAATTGTATAATATGTGTATGGCTGTATGTATGCTGTACCTCATTAAGGGGCAATAGCGGTACTATTTCTTGAAGTAATTGATGCCTATTCATTGTTATCATTTTTAAAATCACAACCTTTGCTAATCAAATGCAACAATGAATAAAATGCATTAAATATAAGGCAAAGTATATATGTGTGTGTGTGTGTACATAAGTATGTGTACATATGTATGTATATGTGTATATATATATATATATATATATATATATATATATATATACACCACATATAGATAATCAATTTTCAAAGAGCTAGCATACAATTAAATAGACCTAACACTAAAATTGTACTCAATGTGATTTTGTATGCGTATATATGTACATATATATGTATTGTGAATGGAAGAATATGTGCATAGATATATAATAATATGTAGCCATATATAAGTATACATGTATGCTACCTATATTCTATGTATATTATATTTTTTTTAATTTTATGACCCTCAGGTTCCTAAATACCTTCTGATTCACAGACATCTACCAATCAGCAAGCATTTATTAAGCACCTACTATATTCCAGGCACTATACTACATATAATAGGCACTGGGGATCTAAAGACAAAGATAGAACAATCTCTTCTCTGAAGGATCTTACAGTATACAGGGGGAAATAATATGTTCATACATAATTACACAGAACAAATGAAAAATGAATATAAGATAATAGTAGGAAGGGGAGCCTGTGTAGTTGTAAGTCTCAGGAAAGGTTTCAAGTAGAAGGCAGAGCCTGAGCTGAATCTCAATGAAGTGAATGACTATCAGAAGTGTAAGGGAGAAAGGAGTGCACTTCAGGCCCTGGGATGGACAATGCATAGATATGGAGAAGGGAGATGCCATTTTATGTGTGAGGAACAGAAAGAATTCTAATTCCTCCTAGACTACAGATTGAAGTACGGGCATAAATATTTTTTGATGCTGAAAAGACAAGGTGGAGCCAGGTTTTTAGGAATATCCGAAACAGAACACATCTTAGACATCATGCCATCTAACTCTATCATTTTACAGAAGCATCTCATTAAAAATACCAAATATCACTTCATGCTATATGTGCAAAGTATCTATTTCACAGAATAGCAAAGGTTAAATTCTCATCCATCTGACTTTTCCTCTCAACACTGAGTGTGCTCAGATGACAGCAGCCATTGCCTATATTCAGCAGATTCAAAGGGATCTGCCCCAATTCCAATCTCCCCTTTTCTCTGGTCTAGTTCCATATTTTTGACAGCCTTCAGGACATCCCCATTTGTATGTGTCACTGAAGACAGGAATAAAACCTGTCAAAAAAAAAAGATAATATCTTCCCATACAAACCCTCTCCTTTTCTTCCTCATGATGCCACTATCTCCCCTCAGGGCCCAGGTCCATGACTTTGTACTCAGATTTAATGCTTTTCTTTCCTTCACTCTTCACCTCCAGTTTGTCAGCAAGTCAAGGTTCTTTCTCCTTAATACTTTCTGAATCCATTTGTCATCTTACAGTCTCAATCCACCCAAAGGGGGTGAAGAAAATAACTTTGCTCTTTCCTTGTCTCCCCCTTCATCCAGCACGACATCCGGCAGGAAGAAGTGTCTTTAAATATCATTTTGGAGTCATACCACCTCAGTGACTCTTAAATACTTGTCAAATCAAGTTAAAATTTCTATCTTTTTTTAAACCAGTTGGCCCTCTCTTATATGATTATACTTATTTTGAGCAAGTCCCTAGCTAGTACTACTCTCAGATTTATTTCTCCCTCCCCCCCCAAAAAAAATCAACTTTTCTTTCCCAGTCTGGTATGGTTAAAAAAGAAAGAAAGAAAGAATGTTGAGCCTGTCATCTGAAATATCTTCATTTTAAACCCTGCCTCCAACATCTAGCTGTGAGGCCACAGCCAAGTCACTTGGCTTCTCTTTTCTTCAATTTTCTCATCTGTAAACTGAATAAAAATACATGAAGTGTCTAACTCTCCAGTTTGTTAAGAAAGTCAGAGGAACTAAAGTATACAGAGCACTTGGTAAACTTAACGAACTCTGTAAACCTCAGGTGTCATTATTTTAAGTGATTTGTCCTCTTTTGTTTCCATGTCTTCATAAGTATTTCCTCCCATGAAACCTCATCAGGTTTCAGGAGTGACTTCCCTCCCAGGTTACTTGTGGATTAACTCTTCACAGCCATGGGGGTAGATGTATTTCTGTTCCCTGTCATTCTATCAGCTGTACTTAAAATCTCTTTCTCACTACCTTGTAAACTCTTTGAGGGGTAAGGCTACCATTTTCTCTAGTGTCTATATTGAGTAAATGTCATTAAGTGACTTTATGAAGTCAGCCACTGGCAGGCTCAAGCCTCTTTGCTCAGATGCTGAATAAAAATATTATTTATTCATGTAAGATTCCATCAGTTCTTTGATACTATTCACATTCCTGACTAGGAATAGTTGTACCAGACAAGTAGTTCAGTTCATTTGCCTCTGTTATCTACAAAAAAGACAAAACATGAAAAAAAGACACATATTCATGAAACATCCATCCTCTAAGCATCTAAAAGGACTTAAGGCAGATTTGTAGCTAGTATTTTATGCAGTATCAAATGGAGTATGTGTTCATCTTTCATTGCTGCAGAAGACCATTCAATCAGAGAATAATGACATGACTTGTACTTGACTTTGTCTTGAGCGAGGGAGGGCTGTGAAGGTCACCAGCCTCACTTCTCCTCCAGAGCCAGATGCAGTGACCAGATATTCATCAGGATGACTAGAGATGACCTAGGATGAGGCAATTGGGGTTAAGTGACTTGCCCAAGGTCACACATCTAGTGAGTGTCAAGTGTCTGAGGTGAGATTTGAACTCAGGTCCTCCTGACCCCTGCACTGGTACTCTATCCACTGCACCACCTAGCTGCCCCGCAGTACAAATAGGAAATAATAAAACATGAGGTAAGAAGTTTGTAGGGTTTTTTAATTCTATTTTCCTGTGTTACCGTATTCTGTTCTCAGCCTCACAACTTGCCAAAAGTGTGACTTTGACTGAAGCATATTGACGTTACTGCTGGTCACTTGTTTTCCATTCATGTCTGACTCTTTGGGGCCATTTGGGGTTTTCTTGGCAAAGATGCTGGAGAGGTTTGCCATTTCCTTCTCCAGCTCGTATTACAGATGAGGAAACGTGGGCAAATAAGGTTAAGAGACTTGCCCAGGGTCACACAGCTGGTAAGTGTCTGAGGCTGGATTTGAATTCAGGTCTTCCTGACTCATCTGTAAAATAAGCTGGAGAAGTAAATGGCAAACCACTCCAGTATCTTTGTCAAGAAAACCCCAAATGGGATCAGAAAAAGTCAGACACAAGTAATAAAAAAACATATCAGTTCTCTAGAATGTAAAACGAGGAGTTGGTTCAAGTCTCTTCCCACTTGCACAATCTTTGACTCTAACCACAAATACAAAATCTCTATCCATGTCTAGGATGATAGATTTAGAATAAGAAATGAATCCCAGAGGGTGAAGGAACTTGCACAGGAACACATGCATGGTAGCTGGTAGAGCCAGGATTCCAGATGTGGTTGTCTAAATCCAAACTCTTTCTACTTGATGTTTGTAGTATTTAATATTACAGGATTTTTAAAAAAAAAATCAAAACAGAAACACTGAAATGTCACATGACAAACTACATGTGCCAGCAGTCAAAGGGATTTCATGGTAATTTACCACAATACAATATAATTTCATGGTAATTTACCACAATACAATATAAACGATCTTCCATTGATGTGTCGCTTTTCTTTTGTGTTTCCTCTAATTCTCCTTGCAAATGAACAAACTATTACCATAACTAATTGCAAAACTGAGGTTCAATCATAATAAGAACTCATGTGTATATGATTGTTTATACTGGTTTTTAAAAATAATTTCATGTACATCTTTTCATTTAACCCTCACATTTGCTTTTACTATATTCCCAATACTTTATCAGAACCACAGAATTTGGATGTCTAAAAGAATTGGGAGGACCTTAAAAGATCACCTATATTCTTCCCCCCTCGTTTTATAGATATTAATGGCAGAGTAAAGGCTATAACCAGACTCCAATTCTAAAGTTCTTTTCATACATAAGAATGGAAAGAATATTTTAAAAGTAAAGGTGAGATTCCCTGCCTTCAGAAAGCTTGCAGCCCACTTGAAAAGACAAAACCAACCCAAATGAAACTGTTCAAATCCATTAATTCACCCATCAGTAGATATTTCTATGACAGATGCTGCAAAAAGGCAATGAGCAGGATATTGCAAAATGCCTTTGATGACCTTGGTAAGCTTATCCCTAAAACAAAAGTCCATCTTTTTAACAATGATATTCTTCCAGAGATTCCAGGTGACTAGAAGTCATAGAACACTATGGCCTCAGAATTAAAGTTGAGGACCCATCAAAAGGCTACAGAGAATGCTCATGGCAACTCTGAGGATACCATGATGCATTACAAAGAGGAAGCACCATAAAGGATATCATCAAAAAAAATGTACAGTCAAAAAAACTGAGTCAATAGTGTGATAAGAGCTAGGGATAACCAATGAAAAGTCTGCATAATAGATTACCATTCTCACCATGTCTTGAGATAGCAAGGAAGACCTCTAGTGTGTCAGGTCATCCCCTGATGTCAACTTGGAGGAGAATGTAGACAGAAGTCCCACATGGCCCACACAGACATGGGTTTCAAACTGCATCATTGGATGGGATGACAGAATTAGTTTTTAATAGTATTTTATTTTTTCCAATTACATGTAAAGATAGTTTTCAAAACTCACTTTTATAAGATTTTGAGTTCCAAATCGTTTCTTCCTCTTTTCCTCTCTCCCCAAGACAGCAAGTCATCTGATAAAGACCATATGTGTACAATAATATTAAACATATTTCCACATTAATCATGTTGTGAAAGAAGAATCATAAAAAAGGAAAAACCATGAGAAAGAAAAAAAGAGAATAGTCTGCTTTGATTTGCATTCTGACTCCATAGCTCTTTCTCTGAATGTGGATAGCATTTTCTATCATGAATCTTTTGTAATTGTTTTCAATCCTTGTATTGCTGAGAAGATCTAAGTCTATCAAAACTGATCATCACCCCATGTTGCTGTTACTGTGCACAATATTCTCCTGGTTCTGCTCACTTCAGTCAACGTCAGTTCATGTAAGTCTTTCCAGGTTTTTCTGAAATTTTCCTGCTCACCATTTCTTATAGAATAATAGTATTTATTGCACTACATTCATATACCACAGCTTGTGTAGACATTCTCCTATTGATGGGCATCCGCTCAATTTCTAATTCTTTGCCACCACAAAAAGAACTGCTATAAATATTTTTGTACTTGTGGGTTCTTTGCTCTTTCTTATGATCTCTTTGGGATACAGATCTAGCAGTGGTATGGCTAGATCAAAGGGTATGCACAGTTCTATAGCATAGTTTGGGCATAGTTCCAAATTGTTCTCTAGAATGGTTGTTTCAGTTCACAACTCCACTAACAATGCATTAGTGTTCCAATTTTCCATCTTCTCCAACATTTATCATTTTCCTTTTTTGGATGATGAAATTGTTGAAATCAAGATCCACTGGAACATAAATAAATAGACCCACTGGAATATAATTGGAAAGTTGTATGGTACTGACAGCAAGTATAGTAGGAATTAAATGAAGAAAGATATCAGTGTGGGCTAGGCAAGTCAAAGAAAGATTCATGGAAGCATGATCCAATGGAAATACCTCAGGATTCAGAGTCACCTGAGACTTGGATTTGAATCCAACCTCTGACACTGACTGCGCAACCTTGGGCAAATCATTTCACTTCTCTGGGCCTCAGTGTTCTAATCTGTTAAAAAAAAAATAGACCTAGACTAAATGACCCAGATTGTTCCTTCTGATAATAAATCTATGATCCTATAAGAGGTGAGACTTGATTTAGGCCTTGAAAAAATGGGTAGGATTTTTGTAGGCATTCCAATTAGGGATAACAATAGAGGCAGAGGCACAGAAGTATGTGGAGAAGAGTTAAGTCAGCTGGGTAGTACTTTTTCAGAATAGTGGGAAATGATATTGGATGGGTAGTGCAGGCTTATCCAGACTGAAAGCCAAAAAGCCAAGTAGAAAAGTCTATGATGAATTCACTAGGCAATAAGATGCCCCTGCTGGCTTCTGAGCAAGAGAACTGATAGACATGACAAAAACAGTGTTTAAGGAATATTAATCTAGTAGCTTTGTTCCATGGGATTTGAAATCAGTCATTCAAGTAACAAGTATATATAAAAGTCCATTATTTGTCAGAAACAGTGCTAGATGCTGGTCATACAAAGAAAAAAGGGGCAAAAGTTTCTGCCCTTAAGAAACCTTCATTAAGTGAGAAGAAAGAAGTTTAAGGAGCTGTTACACTATATTCAGTAAGCCCAAAAAGGACTTTGATTAGGGCATCATTATCAGAAAGGCTGAAGAAGGGGAAAATCTGATAGACATGCCAAAGAGCAAATTAGAGAATTTATTTATAAATTGGATACAGAGAGAAAAGTAAAAAATTGGAGAAATAATGAAATCCCTGATAGAAATGAGTGTTAAGAAGAGGATCTCAGTGAGATCTGGGTAAGAAGATATGATGAAATGATTTCAGGTTATCTAAAAACAGTCATCTCGTAGGCTTCTTTATATTTGGAAGCTGGAATATAAATGAAAAGTTAGGATTGGAGATGTAGATATGAGAACCCTCTGAAAGGACCCTCAAAGTCTGTCTTGCTCCATTCATGAGGTGAATCAATACTTAGCCTGTTAACAAAGCTTTCTCAGGTATTTCAAGCCAAAAGTGATGAGCTCTTTCTTGGTTTTTAAAATGGGTTTGAATATGGCCCAGACAGACCTCTTAATTTTTCAATACAAGCAGAAATTTGTCACCCAGAAGAAAAGGAACTCATCACTACTACAGTGGAAATTCTTTTTTTTTTAGGTTATACATGTTAACATGTAACATGTAACATGTAACAATCATGTTAAATATATTTCCACATTGGTCATGCTGTGAAAGAAGAATCAGAACAAAAGTGGAAAACCATGAGAAAGAAAAACAAATGAGAATAGTATGCTTCGATCTACATTCAAACTCAAGTTCTTTTTTTGGACATGGATAGCACTTTCCATCACTAGTCTTTTGGAGTTGTCTTGGATCATTGTATTACTGAGAAAAGAGTAAGTCTATCATAGTTAATCATCGCACAACATTGCTACTGTATGATGTTTTCCTGATTTTGCCCTACAGTGGCAAATCTTGATGCAAGATTACAAATCCGGATAGTTTGTTTCCTGGATGGCTTTATTTCCTGGTCTCTTCATGAAATAATTCTATCATCCCTTACTCCTTTTTCTTTTATCCCTCCACATTGTCTCAAATAAAAACCTTGGTTTAAAATATAGCCAGATCCTGATTAATGCAAATAATGAATCCTGTGAAGTAGTTTTATATCTATAGATATAGATATATACATACATATATAATATGTGTATGTACATATGTGTATATATGTATATGTGTATGTATATATGTGTGTATATGTCTATATAGGTATGTATATGTGTCTTTATATCTACATACATGTACATACATTTATATATGAATTGCTTGTATAGTACATAGCAAAATCCAGAATGGTTAAATTTAAGAAAAAATTTCTCCATTCCCTTAGCTCTTTCATTTCTTTCCTCTCATCCAGTAGCTTGAGAGAAAAAGTCAGTACTCAAGAATTAAAGCAGGAAGCATCTCCTGTCATCCTTAACTTCTCTCCTATAACTAAAAATACTCCGCCCAAGATTTTGGAAATGTTTTATTTGTATTTTTGCAGAAACTGTAGCTATCCTCAATAGGAAAGTCCACTTAGTTGGTTGAAGATGTCTAGATGACTCCTATCACAAACATCCAAACACTAATTCTCTGGAGGCAGCAGTAGTCATGACACTGCAAAGTCACAATTGAGATTTATTATCAGACTCTCTTCTGGAAAAGAGTTTAAATGAATAGCTGAAATTATGAAGAAATAGACAGTAAACTATTTTTATTTTGGGGGTCAGTTGAGTATTCATTTAAGTGTTCACTATATTCCAAGCATTGTGAGAAGTGGTGGAATACAAAAGAAAACAAAAAAGCAAAAACAGGTTCTCTGCCTTCAGAAAGCTCACCTTCTAATGGGGGAGAGAATATGAAAAGATCTAGGTACACATATAAGTGTCAATGGACAGTAATCTGGGAGAATTCGCTAAAATGGAGGATGGAACACTGGGGAAAGCTTCTTGCAGAAGGGAGGCTTTGAGATGAATCTTGAAAGAAGCCAGGGATGCTAGTAGGTAGAAGTGAGGAGGGAGGCACGTTACTGAAGGCACAATCAGTGCAAAGGCAAAGAGTCAGGATATGGAAAAGATTTGAAGAATTCCATAGAGATTTCTGTTTACACAAGTCAGAATCAATTAGCTATTTGTCTGGAAACCCCAAAATACTTGTCTTTGACCTAACCTCACATTTCTGCTTTATGTTGGGTCCATTCATCAGAGTCTTTGTGTTCTCGGGCGACTTTATTACCGTATCCCTGAAGTTTTAAATTGTTGGGGAAATCTACATACAAAGAGATGTTAGTATCTTTTAATATCTCAGTATTTCACAAGCAATCACTGTCCTTACAATTTTAAGGACACTGTGCTTAGGATAAGTATTTGATATTCAAGTATCAGGGCCACATGCTGTGACAGACAGAGAGAGTAGGACTTTGTGGGAGAGCTAGCAATTATTTTAAAGAAATACTAGGGTGCCACTCTCTGGTTTGGTTTTCACCAGAGTTTGCCCATTTTCAGTTTTTCAATTTCAGAATTCTCCACTAAAATCTATCCCGAGAAGTATGGTAGGTCTAAATGAAGGAAAAAGGCTTAAAACCTCAGCGTGGTGAAAGATATCTCTCCTAGAACTGACTAGTTCATTTGAATAGTTAAATTAAGTGCTGAAATTCAGCTTAGTTTAGTTGATTTTTATCCCTAGACATCATCCTCCTAGCTAAGAAACCAGAGGCCATACCCTGGAAGACTTAACTCTTTCATCTCTGGATCTCCCACCTTGGGGACCCTATTGTCTTATACTAACAGATTATATTGTCAAATGACAAAATTAGGGCCTAAATCAACGTGGAGACATGGCAAAAAAAAAAAAGAAGAGGAGGCAATGCTTCCTCTTTCCATCCTCTTTGGCCTTTGAAACTCTAGAAGAATCTCAATGTTGGAAGAACACTCAAAAGACATCTAATCCAAGTCATACCTAGGCAGAAATTCTCGCTATGACCTCCCCAACAAATGGCTCCCCAAGTTTCATTGGGAGAAGGGATTCTGATACAGCCCATTACTTTTTGGGTAACTCTAACTGTTATTAAGTCCTTGCATCAGGCAAGTCTTCCTCTATGCAAATTCAGTCCTTCATTCTTAGTTTTTTCCCTAGGGCTAAGCACAAGATGTCCAGTCACTTTCTTCTTCAACAGAACCACTTTTCAAATGCTTGAAGGTGGTCATTATGTCTTGCCTAAATCTTCTATTGTCTGGACTAAATATACCCAATTTCTTCAGCTAGACATAATATGAAATGGTTTTAAGTGCCCTTGTTTTCTTATCAAATCATTAGCATTAGAAAGCTAATATAGGAGCTCCATAGAACTATCATATTTCCTGATGTGGGCATGAGTTTCCATTATGTAGTCTTTCCTGGCTGACATAGCCTACTGAAGACTCAAACTGAGGTAGGTGGTGCAGTAGATAGAACTTTAGACTGAGTCAGGAAGACCTGAGTTCAAATCAGGCTTCTGACATTTATTATCTGGATGACCCTGGGCAAGTCACTTAACCTCTGCCTGTTTCATCAACTATACCCACCACGGTTGTTGTGAGGATCAAGTGAGATATTTGTAAAGCACCTAGCACAGTGCCTGGAACATAGTAGGTGCTATATAAATGCTTATTTTCTTTCTTTCTACCAAAATTACCAAGACCTCTTCACATGAATTGTCTTCTAACCCTGTGTCTTCCATCCTATGTTTGTGCAGGGGATATTTTTAACTCGGTTATATGACTTTACATTTATCATAATTAAATGCCATCCTGTAAAGCTTCCACTTACCATTCTAGCCTATTTAGTTCTACCTGTTTGAATCCTGATGCTTTCAAGCAAAACAAAGGCACTGAACCTTGATGCTGTAGAAATAGAAAAGATAACTTTGGACAACTGGTTGGCTATGGCAAGAGTGAAGTGTCAAGGATGATGCTAAGATTTGTGAAATAGGTTGACTAAAAGAATGATGATGCCATCTTGACAGAAATAGAGCAGATAATTCCCCAAACTACACACCCAGTTCTCATCTCTTGAAGTCCATTTCTGCATCTCTGTCTCGGACATTTCAAACTTGGTGTCCTATAGGCATCTCAAATTTAACGTGTCCAAAGCAGAGTTCATCATCTTCTTTCCTAATCAAGTCAACAAGCATTTATTAAATATTTAGTATGAGCCAGACAATGTGGCAAGTGTTGAAAACCTCCTACTCTACCAGGCTCACAATCTCAACGTCATCCTTGACTCTTCTTCCTTCTACCCACCATATCTAATCAGTCACCAAGACTTGTTCATTCTATAGTCACGAAACTTTTGGGTCCTCCTCTTTACTAACAAAGCACCACACTAGTTCAGAAGTTAGGTATCTGGCACTTAAGACCACTTTAATAGTGTTCTAATTGATCTCACTGCTTCCAGTCATTGCTCTCTTGGAATTATCTTTCAAATGGCTGTCACAATAAGAACTCAGGTCTCTCTGACTCCCAACTCCAGCATTCTATGTATTCTACTCTCTAGGAGTTGTCAGTGATATTAAACACAGGCTTGACTAGATGGTCTCTGGTCTCTTCTAATTTTTAGACTCTTATGATTGTGTACATAGATTCTAAAATATTTGCACATATTTCCAAATGTCCAGGTCTCCAAAATAACAGTCATTATTCTTCCAGAAACCTTGTTTACACTTAATTTGCTTAACAAACTCTTCATGTGAAGGGAAAGGCCTTACCAAGCTATCAGTAATTCTGAATTAGTGGCATATGAACCATGCACCAAAATGAACTATAGTCAATATTGTTCTCATAGAATGGTAATAACACACCAAAAGCTTTTCCTATGAA
>CM053771.1:482477190-482604089 GCA_028658325.1 Potorous gilbertii | reverse complement strand
GAACTGGAAATCAAGGAGATGCCCATCAATTGGGGAATGGCTTAATAAATTATGGTATATGAATGTAATGGAGTACTATTGCACCATAAGAAATGATGAACAAGAAGACTTCAGGGAGGCCTGGAAGGACTTATATGATCTGATGCTGAGCGAAAGGAGCAGAACTAGGAGAACTTTGTGCACAGCAACGACCACAGTGTGCGAGAGCTTTTTCTGGTAGACTTGGAACTCTGTAATAACACAAGAACTTACTGAAAAAAAAAAATCCCAATGACGATTTTCTAAGGCAAAATGCCTTCCACACTCAGAGAAAGAAATATCGCAGAATGTAGCAGATCATGTTTGTGTGGGGGTGTTTTAGTGTATTGTGTTTTGATTTGTTATATGATTTCTTCCATTTATTTTAGTGCAACTATATAGCATGACTATAGTGAAAATGCACTCAATAGGAAAGTATATGTAGAACCTATACAGAATTGTATGCTGTCATGGGGAGGGAGGCGAGTAGCGGGGGGAAGGTGTGGGGGGGATAAAATCTTAATTTTAAGGAAGTGATTGTAGAATATTTAAAAATAAATTAATTTAAAAAATAAAAATATGGATCCTTTAAAAAAAGATTCAAATTGTTTATAGGCACATTTCATGAAAAAGGAAAGGCAATACCATTTCTGTATATATTGAGATGTTTCCAGATATAGTTGGAATTACTGAGTTATAGTTCATTAACAGGTTTTTTATTTGCCTTTGTTTTGCATACTTTTAAACATTTTTTCCATTGCACAGTGAAAGCAACATATAAGTGATTTTGAGAAAGTTAAGCATTGGAGTCATAAAATTATGATGTGCATAGTGTGCGGGTCATAATAAATATCAATTGGTATGTAAGGTAAAGCTGAGGGAGTTGAGGCTTTATCCAGTACTGAATAATCAGTGTCTGAGAATGAGAAGGGGATATTCAAGGTCCCCTAATTCAACATCTCCCTTGGTGAGCTTAATATAGAAATGAAGTGAGAACAACAGGAACCTTGGGAGTCAATAACAGTGCCATGTTAATAAAAGTTTACATTTACATAGTACTTTAAATCTTACTAAGTGCTTTCCCTACAACAACTCAGTGAGGTAGGTAGTTCAAATTTTAATATCCTAAATTTAAAGAATAGGACACTAACCCTCAAATGGGTTAAGGGATTAGACACTGAGTTCAAATGTGACCTCAGACATTTGTTAGGTGTGTGACCCTGGGCAAGCCATTTAACCCCTTCATAGACTCAGTTTTCTCATCTGTAAAAAGGGAATGATATTAACAGTGTCTACCTCACAGGGTTATGAAGATCAGATGACAGAACACATGAAAAGTACTTCATATGAAGATCTGACCACCTTCAAGCCCTGTATAAATACAAGCGATGGATGATGATGATGATGATGATGATGAAATGGTCATTCAATCTCTGAGAAATGCCTTTGAAGGCAAAGCAATTCCCTCCCAAATAGCCCATTCTATGTTTTAAAATTTCTTACTCTCACTGTGAGAAGCTTGTTTTTGTTCATATATCAATCTTAAATCTCACTTTCTGCTTCTCCCATCCTTTGGTCCTTCTCCATCTTGTTCCCACCATGACCTACCACCATCTCCACACATAAATATCAAGCCTTATCTCCAGGCTAAAGATGTATAGTTTTTTACACAGTTACTCATGACACGGTCCCCAATTCTGGTGCCACCCTGATTGTCCTAACAGGGACACGTGGCTGAACAAAGTACTCCAGGTGGGATCTGAACAGGAGGAAAGGAAGGGGGTAAGGGAGTTAAGCATTTATATAGCACCTACTACATTTCAAATCTGCAAATATTATCTCATTTGATTCTCACAACGATCCAGTTATCACCATTTTACAGTGTAGAACTTTGCTTCTCCCTGTTAAACCACTTATTATTTGACTTTAGCTTGTTGAGACCCCTGAGTCTTGGCTCTGTCATCCACTCTTTGGCTTATGCCCCTCAGCTTTGCTCATCTACAAATTTGGGAAGCATGCCATGGATAAATCATCTAAATCATTGATAACTGTTAAACAGAACAAGGTCAAGGAAAGATCCTAGAGTCAAGGTACTCTGAGATTCCATACACCTAAAACCATAGCTAGCTCTCATGAATAAGAATAGCTAATATTTACATAGCCCATGTTACATGCTATGTGCTGTACAAATATCCTATTCTTGATCCGTATAACAACCTTGGGAGGTAGATGTTGTGTTATTATTCTTTTTTTACAGATGAGGAAACTGATGCAAACAGAGGTAAAGTGATTTGTCAAGGGTCACACGTCGTAAAACACCTGAAGTCAATTCTTTCTCCATTAAATTAAGGGGTTGACCTCTAACATCCTTTCAACTTGGAAGGTATGACCCTCTAAGAGCATTCATAAATGAAACTGGAAGAACATAAGATGCTGAGCCCAAATGTGGTATAGCCACTGCCATCAATCACAAAAATAGACCAGTATTGGTGAATTTGTTCCATTTCATGCTCCTGTTTCCAGATGACGTTATGCTCATTGCAAACCTAAAAATACTACAAAGCTTCCTGAAGCGAATCCATAACCACGTACTAGAATCAGTGTTACAACCCACAGAGAAAAAAACCAAGAGGTGAAGCACGAGTCTGACCCAAATCATTATATACAATGAGATCTGCCCACTGAGTTAACCTATCAGCAGCAGGCTTTAGATAATCGCTACAAATATATAACGAGCTGGGCACCGAATTAAACACAGGAAAAATCTAGATCATATTTGGGAAGTCATGTAACACTTTCCATGATCACAAGCTGTTCCCTCACACCAAACCCCACCATTTTAATATTCTCTTAATATTATGTGGCCTTAAGTCATAAATTGATATAATCTCCAAAATATTAACATTGAGGATGACTGGAAAGGGGATTTGGTCAATTTAAGTAGGATGTAAAGTTCCATTCAGGAAATAACATAGAAGATTACTAAAAGTATGCATGACATAAAAAAGATGGCATAGTTATGGATTAACAGATGAAAAGCCAGACTATTGCATTAGTATCCACAAAATATCAACAGACCTGAAGACAGCCTCCAATATATTGAATAGATTTTCTATGGAGAATTTATGACATGATCTGTGCCATTTGGGGATGACCCACATCAGCAAAGTAAAGCAGTACATTTAACAATCATTTTTCAATTTGCCTAACTATGACTTCTACTCAATGATCCTAATTCTATCTGGAGCCAAGAAATATTGCTTCTCTTCCATGTGACAACTCTGGAATCTCTGAAGATCATAATCATTTAGGTTGTAAGTAACCTTAGAATTCATTTGGAACAAAACTTTCTTGCTCCCGATACCTAAGGATGAAATTTTCCCTGATAATTGTTAATATATAGTCTTCCCTTGAAGATCTTTGGTGTTGGAGAAAACACTACCTCTTCTCAAAGCAGCTTGTTCCATTTTTTGACAGCTCTAATTATTAGAAAATCTTGTCCTTACAAGGATCAAAGATCTGCTTCCCTGTGACTTGAACCTACTGGCACCAGTTCTAACCTCTAGAGCTAGACAAGACCTTCATCTTGGCATCTTTCTATGGACACACCACACTGTTAACCTATTTCCTAAAATATGGTACCCCAAACCTGACATAATACTCCATGCATAGGATGACTAGAGCAAAGTACAGTGCAACTTTTCAACTCTCAGTTCAGGAACCATACATCTATTAGTTTTTTAGGCTGCCCTATTACACGACTGACAAATGATGAGCTAGAAGTCTACCAAAATATCCAATTTTTTTCATATGAAATGGTTTTTAGTCATTCTGTATTTTCATTGTTTTTTTTTAATCCCATGTACAACCCTTTTCATTATACTTGAATAGAACTGTAAGCTCACTAAATCCATCTATCCCTTTTAAACTTATTTAATTCTTGTTTCCCACAGGGCATTGATAGAGGACCAATAAGAGAGGCTAGATTGTCTTCCTCTACTTATAGTTCATTCTACCTTAGATGGGGTACTATTGCAACACTTAAGGTGTGTATCTCACCACTTTATGACCCATTTGAATTTTGTTTAATCTGCTCAACTTTGGTTTTATCTAAAGAAATGCTTGGGAGTTATTAATTCTATTAAAAGTCCACTTCTCACCTTCACCCCCTTTTCCCTTCCCCTCTCACCAATAAATTTCTGGTCAACTCAGAAGGATAAGTTATCTTTAGGTGCAACTCTCTGATGAGTAAGCATCCTAGTTAAGTCACAAAGAAGTAGTTTGGTTCATTATCTCTGTTTGCAAGATTTTATTTCTTTAACCTGGAACATCTGGAACTCATCTACATTTCTGGGAGAATTAAATATAGGTTTCTTCTCCACTGGCATCCTGTAGAGCATCTACTTTGCTGGGTTGTTGGATCAAATGACATACCTGTAAACTTGTGTACAGTGCCTGGCACATAGGAGGCAATATATAAAACCTAGGTGTTATTACTTAAGCTGCTTTTGCCATCAAGTTCCAATGCTTCTTGGTAATTCTCTTTCATACTTTCCTGAAAGAATGTCAGAGTTTTTGTTCCGTGTTTTCAGGGAGCCAACAGATGATTCTTTAGACTTCTTCACCAAGCTCTGTCTTTGAGTTAGGCTACACTGGCTTGCAGAAATGGCAAGTTCTCTTACTTTGGATGTCTTTTAACTTTGCACTTATTTTTTTCTTGTTGCATTACTCCATTTTTAAGTAGTTCTCCATTCTTTTTTGATGCCTACTACTTTTTTTTTAATGTCCCATTTTCTATTATACACCATCAATTCTGCTTTCAACTTTTTCTTTAAGAGCTCTGATTTTACTCCATAGTTCATCCTCTTATTAGCTGGGAGTTCTTGTTACTGTCCCATTCTTTTTTCTGTCTTAACTGTTGTTATTACAGAATTGCTGTCTTCTAGAGAGCTCTCTTTAACCACCCCTTTCACCACACTCCACACTACAGCTTTTCTACATGTTGGGACTTGGAAGGGAGAGTTGCTTATTTTTATACCAGTCCTTTCCTTTTAACAAATAAATACATTTATTCAAATGTGACAAGACAATGCCTCCAACAGCAGATATTTCCATTCCATATCTCCCTAGGGAGGAGATGTGTTTGCCATCAGCTATCTTACATCAGGATTACTTACTTGTAGAATTCAACAGCCTTTTTAAATTTTCACTTAAATCAATGTAGTGATTTCATATATTTTTTCCTGATTCTGTTTATTTCACAATGCATCAATCAGTTCAAGTAACCTCATGTTTCTTTCTCATGTCTGATCTGTAATTTAATCTAGTGAATATACTAATCACTAATCTGAGTGGTAATTTCTATTTTATTTACTTAGCCTAACCTTGAACAACAGGCCTCTCACCAAAAGTTTTTCTACATTTCTGTAGTTTTTATATACTTGTATGCCATGTGTGGTTCTAAGTTAATGTTGGATATCTTATAAAATGTGTTATTTTGAATAAAATGTATCATTTCCTCCTGACTTGACTTAGCCCTTCCTCGTGTGGCATTTAGAGGTAAGGCAGTATCATAACCCATGGGTGCCTTTATAGTGGGAAGGTCCAGGGCACTCTCAGAGGCCCCTTATTCCCTTGTCACTAGCCTTAGCTCTGCTCTATAACTTTGGGGGTACTGGGGGATAGCTGGCCACTAGTCCCTCTGAACCATGAGCCACATGGGCAGCAGAGTTTGGGTGACATTCCACCCACAAGGTCCCACCTGCTGGCAGCTGAAGATGAGGAGATCTAGAGGTCATACCAGGGTCACACCGGCAGCAACTCTTCCCTGCCTTGAATGCTGGTCCTAGCACAGAGCCCACTAGGTGGGCTGGGACACACTGCACCCTGTGGGGTGTTACAACCAACCTGCACCAATGCAAAGAAAGTGAGGCTACAGCTGTGCTTAGGCTGAAGGCCAAAGCCTGCAAAAGTCACTGGTCCATTTTAAACTCATGATTGCACGAAAGTGGGAGTTGCATCTACTGAATCATAAATCCTAAAGTAGTGAATAGTTGGGGATTAGATTACAGAAGATGAAACATACAACAACCCAGCAGGTGCCCCTTAGGAAATGGCTCAAGAAGCAAAGCAAATGAAATAAAATCTTAATTTATTGGAACTCTTATTTATATACAGTACAATTTTCCAAAGTCATGGGAAATAACACTTAAATAGCATGTCAATCATATAAAACAGCTAGAACCAAGGTAGAATAAAAATATATACAATATAATACATCAAGGGCTTTCAACAGTTAGCTGGATCTCCTTTAATTAAAAGTTATTGTGATATACAACACAAGTAATTTTCCTAGTTAAAATGAACAATGTCAGAAATTCATCTTACATTTGTACAAAACTGATAAAAGCAGTATTTTGTAAAACACTGCCCATGATTGTAATTAATTTTCCTATAATACAATGAACCCTTCTTAAAAATAAAAAAAGACATCACACTAGACAATAATGCCTGATCCACAATAGCTCTGTTAACAATACCCAGACCTGTTTTCCCAGTCAGGATAACAGCACTTTTTTCAGCTCTCTTTTTGGTTCCTTCACCAGGATCTAAAAGCACAATTCCTTATGAGTACAGACATCTTCCTTGTTAATCAGTTTTAAACAAGTCAAGTTTCAAATGGGAGCAAGATCAAAGACAAGCTTCTGACTGAAACAACAAAAGCTGGTGTAGCTCTGCTACCTAAGGTATTAAAAATAAGGGAAAAAAATCCATTCCTCCGTCAAGGATATAATCAATAGGCTCTTTTCTGTAACGGTAATAGTTTTTATACTTTTGTAAGCTGAAAGTATTCAAATGTTCAGAAGTGCCCAAGAAAGCTCTTTTTCTCTTAAATGATGGTACCATTTATTATCTTTACCCATAGATATTACTTGGCAAATTACTTTTATTAGTCTTTGATACCAGTTAAAAACTATGCTGTTTGATAAAGTTATTTAAAAGACTCCTGTAAAGTAACATACAAAGAGCTTAGTTTCATTCATCAATTATTCATTCATCTTTCATAAAGTTCTTATTCTAAGAACAAAAACATAAAAATTTCTTTCTGGTCCCTAACTTTTAAGTATTAATATTTTCAAGTCAATGACAGGGAATAAGAGAAATGAGGTCAGTCACTTTTAGACATTCATTTTCCAGTTATTATATGTGAAAAACCTGTTACAAGTAGCAAAAATAACCCACAAAAAAACCCACCAAGATAACTATGGTTTATTTACTTAAAGCAAAAGGCTTAAATTTTAATTCTGAGGCAAATTTGTTCTGTGACTTAATTAAAGTCACTTTGTATTTCCTGCTCTCAGCTGTGAAGCTGGTTTTAAAGGTAAATGTCATTCCTTGAAGGCAAGTGTTTCTGTTGTTCCAAGATTTATCTTGAAAAACAAAACAAACCATAGTCATATAAGCTTCTACCAAGTTCTACTAGACAGTGGTGCTTTTAAAATGGCATTCAGGGACTTTTCTGTTATGCACAAAAAAGGGAAGGCATTATGTATCCAACCATATCCACGCACTGTTACAGCAACTACATATAGTATTGAAAAAAAGGCCATCTTTGATTTTAGAGGGGTAAAAACAAGTTAAAGCATTCTAGTAAATTCAAAGATAGGGAAAAGCAGTCTGGACATATAACCCTCAATACTGTAACAGGAGAAATAAGGAGCAGTTCAAAGCTTTATTTTGCATTCAAAACCTATCTTTCCTGAGCCTATTAACAGGGTTAAGTGCTTGTCGAACTGAATTACAGAAGTTAAGATGTACATCAACATTCTAAATAAATACTGGATATCTGACAGTCTTGATTTAGAAATTTTTTTTTAATATAAAATGAGCCTTAGTGAAGAAGAAAATGACTGGACATGACAATTTGACAAAAGACTATGAAAGCCCCATCTTCTACACAACATCCTCAAAATCCCTTCACTACCATTCTCCACATTCTAGAATATGGCTATATATTTATTGACTAAGGCATTGAAATAGTAATTCAGTCTCAATATATATTAGGAATCAAGACACTGGGCCCAGTTCACTGAACTTACTGTGGGAATCTTGGCCTGAACGTATTACCCTCTCTATCCTTTTCACAAAATGAAGAGCACTATTTCTACTGGAATCACACTATATAAAGTAAAGACACAGCCTGATCTCCATGGATTCTGCCCGCCACCTTCCAGGAACCAAGCGCAGTTTTACTGTTTGTTTTGTTACATATTTAAGAGGAGAATGATAATGCCCACACTTCTCGTCTCTGCCCAACCCTTCATTGATCAAACTAACCCTGTTTGCATCTACAAAAGGGCAGTTTTTTTTTTTTAAAAAGTGCTTATCTTCATGTTACAGCAACTCATAAATCCCTGGAAAGTTTGTTTACTGTATGTAGTAAACAAATTTCTACTAAGTACTAATAGATTAGTCCTTTAGAAAGAAACTTTCAAAAGAATTGTTACTTCAGGTGTCCAGATATCTGAGCTATATGTAACTTCAAAATATTCAATTTTTTTATTTTTACAACATGAAGAACATACACTGAATAAATACTGAGGAATGTGCTACTTGAAATAATCATGGCTCAACCACTCATAATGTAGGAAAAAAATACAGGGGCAACAATGTGATTTCAAAAGATTATTTTTAAGCCATTCTTTAAGATAGATACTTATTTCCTAAAAGAAAATCCCTTATTTTTTAAAGCACATTAACCATTAAACAATTAGCAAAAAGGGACCATGAAACAGAATTATACAGACCTGAGAGGTAGCACTTTATCCAATATCTCTGAGTACTAAGCACTAGTGTAACAGAAAGAAGGTACAAAATTGGCTTAGGTGAAAGATGCAGATTCACTTTAGGCCACTAGAAATTCCAAAATCCCATAAATTCACCTTGGGTTCCTTTATAGTGGAAGAAATTTGAGTTGATTCATCTTCATAAAACAAACACTGGACTGCCTTCTTCACTTGGTGAACCGGATAGCTTTGGAAGAGTAAGGTAAGAACACTCCACTCAAGATTTAATAAGTGATCAGAGACTTGTTGACTTTTTTGAACACGTTGGGGGAAAAGGAGAGATTAAATAATAAGGACATAGAAATAAGATATAGTTAAAATATATTAAACTGCAAAAAAATCTATGCAAAGAAAAAAGGGCTGCAAAATGATTTATGGTGATTGCTGTATTCGTCATTCAATTAAAACACTCATAATGTCAGCACTTAGAGAGGCCTGAGGACTAATTCTGTAAACCATCATAAATATTTATGTAGGGAAAAGTTACAGGGATATACAAGTAATACAATTCTTCAGGAAAAGCAGAAACCACCTTCTGTCAAATCTTTATACTATGGTAATACATCATATTGACCTATTATTTAACTGGCCATTAATGGGATACTATATAGAACAAAAACAAACCCTCACCCAACCACTAGGCAAATGTATACCTATTTTAAAATTCTGAGGACAGGTGATATTAGGTTGTATACCAAAAATGCAAAATAAGAACTCAACAAAAATGTTTTCAAAAGATGAGGACAGCATTATGTTGGTCACCATTCAGCTCTTATGGTTCATTATCCCTATCCTCTTATATACTGGCCCCTAACTGTACATTTCACCTTTAGCCCTTTGATATGTCTCTCCTTCAATTCAAATGAAGAAGGAGGCATCTTCCGATGTTTCCTGACAGTGCACAGCTAACTCACTTGTATCAGAAAAAAAAGTGCAGATTAAGATGCAGATTTTACATTTCAGGTACATTTGGCCTCTCCAAGTATTGAAACAAGAGGCCTTTGCATACAGTAGTGAGTAGGAAGGACAGGAAAAGCCTGGAGCTTCATTTGGACCCTCTTCTTCTGTTCCCACTTCTCTCTAGCTCACCGCAAAACACAGGCTTCGTCTCAGCAATTGAGACCCAGTCCTGTCCAGTGGTCAGGCACCATTAGGAAATACTTGTCCATTGCTTCACAAAATCTAGTCCTATACAATTCTGGAGAGACTACCGTTGGCATCTTACCTGATTAAAAAGAGAAAGAGGAGGGGAGGGGAAATTACAGAACTGAACAATGAATTGATAAGCAGGTTATTAAAACAGATAATATTCTTTCTTATACATAACCTGTCCCAATACACCAGAAAAGTACGGTTCTCTAAATGGCACTTAGCTATTTCTAATGGGTTGATGCATTTTCTATCATCATGACTTTATTATTCAAGAGAGTAACAGTGCAGTTCACTTTATTCTGACCTGAAATAACCAGTCAACTGAGTTGTATTTTATTAGGTGGTATAGTAGACAAATCTACACTGAATTCAGGAAGACTCAAGTTCAAATTCAGGAAGACACTTACACGCTATATAACTCTGGGCCAAGATATATAATTTCTCTTAGCCTCAGTTTCCTCATCTGTAAAATGGGGAAAATAAAAGCACGTGCCTCATAAATTTGCCATGAGGATCCAATGAAAACATGTATACAGCATTGTATAAACCTTCAAGGCACTGTAAAAAATTCTGGTTATTATCACTACCATCCCTCCCAAATCATACATAAAATCACTTTACATTTCTTGAAAAAGTCATGAATAAGAAATCCAAAAGCTAACCACACGCTGGCGGGAGGCCTGACCAGACAGGAGGATTCAGTGGCACCTTGTCTACAGGAAGGAGCATTCCCGTGAACTTTCAAGAAGCAATAACAAAAATGGGCATACGTTTAGTAAACCTGAGAATGGGAGGAATGGGGGCTGAGCCATTCACTTTCATGAATTTTTAGAGATGGGTATAAGGTCTTAGCATTGTGGGAAATAACTGTAACTGTGTGTGGGCACTGTGCTAAGGTTGAGGAATACCAGTCTCTGACCTCGGGGAGTACAGGAAAAGTGACCAAATGAGACAAAGAAATGTTCAAGCACCTTGGCCTCCTAAAATCCCAGAAGATTTCACCACCATTTCAAGCTTTTTGTCCCATGTAAATGTTCTAATATAATCTGTCAAAAGAAAAAGAGGTAACAATAAAGTGGAATTCAGAAATGCATCAAATTAAAATTGTGAGCTTTCACATTCAATAGTTTTAATGAAAAAATGGAAGACTGAAGGGAAGAAATTTTAGGGGGAAAACTCAACAAGATATTATCACCAGGGTTCAGCAATAATCTATAGTATTTCATTTCAATTTGTATCATCTTAATAAAAGCAAATTTCATGTATTTACTTACCAATGATTCCAACTACCAGCTCATTACTGGTATCATCTCGTCCCACCAGCAAAGAATAGTCTATAATAAGGTGACTAGAGAGAAAATGGGAGTCACTATGGATAGAGGCTCTCAGCACAGCTTTGCAATGAGAACGGATGTACAGAGGATTATCTCGAACCATCTTTAAGAGATTTTCATCCAGCAGAACAACATCACAGCTCTCTTTCCCGGTGTCTGTTTTCACATTTCGGTTCCTAAGAGAGCCCTTCAGATCAAAAACCTAATTTAAAAAAAGAAGAGTTCTAGTTTACTAAAACACTATGAAGTTGATTTTTTAATCCTATCTTGTAGCAACTGTCAAGTGATGTCATGAAAAATGTAGGGAGCAAAGATGGGGAGGCTCCTTCACCAAAGCCTAAAGTGGATCAAAGTGGGGGCAATCAGAGGCGGTGAAGGTGAAGGTTTATGAGGACTCCTCCTGACCTGGGTTGATTCTCCCCTGCCCCCACCCTCAGTGCTGCATCTCCCTCTGCCCCTGCACACATCCAAAACCTGCCCACAATGGAGAAAACCAAGATGATCCAGAAGGTCAAGCTGGCAGAGCAGGGGGAAAAGCTCTCCAATGAGGAGCACAACCTGCTCTCAGTGGCCTACAAGAATATAGTTGGGGGGGTAAAGGTCAACCTGGAGGGTCATTTCTAGTATTGAGCAGAAAACTGACACAACTGACAAGAAGAAGCAGCTGGTCAAGAACTACTGGGAGGAAGTAGAGCGTGAACTAAGATTCCACTATCCTGGAATTGTTGGATAAAATAGAAATCCAATCCATCTGAAAATGGAGACTACTTCCAGTACCTTGCCAAAAGTAGCATGTGGCGATGAACAAAAAAAATACAACATATAATTCCCAAGGAACTTATCAAGAAGCCTTTGATATCAGCAAGAAAGAGATGCAGCTTACACATCCCAATTCACCTGCGGCTAGCTCTTAACTTTTCTGTCCCAGAGCTTGCCTGCACATTGGCTAAAAAGGCTTTTGATGAGGCTGCTACGGAACTTGATACACTGAACAAAGACTCCTACAAAGACAGTACCCTTATCATGCAGTTGCTTAGATTCAACCTAATATTATGGACATCAGGTATGGCAGGAGAAGAATGTGATGCTGCAGAAGGTGCAGAAGTGTCATCTTCCTTTCTCTCAAACCTTTTTACACATCTCAATTCCTTATAGCTCCACTTGGGTTTCCTATAGCAAAGAGAACCCCTTCATGTGTATGGAAATCAATCATTTACAGTCTTTTCACACTGCAGCTTTGGGAAAACTCCATTCCTTGATTTGTATTTGTCCTGGCCTTCCTGGTGTGCGGTTACTGCTGTAGAAAAGTATTAATAGCTTCATTTCCTATAAATATAAGTAACTTCCGAACACTCATGCAGAGGACTAAAGTGTATCTGTTATTTAAAAATCTGAATCAGTTCTGCAAGTGGCTGTGTTTTGTATTACAGTGAAGATATGAAAAGGCAGTTCAATACAAGTGTTTTACATAGCTTCCTTGCCACCTATCCCTCTTCCATATTTCCATCTTACTTTTCAGGGTTTTCCTTTCACCAAACAACTTTCACATGCTCTTACATGCTCCTTTTAAGGAGGAATCTTGGAAGTATTGGGTCAAATGGAAACAAGTTTGACATTTTAGAGTTAGGGATCAAAAACTGAAATATGCCTACTGTAAAATAAGTTCTGTGATAGCACAAAGTTTTCTTAGTCTTCAGTTGCTGCTGTTTCATTTGACAATTCCCCTGTCTCAATAAAAGTTCACTCACGCTCCTGCCTCTGTAGTTCTGGTGTCCATTTTACTATGTAATAGAAGTAGTATGTAACTACCAGAATACAAATGTTGCTGTCTGGCAAATTAAAGTGCACATCATTTCTTAATACAGTAGACTGGGGGAAACCACTGGAAATACACGAGTCCAGGCCTAACAATTTTAGTACTTTTCCATGTAGATTTGTGCACATGTGAGAGGGAGTCACGTTTGTTCAGTGACCATTATTTAGAAAGTTTGAACTACTATTGTGTGTTGCTAATCACTGATTGCAGTCCCAAAAAAGCCTTGTGAAAATGCTATGCTCTATGTAACAGCAAAGTAACATAATCATAGATCAAATCCCATCTGTCCTCTAAAAGAGGTCATTCAGTAAGTCAGAGAAACATATCCATATATTTAGCAGTAAGTAACTGCACAGACACCTAAAACATGTGATCAATTTACTGGCATGAATTATATTATTACATTGTAGGAATTTTACCATATTACTATAATTTCCTCAGGGGTTCAGCAGGTCAAAACTTTCTCCATTCAACTGTCATAAAGAACTATTTAGAGTGAAACTGACCAGCAGTCTTGTTAGTGGACCACTTCACATAAAATGTTTATTCTAACTTACTACATTTAGGAATCTGCAGAAAGGTACAAAATAGCTTGTTTTATATAATCCAGAATACCTCACCTGGGCCATCTTTCTGCCATAGAAGAGATTTTCCATGACCAAGAGATCCAGCTTCTTCTCCGTGTTATTCTGAGAGTTCTTATAACCAATTCGGTAAACCCCAAGAATTTTAGCCAATGCTGTGGGTCTCTAATCAAGACAGAACCATTCAAAGACAACATTTGAAAATTATAAGGGCATATGTATAGTATTTTAATAGCACCCGAAATATGCTCAACCGTTACTGACAAGTTGGACAGCTTGATAACTGCATTATGTGAACTACATATTTGAATTACCGTAACAACAGTAAAACAGGATCTTTCTATACAGCAATTTTAACCAGTTTGAATGCTCTGATAGATTTCTCAAGGCATGAATGATGTTTTTAAAAGAAGATAATAGACAGTCCAAGAGCTTCACTAGTACTTGAATGCTGATAAAACATCTTATGTGATAAGGCCTCCAGCACATTAAGGATATAAGGAAGAACATGGATTCACAAAGGATGAGAAAGCGTGGCTCAGTTTCAATCTGTACTGATGGAGGGAATACCCATATCAATGAGATTCAAATACTTAATAAGAAAGAGCTGTTGATATTTTATGTAATTTTTGAGCGTTTACAACATCTTCTTTTGTAAGACAGTGAATGAGTGAAACTTATTTATTAAGCACTTGTTATACACCAAGCGCTACTCAGGAGATACAAATATGAAGAGCAAAATCATGCCTGTTACCAAAATCGTACATTCCAGGAGGTGGACTAGGTCCAGGGGAGTAGACTGCACAGGGCAATGACGAGATGGCAGCCAGGGCGATGCTCAGAACCTCCCTCTGCAGCAAAGTGCAGGAAAACTATTACTCCCATTTTACAGGGGAGAACTCGAAGCCCAGAGGAAAAGGGGTCTATCTGGTGTCACACTACCAGCGGTGGAGCCAGGATCTGAACGTCACAATTCCAAGCACAAAACTCAGGTCTGTCCATTCCAAGTACATGAGATCCAGAGCTATCTCTTCTGGAAATCTGTCCCTTTTAATTCAAGGTTCAAGACACTGGGGGAGAGGGGGAAGTATAGAGAAATTCAGTACATATAAAAGAAGCCGATTTTGTTCCTACCTTCTGTTGTACAGCATTAGTAATATAAGTGAAGTAATGTGGTGCAAAGTCAAGGAAAGACTGGACCTCCAGGCGGGGCATCTGCTTCAGAATGAATCTGTCATCTGAAAAGTTTCAATTTCATATGTTCATAAAATCTCTCTCTCACTGGGGGGTGAGTGTGTGTGTGTGTGTGTGTGCACGCGCATGTGTGTGTATGCGCCTGCGCACGCATCTCCATCAAAAGAAAGTCAGATACTAGATGATGGCTCTTTGAACCCAGCAACTTAGAACCATCTACTTAAGCATTAAGAAGGTTGTAACCCCAGAGGTAAGAGGAGTCCCATCCTGATGAAATCTTGGATACTATGTGAATGTAGAAGACTATGTGTGAACACATAGGCAATACCTACATTTATCTATAACTTCCCTGCACTTCAGAAAATAAACACACTAGGTAATCTAATTAGGTAAATAATTCAAGGTGTTCTCTAAAATGGTTTGCTGTGAATTTATCTCTGTATAGACAGTGCTTAAAACTTAAAGGTACTTTACCACTTCAAAAATGCAGAATATGTCTATTTTCATTATATTAGCTCTCTAGTCTGAACAATGTATAAATGTTTACAGGAATATCCATGCATCATATTGTACCATGGCAAAAAAAATGAGATAACTGAAGCAAACATATATGTAATTCTTCCCCTTCTTATTTTATAACTGTAAAATATAAAAACACATACATTTATGCATGTTCTCCCCTAAAACCTTCAAAAGCTTTTCCTATTAAGCTGGAAGGCACTGTCTCCCCCTCACCCAGATTCATATATGCGGTGATATCAGTTTCTCCCCATCCCTTTGCTCCTATAGTCAATCAGATGCCAGGTCTCTTCCATTCTACCTACCCAACACCTCTCGTTACTCTCTCTTGTGTACTCACAAAACCATGACCTTAGTTCAGTCCCTCATCACCATTTCCCTTTCTATTTACAAGAGTAAAATTCTAAGTGGCATTTCTAGTACCTGCATATTCTCTCTACAAGTATTCCTTCACACATTTGCCAAAATAATCTTTCTAAAACCCAGATGTGAATATGATTCAAAACCCTACTCAAAAACCTTCAGTGACTCCCTACTACCTTTGGATAAAATACAAACTTCTCCTTCTAGTATTTAGGGGCCACCACAATTTTGCTCCCAACTACCTTTGCAGATTTATTCCATGTTACTCCCCTTCCTGAAGTCTACATTCTAGACAAATTGGACTGCCCAGATATTCCCCAAACTCAACATTCCACTGCTCAACCCCATGCATTTACACAAGTTATTCTCCATGCCCAAAATGTATTTCCTCCTCATGTCCACCTCTCAGACTCAGAATCTTGTTTCCAGGCTCAGTTCAGATGCTCCTCCCTTCTCTGCAGATACCCTGGTCCTTCTCCATTTGTTAGTTCTCTCTCTCTCCTCAAACTACCTTATACTTGCTTGTCTTTCTAGATGTTGTGTCCCCCAGTAAAATCTAAGCTCCATGAGGGAAGAATCTGCTTCCTTTTTGTCTTTGTATGTCCAGGGTTGGTAGATACTTAATTGTCATAGAATTGAATATAAACAAAACATATATATGTATACAAAGGGAGAGAGCCCTATGCACAGATAGTTCTATGTTTACACATAGACACATCTGCCCCTGAGGGATCTATAGCTATGACAGGATATTTCATGGTTACACATACATCACATTTAACAGAACACTAAATAATTCATTTGCTTTAATTACTCAATGGTTATTGTCAAAAACAATTATAGGACTAGAAAGAATATTAAAAGGATATATAAAAACCTCCATTTAGCAAAGAGGCCATGTCTCAGTGGATAAAAAGCTGATCTCAGAGTCAGGCACACCTGATTTGGAGGCCCTCCCCTGCCAGGTAAAGACTGTGTAAGCCTAAGCAAATCACTCAATCTCTCAGTGCCCTGGGCAACTATCTAAGACTAAAGGTACAGAGAAGGTACCAACCTACATTGGTAGAGGAAATTCTTCACATGTACTGATAAACTCACATGAGGGGGAAAAAATTTTTTACCTAAAACCACACCTATTTTCTCTTTAGGCAGATGATAACCTATCCTTTTTTTTTTTAAAGAAATATAGCCTTCTCTAGCAACCAATTATAGAAACTAATGACCTACAACATCATCACAATAGAAATTCTTACTAATCTAAATTAGTCTTCTGAGAGCTTAAGTCCTTTTCAAAACATCTAGTTTTCAGGTAGGGATGAAAAAACTTTAATATGCCATCTGTCTAGCTTTCATAAAATAATTTAGCTGTTTTTCTCATCTCCAAATTAAATATGCTTAATTTCTTTTAGCTTTTCTTCATTAATCTACTCCACAGTTCTCTTCTGAAATGCTCTGAGTTATTCCATTTTCATTCTAATTTGTGGAACCCAGAATCAGATATTCATATTTAACTAGTGCTTTGAGAATCCATTAAATCCCAAAAAATACATATTCTCTGCTATATCATATATATATCTTCAAGCACAAAAAGAAAAACAGAGTTCTTTTTTCTAAAAAATTAAACTATCGTATCATATACCTCAAAACTAGTGTGATACCTAAGCCACAAGATCAAAGGATTTAGAGAAACAACTTTAGTGATATTATAATCAAAAAGTCCTAGTGATAGTAAGTGAATTGTCCAAGATCACACAGGCAGGGTAGAAATTAGCAGTCAGGATTCAAACTCAGTTCTTCCAATTCTCCAACCTAATTTCCACTAAATCGAAGTTTTCTCCTAGTTATACACTTTACAAAAAAAGACAAACACTATCTATCTAGTAAATGGCTAACTTACCTTCAGTCACATAAAATGCAGCTCCTGATTTTCCGCCCCTGGCTTGCCAAGGCAAAGAATGAGAAAGAGAACGGATAAAATCCTCTTCACTGCTACCTAAGATTACTTCACGCATCTTGTGAAATTCTCCAGCATAATAGAGTCGGCAGTAGAACTTGGCATTAGCATCAGAAAACTCTATGAACAAACACAAAGGAAGAAAGAAAACTTTATAGTCAGAAATAAGACATTTGCCTTCAAAAAATACAACCAATTCATTCCTTCCATAGCCCTATGTAAAATGACATTTTTAGTATAAGATCATCTTCTAGAGCATTACCATAGTTCTGTGAAGGGTATGTTCAGAAAAGACAAACATTTTATGAACTATAAGTCACACATTTTCATATAAAAACAAAGTAGAGTCAAGAACCCATTCTTTTTATAGTGGTTCTTGGATCTTGCTTTAAAATCATATACACTATATAATTCAAAATTATTCTCATCACTCTATATGAAATCATCCAGACCCCTAATGAATTAAGGCAAAAAAGACTCTAAATTTCGATTACTGATATGAAATCTAGATATGAATTGCACTATGGATGATGTTCCTACTTAAATATAAAGCTACCTTTTTAAAAATTTTTATGACAGCTTGCACAGACTTAGATACCTATTTTTATCACTATAGGGTAAAACAAATAATTATTGTTTGCTTTGAAGTCAGAAGCCCTGAAAGCAATAATGACGTGTAAAAACTACAATCCCTTTCCTCAAAACTATCCTAAATGACTCTATACTTACGAAGCTCCACATGAGGATTTGCGAGTTGTTTTTTTTGGGTCTCTCCTCCATCTATTTCATCTAAAAAAATTATTTCAGGAACAGATAAAGCGATTTTCATACTAGATGCCAATTAATTTTCAAAATTATCAATAAATGCCACAACATAATATGGTTCTCATCCTTAGAAAGAACTTACTCTCCTTAGCTTGTATACAAACAAACAAATCAATTGTAATTATCTAAGCTCAATTTAATTTCAAGCAAAAATGCAAATCCTACCCAACTTGTAGTAACTGGAGGTCAATCTTTCTCTTAAGTAGGCACTTAATAAATGCTTACAGACATTGTTAATCATTTACAAAAATCCTATTAATAAAAAAACATTATTTTTGTATTTTCTACATTTCATAATTTACATTTCAAAAGACAGACCAAGGACAATATTTATGACTTTATATGCCATAATCAACCCATAACATGACAGCTGAACAGTCCATTTACATTTTAGTTAAAAAAAAAAGGCAACAAAATTATTCTTAAGGGTTTTTTAGACCAGCTATTTGTACTCTAATCTTATATATACATATACACGTGTGTGTGTGTGTGTAAATATATATATACATATTTATTCAATAGTTAATGCTAAAAAAAATCAAAATGAGAAAAATATCCTCAAATCCTAAAATAAAAGAAGTATGAAAAGAGAAGTGTGAATCTCACTGAGTAAACAACATTACTTCAGAGATTCTGGCAAAGCTCAGCTTTCCAGATACATTATAAATTCAAAGTCCTACCAAGAGCACATACTGCCCAAGTAACATAAAATAACTAAACTGAAAAACATTTAAGTTTAGAATAAATTACACTTTACCACTGTGAACATACCTTGAGGTTCTATTCCTTGGTTTTCTGACCCTTCTTTGCCCATCTGCCCAACCTGATAGTAAGCACTATCTGCACCACGTAGAGTCTCCTTCTTTTGGGAAGACAAATCAGGGCTCTTCCCTCCTGTGCCACGGAAGAAAGACAATACTCCAGAAGCCTTTTTAGCTAAAAACAAAATAAAGGAATTATTATTTTCCAAATAGCCTTATCAGCTGTACTTGAATCTCCAATATTTGAATTAATTCCTTGGATGGCAGGAAGCATTAAACAAAGAAGGAAGTCTGAGTTTTACTGAAACTCTCAACTTCATGTTTTATGGTTTCTTGGGAGACACCCCATCGCCCTGCTCGGTCAATCAGCCGTCTCCCAGGTAAGCTCTTCTCATCGGTTAGAGCAGGCCTGCATGCCAAAGGACTTAGGGCAGCCCACAAAAAATGTACAGGAAGACATCGCCTACATTATTTGTAGGCAGGCCACCCACATTATGCAAGCCTGGGTTAGAGGCATGGAAGAGGAGAAGCTGCACTAGGCCACAAGATTAATAATGTTCTGTTGGCAGCAACTCCTGAGGATCAACACAGCGATTGTCAGAGAAAACAACAATACTTTACCATCAGCCAGTCAGCATATTAAACTTAAAGCCAGAATTATAATAATAAAACTGACAAAACAAGTAAGAATACCAAGGGAATTCACAGTTAATCAATCTTAATATCTGTAGTCTTTTATATAACCTTTTCTTTCTGGAGGATGATCAAAACCAAGTTTTGCTTCTGCATTTAGGGTTTGGAAATGGGGCATGAATACAACTGGGTCTCATTTTTACTCTAGCATTAACTGTTGCTGGTTTTGAGCTTCATGAAGTGCTTGATATTAACAATGGGCAATCTCCTAGTCTTAATAAACTCCACAGGAACTGCATATTTTATGAAGAGCTTGTGCTTGTACAAGAAAAAAGGCAATTATCTGCTAATAGTATGACAACAAAATAGTCCTCAGGAATGAGAAGTTGTTTAAAATTCCACAGTTTTAGGAGACTAAGGCAGCACTGTATTACTAAATTTCAAAACCACTTTTCAAAAAAGTAAGGAGGTGTAAGACAGACAAATCAGAGGAATCTATACGGTTTATATAAATCAATAAACCTTTATTTAGCACCTACTAGTCACTGTGCCAGGAATACAAAACAAAATGAAATAGACCCTATTCTCAGGAACTTCCATGACCCAAGGATGCAATGTGTGCTCATGCAAGTTTATGTGGAATAAATACATAATAAATACAACAGCTTGGGGAGAGAGAGCACTAGCACTTGAGGGAGATAAGGAAGGACTTGAGGTAGTAGTCAGTACTTGAACTGAGTCTTGAAGGAATGTTGGGCAGAGACAGAAGACAACATCATATGTGAGAAAAACCAAGGTCAGTTTGGCAAGATGAAGGATAAACCCAAGAATGAGAATCTGGATAAGTAGTGAGAAGAATGACAGTGAAGTTACTCTATCAGGAACGGAAGTTTGGAACAGGAAGGTTTGAAGAATGATGGGCAGAGTTCTGTTTTGGACAGATTGAACAGACTGTTCTCACCAGAGGGAGGTGTCCAACAGGAAGCTGGTGACGGGTGACTGGAGGTTAGGAGGCCAAGAAAGATAGGTAGATCCACCAGTCACCTTCATAAACAAATAATGGACCTATGGGAGCCAATGTGGTCAATAAATAAGTGTAAAGGGAAAAGAGGAGAGGGACCAAGGCAGAGAGTTGGGGTACAATAAGAATTCAGTAGGCATGACATAGACGACAAGCCAGACAAAGGAGGCTGAAGAAATAATTAGATGAGTAGAAGGAAAAACAGGAAAGAATAGTGTCACAAAAACAGAAAAGTGAGAATAACCAGGGCAGGCTGGCATGAAATGCAGCAGAAAGGTAAAGAATGATTAAGAATAAGAAAAAAGCCTCAGATTTGAAGGTCATCAATAACTTTGGGAAAAAATGATTCTAATTAAGCTATGAGATTGGGGAAGCCAGAATGCAAAGGCTTGAGAAGGGAATGAAAGGTAAGGAGGTGGAAGCAAAACATTTCTAGGTTAAGAAAGGATTAAGCAACCTGCACAACTGCTTGAGGGCCTAGTAGGGTTTAGTGAAGGCTATGAAAGACAAGGAGACTTGTATATGTTTGTAGGTAGCAGGGAAGGATGATGGGGGAAGGGGGACTGAGGTGGCACCCTGCTGAAGAAAATGGGAATGGATGGAATACAGGATACATGAAGAGATGCTGGCTTTGGCTAGAAGGATGACCTCATTATCAGAAACTGGAGTAAAGAAAAGAGCAGAAGATTGAAATCAATGAGTTTTATGATATAGAGAAGAGAAAGTTCAGAGAAAATTGTCTCTATTTTCTCAGGTTCATGATAGTTATGATGTTAATGGGATTTATGTTAATGGGAATTAAAGATCTAGCCATTAACAGGCCTCAGGTAGAGTCCATGAAGGAAAGCTTGATTGGAGAGGCGTTTTTTAATAGGAAGGTCCATATCTTTTATCAGTTGCTTGCTAACTGTTAATGAGGCACTGGGTCAGGAGGATCATGGTGCCCCCAGCTCTGAAAAGTGTATATATATTCTGAGGTGAGGTTTTGCTTTGGGGTTCACACAATGGAAGAGTGTTCAAGGGATTTGGTCAGATAAGTCTCTGGGTAATGATTAGTTAAGAAACCCCCTACACCCTACTTTGAAAATCCAGATGCTGGTGCTTCTCTCTCATGTAACTATATACGTATGTATGTATGGTCAGACAGTTGGATCTGTCTGTTGATCTGTGATGTATGTGTATTGCTTATGGTCAGATAGTTAGAAGCCCTATCTGTCAGTCTTTATTTCCTCTGCTTGTAATTTCTTTGTTGGTGAATGTAATTAAAGTACATTGCTCACCCCTCAAAACTTGCTTTCCTTTAAGAAAAGCAGATTCAAGGTCATTCTGGATATGCCAGGGTACTTGCTGTTACAATACTTTAGATCCTTTAGTAGAGACTGTTGAAAGCTCCATATTAGTAAAGGAGTATCCTTTTGAATAGCACCTGGCCAAGCGTAGGTGCTTGAAGTTGTTACTCAACTGACTACTTACATTAATAAGACCAAAGACTTAGAGCTGGCAGGGATATGTGTCTAAACCAACCTCTTCATGTTATAAAACATGAATACAAAGAGGTTAATCTAGTAACTTTCTGCTACCCTAGGCTACGATGCATAATTTATAACGTATGGACAATGGTAAAGCATGCTAAAAAGAGACTATAGAAAAATTTCAAAGCTTAAAACCCAAAGAAGTAAATGCTTCTGAGGGTCATTTCTTATATGATTGCTTTTCCTTTTCACTAACACCTATAAACACATCTCACTGCCAAACTAAACAAACTAAGCCAACGACTGGGGCTAACAAACACTGAAGCTATATAGTCTTACGTGGCTGAGGTTCAGTTTCTGCTGGTCGACTTGTTGGTCCCCCTGTAATCTCAGGTAATCTGACAGGGCTGCTACTCTTGGGTCTGCTGTCCAAAGTACTGAAATGTCGAATAGAAATGAGTTTTATACATTGATTTATACAATTAATTTATACCCTATAAAAATAGGAAAAAAAAGGTCTTTTTATTGGCAAAAGGGGGAAATAAGATGAAATTAAATAGCAAGAAGTTTGCTCCTAGGAATCTCTTTTGATTTTTATCTCAGAATCAGGAACTTTTTTCTTGATTAAGGTTTTAATTGTAACCATGAAAAAACCCTATTTGGACACTTCAATCTGGTATGATAATGGCCCAGGATTGCTAAAGGAATGCTGGTATATAAAAAGTTCTGGCATGTTCTACTAACCTAGAAATAGCATGAAAACTGACTGTATTTGACGTCCAAGGGCCAGTCGAGGCAAATTTGGAACATGATACCTCCATAAGGTGAGCTACAGGTGATAAGTTACTGTGGACACACAAACCATCATCTTGTAAGGCAGGCAAGGCTTAGATAAACTTGAAGTGAGACGAAATACTAAAAAGAATATGTTCTGGCCTCTAATGAGGCAGGGATTTTTCAGGATTGGAAAGGAAACAAAGTGATAAACAAGCAGTCATTAAATTTTTTTAAATTATACTGCTGAAGACACAAAATCTAGAATTCAGTTAAAATTTTATCTCAAACAGTTTCAGTGACTGAATTATGTTCCTCATATTCTTCCTAAATGAACAGAGTTCATTCAAAGAATCTTGAGTTAATGAAAAACAAAATCTTTCACCTCGGTTAGCTAAATTGTATTAGGTAAACCCAATTTAGTAAAATCAATGATTAGGTATGTTTAACCTTGAAAGGTTTAACCTTGAATCTTAAAGAAGAAATTCTCAGCTTAAGAGGAAAGAAATCAGGCTTGCTTTTTAGTAATCTTATCATAGAAATCACTGATGTCCTACTTTAAAATATAATCCTAATATTTAAAGTGAAATATTTTATTTCTCAAATCGATTTTAATGACACTGACAATATCAAATATCTCAGTGTTTCAGAAGATGACTCTATTAAAATAGAACCAAAAAAATCTAGTTCCCAAAAGGTTCCTCAAATTCTTTCAGAAAAGATTGTCTTCTTTTTTTTTGCTTAATTTTGCAAAGTTGGGCAGTAGCATAACAACTAATTTAACAAGTGCCTTACTTTTAAATGAAAAAGAAAAATGAGTTTCAAAATCCTACAGAATTTGAATAATTATACAGTCACTGGTCAAATTCCACTACCCCACTCCAAAAGACTGTTCAGGATCATCTGTTAGACTTGAATTATTTTTTCAAATAATACTCAAAATAAATGAGTCATCTTCCATAACTTGGAAATTTGTATCATATAAATACTTCGCTATAAACAAAAAAAATTTACTTTTAGACAAAAATTTACAAGAATTTCAATTTATAAAATACTCTGTGAAATTTCACAAACCTGCTTGCTTGCAGCACTTCCTCAGAAGTATTCCGCAGAGACACTTTGGATAATTCATCTAAGGCATTTTTGTACTCCTTGCAACTAAAAGTAGAAAGGTTGAACAATATTTATAATCACAGAACAGAGAATGTTAGAGCTAGAAGGTTCCTCAGAGATCATCTAATGCAATCTCTTTATTAATTTCATAACTTGGCTCTCCACTATAAGCAAACCTGAAAGTTTTCAAGGAACCATAACAATAAAGAAAATCCACTACTGTTAAAGAAATTCTGGTAATTAATCAAAAGTTCATCCACGCTGCCTAAGGAAATCTAAGTTTGAGGAAAAGGTAAGTCTTCATGTAACTGTCCATAATTCCCTCTACCTCCATAAAAATATTTGATGATTACAAATGTGTAGCCATTAACCTTGAAGTGATACTTGCCTGATATTTCTATATTCATACAGGAAGAAACATGTTTAAGATGAAATTAATTTTTAAGGAATGAAAAGGTTGTTTTAAAGTGATATCTAAACTAGGAAAACTGCTCCTTTGCAAGTTCAATGGATATTATTTGCTCAGCTAAATGTTTTTTAGATTTCTCATCTATTAATGTTTTATGACTCATCAATGCTTGTGAGAAGTAATATCAACTTCCTAAAAGCAAAAAAGCAAATGGCTGCACATTGAAATAGAATTCAAAATTAAAAAAAAAAACAATTTGAGATTCAGTCATAACAATACTTAATATTAACAATTGGAAAATAAACATTCAGATCTCATTTTAGACATAACAAGAAAATGAAAAACAAATGAAGTCTCAAATGCACTGAAAATTACTAATCTTTTTAAAAGGTCAGAAAACACCATGAGCTACTTACAGCTCATGGGAAATAGCATGGAACAAAAAATATTCTCTAGGCCAGAAAATTCAACCTGCTCAGGGAAACTTCTAGGAAACAACAGCGTAGGAGAAACTGATAAACAATTGTTGTACAGCATATTATAATTCTAAGACAAATGTTTTGAAATGTCTCATCATCAGAGGGCATTTATGGAATAAGGTGATAAGAAAATGGGAAAATACAAAGTACAAGAAGGATGACGCTCTTTAATTAGCTTGTTTAGTCATTATTAGGTTAAAAAATTATTTTGGACTCCACATCTAAAAGAGAAATAGCAATGGTCATACTACCTTTAAAAAGATATTTCAACCACATGGATACATACTAAAAAGCTTAACTTTACTTATAACTAATAATTTTGCTTCTAGACTCAGAAAAGCGGAGGCTCTTAACTATTTTGGTGTCATGGACCCCTTCTAAATATATTTTAAATGAGTAAGATAAAATACATAGAATTATAAATAGATCAAATTATATTGAAATACAGTCACCAAAATATTTTTTAAAATAAGTTCCCAGACTTCAAGAACTACTGCTTTAAACATAAGCAAATGATGTCAAAAATAATATCCAAAAACTCAAATACCTGAGAGCAAAAGCAATAATGGAGCTGGGTTCCTTCTCACAGACTGCAATGGGTACACGTTCATGTTCATACATTAAATAGTGTTTATCTGGGTCACTAAACAGAAAAAAATGTGGCAAAAATCATGGAGGAACAAAGATAAAGGTATACTTTTGCATGAACAAAAAAGAAATATTCAACCACATAAATAAGACAATTGTGATCTAATTTTAAAACAATAAAAATATAAATTGTTAAGAGAACTTATAAGTAACTATAACTTACCTAAACATTGCTAACTACAAATGCAAATTTTATAGTCTGATACTGCAAATTCAAACCTAATAATTTAACTTTTTTAAATGACAAGACAGACATGGGTCTCCAATCAGGAGGTTCTAAAACAGTCATCTCACCAACAAAACTAAAGTTCTTTGATATATGCCTTTGGCTGTTTTTATCAATGAGGATGGGCAATAAAGAACATGTTCCTAAAACAATTTGTTTTGTGGTAAACTTGAAAGAGGGCTTACATCAAAAAGTTAAGATATAATATGCCCAAAACAATACAATATATCTATTATGAAAAAGTCAGAAAGCACAGTACACAGTAAGTATTCAGAAACTGAAGGATGAGATGATTCAACATAAGTCAAAGTTGTATTACTCAAAATAAATAAATAAATAAAAGCAAATCATCCTACAAAAATGTCACTGAATTCTCCAGCAGGAAAAAAATTTCTTGAAATATATAATGTAGAAAAACAAGATTAATAAGTATCTCTTTTTAGTTGTATATATACATGGTACTGAGATCAATGTTAGATTCCCATACAGGTCAATCAGTTTCACACAGACAAAACAGTCAACATTAAATTCCTAATCTAGGTCCCAAAATGTACAAAGAAGATTATGTAAAAATTACAAGGGAAAACAAGCACCCCTATGAAGGACATGAAGTCTTTCAAGAAATGGTATCAGTAGCCTCACATTCATATATTAAGTACAAAAATTAAGTACATATGAAAACACCTAGGTAGTCAGCATGTTAAGCAACTGTATCTTCAATGAAGGCTATACAGTGGAAAGTGTCAGCCATGGAGTCTGGAGTCTTGGGTTCAAGTTCATTCTTTGATACCTACTATGTGACCCAGACAATCACTTAACCTCTTACTGCCCGAGGTAATTCTCTAAGACTCTTAGCTGCTGAGCAGTGCAGGAAGTTTTTTTCACCAGGAGGAATTCCTATACCAATGAACTCATAAGTCAGGACCAACCCTATGTTGCCCCCAACTTCAAAAACTAATACTTAAAAACACCTTATAATTTGCCATTATTTTTGCAGTTCCTAAAATACAATTACCCAAAATGAAAATACATATCTCAGTTCCTTAAGCTAAGAATAATTATATTTTTTTCTTTAGTATCCCTAGAGCCTAGGGTAGTACCTAGCAGGGGCTTGGTGATTGTTGATGACTGACTGGTTGGTTAAGTGGAAGGAGTTAAACATTCCTATTTTCTGAATCTAAGTGATAATTCACAACCAAAAACCAAATTTCATTTTGTACATACATTTCATCACAAAATTCTACACCTGTAGATACATATACATTCAATGCTCAACCTCACCAAACCTTAAGAGAAAATACACATATATTTACATAGTAACATAGTATTTTGTGTAAAAAGGTAGCAAATATCAAAACTTCTTATCTTTTCAGTTCATCTGTCCACGTCCTGAAAAGTTTAACGTTTTCAGCACCAATAATTCAAAGTAATAAGCAGTCATAAAGTGCACCAACAATTTGTCAATCCCTATACAATATGTAAATAATGAAACTATCTCATAGAAGCAAATCCTCTCATCATACACTAATAAAATGAGGCAAATCTATGTCAATTTATATTAAATGTAATACATAAGAGAGTATTACTTCTGAAAAAATAGGTATATTTAAATTAGAACAAATCATATAATAAATCAAACAAACCCATAACACAGTGAACATGCATTAGACTAATACTCACAAAGGAAAGGGGATAGGATTATAGCTATTTCCTGGAAGCAAATTTGCAAATATAGCCTTCATTGTTGATTTTTCTTTCACTTGGCTGTCAGTAGATCCCAATAAATGTCCATCAAATACATCTGGAATGAAGAAGAGTACTCCATATATATCTAATATTCTACAAGCACAGTACAAAATGTATAGTCCCAACCTTGGATTTCTTCCTACAGTATTTATCTTCTGTGTTGTACATATCAATAAAGTTGCATGGTATAGCTTTAAATAATTATTCCATTACTTGGGAAAGAAGAAGAAGGCTATGGCATATCATGCAGAATTATTTAACTACCTTCTGAGCCACTGGTTGTATCTGCTTCAGAAGACCCTCCCATCAGCTGGTCAGATAGGACTTCAGGAGGAGTAGGTAGCTGGAGATGCGTGGAGTTGATGGAACTCTGACTTGACAAAGCTGTTAAGAATCGATCCTCTGAAGAAAAATGAAAACAAATTTTGACAAGCATCTGAATTTTTATTATTATTTATATTTATTATTTCTTATCGTGATGGTGTTAGGATTCCAGATCTGTGATAATTCTATTTTTATCTGATTTTTTAAAATGGAAAACAAGTTTATTTGTATCTGAAGTGATTCTTAAACTAAAAGTGAAGAATATCACTTAGAAAATCTGATTTTACAGATAATCTGGGCTTCAGTTTTTTGACTCACCGAAGATCTCATAGTTCACTTGTTACAGAGCTTCAAATATAATCTTAATTCTTAATCTAAAGTTCTTAAATGCTATGACACAGCTTTCCACAATGAAACTTTCTTTACTATAATAATGCACAAAACAATATTCTTCTAAAAATGTATCATAAATGATTATTTTCTACCAAAAATAACCTCAAGAAAGCTTTTATGAAAATCTCACTTAATCATAACTAAGAAGTACTGCTCTAAATCTGGATATTTTCTTTGGAAAAAGATTTTGACATAATTTTTTTCTACAAATTTGACTAGAAGTTCACCAAGTTATTGAATAAAACAGCTTCAAAGACTTAAGTTAGTAAAGATTTTTGGGAGAAAAAAGATTTATGGGGGAAAAAAAACAAGTATGTCAGGTTTACAGTGAAACCTGAAAATTTACTATAAACTAGAAGTCAAATTTCAATTTATTCCTCTGATTCCTTGCTAATATAGCTTTAATTTATCTGCAGCTAACATAGGATTCTTTAAAGCTAATAATATAACAAATACTCTAGAATAAAGCACATCGCTAATTCCAAGAGAAATAGAAAAATTACAATGACCATTTTAAAAGCTCTCACAGTAATACAAAATATTTCAACTCTAGGACAAACCTTTTTCTCCATTCTGAAGTCCAGGAGAAGCATTGCGTGGGGATGCATCCATTGCACTTATCTGTAGAGAAGCAGAAAACTCATTCTTAAGAAAAGCATTCAAGATCTACTATGCATGGGTTTGTTCCAATTACTATTCTAGTATCTAACAGCTCTTTGTGATTTATTCATCTCATCCCACAATAATGACATAATCTATACCCTCAACGGCTATGGTGATTTTTTATTTCCTAAGGACCACATCCAGGGACATTATAAACACTGCTAATTTTTACAAATTATTTGATGAAATTACATATTAAGACTCTATGAACAATTCTCAATGAAATTCCAAATTGAATTCTTATGGCTATGCTGAAGATTACATTTCTGTCTCACATATATTAAACTGGCCCAGCAGCATTAACTCCAAAAGCAGCAAACTTGTCCAGTATCACTCTGCTAAATCACTAGTGACTTCCAAGCATCCCAATAACACTGATGAACCACGGCCATTCCGCTTATTCCTTTACTAGTCTACTGTCGTCTATACAACAATACAGCTAGCATTATAGTCTAAAGCCTAAGGAATAAAAATGAAGAACCAGCCCAACTGAAACCCAAGAGGACTCTGATTCAACTCTCTGCAAAAATATCCCCAACAAATATCCTGCAATTGGTACTACAGTAAGTATTCAAAAAAAAAACACCCCACTTATGTTAGACCTGAAGACTGCAACTTTTTACATATATGTCAAAAAAGATCCCTGTCAATCAGATAGTAGAAATCCATGCAGAGGAACAGAACAAAAGGGGAAGTACTGGGTGTGCCTGTGGCCTGCAGTAATGACAATCAAGTCACTGAACTTGACTAAGCAGCAGCTTTCTCAGCTATGAAACAGAAAGAATGAGAATAGCTGACAATAAGGTGATTGTAAGGATAAAAAGCAAACGCTACATGCAAAACTCTTGGCAAACCTTTTACCATCCCACATTATCCTCACGACAACAGACAGAATTATTATCTATATTTTCCAGATAAGGAAACTGGATCTGAAAAAAACTAAGCGACGTTCCCTGGGCTCCACAGCAGTTATTTGAAATGGGATACTTATAAATATTATTATTAAGAAGTTAATGTGCATTCACTGGCATATTCAAGGCTCTTTGAGAACTGCACATTCAACACTCATAGAACAAACCATAAAACATCAATCTTTGTAAAATAAAATAGAATCCTATTATATCAGGTCTTACTAAAGCACAGATTCATTAATAATGTGGTCTGGCTCACATTCCTTGAAAGAGCCTGACTTCATATACTATAAAACAGGTCTAACTAATTACCAAGCAAGTTATTTTTCAATATCAATATTTTAAAAATATTATTTAATAATTAGGAAATACTTAAGTACAATTCATTACCTTACTATCTTCTCCTTGTCTAATTCTTCCAGGGCTTGGAGGAACTGAGGGGCGCTTTCTCCCTTTTTCCTGTTGGAAAAGATCCTGTAATCTACAATAAAAGACAAAAAGCAAGGTAGTTCTATTTGTTGACAGTACACTCAATCATGCCTATAAATATTTGTTGGCATCTTTGAAATGCGTATGAAGCATGCTTAGCTGAGTCATAATAAAACTTAAAATTTTATCTATATGAATTAAATTTCTCTCTCACTTCTGACCACCCTGGCATTTCAGTCTAATCTACAAAAAACTCAAACTGGATAATGAAATAAACATTCCAGGGGAAATTCCTATTCTGAAAAACATAATTATTAAAATTTTAACACATAAAATGAAGTTTAAATAATATCTTAAAATTTAATGCCATAAAAATAAAATATATTTACTAAAACACCTAAAATAGTTATTTTCAGTTTTTAAATATTTATTTGGCATTTTGCAACATCAATGATGACATATAACAACAAAATAAATTGAAACTTTAGAGCTAAGTACAACATTTTGGAACGAACGAAGACAGTTAACTGAGATTTTTTTTAATTAAACAATGTCATAGTACAAGAAAATTTGAGAATAAAACAAAAATAACACAGCAATTAAAGAGTAGGTGAAAATGCTGTTGTTGTTGTTACCTGTTATTCCAGGCTTGTAGCATTTCACAAAGACTTTGTTTCTTGGCAATTAGAGACTCAAAGACTGACTGTAGTTGCTGAGGGGTTTCTACTGAGGAGCTCATCAGCCTTGCTTGCATCTTCTCAATCCAGTTCTTGAATTCACCTTCCTCCATCTATGAAGAGGGTAAATACTTAGAGTATCTTAAGAGTCTGTCTAAATAAACAAAGGCAAAATTAATATTATAATAGCTGATTTACTTGCTCTTCGGAAAACCAGTTACCTCTTTTTGTGCAAAGATATCTTCCATCTTTTCCTCTCTTGTTTTGCTAAACGTATCAGTTTTCAAAGAGGCAAGCCTTTCATCAACAGCAAGATATACCTGCGATACTCTAACAAAGAGAAAAAATAGTTCATGATGAATTAAATGTAACTTTCTATCCCCAGAGAAACCACAAAAAAAAATTTTTAATGAAATAACCATAGTATTTAAATTCAACTCAAAAGAAAGAAAAGTTTAGATTAAAATTTTATAGTTCAACAGTTAATGGAAATTGGCATTTTACTTATTTTACTGGTATTTTATTATTTTATGATGATCTATGCATGCTTGGTAGTTTCAAAAAGTAAAAGAAAAATTCATAAATGCCATGAAGCTATACCTAACTATAAGAAAAAAAATTCAAAATAATTTTAGAACCTTTCTATATTCAACCTCTCTCCCTAATTATTTATGTATAGAGATACTAGCTTGCCATAAAAGCCAAAGAAATTAAAATGAATAAGCATATGTAGCGTTTCTGAAGTAGCTAAACCACTATCAGGACAAAATGATTCTTTGCCTTTTCCATCTACTGACATGGAACAGCTTTAAGAAGCAGCATAGTGTAGTAGACTGAGAGCTGCCCTATGAGTCAGAAGAAATGGCTGTGAGTCCCATCTCATGATAGACCAAACCTGTGACCCCTGGAAAGTCATGTAACATCTCCATGACCTAAAACTATAATCTGCAAACAAGGTGATGACCTGACTTGGTAGAGAAAGGCTCCTCACCTGGGAGTTCTAGAAATTACAGGTCCAGTCTATATCCTAATTCTTATTTTTGTGACTACGATAAATTAAAAGTTTCAAGTGCTCCAATTTCCTGTACAAAAAGACAGAAAATCTGAAGAAACATTATTTCCACTAAAAAAAAAAAAAAACTAAACTCGATCCATTTTTTGATTGTTGTGAAACAAACTTTAATCTCATTCTCTAATAGCAATATTCTCTCTAATCTAGGTTTCTAAAGCAAATGGTATTAAAGAAAACAGAAAATACTGACAAAAAAAAATCTGGCAAAAAACTTACTTTTGAAAGAAGTCCTTAAGATCCTGAAGAATGGACAGTTTTAATGGGGCCTGGCGTTTGATGTATATTTTGGGAAACGGAACACATACTTCAAGAAGCCGAATGGGAGAATAACTGAAAGAAAAAATGACTAACATCATAAACTGAATTAACTTTCCCTACTTGTTACATTGTTATTGATGCTGTGACACCTTTTGTGCACTTTGAGAAGAGTGGTATCTTCACCTAAATTCTACAAGACATGATGGAAAATAACTTTCTAAGGATGACAGTAAGAATCTTGCAGATAACTTTTAGCTTTTACAAAAATGAAATCCTAAAATATCTAAGGTATGAGACAATACCCTCATATACTCTGTGTCTTAGCATGCAGTAAGACCTTAATAAATATTTGTGAAAATGAGCTGAGGTTCCTCTTATCCTTTAAAAAAAGTGACTTTTGTAGAAAAGTAGCAGCACTATATAATAGATATGGAACTAGATATAGAGTAAGAAAGAACTGCATTCAATTCTCACATGAGATTTAAAGGTTGTTTAACTCCTAGGTCACTATGATTCTAAGTTTCAAAGCAGGTGCCAATCTGCACGGGTAGAGGTTATTTCCTCTACCAATGAAATCAAATATGAGATCCAAAAGCTTCTATGGAAATATTCTCTTTGAATGAGCAAAAGAGTTCATAGAAGTTGACAAAACCTTAAGTAATTATACCATCATGGACCCCTATACCTCTCTGTGCAATCCTTCCTACCTTCTAATTTCTTCACTCTCTTTCCTATCTACATTCCTTCTTCCTTTATGAGAGTGCCCAAGAAAAAAAGGCACTTTGCCCCTCCGCCCAGAAACCTGCCTGTTCTGGCTCTAAATGTATCCATCCTTTCTCTTCTATTCACATGATGAACAACTGTAAATGATTTATCTATTCTCAATCATACAGTGATGCAAGATAATTCCAAAGAACTTGTGATGAAAAATATTCTTCATAGCAATTTAGAACTATGTCCAAAGGGCTACAAAAACAGTGCATACCCTTTGACCCAGCAATATCACTTCTGGGACTGTATCTCAAAGAGATCATAAAAATGGGAAAAAAATCCCACATGTACCAAAATATTTATAACAGCCCTCTTTGTGGTGGCCAAGAACTGGAAATCAAGGAGATGCCCATCAACTGGGGAATGGCTGAACAAATTGTGGCACATAACTGTAATAGAATACTATTGTGCTATAAGAAATGAAAAACAGGAGGACTTCAGAGAGACCTGGAAGGACTTATATGAATTGATGCTGAGTGAAAAGAGCAGAACCAGGAGAACATTGTACACAATAACAACCACAGTGTGCAAGGACTGTTTCTGATAGACTTAGCCCTTCACAACCATGCACGGACCTAAAACATTCCCAAAGGACTCTTGAGGCAAAATGCCATTCAAATCCAGAGAAAGAACTATGGAATCAGAATGCAGGATGAAGCAGACTGTTTTCTCTTCAGTTATGTTTTATTTTGGTTTTTCTCATGGTTTCTCCCATTCATTTTAATTCTTCTATGCAACATGACTAATGTGAAAATGTGGTTAATAAGAATGCATGTGTAGAACCCATATAAGATTGCATGCCGCCTGGGGGAGGAAAGGGAGAGAGGGGAAGAACATTTAAGTGTGATTGCTGAAAACCGAAAACAAATTAATTAATTATTTTTTCTGAAGACTTACGGAAGTGATTGTTGCAAACTGAAAACAAATTAATTTATTAAAAAAAATTTTTTTAAATAAAAAATAAAAATAAAGTACTACATGACCTGACAAACTACAGTTCTCTAAATCTTACCTGAAGGAAGCCACCATTTGGTTATAGGAGAAATACTGATGATAATCATGGTGGATAGAGTGACCACATGGTTCAACATTTGCTCTCCGAGTATACTGGTGTCCATAAAATCTAAGCTCAAGGTATTTTGCAAATGACATCGACCATGAATCACTGGAAAGAGCAACAACTGGTGTCACCTGAAATTTAGAATATGCTTAAATATAGCAATTGGATTTTTAAACAAAGCATATATGACATTTTGTACATAAGTATCTGACAGATTTACTTATACACATACCTCATTCAAGCCAAGAATTATACTTCAACATCTGACAAATGTTATTCAACATTTAGCAGACAATAAAAGACCTCATAAACAACCATAAAAGATTACAACTGGAAGTCAGTAGAAATTAAGCTTTTCACATACAACTTCTTGTATCTCAAGGAAATAAAAGCATATCTTCATGGTGGGGGTAGAGGGTGAGACACGAGGGATTTGATATATTATCACTTTCTTTCGTGCCAACTATTACCACCAGTTTTCAGTGCTCATTATCAACATTTTTAAATTTTTATTTGCCATACCATCTTCAAAATATAAACAAATGGGGGAAAATAGAAAAGGCTGGTAATGTTCTATAACTTTTCCTGTTCTAATCAACTACAGAACTGTTTTCAAGTTAGTTTAAATTAAAAGTCAAAGCAAGACAGACATTGGTGTGCTCTTAATTTCACATGACTAATATTTTTGTTTTAACAAGTGACTGGAATTTACAGAGTAGGAGAATGACAAGATCAGACCTAGGCTTTAAGAATTTCACTTTGACCACTGTGGGGAAGAGAGTTTGGAAAGAAGAAAGATTTGTGGCAAGGAAGCTAAAGAGAAGGAGCTGTATAAGTGTAATCAATAAGATAAGGCAACTGACTGGATATGTGAAGTGAAGGCAAGTGAGGAATTAAAGATGATGCCAAGGTAAATCTTCCTAACTGGAAGGATTGTAATAACCTCAAAAGAAACAATTAAAAAGAATGAAATTGGGAGACAAGATATTATGCTCCACATTCATTATTTCATCTGAGGGCATCACCCTCCTCCCAGTCACTCAGATCTGACAGTCATTCCCTGACTCTTCTTCCATTCTCCTCACTTATCCCCATCCAATCACAGGTGACCAGTCTCATTCTTTCTACCTCCACAACATCTCTCACATTTGACTCCTGTGCATTCAAAAGTGCTACTATCCTAGCTCAGGTCTCACCATCATTCACTGTCTTAAATTATTTTAACTGCCTCCAACACTGGTTTCATTTCCTTGCCTCCTGCTTCTCCCCTTTCCAACTCATTCTTTACATAGCTGTCCAAATGATCCAGATAATCAGAGGTCTGACTATCACTCCCCTACTCAAATCCTTCAGAGGCTCCTTAATAAAGCTAGATGAAACACAAATCCTCCCCCTAGGAGTAAGGTCCACCAAAAGGTGACTCTGCATTACTTTTCACCAAAGTGAACTACTAGTTATTCCCCAATTCCATCTCTTGCTTTCCTGCTCTGCTTAGAATGTATTCCCTGCACTGAGCTTGGTCTTTCAGAATCCTTATCCTTCAAGATTCAGTTTGGTTACCACTCTCCTTTGATCCTCCAAGTCACTGGTCTTCTCCTCCTCAAACAGTCCTATCTACTGGTGAAACCTGGGCTGATCTGGATGGCCCCAGTCCCCATTTCAGCCTCTGACTAGCATGGCACTGTTACTATTTCTACTTCCCTACTCCACATTCCTTCCTCCTTATTAAGTACTTTGGCAAATGTTCTTACTTTACTAGTCCTATAGATAACAGAGCATCATCACATTGGTATCATACCGGCTCTTTTGTCTCAAATGACATGCAAGGATAGGCCCCAGCAGCTCAGCGCCTTTTAAATGGAGCAACGATTACATAGCCCACCCCCATGTGCTGCCCATAGTGAGCAGGGAAGCTACACAATGTCCTCCTCCCCTCATGAGCAACAATACAAGTCCGGCAATCTGTGTCAGCACTACAATCAGTAGTGTTGATTTCTTGCTTGCTCCTTTCATTGCCTCCCATATTATACTTACCTCTGTGTGTGCTGGATGCTCACAATAAGCTGCTAGAGGACAAGGAGGCTAAATCTTGCCTTTGCATCTCTAAGTTCTATTAGCACATAGCCTTGCCCATTAGATATACTTAAGAAATATTTTATGTTAATTTAATTCTACCATACAAGGAACTAAAAGAGCATGATTTTAACTGATTATTGTTTAGGGCTACTGAAATCTTTAGGCAGCTAATCAATTTTAACAGTACCCTATTAGATAGAGAGATAAATAGACAGACATATAAAAACAAATATGTAACACCTGAGTAAAGATGGCTAGAAAATGAAACAAAATTAACAAGACATAAATGACTATGCCCAACTATCACATACTATATGGGCTTAAAAATAATAGTAAAAAACATGAGACAAGCCAAACAGGTAAATGAATATTAAGAAACATTAATATACATTACCTGTTTACAGATTCTACACCAGGAATAGGTAAGAATTGTGTGTTGATATCCAGGCACTGGAGAATCCAATTCTTTCAGTACAATCTGGACACAACCTTGCCCATGCACAAATCGACGAATATGATGTACCATAGGAGTATCACAAAACATGCTAGGACAATGGTAAGAAGGCCTGTGACAGAAAAGTGAAGTAAATTCTCTTCATAGGTCATAAAATGGAAAACCTTGCCAGAATGCACATAACAAACATTAGGTCAAGAAAGTTTAGTAACTATGGGTAGTCTCACTATAAACCAAAGCAATAAACAACCTTAATGAACTAAATATGACATTTTAATGAAATAATGGAAGGAATTTAGGACAGTAACTCCTTCAGATTTCTAAAATTAAGCATAAAAAACTCAGAAAAAAAAGTAAATTCCCCTACTTTACTTGATTATCACCAAGACTCTACATATCTTTAAAAAAAAACCACAAAGTCAACTCAGGATTAAACAGTAAATAAAACCTTTAAATTCATTCATTCAAGATATTCTGGATTCAGAGAGCTGGGTTTTTTTCCACTCCTTCAATCAAAGAGGTGATATAATGTAGTACACTGGTTCCCAAATTTTTCAATCTGAGAGAGGGTCCTCTCTTAGCAAAAACACTGTACGAAATACTCTTATAAGTTATTTTACTATTGGTATCCGCTCACAGAAAAAAAGTATGATGACAAAAAGTTACTATAAATTCAATAATGCTTCAAAACAAATCTATATTTTGTAAATCATAGCATTATCTATACATATGAAAAATAGTAATACACATGAGATATATAATTTATTCATGTAATCTGTAAGTATATATACTGATTTACAATACTTTGTTGAAGCTAAAGATCAAAATGACAATCCTTGAGGTACATACAGAATTGTAAACACCTTACACTAACTCTGCCTCACCCAAACTCATCCCCCACTCCTTCCTTTTCCACAGGTTTGGACTACTTACAAAATGAATTTTAACAAAAACAAAAAAAACAAAACAAAACACTTAACCTGGAACACATGGGCTTTATTCCCAGTTCTATCAGTCACTAGTAACAATATCTTCTTTAAATCCTCATCTAGAAAAATGAGGATCTTCATACTACCTGTCTCAGATGCTGTTCAAAGCAGAAACAAAGCTTGCTGTTATCACTATCAAAGAAACAGGTTTGGGAAATATCTGAAGAGATCATCTAGCTTAGCTTCCTAATTTCAGAATCTCTGATTTTCCATCATTTTACTCATTAATAAAACAAGCAATTCCCAGGTAAATCTTGGAAACAGTATGGTAAATAGGTAACAGACAAAGAATCGAGAAAAGAACTACTTGGTAGAACAAGGTAACTTCTGTATACTGTGATTTAGTATGTACAAAATTAGGACAGAAAATGTCCTGCTAAGGATGACATTCAGAAGTCTTCCCTAAATCACAAATCAATATTTCTTCCCCACTGTATTTAAGAGTATGAGGGAAAAAAAGTAGATTGATGGGAAAAATATTTCTTACCTGAAACAATACCTCTCTAAAAATATTCCTAAAGTGAGGTCATTCTTCCCATAAAACTCCATAGTCACAATCCTAAAGGAAGAAATGTCAGAAATATATATTATGTCAAAAGCACGTTAGAGGTGCTGCCCAGTAATTTCACAAAACTTTTGAGTATTCTGAGTATCCCAAATGTTTTAGTGCAGTTTTAAGCTAATGAGCTAGTAAAGCCTAAAACTGCACTAAGACTTTTGGGATGCTCTGTGTTTGCTAAACACCATTAATAGAAGCAATACCATATAAGGCTTAGTTCCTCATCTGGAAAAACCAGTTCAAACTAGATAAATCTATGGCATCTGACTCCACTCCTGGGGTCACACCCCAAAGTTTCTTCTAAAGTTACCTAACAAAAAGAAATAAACTCTCGTATCAGCTGAGATTAAAACTGAGGTAGTTTAAGATATTTTTTGCTAGCTATAAATAAATGTAAAAGGTTCCATCACAAGGAGATTAAGTACTATCCCATATAATGGCTTGGGAATGGAAAACCTAGGATCTAGAATCCTAGCTCCTCTTACCATCACTGTGACTCTAAGGAAGTCTCTTAACAGTCAGTACTCAGTAAGCATATATTGGGTGCTTAATTACAAACATGGAGTTACAAAAAAAGGCGAAATACTGCCCCTGTCCTCAAGGATTTCTCTGGGCTTTCAGTTTCCTCATCTATAAGATGAGCGGGCTCTACTAAATAATTTCTGAGACCCCTTCCACTTCTAAATTCAATGATCTATGATCTCTTGGCTCTGGGCATTTTCTTTGTCTCTCTCTCCTTTGTCCTGACTACCGAGCCTTCCCTATCCCCTCTTAATTTAGGAGATTTCCTGTACATAGCTTATTTTGTATATATATGTTTATATGCTGTCTCCTCCATTAGATTGTAAGCTCTCTGGGGGCTCTTTCTGTATCACCAGTTCTTAGTACAGTACCTAGCACATAGTAGGTACTTAATAAACATGTACTGAATTGAATCAAAGATTATCTAATTGGTTACCTTATTGCAAATAGCTTTTCATAATCATACTAAAGCTGGTGAACTCTACCTTAGGAACTCAGACAGCTCAAGAGTGTGGGTTGGGAGACCTAGTACTCTTTGCCAAAGTCCCAAATCCCGAGGAGAAAGACGTGCCCTTGGAATCCCCAGCTGAAACCGAGAATGCATTTTCTCATAGGAAACAATATCATAAGTGATACCAAAGTTCTACAGGGCAAGAGTCCTAGTTATCAACATCACAAAGAACCTCGGATTTCCTTTTACAAGATCCTGGTAGAGTAGAAAGCATCAGAAAGCCTAGGTTTAAGTCTCTGTGATACTTAGAGACTGTGTGTTGCAGTACTTCAGTGGACTATGGAAAAGTCATTTAATTTCACCAAGCTATAGTTTCTTCCATTATCAAATGAAAACTGGACTAGAAAGTTTCTGAAGAGCTTTAAATATACGAATATATATATATATATATATATATATATATATAAAATATATAAATATATGAGATCCTCTGATCCTAAACTCTAACTACTGAAAAGGGATTACATTTCCCCCTCTCATATTAAGTATCCCTATAACATCCAATCCCTGCTGCCTAAGATTTTCTACGCAGAGTTCTGAAAAGACAGCTAAGTGGTATGGGGAACAGAGTGCCAGAATCTGGAATCAGAAAGACCTGAATTCAAATCCAGCCTCAGATACACTACGTGGGTGACCCTGGGCAAGCCGCTTAACCTGTCTCAGTTTCTTTACCTGCTGAAGGAAAACAATACCACCTGCTCCCCAGGGCTGCGGAGAGGGTCAAGTAAGATAGCATTTGTAAAGCCATTTGCAGCTCTTAATGCCGTACATAAGCTAGCTAGAGTTATTATCACTGTTACTGTGGCTGAGTCAAGCCAAATAAATCTATGCCTTTATGACTCCTCTTCAAAGGCTTGAAGGCACTGATTAAGTTCTTCTCAAAGGCTTCTTTTCTCCAGGATAAATACCCCAACTTTCTTCAACCACCCTGATATAGCATGGTTTCAGATCTTTTCACTACCCTGGTTTCATCTCCTTGAGTTAATCACTACAATGTGGACTTTTAGGACAATAAGTTAGCTACAGGATTTTGAGGACCATCTTCATTAATAGCATTAATTCCATAAGAAAGGGTATTTGTCACATGAGGTATGCCTGTACTACTTTTATGAAACCAGTGTCTGAAAGCTAACTACTTAAACAAAATTGAAAATTTTTCAAACCAATTCAGACTTGTACCACACAACATGGGAAAATTTTATTCTTTTCATATTTCCCCAACTACCCAAAACTGGGTTAGGATATCAAGAATTCCTTACCAGAGTGTGTTCATTTTTATACTTCTTAACACTTATTTACAAAGCCTTGTTCCAATTCCTTCAATATGGCATAAATGAATTCTTACAACTAAAAACAATTTTTATGTCTATATCTAAGATTGACAACCAATTTGGAAAAACAGCATATTCATTTTAACTAGCATAAAATACTAATTTAATAAATGCTATTCATCCATTCAAGGAAAAGTGACCCAAAATTAAAGAATGCATACAACAGCATAGGAAAAAAAACTTACCAAGGACTAACACATGCACTGGGAGCATTGCTGGACTGGGCAGAGGAACTACTAAAAAGTACACAAAGCCTTTGGTGGTTCACAGCACTCAGACAGTCCACCTAAAAGATGAAGTCACAGTTTAATAGCTAATAATTATTTTAAAGAAAAAAATATCTGTTAATGTAAGCTATACTAAAGTCCTACTTAAATAATTCACTGTCATAGAGTTGACCCTCTATAATTGAAAGCTATACAAGCACTGCATAAGCACAAATTCTAAAAGGTCTTCCATCCAACTGGAAAATGTCCCAAGTATAGACTAGTGACACAACGTGTATGCCTGTTGTCCAATGATCAGCCTAAGTCCAGATTGACCACAAGCTGATGAATTGTTCAATACCACGGTCACTCCAAAAAATCATCTACAATGAGTTATGGAGGAATTGTAACTGATTTCAATGTGAAAAGTACCCAAACCAATGAAATTATATTACTTTGAAATGTATTTACACATAACTACCTATTTTAATGTTTTTGCCTAGACCTCAGATATGCAAAAATTGACATGGACTATATAGTATATTCCTTTACAACGCACAATGCAATCATCATACTTTTGTTGATTCCTGTATTTCATTTCCCAAATTCTCAATATCATCTTACTCATAAACAAAATGGATGGGTCAGAGAAGGCTCCACATAGAAGGAAAAGCCAAAAAAGAGGGATTTGCACAGAGAAATTCCAACACAAAGAAATGGCAGTTATGAGGAATTCATTCTAAACATGGAGCAGCATAAGTACTCTAAAACGTTCTAAAGAGCAGAGTGACATAATTAATTTGGCAACCGAGTGAAGGACCAATTAGGACAGGAAGAGAATGAAGTTTTAGAAAGGTTTGTTTTCTGTTTTGGGTTTTTTTCAGGGGGGGAAGGTTGTTTTCATTGAGATCTTTTTAAAGATCAAGCAAGTGATGCAGGCTTCATCAAGTAAAGATAAAAAGTAGGATATTCTAGGTTCATTTCAGCAACCCATACAATATAACAAAAAGCATGAAAATTGCAGAGGAGAGGACATGAGTGGCAGACAGACAGCAGTTTGGAATGGTTAGAATATTTGGATAGAATTCAAAATACACCAACAGGCATAATACAAAAAGGCTGGAAAGACAGGTTAACACCTAACTGTGGAGAACCATCAATGAAAGAATCAAAAATTTACATTTTATTCAGTAGGCAAAAGGGAGGTATTAAGGGCTTTTCAGTAGAGGATTTACATCATCTGAGAAGTGTGTTCAGGAAAATTATTTGGAAAGAAGTGTAAAAGATGGCTGGGAAAGGGGACAGATTGGAGAGTATCATTTAGGAGGATATGGCAACACAACAGGCAAGAACAAATTAATGAACAAGAATATTTGTGGTAGAAATGATGAGGAAGAAGAATGGATGAATGATGGAGGTACTGCAGAAGTAAAAGCAACGTGACTTTACAACTGATTGGATACATGAAGTGGGGAGAGACTCTAACCATTTTAGGAAAATCAAGAGGAAAAGAGAGGTAAGGAGAAGGTGCAGGTTTATAAAGAAGATAACTCGGTTTTCAACATGTTAAACTGGAGGTGCTGGCAGACCCTCTAGATAGCAATATCTAGCAAAGAGCTGGAAATAGGGGACTGGAGTTCCATGGAGAGACGGACATTTGGTGCTCATTCACGCAGAGATGATAGCTTATTCTGTTATATTTAGCGACATTTCCTTTTGGGAAAAAAAGGACTTTTATAGAAATTTGAAGCTTAACTCACAAGACAATGCATCTTACTGGGATATCTGACATCTACAGTGCCATACCTAGGACACTGCCCCACTGATGGATGTCATCACCAGTTATCTCTGAAAGACTATGGAGAATAGGAGATGCCAGAGGATAGGAGAAGGGCAAATAAAGAGTAAGGTCTGCAAACTATAAGTCAGTGAGTTTGACTTCAATATCTGAGCCACAAATCAGCAAAAGGATGGTTTGTGAACCTCTATTTTAAAAAGTACAGGGGCTGCTAGGTGGCACAGTGGATGACGTGTCAGGCCTGGAATCACAAAGACTCATCTTCCTGAGTTCAGATCTGATACCAGACTCTTCTGTTTGCCATAGTTTTATCTGTAAAATGAGCTGCAGAAGCAAAACTACTCCATCTTCGCAAAGAAAACTGCAAAGGGAGACACAAAACGTCAGAGATGACTGAAACAACTGAACAACAAATGTAGAAAAGTAATAATTACAAAAATATAGTATGGCTTTATTGAAAATAAGTCTTTCCAGACCAACTTTATAATAAGTATATTTGGTTTGACAAAGTTACAAGATTGGATATAGACAGTTGTCTGTCTGTGTTCATCCTTCATTTCTGAAGATCATGACATCAGAGAAATGATGACATGACTTGGATTTGACTTTGTTTTGAGTGAGGGAGGGCACCAGCCTCACTTCCCTTCCTGGGCCATCTGAATCCAGTGACCAGATAGGTTCTGATAGTCATCAGGAGGACTGGAGAAGGCCCAAGACGCACTGGGACACCTTGGCCTATTCAGGTACTCAGTTAGAGTGATAGCTATAGGTAAAAGGAGAGAGGGGCCCTAGAATCATGGGTTACTGAGTAAGGGTGAGTTGCAGGGTTGATGTGATCTTGCAGGAATATGAGCTTCTGGGGAAAAGGATTATAACATACAGAATAGCAGCCACAGGTGGAAAATGATCTGTCCTGGGCCCACTCCTCCAATGGAGACACCGAGAGAATTGGGGATTGGTTGAATCCAAGACCCAAAGATTATTTACTAATTGGACAATGTCAATTTAGAGGAAGTCTACTAACCCCTATGCTCCATTCCCAGGAAATGTACTTGACCCTGAGTTTCTCAACATCTCATCAATCAGCTGGGAATGCTTATGAAATTTTCAAATTGCATGAAACTGGGAAGTTCAGCTAGAATGTGGGCACAACAGAATATGGAACCAAAAAAGATCTTGACAAATTAGGAAACTTGTGACTAAACTTGAGAAGGCTGCCTAAAATCGATGCCTCCACTTCCTTTTCTATGATTCTCTTCTAAATGCTTTGAAGTCCAATTTCTGGCCTCATGAGATGACTGAAATGGCTCTCTCCGAAGTTACTAATGATGTCTGAACTACCCAATCTAAGGGCCTTTTCTCAATCCCCTGTCAGTCTCCCTGACTTCTTTGATCTAGGTTATCACTTTGCTGCTCTTTTCTCCTACTCCTCCTCTCTGTATGACTCTTTCTGGATCTTTATCCAATATCTACTAACCATGAGTGTCCCCCAAGGCTCTGTCCTGAGACTTTTTCTCTTCTCCCACTATACCATTTTGGTTGGTGATCTAATCAACACCCCAAGGATTACATTACCATCTCTATGTAGATGATTCTCAGATCACTACAGCCCTACTTAACTTCTTTCCCAATCTTCAATCTTCTATCATCAAATGCCTAGCAGACATTTCCAACTAGATATCCAGGAGAAATTCTAAATTCAACATGTTCAAAAAAAACTCAGTACCTTTTCCCCAGAAGCTTCTCTTCTTTGACCTTCTGTATTTCTGCCAAAGGCACCACAAACAAACCTCCTCACCCAAGCTTGCAACCTAGGGATCATCTCTGACTTCCCACTCACACCCACCCTATATATCCAGTCTATTCCCAAGTCCTGCCAATTCTATTTTTGTAGTATCTCTCACCTTCTAGGCTGGCCCTCATCACTTCACACCTGAACTACTGCAATAATCTGCAAGTCTCCCTGCCCCAAGTCTCCCCAACCTCCACCCAGCTATGAAAGTGATCTTCCAAAAGGACAACTGTGACCCTGTCATCCCTGCCACAAAATTGCCTCTAGGATCAAAGAGAAAATCCTCTGTTTATTTGTAAAGCCCTTCACAACCTGACATATTCTGCCTTAACAATGTTCTTATCCACATACCTCTCCCCTCCACATATACTGCAATCCAGACACTGTCTCTTAGCTCTGTGCATTTTTACTGACTGTCCTCCTTATCTAGAATACTACCTCCCTTCATCTCTGCTTCTTGGATTCTCTGACTTCTGTCAAGTGTCAGCAAATATCCCACATTCTGCTAGAAGTCTGTCTTCATCCTCTTTAATGTCAGTTGTTTTTCCAATGAAATATTTCACAATATCTTCCATTTTTTCATTCTTTTGGTTTTGTTTTGTGATTTCTTGGTTTCTCATAAAGTCATTAGCCTGCATCTGTTCATTCTAATTTGTAAAGAACTATTTTCTTCAGTGAGCTTTTGAACCTCCTTTTCCATTTGGCTAATTCTGCTTTTTAAAGCATTCTTCTCCTCATTGGCTTTTTGAACCTCTTTCGCCAATTCAGTTAGCCTATTTTTAAAGGTATTACTTTCTTCAGCATTTTGGGGGGTCTCCTTTAACAAGGTGTTGATCCACTTTTCATGCTTTTCTTGCATCTTTTTCATTTCTCTTCCCAGTTTTTCCTCCACCTCTCTTACTTGATTTTCAAAATCCTTTTTGAGCTCTTCCATAGCCTGAGACCACTAAATATTTATTTTGGATGTTTGGGATACACAAGCCTTGACTTTTATGTCTTTCCCTGATGGTAAGCATTGTTCTTCCTCATCCAAAAGGATGGGAGAAGGTATCTGTTCACCAAGAAAGTAACCTTCTATAGTCTTATTTTTTTTTCCCTTTTTTGGGCATTTTCCCAACCAGTTACTTGACTTTTGGGTCCTTTGTCAAGAGCAGGGTATACTCTGGAAATATATAAGATCTCAGTTCCTCCAAGGTGGCACAATCAAGCATGTACTGGTCTGGGCACAGGGGGGAGGTGAGAGAAAAAATATGAAGCTTACTCTCATCACATTAGACTAAAGGAAGGAATAAAATGCATACTCATTTTCGTATGAAAACCTATCTTACAATACAGGAAAGTGGGAGAGAAGCATATAAGCAGAGTGGGGAGGATAACAGATGGGAGGGCAGTGGGAGGAGGGAGCAATTAGAAGTCAACACTCTTGGGGAGGGATAGGACCAAAAGAGAATATAGAAGAAACAGGGGGCAGGATAGGATGGAGGGAAATATAGTTAATCTTACACAAAATGACTATTATGGAAGTCATTTGCAAAACTACACAGATATGGCCTATACTGAATTGCTTGCCTTCCCAAAGTGAATGCGTGGGGAGGGAGGGATGAAGAGAAGTTGGAACTCAAAGTTTTAGGAACAACTGTTGAGTGCTGTTCTTGCAACTACGAAATAAAAAATACAGGTAATGGGGTACAGAAATTTATCTTGCCCTACAGGAGAAAAGAAAAGATGAGGATAAGGGAAGGGAGGGATGTTAGAAGGGAGGTCAGATTGGTGATAGGGGTAATTAGAATGTTCAGTGTTTTGGGGTGTGGGTAGGGGAGAAATGGGGAGAAAATTTGGAACCCAAAATTTTGTGTAAATAAATGTTGAAAACTTAAATAAATAAATTTAAATATAAAAAAAAATTGGGGGTTTGGGGGTGGAATGTAAGTTACTAATATCACAAAGAATTGATCTGGAAAACAAGCCAGAAGGACAAATAAAGAATCAAATTCCCTAAAAACCATGATTAAAAAAAAAAGGCTGAAGACTATATTTAAAGAAATGATAAATGAAAACTGTCCAGATCAATAGATCTGAAAAAACAGGGAACAATGAAGCTAAAAAGACTCCACCAATCACTTCTCAAAAATTCCAAAAGGCAAAAGTTTCAAGACTGTGAAAGCCAAAATCCCAAGCTTCCACATTTAAAATAAATATATACTGCATATGCAGCCAAAAAGACTTTCAAGTACCAAGAAACAAGCAAGGATCACATAGATCTGATGAAAGGAAACACAACCTGAGTTCAAATCTGGCCTTAGATACTTATTAACCATGTGACCTTAAGTCACTTACTCTCTTTTTGCCTTAATCCACTGGAGGAGATGGCAAACCAATCCAGTCTCTTTGACAAGAAAATCTCATGGAGAGCATAGTCCAGGTCTGGAAGAGATGGACACAACTGAACAACAACAGGCTTACAACTAACTAAGCTCAGCAAGCTGAATAGGAGTGGATGAGTGTAGGGGGCTAAGGGGAGTGCGAGTCCCGTGACCAAGGCCATAGCTGAGGTGTAGCCTGTTCCCATGGGACTTGTGCCTTCATAAACCCTGGCAAAAGCTCTCCATGACTCTGGAACCTGAGGTTCCTGCAGATACTGACATTCTTTGCAGAAAGTTGCAACTGGATCTGGGAACTCATGAACTACGTTTGGGAGCAAGATAAGCTATCTTACTTGCTTTTGGTACAAGGATGGAGGTGAGTCATGTGATGAGGTAATGTCATGAGATGGTGAAGTAATGTCATGAGATGGTGAAGTAACGGGATGAGCTCAGCCTGCACATGACTGTGGTTTTAGCCCTTAATTAAATACCCTGACCCTCAGTTGAATAAACGGATTGTTCTCTTGCTTTCCTGCCTGTCCCGGGTCTTTCATCTTACTGCTCACAAAGAACTCTGCTGGCAGATGGGGGATAGATAAAAAAGATACAAAGAGAAACCCAGAAAGGTAAATTTATTTGAGCAACCAGAATGAGCTGTTATGATGACATAACACTAATATTCCATCAAGTGGAAAGGAAACTACTGTCCTTTCAGAAATATAATGTCTTCAAAGACTGTTGAGGTGTATTAAAACATACTTAATACTTAGATATTCAATTACAATATAAACCATAAAGAAAATTTAAATATTTGGAGGAATATCAAATGGTCATAATGGGCCATATCAATATAATAAAAATGACAATGCCAATTTACAATTTTTATGCTGTGCAATTCAAACGAGCAATGGATTATTTTAAAGAACTGGATGAAATAATAATAAAATTCATTTGAAGGAGCAAAAAAAATTAGATTACAAAAGAAAAAACATTTTAAAGGCAGGAATGAAGAAGAAACTGAACTTCCAAACCTCAAGCTATATTATAAAGCAGCAAATATCAAAACTATTTGGTATTGGCTTAAAAAAATAAAAAAGTAGACTGGTGGAGGAGACTAGACAAAGTAGAAGCAAAAATAATTAAATTCAATAACCAAGTATTTGATAAACCGGAAAACAGATTATTAAAGGAAAAAATCCCTATCTCATAAGAACCTATTAAGAAAACTGAAAATTCATCTGGCAGTAATTAGGCTTAGATCAACATCTTACATAAATTATGAATAAATTCAAAAGAGATGTCCTGAACATTAAAATCATACCACAAAAAATTGGAAAAGAAACATATCTTTTATCTTTCATAGCTATGAGTAGGAGGTGAACTCTTAACCAAATCAGATAGAGGCAATTATAAAAGATAAAATAAATTTGATTCTAAGTTAAAAAGTTTTTCTACAAATGAAATTAAACATCTAATATAAAAGAAGCAGTCAAATGCGAAATATATTTGTAGCATGTTTCTCAGATAAAGTTTTGACATGCAAGATAGATAGAAAAGTAACAAAAATATTTAAGACAAAAAGCAATTTCTCAATAAAGAAATGGTCAAAGGATATAAACAAATGGTTCTCAAAGGAAGAACTCCCAACTATTAACAACTATATATGAAAGAATGCTAAAAATAACAGCTCAGACCTCCAAAAAATGGCAAAGATGATAAAATCAGACAAAATCTGTGCTACGAAGGGTGAAGGAAGAGATATAGTTTTGCCGACACTATGAACTGGAAAAACCATTTTGGAAAGCTATTTGGAATTATGGAAGTAAAGGGACTAAAATGTCCATAAACTTTTAAATAACAAGAGAGACAACTGCAGAGAAACCTGGGTAATATGAATTGACGCAAAAGTGAAGTGAGAAAATTCAGGAAAGCAAGTAATACAGGAAAAACATTTCAAAGAAAAATACTTGGAACTCTGATATATATGCAAAGACCAATCAAGTCTAATGAAAATCTACAAAACTGCCCACATGCTGACAGACAGATTAACGGACTCAAGTTACATAGGAGAAACACGTATTTTTAGTCATGCTCCTTTTGTCTGAATGCTTTTTTGTTACATGAAGCTTTTTTTCCCTCTCAGTTTTTAATTAGGTTAGGATTTGAGATTAGAAGAGAGATTACCAACAATGATACTATAAAAAAAGAGTTATTGAAACTTTGTTTAATGCTGTGACACAAAAGAGCAGAAAAGTTCAAAAGTGGAAACACAAACAAACAGGACAACTCTGAAAGTAACAAATGGAAACAGGATAATAATTCATATAATAACAACATAGTAAAGAAAAATAACTTTCAAAGACGTAAGAATGCCAAGCAACACAAGAACCATAATGATGATGCACATACCATGGAATCCTTGATAGAGGAGATGGGCTCAACACAGAATAAGACATATTTTGAGGCATGGTCTTTGCTTGATTATGCATATTCGTTACAAAGTTTTTTTCTTTTTTTTTTTAAGGAGGAAAAGGTTAGAAGAGAAAATAAATGCTTGTTAAGTGAAAAAGTAAAATCTGAACTTTTTTTCCCTTTCTTTTTTTAAAAATTCTTTATTATGAAAAAATAACTCTCTGAAAGAAAGTTGATGGGATATGATGGGAAGCAAGTGAAAAAGACATAAGTTTCTTTAAAAACAAAACAACAGGAACGGAGCCAAGATGGCAGAGTAGAAAGATGCATACACTCTAGCACTTTTCCCACAGCCCACAAAATAACTGTAAAAAATGACTCTCAACAAATTCTATAGCAGCAGAAGTCACAGAATGACAGAATGAAAGAAATTTCCAGCCAAAGGTAACCTAGAAGGCCAACAGGCTGCTGCAGGGCCCATTTTTGGAGTCCTCCACCTGAAGCCCCTGGGGGAATTGAGCAGATGATCTGAATCTCGGCCCTGAGCTCCACCCAGGGATGAAGAGGAGTGCTAGCCTAGTAGAGCTGGAGGCAATTTTGGAGAGGGATCTAATCCCTGATCGTGGGCAGAAAAACTTCTGGGAGCTCCCAGACCAGAGCACAGACCAGGAGAGGAGTAAACTCTTCTCCCTTGATTGTGCCACCTTGGAGAAACTGGGAATTTATAGGTCCCCATAATATACTCTCTTCTTGACAAAGGACTCAAAAGTCAAGTAACTGGCTGGGAAAATGCCAAAAAAGGGGGAAAAAATAAGACTATAGAAAGTTACTTTCTTGGTGAACAGGTATTTCCTTCCATCCTTTTAGATGATTAAGAACAATGCATCAGAGGAAGACATAAAAGTAAAGGCTTCTGCATCCAAAACCTCCAAATATGCAATGGTCTCAGGCCATGGAAGAGCTTTGAAAACCAAGTAAAAGAGGTGGAGGAAAAAATTGGGAAGAGAAATAAGAGCAATGCAGGAAAATCATGAAAAGCAAGTCAACAGTTTGCTAAAGGAGAATCAAAAAATGCTGAAGAAAATAACACCTTTAAAAATAGACTGACTTAATTGGCAAAAAGAGGCCCAAAAAGCCAATGAGGAGAAGAATGCCTTAAAAAGTAGAATTAGCCAAATGGAAAAGGAGGTTCAAAAGCTCACTGAACAAAAAAGTTCTTTAAAAATTAGAATGGAGCAGATGGAGGCTAATGACTTTATGAGAAACCAAGAAATCATAAAACAAAACCAAAAGAATGAAAAAATAGAAGATAATGTGAAATATCTTACTGGAAAAACAACTGACCTGGAAAATAGATCCAAGAAGAGACAATTTAAAAATTATGAGACTACCTGAAAGTCATGATCAAAAAAAGAGCCCAGACATCATCTTTCATGAAATTATCAAGGAAAATTGCCCTGATATTCTAGAACCAGAGGGCTAAATAGATATTGAAAAAATCCACCAATCACCTCCTGAAAGAGATCCAAAAAGAGAAACTCCTAAGAATATTGTAGACAAATTCCAGAGTTCCAAGGTCAAAGAACAAATAGTGCAAGTAGTTAGAAACAATTTGAGTATTGTAGAAACATAATCAGGATAACACAAGATCTAGCACCTTCTACATTAAGGGATCAAAGTACTTGGAATAGGATATTCCAGAAATCAAAGGAACTGGGATTAAAAACAAGAGTCATGTACCCAGCAAAACTGAGTATAATGTTTCGGGGGAAAAATGTTCATTCAATGAAACAGAGGACTTTCAAGTATTCTTGATGAAAGGACCAGAAATGAATAGAAAATTTGACTTTCAAACACAAGAATCAATCATGAAAAGGTAAACAGCAAAGAGAAATCATAAGGGACTTATTAAAGTTGGACTGTTTACATTCCTATATGGAAAGATAATATTTGTAACTCTTGAGACTTGTCTCAGTATTTGGGTAGGTGGAGGGATTACACACACACACACACACACACACACACACACACACAGCACAGGCTGAATTGAATAGGAAAGGATGATATCTAAAAAAATAAAATTAAGGGGTGAGAGGAATATATTAAGAGGAGAAAGGGAAAAATGGAATGTGGCAAATTATCTCTCATAGAAGAGGCAAGAAAAAGCTTTTTCAATGGAGGAGAAAAGGGAGGAGGTGAGAGGATAAAAGGGAAGCTTGCTCTCTTCACATTTGGCTTAAGGAGGGAATAACATGTTCACTCAATTTGGTATGAAAATCTATCTTACACTACAGGAAAGTAAGAGAGAAGGGGACAAGCAGGGTGGGAGGGATGATAGAAGGAAGGGCAAATGGGAGGAGGGGGTAATTAGAAGTAAACACTTTTTGGGGAGGGACAAGGTCAAAAGAGAGAACAAAATAAATAGGGGGCAGGATAGGATGGAGGGAAATATAATTAGTCTTACACAACATGACTATTATGTAAGTCTTTTGCAAAACTACATATATATAGCCTATACTGAATTGCTTGCCTTCTCAGTGGGGATGGGTGGGGAGGAAGGAAGGGAAAGAAGTTGGAACTCCATGTTTTAGGAACAAATATTGAGAATTATTTTTGCATACAACTGGGAAATAAGAAATAGAAGAAATGGGGTATAGAAATGTATCTTGTCCCACAAGAGAGAAGATGGAGATAAGGAAGGGAGGGGTGTGAGAGAAGAGAGAATATATTGAGGGAAGAAGTAATCAGAATGCAAGGGAAGTGCAGGGAAGGAAGAGATGGAGAGAAAACTTGAGAACTCAACGTTTTGTGGAATGAATGTTGAAAACTAAAAATAAATTTAAAAAGAATTTTAAAAAATGTTAAAAAAAATGTTTTTACATCCAACTGAGTAATAAGATATTCAAGTAGTGGGGTACAGAAATCTATCTTGCCCTACAAGAAAGTATGGGGGAAGGGGAGAAGGGAGAGAGTGATAGAAAGGAGGGCAGACTGGTAGAAGGGGTTATCAGAATGTATGCTATCTTGGGGTGGGGGGAGAGGAGAGATGGGGAGAAAATTTAGAACTCAAAATCTTATGGAAATGAATTATTGAAAAAAAATAAATTTTCAAAAATCTTTTTTTAAATGTAGGGTTGTCACTGCAATCTCTCCTGTTTGTCACCTGACCCATGGCAACCAACCATCATCAGTCTGTCTCTAGTCTAACCTATCTGTGGTCTGAAATTTAGCCTGTTTTAATTTTGGCCCCTACCTACTGCCAACTTGTCTGCAGGTTTGGTCTTTACCATACAAATTACCCACTAATTATACACTCCTTTCTATGTACAGCACTGTGTTTGCCTACTTTCCCCTATTATCAGTCATATGTCCTTGGACAAGTCATTTAACCTTTATGAGTCACACTTGCCTCATCTTTAAAATGGGCACAATAATATTTATGGTATCTACCTCACAGGATTGTTGCAAACTTTAAAGACACTATGCACTATAGACATAAGGCTTTATTGTGTTGTGTGGTTTTGTTTTGTTGGGGCTTGAAGAACAGCAGTTAATCTAGACTTAGAATTGAAATGTCTGTGGACAAATACATTAGTAAACATAGAAAACAATTCATCTTTAACTTAAAGCCTCAGAGAGTTGCTGGGGAGCACTAAACAATTAGGTGATTTGCTTATGGCCACAAATCTAATAATGGGTAGGGAAGTTAGTGAATTGTAGGGTAAAAATTAGAAAAGCTATGAAAAGGCTCAATTGAGAACTAGGTTTCCTAGCAAGCAAAAAAGACAGAATGGATCTAAACTTAGGTCTTCCTGACTCCAAAGATGTTCCTCTAGCAAGTGTACTATAATGTCCTTGTGCATATAAAATATAAACACTTTTGGACCAACAAAATCAATACAGCTAGAGAGGAGCCAACTGTCATGTAGGAAAAATCTATTTCATCAAATATCTTTGATAAAAGTTTGATATCCAAGCTAGGTAGAAAAATGGCATAAAAATGACTAAACATTATTTTGCAACAGATAAGAGGCCATAGGATTAGAATAGTTTTCAAGAGAAGAAATGTAAACTACCAATAAACATATAAAGATGTTCCAATTACTAATAAGTAAAGTGAAAATTAAAACAACTGAGGCTTTTACTTGACAAAGCAATTTGGCAAAGATGACAGAAAATGGAAATAGTCCCTGATAGAGGAGCTATAAAAACTCAGGCACTAGTGGAGCTGTGAATCAGTTCAAGAATTCTGGATCTTCATGACATAAGTTACTAAATTACTCATATACTCTTTGACTCTCAGCAATCCTAGACATGGGCACACACTGTAAAGTCAATACTCAGAAAGCAGAATACCACATACAGAAAAATGTTCACGGCACTTTTTGAAGTACAAAAAAATACAAACAAGATGAGTACCCATCATTTGGAGAATGAAAGAATAAATTCTGGAACCAAAATATAATGGAATAATGGAGTCAGGATGTCCAAATTCAAATCCTGCTTCACAGACTTTCTTTGCTGTGTGACAGTTACTTAACCTGACTGGTCTCAGTTTCCTCATCTGTCAAACGGGTGTAACATTTGCACCTACTTCCCAAGGCTGCTGGGAGGATCGAATGAGTCACTGTGAAAATCCTAAAGCACTTCACTAACGCTAGCTATAACTATCATTACAATGATTATCACAATGGGAAACGGGAGGAAAAAGCATTTATTAAACACCTACTGTGTGCCAGGTACTGCACTAAGCTATTAAAATCAGCTTACATTCTATTAACACATTGGGCACAGTGCAAAGCACTGGGGATAAAAAGACAAACACAAAAGTCTCTTCTTCCCTGAAGGTCCTTAGAAGTCTACTGGACATAAAAAAAGAAAAATCTTTCCTCAGTAGAGAGGTAGTAGAGATGTTTAAAAACATCAATAAAACATTAACGATTTGTTTTAAAGCTACCCATGTACTACAAACCTCGGGACACAGATTATTAAATGTTTAATTCATTGAATAAGTATTTTCTTAGTTATCTATTACAGTCAAGGAATAAGAAAGTTAGATTTTGGTCCATATTGTTCATATTTCAAAAGAGATCTTACCGGAAGTATGATATTGTGGACAGAAACTGGGCTCAAAAATTCAGTAAGTTTGAATCTTGCCACATAAACTAATTGTGTGATCTGAAGCTGGTCACTTAATATCTTTGGGCTGGTTTCTTCACCTGCAAAATGAGGGTACTGGGCTTTGAGGTGTCACCCAACCCTAAATCTATACTCTTCACAGTTAATAATACTATTAGCTAATATTTACACAGCACATAGGGGCAGCAAGGTGGTGTGGATAGAATACCAGACCTGGACTCAGGAAAATTCATGTCCCTGAGTTCAAATCTGACCTCACACACTTACTAGCTACATGACCCTGGACAAGTCACTTAACCCTGTTTGCCTCAGTTTCTTCATCTGTAAAATGAGCTGGAGAAGGAAATGGCAAACCATTCTAGTACCTCTGCCAAGAAAAAACAAAACGGGGTTGCAAAGAGCTGGACACAACTGAAAATGGCTGAACAACAACATAGCCCACATCATGTGCAAGGAACTGTGCTAAGTACTTTGCAAGTGTTAGTGATTTGATCCTCGAAACAACTTTGAGAGGTAAGTGCTATCGTTATCCCCATTTTAGAGATGAGGAAACGGAGGCAAACAGAGATTAAATGACTTGTCTAGTATCGCAGCCACTGTGCGTGAGGCCACAGCTGAGCTCAGGACTTCCTGACTCCAGGTCCCGCTCTGTGACTCTCCTCGTTTATTATAAACTACCCAATTTTACATCAAAAACACCTTACAAATTTTCCTGTGCGGTTTGTCAAATCATTATGGAGCTTCATTATTTAATTTCTTCACATGACTTGAACAAGCAGCACTGGAGTAAAATGCTTCAATCAAATAAGAATAAAATTAGGAAGGAAAGCATTTCATTAATTTATGCCCTCTAATATACTTGTTTAAAAAAAAGACCTAAGTTGGTTAGCCACCAAGAGCTCTCACTTACCCTTGTGGACCACGCTGCATCACTCTGACTTGGGATTCTCTCCTCATCTCCCTCAGTTTTGCTTCCAGATCGCCCACCAGAATTATCCGATACATCCTTTGACTGAACAAAAGGGTCTGCATTTTTCTGTTGTATCCGTCCTCCTCTGGCTCGGTAATCTGCCAGCATTCTACCCAAGCTCTGACTCTCACCCAAATGTTCCGTAATTCTGGTGCTCACTAGCTCATGGGATGGTAACACTTGGAAAGGCTTTGCCTGAACGCTTCCATTCATACCTTGAAGTCCGGAAAGATCTCTTAGAAGTTGTTTCTTCCTTCTGCTCTCTACCTCCTTTAACTCTTTATTGAGAAGAGGAGACAAATAAACCTGCTCTGGGAAATAGTCCCGTGTAGGACACTTCATCCCTTTTTCAGTTAGGAGGAAGGGTTCCCGGAATGTGATTACTGGAGAGATACAGAGGATAACATCTTTCAATTCTTGTTTGAAGGCCAAAGAATGAGTCTTGAGCCTATCTTCAGAAGATGTCACTTCTTCTGCAACATAAAATCCTGTGTCATCCTGGAGAGGGTCTCTGAAGACTCTCATCTGACTTTTGGGCTCCTGTATCTTATCTCTTTGCAGCAAGGCCTCTGATTCATTATCAAAAGCATCATCTTGCTCTTCAATATGAATAGGCAATAATGACTCTGGCACCGATGGAAAGAAAGTGGGTATCACTGATGGTCCAGGTGTAGTGAAATGGTCCTGATGTTTCAAAGAGGCACTGTCCTGTGGAATGTTTTCACTCTCCTGGTAAGTTTTCTCAAACAAGGTCCTTGATTCCAACTGGTTACTATCATCAGAAGATAAAGACTCAGATATTACAGGCAATTTGTCAGGAAGAAAGTCAGCCTCCCTAGGAAGGGGGCTCCCACTGAACTGGTCCTGCTGACCACCATCATTTCCCTGCTCTTCAATTAGAGAATGAAATGAACTATTTTTTGTTAAAGTTGGTGGCATGGCAAATTCATCCATAAGGAAAGAGATTTCCAGTTGAGAATGGTAAGCCACACAGATCATAAATATGAGGATCTCCTTCACTCGCGCTAGCTCATAGTCAGAGCCTCCTCTCAATTTGATAGTACAGCCCAGGTGCTGTGGACAGCCTTCAAAGAACATTAGTGTTTTTGTTTGATCTGTTAAGCCACAAAAAAAGATGGGAAAGGTTAGGCAGCATATAGGACAAATTTACTACACTATTCAGAAGGATAGCACCAACTAAAAAGCAAGGATCCCAAAATGAGAAAAAGCTTTTAAAATGACTATAAATACAGTAGCCTTGCTTACTAATTTTCATGTAAATCAATAGTTTTTACCACTTTAACTTTATTACAATGATTATTTTACTTATTTCCCATGCCTTTTAAATCTTTAATGAAATACATTAACATGTTACTCACCATTAGGAAGCTGAAATATCTGCATATAAAATTTATGACAAGTTCCTAAGTGTGGCTTTGTTAGCAACTGATCCATTGACATCACTAGGTCACCTTGGGTCATCCGACTTATTCGATCTAAAACTTGCTAGAAAACAAAAATTACCTTATCACAAATGAAGATACTACACCCTTTTTAAAGATGACACAGAAAAGTACCAAAAAGTTAAATCATTAGTTCTTTAGTACTAAAGGACAATCTTCATTATAATTGCATAGTAATTGCTCACTATAGCTGAATAATTAGATAAGTAGGATTTTTTGGTCTTTTTTTCTTTAAAATCAAACGCTAATTTATTCAACAAAACACTAAAATACTTTCTATCATATCACCATCAAGAGCATACATGCAGCTGATTTATACCAAGTGCTGCATACAAAGGAAATTACACAGAATTTTTGCCCTTTTTTCACTTTTCTATTTATTCTGTAATTCCAAACATGGTAACTCATAGTTAGTCATTTCTATAGAGAGACTATTTGTTAAATATTAGTGACTGACTTTAATGCCCATTACAAAGCCCTCAAGTAATTAAGGTTAAGTGTTTTAAGGTCACAAATATTTAATCTTTATTCTCCTAAGTGAGCTTTCTACTCTTGGGGAAATAGAAAAAGGAGGAGGGGCAAAAGAAAATAATTTTTAAAAAATATCCATTTCTTCCATGCTGTGGTTTGTTTATCCTCCAAATTTTCTCACTATTTCCACTTCCAATCCACACAAAGGACAAAGGAATGATCAGGAAAGTAACTGACAAATTCTACATCACCAAATAAACTACCAGCAATAATTTTTCAATCACGTCTGCATTGTTATGAACTACTACTACTCACCGGTTTTACATTAATGACTAAAGTAATACCATGTTCCAGCAACATATCTTGGGCAATTCGAGAAACAGTTTTTTCAACTAGGACCAAAGTAGGTCGGACATCGACTATCCGCTGCACATAATTCTTCAAAAATTCTCTTTCCTAATTAAAATAATAAACCACAAATGCGCCAATTATGATGCAAAGTCTAACTGTTAAAATTAGAACTAGCATTTAAATGTGATCATTAATGTTAATCTCAACAAAAGAAGGTTGTTTCATTAATCAGTATCTCCTCCAATACTTTATAAAAGACTAAATTTAAATATCTGCCTCTACAATTCAATTTAATATCACAAATATGCTAGTAAGCTCCAAAGGATTTTCAAAGTAGGATATCTCTTTCAAGGTCTGTAACAATCAATACGTACTCATTAAGCACATATGATATGCCAAGCAATGAAGATAAAAATAAAAAGAATGCAACAAGTACTTCTCAAAAAAAGGTTACATACTCATTTTGCAACAAGTACAATCATTCTGTGGGAAAACGTGCTTACTTAATTTATATATGCACCCCTTTTTAATGATTTTTTTTCAAGTATTACACTTTTCAAGTATCATCTGGCAGCAATTATTAACTTCTATCAATGGGAAAGCTGACAAATTGGACAAAACCACATAGTAATTTAAAAAAAAAACTGCTAGGGAAAAGAATTTGGGAATCTGGCATTCCACTTCTTCAGATATAGTAAAATGATAGGGCAGACTGGTGGTGCATTGGATAAAATGCCAGGCCTGGAATCAGGAAGACTTCTATTCCTGAGTTCAAATATGTGGCATCAGGAACTTACTAGCTGTGTGACCCTGGACAAGTCACTTAACTCTGCTAGCCTCAATCTCCTTCCTCATCTATAAAATGAGATGGAGAAGAAAATGCCACACCAGTCCAGTATCTTTGCCAAGAAAACCCCAAATGGGGTCACAAAGAGTTGAACGTAACTGAAACAACTCAACAACAAAAACAAAAATAAAATAACTGCAGTCCTACACCTACTTCTGTAACACAAAATTCTAACCTGAAGAACAATTGGGTCAATGCAAGTAAATTTGGTTTCTTCTCTGTAGAGATACTCAATAGAACATTTCAATAAAAGGATTTTCGGACTTTTAATAGAAGAATTCATCTAGGAAGAAAAAGAAGCAGAAAATTAATCATTTAAAGTATATAGAAACCTGAAGAATGGATAATATTTATACAAAATATACTTCTATATAAATTTGCATAATTTATATAAAATATAATTTTATATCCCTATAAATTTTATCCCATAGTCCCTTGACTATGTAGTCCCTCTACAAAACATTATTCCCTTACTGTAAACCTTTGCTAATCATTAAATTCTCTTGACTTATGCAGGTCATGACACTAAGCTAGTATTCCTCTCATAGTAGTTTCATTTTACCTTAGAAATCCTTCTCCCATCACCCAACTCTTTTTATATAAGCAGTAATTTCAATCCATGAAAATGTGAAAAAAAATGTTAGCCTACAAGAAGTTGTTGAAGAATGACAGTATTTTGTACTCTAAAATACTTTAAAGAAATATTCTTTCACATTTTCTTTCAATTTTCAGTCTTAAAAAAATTTTTCAGTTAAATGTCACTTTACTAAAAGTCAGGAAGAAAAACAATTAAAATATTTTGAAAACACTTCTAGCATGAGTTTAAAGCATTTATTATATTAACAAGTATAGGAAGAAATGAAGAAACCTTTGAGTACTAGCCTGAAGCAAAGCTTCATATAACATAACTATGGATTAATGAAAAAACTAATGAAAATGCAAAGAACAGTTAGAAAATTCATGAGTTAGCAATTTGTCTTTATCCTTCTGTGGGGGAATATAAATTTGTTAGCTTAAATAGACCATAAATGGAAAGAATAATTGAGTTTGCATTTTTGTCCTTAAATACACAGTTTATGAAATTTGGACATAAATAATAATAATAAGTCAAATATACAAAACTCAATTCAACAGTCAATTATAATTTTAATGAAGCATAATATTTTTCTTAAAGAAACAATAAACCTTAACAAAGACAGAAGTGAACACAGGACCAAAGTTTCTGATTTGCTAAATATACTTCCTACTAGCATCAGATTTCATTCATCATTAGCTATTACATAGATACAATTTTTTCCTTTATCAAGGAAATATCAGCTGCAAATACCTGAAAAAAATAACCTGGTCAATGATACCACTGATTAAAAATCAGTAAAATTACTTCCTATATTTTCTGCTAGTTACAATACCTTTTTATGTGCAACATTCTTGGTACACACAAAGCCATTGACAACCATAGAATCAAACTTCTTTCCACCTGGAATCTAATAGTAAGAAATGTCATTTTTTTAAAAAGGCAAAATATTTTCTATTTCAGTCAGATAAAACAAATCAATGCTATGAGAATTTTTTTATATTTTAAATTTTATTAAATGAAAAAAGAAAAATACCTCTCATAATGCAATTCTTTTATGCTAAATGATAAATGGCATTATTAGAATAACTGTCTTTTATCTTACTACTTCTAGAACTAAAGAACTGGGGACACTTCAGGACTCAGGAACCAATCAAATAAAACAAACTAATATTTTTTAAATTAAATACATTTTTTAAGGTTTAAGCTAAATATTCTGGAACAAAACTCCAGTCAATATTATCTACATAAATAGCAATCATGTCATAGTTTTCTATCACAGTGATGAAAGGATATTTTAGAAGAGATATAAGTATGATTTCTGAAGATCCCACAATATATCTCTCACCCTTTCCTTTCAGTACCTCTTTCATTTCTGATCCCTGGACACCACAATATCCCTAGGGTCCATTTTCCCCCCACCTCTTTCTATCATTCTTTTGATACTGTCCTTGTACCCCCAATTCTTACAGCATCCTCCCAATTCTGAAAAAAATATTAGTCAATATAGCTCACCTTTTTGATGTGGACAAACTGACGGATATCCATGTCATCATCCCTATTTTTGACATCAGGTCGGACAGTCTGAACAACCTGGCAAACCACTGGCACAATGATATCTCTCCAGGATGGTGATAATGAGTCATTGTGCAGCAGCTGTTGTAGTAATGCCATCATGTGGTTATGGTTGGCTGAACTGTAAAAATATTAATGGAGGAGAAAAAGGGAAAGGATTAATGGTAATTTCTAGTTCACTCTTCTATAAGGTAATATTTAAGATACAATAAATAAATAATGTAGAAAGAACATAGTAAACACATTATATAAGTTGCTCTAAGTCAATTGATTCCTTTTAAATACATCATGTTCTTTCCTTATGTTCCTTGTCTGTAAATGGAAGTAGAATTCAAACTTCAAAAAGAAGATGTCCTTCAACTAGTTGATGGAATATTTCACCACAGGGAATAAATAGCTAACTGTAGTTATTCAGTTTTATGCTATTCTGTTTAAAAAATTTTACCTGCAAATTTCATCTAATAGTCTTTATTTAAGAACAGAGACTCTGCATAACGACTCATTAAAGGGAATGAAAATAAAAATAGCATACTGACTTACAGTAATCTCTCCATGGCTTGTTTCTCCCCATTTTCTTCCCTTAGGAGCTCCAGGTTGCTATGATGCCAACCTAAAGGTGTAAAAAACAGCTCCTTGGATTTCTCCTCTACCCGTCGATTGAATAAGGACTCTAGAGAAAACAAAATAATAATTGCTTAATAATCAAATCTCTGTTCATAAATTCACATTTTTAAAAACTTTTTTAATGTATAAACCTGGATATTGGGTAATAATAACCAAACACAGAAACAACAAAATCAGAAATAAGTTTTTGCTAAGTGTCTCCACATAGGAGCTCAAGGCACATTTTTGAAAATCTTGTTATAAAAGACAAAGAATTACCAAGTAATATTAAATATGTAAGGAAACTCAGTGTCATTTTTGGTATATAAGGAAAAAGACAACTTTGAGGTGGAGGAAACTTGAAGAATGGCCCATGCGACTTTAACAGTACTCTTATTTATCTAAGAAAGCTGAAAAAGAGGAATTCCCCCATCCTGATAAATTATGAAGTCTGGAAGAAAAGAGAAATTTAAATGCTGACAAAGCTCCATGTGGCAATGGTGTAGGTGTTGAACTTTAAAGAGTAAAAAACTGTGGCATAAAACATTTTAAAATCAAGTAACAAATCTAAAATGTCTCTTCAGAAACCAGTACCTCTAAAAAGTTCTTTTTCAATAATCTGCCACATGTTTAGTAGGTTTAACACAAAGCAAAGGAAAAAGATGAGAATTCAAGTAGGATAAGTAGCTATTAATAAGCCAAGTTTTTTTTCAAGAAGCCATAAGAGTACTTAATCTCTCCCTTATAACAGTTTTGTTATAAAAGACAGAGAATTACCAAGCAATATTAAATATGTAATGAAATTCAGTATCATTTTTGGTATACAGGGAATGAGACAACTTGGAGCTGGAGGAAAAGTTTCCAAACTATAGCCCACCAAAAAAAACAAAACAAAACCCACCCTTCCAAAGACATAGAAATACATAAAATTCCACCCATTTAATATAATATATTACATTTCTAGGATCTGAAGTATGTAAGGTCTTCCTAATCTTTATAATTTAGACTTCCAAAAGACTAAAGCTATCCAATTACTATTCTTGGTGCTAGCATATCCTACCCCTCTCTTGGCTGAAATCCTCAAGGCTAAAAAAAAGCAGAGAAAGGAAATCTCTGATATTTGTATAAGAGTTAAGAATCTTATATAAGATTCCTGCCCCCAGAGTCCCACATCAGACAGAAAGCATATTATCATCTTCAGTTCTCTCCATTCATGAAGCCTGAAGTTACAGCATGGTTAGGGAGGGGTTAGGAAGTGGCTGCTTTGGATCCTCACATCCACATAAGCCCCATGAAGTCATACTCAGGCAAACATTCTTCCTGTCCTACTTTCCTTTCATGACAATATCAAACTTGTTCAAATCTGTCTACTGACTCGAGAGTGGCCAATTCTTGGGGGGGAAAAGTATTTAATATTGAATTCATGAAAAAGGCAAATTTCATGTAAGCCTCAGAGTGAGCAAAATAAAATTTCTCTAGTAGAAGATTTAAAAAAAAAAAAACTCGTTCAAATTAGACTAATCCTCCTTACCCCAAAACAAGTCAAAACATATACCTAACACTGGTTCTTGAAGCACTTAAAATCAATATACTTGCAAGTAGCTTCCTTTATTTTCTCACACATTAATTTACCTTTAATGAAGGCGTCACTTATTGAGATTTGCTGTCCTCCATTGTCAGAAATCAAATATTCTGAATAACAGGGAAAAAGTAAAGAGAGAAGGCAAAGTGAGAGATGACTAACATGCTGGTACAATTATACACAACACACCCATTCCATATATAGAAGGCATTAGTCACAGAATGTAAGCTCCTTTAGGGAGGAACATTTAATTTTTTTTTTTTTTTACTTTGAGACTGCAATATATAGCAGGCACTTAAAGAATAAATGCTTTCTAATTTATTGAAAAGTCTAACCATCAAAGTTGCTCCCTAAACCAAAACTTTCTACTCTATGAACTTCCAGATATGGCTCCCTAGCTCACTGCAACATAGTCTTTCTTATTCCAAGATTAAATATATCGAAGTCTTAATTCTTGTCAAACTCAAAGAGAAATGAGGGTCACTAAATCATACATTCATGAGGATCCCTGTAGGCCAAATACTGACATAAAACCACATGTTAATGTCATCTGTGTTTCCATTTATATTAAATATTCCCCATTACATTTTAATCTAATACTCAGGAGTGCTGCTACCCATGAATCTTGACTGACACCTCTGCTCTACTTAACAAAAATCCATGTTAAAATATGTCACCTAGAACTGATCATATTCCAGACATGGCTTAACAGGAGCAGAAACTCTTAGGAATCTCAAAAATAAGAATTTCAGTGTTGGGAAGGTCCTCAAAGGCCCTCTAGATTAACTTTTAACAAAACAGAAATTACCTCTACAATATTTCCACCAAGTCACCTTATGTTGTTCACTTAAAGACCAGAGGTACAAATGTATGCAGCTAGGTGGCACAGTGGACAAAGTGCCAGCAGCTGGAGTCAGGAATACTGAAGTTCAAATCCAGTCTGAAATACTTAGTAGCTTGTAACCATTTAACCTGCTTGCCTCAGTTTCCTCATCTGTAAAACGGAGATAATAAGGGCATCCATGTCCCAGGACTGTGAAGGTCAAATAGACGAAAATTATAAAGTACTCAGCACAGCGCCTGGCACGCGGCAGGCACTGTACAACTGTTTATTCTCTACTTCCCATGGTAGCCCATTTCACTTTGTGTCCAACAGCTTTTTTTACATCCACTTCTCAATCTCTTTCCCACTTTCCTCGCTGTTCCTTGTTCTGCATTCTGGGTCAAGGAGAATGAGTCTAATCCATCTTGCACATGACAGACAGCCCTTCAAATATTTCACGGGAAATATTTCATCTCTGCCCATGGCTTTGGTTCTAGTGTATTAGCCAAGCTAGAACTATCCTTCCCCATTTATATCATCTGCAAATTTTATAAGCATGCTTCCTATGGCTTTATCCAACTCGTCGACAAAAACACTGAACTACATAGTGCAAAATAAGACTACATGGAGCATGATACTAGACGCCCTTTCAAAGATCATTAACCTCCCAGTCATTTCATGGATGTAGCTATGACTCAGTTAACTTGATCTCATCCAGGGCAAGAGTGCTCTCTGAAAAGCCCCTCATTTAGAGCAGTTGTCAGTTCCTTCTTAGCCTCTTCCACCCCCTACTGCCCAATGACAGTCAATCTTCTTAGCAGAGAAGAAAAGCAAAATACAGAGGAGCTCTGCTCTTTCATTTCAATCCCTTATCTTCCCATCAGCCCCAAGTGGTGCTCCTCTCTAAATGGTGCTTCAGCACTCCTGACCTTTCTCTTACTAACAACAGCTCTCATTCAAAAGTGCTTTATGGTGTGACAGTGTGAAGGGGTGCTGTTATTCTTTTATCTCTGTCCTCTGAATGAAGGTTCAGAGAGATTAAGTGCCTAGTATGGGGAACCACAGAAAAAAGTCCTTCAGGTAAAATATAAATGTAGATCCTTCCTGACTCCAAGAGCATCAGACTTCTGCCATGGTCCCACACTTTTGTATCCATCTACTGTGACCTGTCCTTGATTCCATATTTCTAATATATCTTTTTTAGGGACACCAAGATGACATAACAGATAGGGCATTGGGCCTGGGAGTCAGAAAGAACTGAGTTCCAATCCTACCTCAGATCCTTACTAGCTTGTGATCTTGGACAATGACTTAATATCTCAGTATCAGTTTTCTCAACTGTAAAATTGGAATTATAATAGCACACACATCACAGGATCATTATAAAAAATCAAGGTACTATATGTAAAGCTCTCTAAAATCCTTGAAATGCAACATATATGTTAGATTTAAGTTGGTGATTCCCCTATGCAGGCACAGTGAACTTTTTGGCCAACTTCTTTTTTCCTTCTTCCTTTTATTTTTCGTGTTTTCAGAGTCTCATTCTTGAGAGTTTCAAATATTACTGACTTTTTTCCTCTGCACCCTTTAAAATCTGATATTCCAAAGTCTATGGAGTATGTCATACTGTTCTCAACTTTGCTCTCCTCTACAACAAATGAAGTAGACGTTTCTCTCTAAGAGTCTTATCCTTTTCCATACCAACAACCAGTTTCTCCCTGTTGGTAAGAAAGTTTCCAGAATAAAATTTGCCCTTTTTGGTTCCTCAACCTTTTGGAACAGGAATCTTCACTAACAACATCAAGGTACTATTCGTTAGCTCTCCTGGTTTTGGTAGACAGCACTCCCAAAGATACCTAGATAACTCCACTTGTGATAGCTCCCCTATTGCTTCTGTTCTGTAACTTGTAACTTGCTTGATACCCATACTTTACTCTTCAGAAAGACCCAAAGTTTCTTAGTTCCTTCCTTCCTTCTAAATAATACCCTTCCATGTCCTCCAATTTCCTTAAACAAGTGAGTATTCACTTCTGCCTCACTAAGTCCTTTATTTCTGTTCTTTTCATATTGATCTCTATCATCCATTTTTTTCAAGGACTACCTCAATCTCCCTAATACCTTATTTTAAAATAAGAAAGTAAAGATACATAGAGAATTTCTCCCCACAATCCAAGGTTCAGATGTTCTATTTTTAGAAAAATGAGATTCCAAGAGACATCTGTATAGTCCAACTCCCCATATCATTTCAAAATCCTGGACACCTTTCAGTCAAGTCAGGGTGTCTGTGACACCTATACCCAAATGATATCACTTTCATTTTTCTATTGCTGCTGTTCAGCCATTTCAGTTGTGTCCAATTCTTCAAGACCCCATTTGAGGTTTTCCTGGCAAAGATACCAGACTGGTTTGCCATTTCCTTCTCCAGCTCATTTTACAGATGAGGAACTGAGGCAAATATCTGAGACCAAATGTGAACTCATGAAGATGAGTTTTCTTGACTGCAGGTCTGCCCCTTTTTCCACTATGCCATTTAGCTGTATGGAATTTTTTTATACTCACCTAAATTCTTTCCACCACAGTTTAATTGATACCACACAAACACACGTGTGTGTGTGTGTGTGTGTGTGTATGTGTGTGTGCATGTATACATATACATATATATATATGTCAGACATACAGTGCTACTTACCTCCTATTACATATTTTTCTCATAAACAATGAATACACTTTCATTCCTTTATTTCACTTATCTCACTCTGGTGATACCCTCAAATTATTTGTTTTAAAATTTTTATTTTCTTCAGGTTTTTTGATGTAGATGTATAAAATTCTAGAGGTTACCAAATATTTTGAATTGTACTTAAGGAATGTCTGGTCTGTCTGTCTGTGTTCGTCTGTCCTTTGTTTTCGAAGAAGACCATTACCACAGAAAAATGATGATGAACAACAAGATGGAAGACTAATTTATAAACAAAAGGGATGTACTGAAATTGACTCTAGCAGGGCTTACAATGAAAATAAAAAAGACTATTGGTACGTTATCTTAAACTGATATTAAAAGTCCTGACTTATAAAAGCCCAATTATTTTACTTAACAGAATGACACTATCCCACTTTAAATTAATGTTCAATTATACCTAGTAGGTTTAAACCTCATCATCCTTAAGAAAGCATTAAGCCTCTAATGTGCAAGTGGTGGTATGCTAAGTGTTATTTATTAACCAATTAGCTATATATTAGTATTTCATTCTTTTACTAATTACTTTCATTTAAAATATGGTCACTCATACTTAGATAGGTAAAAGAAAATATTTTCTCAAAAAAATTAATGGTATGACAGAATTAATTTTTTTTGGTTTTCTCAATTTGGGAAGAAATATTCTTAAAAATAAATGGCAATACAGAGAAACATGAAAAGATTTATTTGAACTGATGCAGAGTAAAGTAAAAGCAAAACCAGGAAAGCAATATACACAATGACTATAATAATGCAAATAGAATAAAAAAGAATAAAATAACCAAAAGAATGTTGTGAAATTATAATGACGAAGGTTGGCCCCAAAGAAAAGATATAACAGAACACCTCCACCTACTCCTTTAAGGAGATGAGAGTCTATGGGTGCACAACACTGCAGACTTTCTTGATGGACTATTTTGTTTTCCTGAACTTTTTTCCTTTTTTTCCACTTTTTATTCTTTATCATAAGAGATGGCTCTCTGATAAGGTATAGGGATACAGAAGGAAATATAGATAATATTAAAATATGTCCAAGAAACTAATTTTTAAAACCATTGAAATAATAAACATCTTCAATTATAATGGTAGGTTTATTGTTGTTTGAAAAAATTAATTTGAAGAATTTCATTGGACTTGTCAGGTACTATGTTGCGAGTTATTTGCGTAAGCTAATAAGTCTGAAAAAACTCGATGTTTTTAATGGAGAAAAAGAAAGAATAGAGCAGAACATCCACATTAAAACTGCAAAGAAATACCACCTTGGAAGTTGCACATTATGCTGAAGTAAGCACTATAGGACAAATCTCCTTTGAAAAGCCACAGGCTTAAAACTGGACATAGGGGAGGTAGGTAGAGGGGCCAGGGAGAGGAGGGGAAAAACAGGAGTAATTAACTTAAAAAAAGGAAAAGAAAAGAGAGGGTGGAAAAAGACCCACACCAAATACCCTCAGCCATAAGGGGAGGAGGGCACAGGAGGAAATACTCAAATGAAATCTCATGGCCAAAGTCTCCATCCTGTGTTCTGATTTCAGATGGTGACTACCTCCTACCTTTTTGGTCAGCAGGGTGAGGGGGCACATGTGGGTACTTGGAGGGCTTCTTGATATGGAAGTTCACGTTGTCCAGCTCCACATTCAGGCTGATAGACGCGGCTGAGTCACTGTCCATTGTGGACTGGAAGCTGCTGACTGATGTACGCTTGCTAGGACTGGCAGAATCTTTTAGTGTTGGGGAAGGGGAAAGAAATATAGGGAGGAGAGGGGAGCAAAAAAAATCGGTATCATCAGGGTATTGGGGGAAAGGAGACAAATTGTTTTTAATATGCAAGCCCAATGTGCAATACCAAAATGGATACAGTATTTTCATGTATTTTTGAGCAAACTTAGGAAACAGCATTTCACCAAAATTTTGAATACGTTAATTATAAAATCAGTTTGAAAAACAAAGAGGAATATTGGAAGTTCTGCAGAAAAAAAGCCACGCCTGGTATCAAAGCAAGGAGATGAGCAAGCTGATACTACTAAGTTATCATTAGCACAAAGTTATCTTAAGTTGCTGGAAACTAGAGACTAAGGAAAACAGAACATTCCCTGGTAACCTGTAAAGATAATAATTCAAGAAAATACTGTATCAACAGCAAGGGCTACGCCAGATGTTTCTATTTCATTTGATCCATAAAACCTAGAATGTTTTCCAGTTAAACAAACGAGCAACAAAAGCTGCTTCCTCAAAAGCAAAAACTCACTGGCTAAGTTCTCTTCCCCTTCTTCAGCAATCTGCTCCGTGTCACTGTCATCAAACTTGATATCCTTAAACCAAGATGGCTCAGAGTGTCCCTCAACAGAGTTTACTGAGTCACTGTCTGGAGAAGGTGTCTCGGAAAAGTCTGTGCTCTGAAAAGAACAAAATCCAAATAATTTACCGTCAATGTCAACAACTGTAAAATAAAGACAAGTTACAGTACTTCTGCCGTATCCTAGTTTATGTCATGAGGTTGTGACAAAATTTTAGATTGAGGTCAAACAAATTTCATTTTCTTGGTCCTTCAGAATGACAATTCTATAACCATACTGAGAAAATCTTTCATTTCTAGCATAAATTACACTAAAATCTCTATTAACTGAAATATATTTAAAAGAGGGCTGGGGACCAATTAAATTTTTCTAATAAACATTCAAAATGGAGTTTTGTTTCAATATTTGTTGAAAATCTTTGTATTAGTCTACACAATATGATAAACATGTTTCCATATTTTAAAGATCTCTGACTTCGCTAGCATGAGCAATCTAAACCACTGATGGCAATCATAATCCCTTTACAACCTAGCAGGTAGTTCTCATGAGTTGCAATGGCCAAAAAGTTCAATTTTTTTGCAGCCAAGTAGTGACCAGATTCCCTGAAATTAACCAGGACAATTCTCTGACAAAAGACAATAGAGCCCATCACCAAGCATATGTTTTTTCAGCTTGTTAGGAACTTTCAAAACTTGTGCTCTGGTATCAGGAAACTAGGGCCATTTTCACTCTATAATGAGGTTTCGAATGAAGGAAGTTATTGGTGAAATTAATGAATTAGTAGAAGCATAATAGTTCACTGCTAATTCAGTCCTTAGGGATCATAGGGTCATAGCACTAGGGCAAGAAGGGGCCTTTCAGAGACACTCTATTCTACCCCTTCATTTTACACATAATGACACTGATATCCAGCAAAGTTATGGGAAAGTCACCCAAGGTCGCACAAAAAATAGGCATCACAGGCACCTGAGATCAAGTCCTCTCATATTTAATACAAATTGTGATTAAATAGAAGGTAGTTTGGAGAATTGTTCTGAATCTGTAAACTTTAAGGTGTATTAGTTCACTCATATCCATTTGTTATTTTCCTTTCTTTTCCCAAAATCAGATGTCCCCTGCTTCATTCCAATTAGTTAAGGTGCTACTGTATATGTATCTTATATGTATAATAATAAATACAGAATTCCTCTTCATTTTTCTTAATGAAAAATAAACCCACTGCTGTAGCTGGAACATTCATGGACTTTTCGCTACTATTTCAATACTTACTACTACATTTAAGGAGTTAAAAAAATCTATGTCAACAACACAGTTGCAAACATCCAATTATCTCTCATGAATTAATGTTTCATTTTCTTCCAGCCAAAGTTGAAATGAAATTAACTGAAAATAGTAAGAAAAGGTGATCTTTGTAATCCAAAGATTTTTTTCCTATTTATAAGGTAAGAGAGCCTTCAGTAGCCCAAGAACTATTTATAGCAAGTATTTTGGTGTGTTAACTTACCATACCAAAGAAGAGGAAGAGGAAACAACCCACCATCAAAAAACATTTACCAAAGGTCATGTCGAAATGTAAAAAGAAAACATCAAGAGACTCAAGCTCCAAATTTTACACCATAGTAGCCTTCCACCAGGATTATTCATTTACCTGTAGTGGTCTATATAAGGCATATTCATCCCTGAAGATCTGATCATGGTGACTGACACAGTCTAGCCAACGTCCATCAACCATTGCTTGTCCAATTGCTATGGCTTGGGCTCTGATCAAAGCAGGCAAAAAGAAATGCTTTTTAAAAATAAAGGTAAAATTATCATGAGACACAAGATTAGGATACACAAACTTTTTTTTTAAAGTTAAAGCAGACTTGGAGATTAAAAATATTATCTAAGCTAAGTGACAGATAACAAAAAATAGCCCGTTAGAGCTAAATATAAAGGCTAGTCTAGCTTCTTGTATCACTATGGACCTGAACAGAATAATTTTTGATTATGAGTAATAACTGTGTTCCCTGCCTTATACCAGATATTTTAGAGTAAAAATAAAAGTTGCCATGCTCTCTACTCAATCTCACTGAAAATACAATATTGAACAACTATATAAACTTACCTGTCAAATATGTGAGAAACAAGATTGCAATTTAAAAGCAAATTATACATAAGCTAAAGATAATAGTAGTAAATTATTAAGTGAAGAGCATTATTGAATTGAACTGTCATAAGTTTAGGTTTGTGTGGGAAGGCTTCCTAGGTCACCTCTGACTTGGTTCCTGAAGGAGGAAAAGAAAGAGACAGGTGGTGGACAGAGAAGAAAAAGAAGAGAAAGGATAATATAGATTTTATGTCATCTGCAAAAGTAATTCAGAAGAAATGTTAAGTCACATATGAAGGACAGTAAGTCAAAGAGTAATATGCCTATTTTAGTTAACTAGTTAACTGAATTTTTCAGGGATTCATTATGTGATTTGTGGATCATAGATGCATTTGACCGTCCTTACTTCGTTACCTATCAGTTTAACATTTCACTGTTTATCATCACTTTTACCACTGATTGAAAGAGAAGGAAGAGGAAACACAAGTTACTACCAAAAAATATTTACCAAAAGTCTAACTATATGTGGTGTAATACAAGGCAGTATACAATTGCCAATCCATAAACTAGGTTCCTACTCTTTCAGTCAACTTTTCTCCTTGTCTATATATCTGATGAAAGGTTAAGAAGGAATAGAAGACAGAAACAGTGGCTTAAAATAAGGTTTGGGGTTATTTGCAGAATTTTTTTTTCCTTTAGCCAACCTGTCACGCATTATCTATCAATCAAAAATAACATGTTTTAGTGTTTACACAGAAAATCCTGAAGACTTCATGTTTAAAAAAATTCATGCTAAAGTAACATTCTGACTCGAGAAAATATTCTCAAAATAACCAAGAGAAGTCTTTCAAGTTAAAAGTTTTATGAGCTCAAGTTCTCTCAGAAACCTAACATCACCTTTGTAACCATCCAGTAGTAATCTGGAATGGTAACTTCTTCTGGGGAAATAAAGCTATTTTATGATCAAGAAAGGATTCATTGTGAAGGCATCAAAGTGGCATGGATTCTCAAAAACTTCTGCCTTTAAATTTTCCCAACAATCTTTAAAGGATTAACTGATATTTTTATGTTTATTTTCTTTTTTCATTATCAATACACACTTCAAAATACTCTAATCCATGTCATATTTGCCATTCCTCTGCTGGCAGTACCTAAAACATGTAAGCCAAAATATCAGCCCCTTAAACTGTGTTTTATTCTGCTCCTGTCTCCAAATAGACATTTCACCCTACTTAGACAGCACAAACCAAAAATATCTGTGATATAAACAAATAAAAATACTTCCAAAAGTCTGAATACCTTGTGGTTACATGTCCATTTCGGATTAACCAATTGACCAATTCCTTTCCTACAATGCAGTTGGGGTGAGTCCTCAGCCAATAGCGGTGATCCTGGAACTCCATTCCAGTACTATGATGGCAGATTTTCTTCCACAAGTCCTTTAACTGAACAGAGTCCTGAGAAAACCATTTGCAACTGTTTAGTGTATTGCTAAGTAACATTAACAGCCTGGTTGGCTGTTTTTATTTACTTATGAATTTACTTATGAAAAGGGGATGTACAAATCTTCAAACCATTTTCTAGGCCCATAAAAGCAAATTTCAAGTTGGAATACACAGAAATAATTAAAGATTTAACACCAAAAACAGTGACAAGTATTCTCTTTCCTGGACCAATGAACTAACCAGCTTTTACTAAGTGCCTACTATATACCAGATCTATGATGACTGTAAATTTTTGACAGTTACTGACAATTAAAGCAATCCACCAGTAGTTTTCCTGTAGTCTTTCTGTAACCTTACTGGGGGAGGCTACTTGTCCATTCAGGGGGAATGGACATAAAGATTAATAAAGGCTTTCCTGATTTTACAACAGGTATTATTCTTTATGTAAGGTGAGCATGTTTCTCATTGTTGGGGGCTTGTTAAACAGGCTCACTTCTAACAACTTGGGGGCTCGTTGCGGGATCCTTAGCATCAGAAAGGTTAGGATGGAATCTTGCTTGAGGGGAATGAGAGCACACCCAACTGATTTTTCAGTGGCCTAGACACCCACAGGACCGGTTCCCCTCTTCTGACTGCTAACTTCTCCAGGACTGTTTGGAATTGCTATGAGCTCAGGAACGCAGCTAAAACAATGGACTGAAGGACGTAAGTCAGGCACCTGAGCAGGAAAACTGGCAGCTAAGTACTGCTTTGTGTGCCTCAGTTATCTTAGGCACTACCAGCCTTTGGGGGGCTTTCAGATTATTAAATTCTACGATGGGGTGTGAGTGCTTGGTACCAGGGAGGGGATAAGTGAATATATCCCCTGAGTATTCCTTCGGAAGCCCGTATGAAGGAATGCTGGGTATATTTCTTCCTGTCTTCTCTGGAGAGAGAGAGAGCAGAGAGAAAAAGGATCCTTTTGAAATTGGCTTTAAATCTTTACTTGAGAGTAAATTGATATGAATAATTGGATTTTGACCAGTCTAATCTAAAATTAGTCTATTTCCTAAAAAGAGAGGACCTATATTGCTCTGTCTGTTCCGTGTCTTTGTGAAATGTTTTGTTAAACTGTAAATGCAGCCTCAGAGGAGTGAGTGGGCTGAGAGTGAAAAAAATGATTTACTGTTTGGATTGATAATGGTATTAACAGAAAGTTTGAAAATTTTTAAGAAGTTGCTTTAAAAAAATCTTTCAGCAGGTAGCTCTATGGTAAATTTTAAGAAAGCCTCCTGGCCCCATCCACCTTTCCTTTTGAAGTCCAGTCGTTACTGAAGGACTTCTTAAGATCTAATCTGAACTGGAGATGCTCAGAAAAGAGATGTTAACTCTTCCTATTGTAGAAAGAGAGGAGTGGCCCCATCCCCACCCAGGGGCGGCTAAGATTTAGAGAGTTTAAAATGATCACCCAGTGGTGTGGCCTTTGACTTTGTTAGGTTTTCCAGGGCCCTTTGAGACAAATGGAACTAAAATTCTTTTGGGGTAATGGACAAAGGTCCCAACTTGGAATAAAGTCTTTACCTGCTACAAAATGATATAAAAGCAATTGGGTAAATATAATAGACTGAATTAATTACTGAGAATGAATCAGAGACATCTTTAGTTTGGGGAAAAGAATTTTAGTCTAAGTTTCTTAGAGGCACATAACCTCGGGTAATGTTTTACATTGATGGAAAAGTTAAATGTTTCTGTTTTGATTTAAATTCATTTCATGAACATAAGTTGAACTTAGTGTTTGAACTTATCATATGTGCAGCTCATTCTTTTAGACTGAGTAGGGTTAGAAAGGGATAGAGTAGTTTGGGAAACAGATATAAATATATTAGAGCAATAACTTAAAGTTAAAATGGTAAATTTTATTTTATGATTGTTATTTAATCATGAACTAGAACATATATAGAGAGGCATGTAAGCTACTTAAGACTTGCTTCAAAAGATGTTCCTTAGCCAATGTGAAATTATAATCATATCATATGATTACTGGAGCTTGCTATTTCAAGATTTTATAGGACTGTTAACTGTCTGTTCTTCTGGGTCTAACTCCAGGTATGGATAGCAAGAAAGGCAGTGTGAGCCACTGATCCATGATGCAGGAAGCCTGCGAGATACTGGTAAGTACTGCAAAAAGGTGATCTCATGGGAAAGTTGGGAGAGCAGCTATTCAGCCTGAGCTGAGGTAGGATTTTCCTGACTCAATTTCCCCACTCACATCTGGCAGACTTTAAGCCTGGCTACAAGCCAGTTGACAATCTACTCCTACCTGGAACTGATATAAAGTTGGGGATATATTGTTTCCCTGCAATGTCCCTACTCTTAGTAGCAATTTCCTGTAATCAAAAGTTTTGTAAGCATAATACCAGATCTATTAAATAATAGATTGTTGCTAGGGGAACATCTGAGGTTAAGTCTAAAATTAAGTTGGACTTGGGATTTCAGACTTAATAACAATAAGTTAGGGTCTTTAATTCTTAGAAATAGAGTGGAGACAATCAGGTCAAGGGCTTGTGAAGTTAGTACACATAGTCATTATTTTGTCTCAGTTGGTTAATGTTAAAAGAAAAATGGTTTGTAGTCTATACTGTAAATGCTTTAAAAGAAGCATCACATAACCAGAAGTTGGAATTGTTTTAAGATGTGATATGTACTGTGTTAAAAATGATTATTTATTGTATTTATGTAAGTACTGGAGCTTGTTATTAACTCCTTAGTGAAATCTCATCTTCCTGATGATGGGGGAAATGAATAGTGAATTAATGTAAGGTGTAAAAACTGGGTTCTAATGTCAATTTCTTAAACATGACAATTGGCCAAAGTTCTAATTTTGATTTTGTAGGAGTGATAAACATATAAAGCTTAGAAATGGTCATCTAAAATTGTATCAAGGTCAGTTTTGTAGGAGAGTGAACATCTGGATTTCTACAAGAAGATAACGGGAAGAAGATGCAGAGATATAGTGCTGAAGATAGCCAGGAGGAGCATCCAGACCAGAAAATTGCATCAGATGATGCTCCTCCCCAGAGTGCTGTATGAGATGGAACCTCTGAATGGACAATTCATTGATCTACCTTTGTATTTTGAATCTCTGTTTCTATACTTATAACAAGGGGACTGCCCCTTTGCAATCAGTCAATGCATTGGTCAACTTTGCTCCCTTTCCATATTCATATAAAGGGGAATAAGTGAAAGGAAGAATTCATAGGGGAAAGAATGTGAGGAGGTATTTATTGATTGGGTTTAGGTGTGGAAACAAATTTTAATAAAGAAAGAGAGGGGGATTTTGTGGGAAGTAAGAAGTTTCTGTTATCCACATTACTGGGAGATAGGGGGTTGTGACCTAGAATGATCAGATTAGAGATCAAAAACTAATGTGCAGGAAGGGCCTATCAGAGAGGAGAACATAGAGCCATGCGACTGGGAAGTAAGACATTCCTAGGTGATTAGGGTTGCGGCCTAGCATAGACAGGTTAGAGATCAGAAACTAATGAGCAGGCCCAAGGAGTTGTGTGAGGAAGGGCCTATCAGAGATGAGAACATGAAGTCATATGGTCAGGGGATGGTATCACAGGAGATCCAAAGTTCAGAAAACAGTATAAGAAGCCCTCATCTTCCCATACGTGTTATAGTCCTCCTATAGTCTTTCTGTAACCTTACTGGGGGAGGCTACCCATCCATTCAGGGGGAATGGACATAAAGATTAATAAAGGCCTGCCCAATTTCAAAAGAAAAAAAAAAGCAATCCACCAAATCAATACCCCTTTCTTAGTAGTCATTCTCCTTGATTTCTCTGAAGCATTTCATTCTGTTTATTAATAAGTCATTCCTTAAAACTCTCTCCTGGATTCTATCATACATTATCCTAAATCTTTTAATATTCCAACAGCTTGTTTTTCTCCTTTGTTTGAATCTCTTTTTCCAACTGAAAACTACAAGCATTAGCTAAAAGTCTGTTCCTTATCCTCTTTATACATTTTCCCAGGAGAATTCATGTATTAGCAGGCTTCCATCATCTCTGGATGAGTAAAATTCAGACCTGACCTATCTTCCATAACTAGACATTTCCACTTTGTACATCTGCTGCCACCCAAAACTCAGTGTATCTAAAACAGAAATCATCTTTCTTCCAGCCCTCAAACTGCTCTGCCCCTCCTCCATCCTGATTTCCTAATTTTTGTTAGTAATTACCATCATTCACCAAGTCACCCAGATTCCAAAATCTGAATTATCTTTGGATACAGGGAGTAAATGAGTGAAAGAAACTAACCAGTTCGCCAATCAATTTTTCCTCCAGTTCACTCATCGGCCACTGGTAAGCTGCCAAGTTGTCTTTTCTCCTCCTTATTCCCATCTGACACACTGTTCCTACTCTATCTTTCTACGATAACACTTTTATTAGGTGAAACATAAAGCAAGGTACATATCCCAGTGGGCCTCAGTTTCTTCATCTGGAAATAAGGACTAGACCTCTAATTTCTCTATCAGCTTCAAAATTCCTTAATTTACTACCACTTCACCACAAAACATTAAGTGGTCACGATAGGCATAAAGTCAGAATTTTAAAGTTGGAAAGAGTCAAATCATCTAGTTTAACCAAGTATCTGACGAATGAAATCTAGTACAACACCTTTATTTTACGGATGAGAAGCTGAATTTTTAAAGCTACTTAGTGGCAGAACCTTGACCAGAACCTAGATTTCTTGACCATGGGTCATAATCCACACTACAAAACACACTATCTCTCATCAAACTCCTTATGATGGATTTAATGTCCCAACCTACTTCACCAACCTTATATTACTCTATTACTTCAAAAACAAACCCTCAACCCCAATAGGGTTGGACTATATTCATTGACCCTCAATCCTTATTTTCTTCAATAACTGAAGAATCTATGGTCATGTTGGGTACTCCTTCTAGGCTGTAGATCACAACCTTTCTATGATTTATTAGATGATATCTTCAGGTTGTTGAAGTCAAAAAATTCACACCTTGTGTGACCAATCTAGTGACAAGTCTATCTGGATTTAGCTAATATCATTTAGTCCTCAAACAAGAGACAGAGAACATCATAAGGCCAATACTTCCTCCAATATACCTAAGCATATTTTTGGTCTCAGTTTTTTCTTGTGTTGTAATATTCCCCACTCGACCCTTAAGAACAAACCCTCCCCTACTATTCCATCCAAATCTCTCTGCTACTTATAGGCCCAATATAAGTTCTAGATCCTCAGTAAGGCCCTCCCTACCCTAACTAACCCCACTCCCAATGATCTATGCCCTCTGAATTCTTCTAGCATTGACTCTAAATCATGTATCTGGAATTTATCATTTAATAATGTCTTATACATATGAACAATAACTAACAATGCCAGTTTCATCTCCCTAGCAGATCATCCATGCAGATCATAAACATTTCTCAGATTTTTTTGCATCAACTTTCCAGTTTGCCCCAAACCTCAAATCTTACATGAAAAAAGCACTCAAAAAAATTGGTTAATTTCTGTAATATTTTGTAATTATCTGTAACAGTCAACCACTGAAGTCCTACTCTAATCATAATGGTATTATTAAAGTGACTCTGTATTCTCCAAAGCTAACTGAATGGCTGATTTGGAAGAACAACCTCAGCTGAGAAGAAAGGTTTTTCTGCAGAAGCCTTTACCCTTTTCTATAGGGTAAAAAAATTTTAGCCCTGGCAACTGACAAGAATGAAGTGACTAAGTCAAAGAGGGCCTGTGACCTGGGTTAGAAAAGAAAAGTACCAAACTGAAAAAAAAATTTCAAAAAGTTTCAAAATAAAAATAAATCAGATTCTTAAGATAATCAATACACAGAATTTTCCAATATAAAATTATTAAATGTCTTACTACTTAAAGCAACTTCCACATACTGAACAGTTATGTAAGTTTACTCCAATAACTAAATTTCAAGATAATGTCTATGCAACCTATGAACCTATACTGTTGTCAGTTAAACGAGGCTATATACTTCAAGAAAAGGACAAGAAGAGAACTGGAAAAAAAAAGATTACTGAAATACACAAACTTCCTTATTTAGGCCAAAGGAAAGCATAAACTAATGATTACGTTTCTTTGTTTTTCATTTCCATTAACCCATGTTCTTTTGCACTTGTAAGAATAAAGTACGAAAGACAATAACTAAAGTCATTCATAGCTGAAGAATAACTGAGCTCCTACCAGAAGAATTTTGCGCTCATCCTCACTGGCCTCTGTTTTCACATATGTTCGATTAGCCTGGGGACTGACAGACGTCTCGTATGAGGGAACCATCGGAGAACCAGATCGATCCAATGATAGGTTAGTAATACTGGCTGACCTGAAAACAAAAGAAATAAATATGAAGTGATTCATCTCTGAACTTGTTTGAATTTAATAAGGCACACTACCATCTTGCTGGTGGAGCTGTGAATTGGTCCAATCATTCTAAAAGGAAGTTCAGAATTAAGCCCAAAAACGCGATCAAAATATCTATATCCTCTGACCCAGAGATCCTCCTGCCAGATCTCAAGGAAGTCAAATACAAAGATAAAGACAGACAAGTGTGGATGTGGTTATATACACATGGATGCTGGTTATATACATACATACATGTATGTATATACTTCAGCATACCTATGTGTTCTTTGCTACCACAAAAGGTACCAAGCTAAATGTACACCTACAGTTACATGTATATATGTATTTTTATATACGTGTGTGTGCCTATATAGATGTATATGTGTATACCTCAGCACTTTTTGTAGTAGCAAAGAACTAAAACAAAGTTAAGTTTCCATCAAATGAGGAATAGCTAAACGATAGTGACAGATGAATGTAATGGATTAGCACTGCACTCTAAGAAATGATGATTATGAAGAATTCAAAGAAGCATAGGAAGACTACATGAACTGATGCAATGAAGTAAGCAGAACCAGCAAAACAAGATACAAACCTTCTACAAGGTATACATCAAATACACACACACACACACACACACACACACACACACACACACACACAACCTAAATGTTGCACAATTATAACGACCAAGCATGCAACTGGAGATGAAAATGTGAACCTCTCTTCCTTCACTCAAGAAATGGGAACCTATAATATACTGTCAGATGCACTGATTATTCTAATGAATAATTTTTAAAATTTTTTCCTTTTTTATTATTTGTTACATGAGATGGCTCACTAGATAGAAGAGGGAGGCATCTATCTGAAAATGGACAGCTGATTCTGGGATGGTATGTCTCAAATGTGTCTCCATTTAAGTGAAGTTTTGAGGAGATCAGACAAGAGTTCATGTTACCAAGTAGCTACATCAGGTGACTTAAAAATACCTGAAAACCTGTTGATTAGGAAATTGGTCAATTTCACATATAATTATAGGCAACCAAAGATGTATCCAAATGTTCTTACATCAATGTGTTATAAACCACAAGGTGGAAATGAAATAAAAATAAAACCTAGATAAAAAGGGAAGAATGCATATAGTAAGCTGAGGTTGTGCTCTAATTTAAACAAGTTAATATTAAGAGAGAAAAGAGACAGACAAAACTAGGAGTGGGGCAAGTAAGAGCCATCAGAAACAATAATGTTAATCTAAAACAGAGGTTCCCAAATTTAATTGGCCTAATGGCCCCTTTTCAAAAAAGGTAATTACTCAGGTCCACCCTTGAGTAATTTAACCCTTTAAAAGTTTTTTTTTTAAATTTGCATCATTGCAAAAAACATTTTTTAAATTATGCATCTTAAATTTAATAATTTGTCATAAATTTCTGAGGTTTTTCTTGTATTAACATTTTGATGATGCAGTATTGTGCCATGTAACTATATAGTATCGTACTGCAAACAAGTCATTACATACACATATTCCTCCTGCAAGTGCACGCTGGACTTCCCTACAATGCTCTACATGCTCGCCTGCCAACACTTGTTTGTTAAGACCTGCCAGTAGATTTCATCTGATCAGTAGACCTGACTACTGATCAGTTCTACCTTGCATTTTATATGTTTATTTGGAAAATAACATAATCACTATAACTTTCACTCTGTTACACAACAGATGAAACATGCTATAATGGCAAGGACACTGCCATACGCAGGAGGGTCTACCATACAGATTCTTAGATCTCCTTTTCTAACTTTTGATAGGTCAACCATCTACTTTAATCAAGCACATATATCATTCACTTAGTTTAGGGGGAAAAATCAGCACCCTGAACTTCAGAGAAAATAAAAACAGAGAAATAAAGACCCACAGACAGAGCCAAGTGACTGACCATTACATACATACCTAGTTACCAAAGAGAGAAGCACCAATATCTGGGTTTTCAAAGCTGGGGGCTCCTTAGCAGCTACTCATGTCTTGTCTGGCCAAACAAACACTTCCAATGAGTAAGCCCCAAAACAAAACTTCACCTCAGAAGAGCCAGTGGGCATCTCTGAGAACTAGTGATGAACCTTGAGAACTAGAGCCTCCTTAAAAATTAACAAACGGTGAGGGCCTTCCTACAAAACAAATCTACCCTCATCAAGCTTCCCTTAATGGGCAGGCCCATTCATGCATGGGGAAAATCTTTAACTCTCCTTAGCACAATTAGCATTACACATGTACAAATAGTTTTTCAAAAGTTTCTTTCTTTTCTTTCCTTATGCTTCCTCTACTACCATCCCCCAGGATCATTAAAGCACACCCCTGATGAGAGTGTTACCCACTTTGGGAACCTATGAAACACTTTTTGACTATTCTTTTTTCGGGTAAAGAGAAGCCATTTTTGAGAAATTATTGTTTTCTATTTATGCAATGAAATTGTCATAAACTTCAATAAAAATAGAATATTCAAAGAAAAAGTTAGCAATAAAAATAATTTTAATTAAATAAACACTCTTAAACTTCCACACATACATATATATATATGTGTGTATATATATATATATATATATATATATATATATATATATATATATATATATATACCATTAAAAGTAGAAACAAGGAGGAAGCTTTTCAGTCAAGTTTTTATAAATTGAATTTAGACAACAATGTTGTTTAAAATGAAAAAGACATACTTAGACCACACTTTGAAAAAGAGATTTTAAAGTGTGGTAAATGTATAAGATCAAAGAACCAGAAGAGACCTTAGAATTCATCTAATTGATCTGATGTCCTGGAAAGCAAGTGCCTTTCTAAATGATTTGTGATAGTTTACCCCAAGTCCCAAATGGGATGTTTTCTTAAAACAGTACTTGCCCTACATCTTCATTAACTATCTGATTAAAAAAAAAAATCACAGTACATCTCTGCAAAAAGCAAAAGTCAGAGGAAGAACCTGCTTAGATAGTATTTTCATGGTTTACTTACTGAAAGATATAAGAATTTCCAACTCCTCCGCACACATTCTCACTAATTTCAGTATTCCCTTGGGGTAATGGAATACAATCTTTCCACCCAAGATTTGTGGTTCAGTTATCTTTTGTCACTTTATAAATACTGTAGAAAACTAAATACACTAGTCTTTTAATCTTTTAAAACCAAAAACCAATGGCTCAACACTTTGAAGTAACACTCCAATACAAAAAGGTCACTTTTTTTCTATTGTTATACTATGATGACCTATGTTGCCTTCTCAGCTCATCTTTATTCTGAAAAAGACCATTTTGTACTATTTAAACACTTTCCCATGCACTTTAAGAAGAAAAAAAAGTTCAGGATGGAGCCAATGTCTTCCCTTTCCCTTGGCCCTCCATGAATTTAAACATAGGGAAAATAATATTATTAAAACTTCTATAACTTCTATTTTGAAAAGATACAGTCCTATACTACAAAAATTTTACAATACCCTATGATAACCCAAAGAGGTAAACATAGTTTTCATTATTTCATAGATAAGGCCACAGGGATAAAATGTTTAAGTAAACTTTTTTTATTTAACTTATTAATGACAAAGGAAGGATAAAAAGTTACTTTCATGGTTTCTAGTCTGTCATTTTCCCCACCTAAAGTATGCCACATGTAATTTTTCTTTTCTAAAATGTGAGTTTTCCATTATTACCATTTAGTTATCTTCCCCCATATTCATACACTGTCCCCTTGGCAGAATTCTGTCACCTTAATGGTAGAATGCTTTAACTCTTTAAAGAACCTTCTATTTTAGCCTGTGAGCGGCAATGAGACAGAATTCTGTGATTCTATGTGGAAGTCATGATCTCACAAAGATCAACAACAAAAATATAGCTCTTACCATTTCAAACTTTCAGATAATCTAAATTATTGAACATTGTTTCCCTTTGTCATAAAGGTTCAACTTGTAAGACTGGCTGAAATAACTATAATACAGACAAAAAAAATCAGATATTTTTAAATTTAAAAAGTGTATCAAAACAACAGTTTTATGGCAAACTCCCCTAAAAATCACCTTCCTAAAGACAACTCATTTGATTTATCTATGAACCCCTAAAACTGGCTACACAAGAATCCATTAATTACTCCTACCTACATAGCACCTACTTAGATTCTTGTCACTAAAATCTACAGGGTCTGCTGGTAAAGATCAAACATATCAAAGAGGGGAGTGGTCTATGTGGGATACATAGGGATAAATACCTATAGCTCTACATATCTGTACGTATCAGCCTCCAAATATTACCTCTCCTCCTCTGGCCAATTCCTCCACAAAGTACTCCTCTCCAAGGCAATCACGCCAGAAAAATCTCTGAAAGAACTTCTACCCAGGGCCTTTCACTCTCTGGATTAGGGACAGACTCTCCACCAAAATCACTTCAAGGAAGCCTGAGCTAACATTTTTTACAACTTTCTGTCCAAAGCCTGGCCTTCCTTTATACCCTCCCAGTTAAGTTCAGAGAAATCAAGATCAAATCAACTCTAATCACTGGGTGTGTCAGGGAGGCAAACAAAATTGCCCCTCCCTGGCCACCAATCCCAGAAGAGTGGGCTCTTCCCTTAGGACTGTAAGCTCCTAGAGGTCAGGGACTGTCTTAGCTTTCTGTGCTAAGTCACAATCAAGCACAGGAGTTAAATACTCATTTTGTTGTTTAATCGTTTCAGTCATATCCAACTCTCTGTGACCTCATTTGGGGTTTTCTTGGCAAAAACTCTGGAGTGGTCTGCCATTTCCTTCTCCAGCTCATTTTACAGATAAGGAAACTCAGGCCAATAAGGTTAAATGACTTGCCAAGAGTCACATAGCTAGGAAGTGTCTGACGCCACATTAAACTCAGGACGAAGAGTGCTCCTTACTCCATGTCCTGAGCTTCCCACTAGTGGCCCCTAAATGTTCGTAGAGAATAATAAGGGTATAAGGAGAAAGGAACAAATATAATTTTAACCCTTTATTTTTTCACTCACATTCATATTTGGGCCTTTTGGATATGATACCAAGACTAAGCAGCTAATCTGAAGTGTTAGCAGAACTGTTTTATTGAAGGATTAAAAACTAAACAATAATACTCCTTTGACAGTATTGTCTATACTTTTAATGACAGTTTTGGGGGGTTTTAAGTTGCTTGGCTATTGTGAATTTATACCCATTTGTTTAAGGAATCACTCAGGACACAAAAGTATTCTGAATGCAGAATTACAGACAAATGATCTTTTCCATATTCCTTAAGTCTACAAAGCAGCGGGCAAACTTCAGAATGATGCCTTTTAGACTGCTGCAAGCAGAATAAATTAAAAGACAACAACTGGGACACCTTGCCCGCTAAAGTAAAAGGAAATAGTTTACTTCATGAAATGTCTTCTTTAAAAAATAAATTTTATTGCTATCTTTTGTTTTTTCATCATGTGAATTTCTCCCTTTATCTCTCTCCCAGAAAGCCATCTTTTATGATAAATAATTTAAAAAGAAAAAAAGAGGAAGAGAAAAAAATTCAGAAAAACAGATCAATATATCAAAAAAAAAGGATTATTTGTTTTTTCAATTTTTTTCTGCTTTAAGAGAAAGCAGAAACAGTTAAAAAAAAATCCACTAAGCATAAAACTTGTGGAGGTTTCTAGAAGCTATCAATGTATCCAGGTCCTAGCAGTGTCCCAAGGCCTAGCAAAGCATCCGGTATGTAACAGGCACTTGGGAAATGCTTGTCGGTTAATTTTAAGTCAAGTAAAACAACAAAAATTATCATCACTGCTAGTGTAGAGGGTTTTAAAGTTTTTTTGGCAAAGCACTTATACATTATTTCATTTGGTCCTCACCACAAGCCTGGAAGACAGGAGCTATTATCAACCTCATTTTACAGCTGTGGAAACTGAGGCTGACATTAAGTGTCTTACTGAGGGTCATAGAGCTGGTAAGTGCCTCACACAATATCTGAACATGGTTTCCCTGATTCCAAGTCTAGCACTCTTATGTATTGAAGCCCCTGTCCCCAGCTTTTCTTTCCAGCCTGTCAGGGTCCTAGTTACTTGTCTGATGAAATTCATTACTCAGAAGCTGAGGGTTCAGACAAACCATTTCATTGAAAATGACCAAACTCCCCCAAGTAAAAAGAAATCCACAAGGAAGTAAAACGCAGTTCAGAAATGTAAAAGCAGTTCAAAGCTGCCAGAAAAAAATGAAAAGCAATCATCAAGGAAGCTCCTATAATATGTATCAAGAGGTCTCCCACCAAAGTCCTAAAGACTTCCTTGTGCAAAAATTCCATGGCTGGGTCAATAACCAATCCTCCAAATGGCAAGCCAACTCAAAGTTATGCTCCACAGAAGCTTGGCATACAACAACCTTGGTTAAATCAAGCCACCCTGGTTCCACTTTTGTCACGGTCCACAATAGAGCCTCAATGAATGTTACTTTCCTCCACATTCTTCAATTCAAACAAACTGGCATCTCTCTGTTTCCCACAAACAATACTCTTCCTCCCATCTCTGCGCCTTTGCACTGGCCACACCACAAGCCAGAAATGCCCTCACTCCTCACCTCCAATTCAAAGTCTCTTTCTTCCTTTAAGCTTTAAGCAAAAGCAGCATCTTCTTCATGAATCCTTTCCTGATTCCCCCAATCACTAGTGCTTTCCCTCTCAAACTACTGTGCTTATACACTTTGCATATATTTGGATAAATTAACTATATAGTAATGCACATATTTGATCTCCTCCCCATCATAATGTAAGAGCTTAGGAAGGCATTGTTTCATTCTTTCTAATTATATCCCCAGCACCTGGCACACAAGAAGCACTTAATAAATACTCACTGACTAGTGAATTGCTATCTTGGTTAAGCTACCTCTGTCTACTTGGCTGGCTCATCATCTATAGCCCACTCCCAGCCCTAGGCATGCCCTATTCATACTTAATCTTCAAAGTCCATCTTTTTAGGATTTCTTAGCTCCTTATTTCTTTTAACCTTCACACATTATCTCCTCTATTACTATCCCATTCCTTATAGAATAAAAGCCTATCAAGCAAGATAAACAATTCTATATAAAATGCTGACAAAATGTATGCAGTATTTCCAAAGTTCTCAATGGCTGCCTGTCTTTTTCCACAGGGGTCCAGGATTCACTGGGCCTTGGTGCTCACAACTCCTTCCAGTTGGGAGTCAGGAGTCAGGAGTCACAAGTCAAGACACAGGAATATTCCCCACCTCTCCTTCCCTCCTTTCTGTCTAGACTCCTTTTGTGAACGGTCTTCCCCATTAGACAGTAAGCTCCTTGAGGACAGACTTTTTCCTGCCCGGGACCTAAAAGGGGATTAATAAACGGTCCTGTCACTGATAATCTTGGGATTTCAAGCATTTACTTGTCTTTATTATGATCATTCTTTTCTTCTGCAAAAAACTGGAACAATTTACTTTTTGTCCAGCCCAGCTTTCACTGGAGTTCTTGAAACAGAGCTCTGAAAAAACAGGCTTTAACAAAGCCCATGCGTTTCAATGGAGCTACCTGACTACCTTTACATCTAAATCACTCAGGCTCTGACTAGGGGTCAGTAGTGGCCCCCAACCCAAGCCTTGGTGGCTCATTATTTAAAATCTGACAGCTTAGAATGCATGTAAACAGCAGTTGTTCGCAGTTCAAGACAGAAACTCTAAAGGCCTACTCCTCCCAGACAGGTGGCTTTCTGATGGTAAACTGAGCCATCTTTTATCTCTTAGTCATGGAATAACAATGCCTTCCACAGGTTCCCAAACTTATTTGGCCTAAGAACCATCTTTTCAAAAAAAAAAAATTATTCAACACCCCTCCCCTCCCATCTTTCTTTAAAATTTGCATCATTTCAAAAAAATATATCTTTAATGATGTAGCTTAAATTTAATAATTTATTGTCAATTTGTGGGGTTTTCCCTGAATTAAAATTTTGATGATGCAATACTGCATCATGTAACAATATTGTAAACAAGTCATTACACATACATATTTCTTGTCCACATACGCTGGACTACCTGACAATGTGCAAGATAAACAATTCTATATAAAATGCTGGCAAAAAATGTATGCACTTGCCTGCCAACACTTGCTTGTTAAGACCTGTCAGAGGACTTGACCACTGATAGGTTATAACTGGCATTTTGAATGTTTTTATTTGGAAAATAATGTAATCACTCTGTTAGACAACAGATGAAACATGTACTAACCATTTTCCACATTTTTCTTCTCTTCTTTCCTTATGCTTCTATGCTCCCTTATTTTTATTCAACACCCCCAAATCACACCCGAAGCTACTACTGGCCTCCTGAATTGTTCCAGAGCCTTATAGGTGGCAGTTTCTCCCACTGTGAAAACCTATGCCTTACACAAATTGACACTCAGAAAGAGCTTAATTTAGAAAGGCCAAGGTCACCCACTGCATCCTGGGCATCACCAATTCTAGTGAGTTTTGTCCTGCTACTGGACTTTGATGACTCTGAAGGAGAAAGTGAGGCTGCCAAATTAGCAAAGCTCTGTCTCACTTAAATTCAACTCACATGCAAGTCAAGATATCACCTTCATAATGTTATTTGTTCTCTTTGAGAAAGAAAGAACAATAAATGTTTACTAACTGACTTGACGGATCATACACATCAAATTTTAAAGTATCCTTCATTTGTTATTGTTTGTTCGTTTGGAACTGCCATTTTAAAAAGCTTAACTCTTTGAATCTCTAAGCACCCATAAAATTCATTTCAGTCTTAAGCACACTAAAAACATTTTCAATAAAAACCCAGTGCCATTTGACACACTGGAGATCAGTCTTTACCACAACAAGTTACTTTCTTGGTGGACCTCATGACTACCAATTAGAAGAGTGGTCACTTTTCCAGAACTGGATCTCAATTCCTCTTTTCTAAATAGCTATGGTCTTTAAAGAGTTTTTCAACTCCTGGTCTACAAAGATTACATCTTAAATCTTTTTCTGAGAAGAAATATGCATATTTGCATATATAAGTACATAGATATGCAAACATATTTATATGCATATATGTATACACACACAAAGAGAAAGACACTACTCTTCAGGATATATATTTATAAACTACTCTTCTGGAGATACACATCTATCTCCTAAAGAGTAGTCAATTAACAGTGAATCTTTGCCTTCACAGAATTTAAAATCTAACACACTAGAGGAGGACATAACATGTCAACAAATCGTTTTTAAGTGATTATGTGCATAGGAGATGTAAGAGAAACCTGAGACTCAAGAAGGAAAAAATCACTCTTAACTGAGGATATTCATGAAGAGGTCTAACATTCTGTTGGAGACAAACATTTCTACAAAGAAGCAGAATAATACTGTGAAATAAAGGTCAGAATGTCTATGTACAGCCATGAGGCAGTGGATAGGGCCTGGTTTGTTCAGTTGTTTCAGTAGTGTCCAATTCTCTGTGAAAATTGAGGTTTTCTTGGTAAAGAAACTGGATTTCTTTGCCATTTTCTTCTCCAGCTCATTTTACAGATAAGAAACTGAGCCAAACAAGGTTAACTGATTTGCCCAGGGTTATACAGCTACTAAGTGTCTGAAGGCAATTTGAACTCAAGACAATGAGTCTTGCTGACTCCAGGCACTCCTATTCACTGCACTACCTAGCTATCCAGCTGGACTATGTCACTTAACTGGTCTACACCTCAGTTTCTTCTCTAAAATGAAGGTTTGGGCCTTGATGGCCTCTAAAATGTTTCCTGTGATCCTAGAGTCTCTAAGGGAGATTTTCACAGCCTGGTTATCTACCACAACATTACCTGAAAGGAAAACGTATCTTAGGTATTTGGCAACACGTCCCAATCACTAATGTTGCTAGGAAATTTGCAAGTGAATTATATTTACTTTTCTCTTCTTATATGTGTCCAATCATAACTTCCTATTACAATAATAACACAGATTAAGTAATGAAAATAGTGTTTAATCAAAATCTAGTAATATTACCCAAAGATATTTTCACCTACAAAAATAGTTACCAAATACAGAAAAAAAAAGTCGTATTTGATTCGATTAGCTAGCAAAAGTTTCCAATGATGGTTAATATTATAAAATGGGAGTATCTCATCACATCCCATGAAACCAAAACTAAGCTTAAGCCTTTATTTAAAGTTGGTTTCCAAAATAAAAGCAAAAAAAAACACTGAGATTACTCTCCACAAGAAGGCAGATCTAATGGTAAGTCTGGCTGGCATCCTGCCTAGCACCTCACATAAAACCAATCGCTACACAATGCAATATATATACTGTGGATGCATAAATCTTGAATTTAATCTCTAAAAACTGCTTTTGAAAAGTTATCACATGGTGCGATACAAAGTAAGACTCAAGTAACTTAGGTTGTCATCTCAGCTCTGCTACTAATCAGCAAGTCAGCAAACAGTCCCTAGACTGAGGTTTTCACATCTATGAAATGAAAAGATTAAGAATCTAAAGGTTCCTTCTAGTTCTAAGATTCTGATTCTAATTAATTGGGGGAAGGATAATTTAAGCTATATCAAATAACCTATCCAGAATTTCTCACAGGAAGAAATGTAGTTTGGCTGTACTTTGAAAACAATTGTTCTGTGAACTGTATGCATTTATCAAATCATTTTTATAAATTTGGAGCAAAATCCCACTTGCTCCTTACAAATAATTGCTAGGAAAAAAAAATACTGTGCCAGGTAAAATGAGTTTGGTACAGTGACCATGATACTAAACTCGGAGTCTGGAGTCCTGAGTTTGGATTCTGTCAAAGATACTTATTATTAAGAGCAGCCAGGGCAAGTTACTAATCTCTCAGATTCAGCTTCCCCATCAGTGAAACTGAGATAATTTTACTTGCTACCTAACCAGGCTGTAGTAAGAGAAATGTTTTGCAAATCTCAAAATGTTACATAAATATAAGTTTTTGCCATTAATATTACCAGGAAGCTGAAACAATGGCTTCCAAACAATTGAGGTTGGGGCGGGGGGAGTATACCATTAGTGAATCAGAACCCTGTTCCCTTGGCTCCAAGGCTATATATAAACAGTATAATCTGCAGAGATTCCATTTTCCATTTTACCTATTTCGAGCAGGAGATTTTCCAGCATCCTCTTGAACAGACCCAAGTCTTGTTGAGAGAGTGGTACTTGAGGAGTCTGGATGAATCAAACTAAAAAGAAAATAATAAAAAGTTTTATCACAAATACTGAAATTAATGAACCAGTTAAAAAGCACTATACTTCTGAGTTAATAGTTGAGCTATAAAACAGTACCCCTACTCCAAGTTAAAAAGATGCTTTTAAAATATTAAATATGGAAATCAAATATCACAAATATAAGAATGGCAAGTTATTCAGTAGGTCTAACTCTGATGAAAGTGGTTTTCATGCGTGTGACTTAATCTAGCTTTAATTTATAATCACACTATAAATAAAACAATGAAGACAATTATTAAAGTGTTTTATTAAAAGAATTAATGAAGAACTAAAAAAAAATGACCCTGGGCAAGTCACTTAACCCTAATTAACTTCCCCGCAAAAATTTAATATACAATGCTTTCCATACTCATTTTCCAGTGGATAAATAACACAGCACCAAGTTTTTCTTACTTGCAGGTCACACATGCAAAGTAGTGAACTACTGGGATTCAACTTATCTCTTCCCCAAAAGGAGAGAATACAGCTGTCTGAAATAACAGAACAGGTAATGAACCTAATTATATTACCATTTTCGGATCACTTTGGTCCATTTACCAAAATTAAAATAAAATATAATTTTTATGGTAGGGGTAGAGAAGCAAGCTGTCCTTGGTTATTATTGAGAATAATTTTACTGAAAAAATTATGTTTGGAGAGAGAAAGAAACAGTGCTTTTGTTTTTGTTTAAATAAGAATGCACAAAAACTCAATTTTAACGATCACAAACAAAGATTACAAGCAGCATACAAATCTTTTTCCATTCAATTTCATTTCATGAGGTTACTAGGTCAGGGCCTCATTACCTACTTCGACTTCTAAAGTGGCCTCTTAACTGCTTCCTAAATCACAACTCTGATCACTCACTCCAAACTCCCTATGACCTACTGAGTAATTTATCAATTCCTTTGTCGCATATTCAAGTCCCTCCACAATCTGGTCTTCTAAGGCTGATCTCCCACTCTTCTCTACCATGCACTTATGCTGCAACCAAAATAGATTGCTTTTCCCATTCCCAAAACTGGCATTTCATTGAAACTAGTGTTACATAAAATGGGAACTTATTGTACTATTTCTAGTTTAAAAGAATTAACATATCTTTATATTAATAATTCTCAATGCTAAAATCAGACCTATATTAAACTAAAATTCAATCCATTAGCCAGTAATCATATATTTACAAGACTGAGAGAGCTGCATACCTTGCTGAGTCAAGACACCTTTGAATAAATTAGCTTTTGAAAACTTTAACAGTTCAGTCTCTCAGGAACTTCCCTCTGGAGCAAAGGCAAGATTCTAGTTGCTCTACTTCTCAGCCCTGCAGGTTGGCTATAGCTGTCACAATAAAAATTGGGTAGAGGATGAAGTTGGAGAAGAGGTTCAATATCTTCCCCAGAAGGGAACTTCCCTCATGGCAAATAAACATGAAAAAGGGCTAGCTAAAGTGATTGTCTCCTCTCCTCCTCCTCCTCCCTACCTCAGTAGAGGGCTTCCTGTGGGATGTGGTATAAGAAATAAGCTGGTTTACATAGCAGGTTAGAAGATGGTGGAGATAAAGACAACAATATGGATGAAATGGCATATCAGATATACCAACAGGTGCCAATTTTCATAGTTATACTAACCTGCTTATTTGAAAAAAAAATTGTTAAACTTAGACACTAGACAGCCAGCTTGAATGGGGCATTTTGCAGAAAGCATTCACAAAGGTAACAAAGAATGAACTATTGTGACAATACTAAAATCTAACTGATTTTTCACAAATCACCAATTTCAGACTATATTGCAAAAGTTCAAAAGAACTGAGAATATTTTCACATTATACTAACTTGAAAAAATAATGTTTACAAACTTCTTTAACACTTCTTTCTTGGAAGAGGAGAATACTTCTCCCTTTTATTCCTACCCCACCAATCCTTACCCTAATTATGTTCTTTTTTTCCTTCATAGTAATACTACAATAAGAAAACATTCTATATCAAGTTAAATGGGTTTATAATTGATTTAGGAATGAGTCTGATTCTCTATACCCACATCCGGCATACCATTCATTATAAATGGTATAATTCAAATATATACTTCCTAGGCAAGCAAAAGACAGCCAAGGTCTTCATGCCTGAGGGAAGATTACTTAATGAAGAGTCAAATTCTTCCTATAATTTCTACAGGAGTCTTAAGAGTTTATTTTATGCATCTCAAGATCATTAATTATTTCCATTACATTTTGAAAAATAAATGCTCTATCCATCAAGTATTTTCAGATATGAAATCTTAGTCCAAAGCCCCTCCAAAACAAAGAAAAAAATCTTCTTTTTAGAAATGATTACACTTTCTTTAAACACATTAACAAGCTAGATACTTGTTATTTGTACAGTCTAAGGTTACAGACAAAAATATTTATCTGAAAGCCAAGAGTCAAAATATGACTTTTTTAATCATGGTCACTACTTACCAGAGGTCTGATATTCAACTGAGAAAAAGTAGTTGAAGAAAACATTAACCAGAAATTGCTGAACATAGGATTCTTAATTAGAGTAGTTATTCTTCCAGGAAAGAAATTCACCAATGTCTTTTTCTACAAGGGTTCATATAAACAGTAGGATTTTTTTTTATTTTTTTTTTTAGAAAGGGATAGCTGCCATTTTAGGAAAAAGAAAGTGGTTGGTAATTTTTTAAAAAAGCAATACCATTTACTTACATGATAAGTAAAATACAGTATTATTCATGAACTATGTTTATTAGTCTCCTTTAGGTAATCAAGGCAAAAAGAAAAGTAAAACTGATTTGAGAAAATGTTTCAAAGAAAATTTATCTTCTAAGCCAAGGATTCTTAACCTGGCATCCACAGACCCTGATTTGTGTACAAATTTCAAGGGATCCATGAACTTGGATGAGACAAAAGTTTTTTCTTTATCTCAATATATTTGTTTCCTTTGTAATTCTATACACTTTGGATTTAGTGTGTAAAAACCTTTTTATGAGAAAGGGGCTACAGGCTTCACCAGACTGCCAAAAGAGACGATGACACAAAAAGAAGCAGCCCTGGTCTAACAAAAACAGCCATATATCTTTATGCTGTAATGCTAAAATACTAAGATTTTAAACCACCTTACCCCCCCATCCCCACCACCACCACCACCACCACCACCACCGCCACACCCACACACCCACACACACACACACATACACAAACATACATACACATACACACACACACACACACACACACACTCACTCACTCACTCACTCTGATAAAAATAAGATTTTTAGTACCTTTGCCAAGCTAAATCCTCCTCTAGAAATATGTTGCGGCTTGCTTTTCTACTACCAACAGGTGTTCGTGGTTCAATGGGATCGAGTATAGAAACGGAGGAGGCAGAATCTGAGAGCGCATTCAGATCCTCCCCAATGGAATTACTATCTGTGGAATGAGCATAACTTAAAGCTATTTTTCGACAATATGTGCAAGCTCGAAGATCCCCTAAAGGAAAAATGAAAAGAATGTAGTTAGACATGGTGCGTAAAAGAATACTTTATATTCTTAGGTTAAGAGCTGATGTCATGAGTTCTACCAATCAGTAAATAGAAAGTCTCAATGAGTTAACATATGAATAAGCAGAGAAGAAAACTTTTAAACATTCAATTAATTTATTACTTTACAAATTTTAAGAACCAATATTCAGGTATATAAACTACCTATCTCAATACTTAATCAGGTGCCAGAAAGACATAGTTCAAAGAATGCTAAAGCTTCAAGAGGATAAAAGGCCACATTGAAAAGGATATGTTAAGACCAAAAAGCAAGCTTTTAACAAGGTTAAGTAAGCAACGCAATACAAAGAAAAGATATGGCCCTAGGCTACAAGTAGAGGGGAAAAAATATGTTATTAGGCCCTGAAAAGGGGCTTCTTGTCTAGTGTACCATAAATGAAAGTGCTAAAAAACAGATGGAACTTCAGTCAGAATGTAGAAACATTTCTTGTGACAGTCACTGACTCATCAGGAAACACAATTATAAAAAAGGGTAAAATGTCCACTTCCTAATTCAGCAAACCCAGAGGAATCTGCTGGTCCAGTCGGCTCTCCAGTGCATCTGAACTACAAAACAGTACATGTAAGCTGACAAAAGAGAAAGTAGAACAGAGGAGAGAACAGATTGCTTCTGTCTCTTATCAATCCTCCACACAAGAGTCAAAGCAATGTTCCTCAAGTATGGATCTAACCATGCTCTTCTGCTCCATGAGCCCCAGTGACTCTCTTGCCTCCAAGATGAACTTCTCTTAAGTATCCAGTCTACCTTTCTCAGCTTCCTGGATTCTTGGATGTTCCTCAGAAATGGGTATTCATTCCACCATCCATTTCCATGTTTTGGTACAGAATGTTCTCTCTTCTGACCTCTACCTCTTGGAATCCCTACTTTCAAAGCTCAGCTCACGTACCACTTTCTAAATGAGGGTAGTCCTCATTTCCTCAGCTATAAGACCCTCTCCCCAGAACTGACCTAGTATAAATATTTGCTTTATACACACTTAGGTGTATACAAGCTGCTTCCTCCATTTCTGTCTTTGTATCCCTAGCCCTTAGCATAGAATAGGTGTGCATTTGATAGTCCAGATGTGAACCAAAAGGGAAAGGTTTTTTTATCCACTGTACTGCCCCCTAAAAAAGTATCACAGATGAATGTGTTTTTATAGTGGGTACTAACACCTCACGCATCAGGTGGAATTACTTCCAAGACCAAACTTAGCAGGATACATACTATTTTCCTCATGTGACAAGTCTGCAAAGCATGCCTGCCAAGCACACCTGCCTTAACTCTTGCTTCAGCTCCCTTTGCTCAGCTCAGTGTTAGCATGCTCTACATTTGAAGATGTTTCACTAACACTTTGAGATGCCACTGAATAGAGCAGAAATTGGCAGCTATGGCTTTCCTAAGCCACAGCAAACCAAACCCCTGAAATGCCAGAATTCACAGCTCACCCCTGGCACTACCTCACTGTGTGACCTTGGGAAAGTCACTTACCCTCTATGTGCTGGAAGTACCTCCCTCAAATCTGCCTCCATGGAGTGAGGTTCCATACTAGTAATACAATCACAAATTCTTTGCAAAGTCACATATATTCTGAAGAAATGGATCGCATACTTCAAACGAACAGTATGCTTTTCCTAATTCCCCACAGTTGTTAGTGCCTCTCCCCCAAAATTACCAACAGAATGTAAGCTCTTCTCCCCCAAAAAGTCATGCTGTTTCCCATAATAAAATATAAGCTGCTTGAGGGCAACTTATGGTTTTTGGGTTAGAAAGTTTTTATTACAAAATGTGATTTTTGCTACAGACAAGGAGACCATAACTTCTGGTGTGTGATGAACTTCACGGTGGGATTTACTGATATGTCATTAAGCAGAAATATCCAAGAATAAGATTTGTAAGTTTCTACTCTTCTACCAGAAATACTATGGGAAGATCAAAATAAAATCAATTCTCACAGCAACTGAAGTCATCCCACAAATGTAAATATTTTAAGAATAGTTCTTCAACTAAGTTGCTGATGACAAAAAACTGTGAATCCATAATTTGTTCTCAATCATAATTATAATGAAATTAGCTAATGGCCCTATCTTCACACCCTAAGTCCAGATTCATAAGCTACAAAATATAATAATATAAGCAATATCAACATTTAATCAGCGACAAAAGAAAAATAATTCTTTGGTTTATGTTAAAATGAGAAAAAAGAAGCATGAGGTAGTACATCATTCCTTCCTTCAAATATTTCTGAGCACCTAATGTATAGGATGCACTAAAAATAAGAAACACAAACACAGCTTAAGATTCCCAAAGACACTGATTAAAACCCATCTTCAATGAGAGTAAGATAACATCAGGAGAAAGAGTCATTATTTTCTATGTAATAGTTTTATCTTCTTTAGGGAAATAACACTTGAAAGTTTAGAATATTAATATGTACACTTGTTCAATATAATTCATCACCCAATAAAGATTCTTTGATCCTTAATCTATAATACATTAAACTTGCAAAAGCCTATTCTAGCATGAATGAATTAACATAAAAATATCAGGAAATAACTTTTTTTTGTAAAAATTGTACCAGTCTCATCTCAAATTTTTTGCTGTTGAGACATTTCAGTGATGTCTGACTCTTTGTGACCTCATTCAGGTTGTCTAGGTAAACATACTGGAGTGGTTTGGCATTTCCCTCTTCAACTCCTTTTGTAAGTGAAGAAACTGGAGTAAACAGGGTTAAGTGACTTACCCAGGGTCATATGCCCATTAAGTGTCTAAGATGAACCTTCCAGACTTCAGACCCTGAATTTTTTTCACTGTGCCACCTACAAGCCCTTATCTCAAAAAGGTTATTTCTATAAAGCAAGTAATTTGAGGATCAAATGACGTACCTGTTAGTAACAAGCTGAAATAATTTAGAGTTCTTTGAATCTTATGTTGCTAACTTACCTGTTAAATGTTTGGCTCTTTAGTGGGAGGACCATCTTTGTACCTCCCACCCCACTACATAACCACTCTTTTATACAGTACACATCGAAATACTTGCTGAATAAATGAATGTTGGGTTATAGATGGCCTAAAAGTATTCATTATAATAATGTCTACAATTGTCAGACGTGTAGGCTTACCTGTATAGCCCATAAATTTTCCAGGGATTTCCTGATTACAGCATCGACTACAGAAGATCTGACCACATAGCCGGCAATGGTGTCTACGCCTAAAGGTGGTAAACTTCTCACTACAGTCATAACATTCTTTACATTGGCTATCTGGCATCCAGTACTGCTTCAGATCACTATCCTGTAACATATAAGTGATATGTCTGGTTTGGGTTTTGTTTTGCCTTTTTGATCACAGAAAATAAATTTTCAAGGCTCAAGCAATTAAGAAAAAGTATTTACCATCCTAGAAATGTCACAAATCTCCCTCCTCAAAAATATGCATTGGGATCCAAGTGCGCATAGTAGAGTTCTATTAGTAGCCTTGCCATTACTTTAAGGAGCACAATAGCACATGTGAGGCTGTGATCTAAAGTTGCTTTCCCTGGAACTGCATTTGCCAAGAATCAAGGATGGTTCTTGATCAAGTATCTTAACCTGCTCAGTTTCATGCAGATTACTAAATGTGAAAAATTAAGAACCAGTTTCCATATACAATATTACTACTATTTTTAAACACTTGTATCCAAATTCAGTATCTGCCATAGGGGGAAGATACAAAAAGAAACCTCTAATGTAAAATAATGCAGTACTGTTTAAAGCTTCTGGTTAATATTCTAGAAAGACTCACTGCATAAAACAGTCAAGTGCTTTTCTTACACAGAAAACACACAATTACTGATACTAACATACAGCCAGTTCATTTTTACTCATACCACTGAAGTCTGAATGTTCTAGATAGTAAAGGGTAGTTTGTAACACACCAAGACACAAGTTCTATAATCTCTGCTCTTTTCTATCTTTACAATAAAGCACCGGAAAACTGCTAAAACTTGGCCCATTTAACTCAATTCCCTTAAATTGGTATCTAGGCAAGTGTCCATGGCAACTAAGAGCATTGTCAAAACACAGCCAGGAAAAAAGGGTACATGACATTAATGCCACCAGGAGTCATGACCATGTTTCTCAACCATCTTTTTGAAAACCCTATCATTGGGGTCCATGAACTATTTTTTTAATACATGAATAACTGAATTTCAATATAATTACTTTCCTTTATAATCCCACATATTTTATTTTAGGCATTTAAAAACATTATTTTGAAAAGAGGTCCATAGGCTTTACAAGACAGTTAAAGGGGTTCAGGACACAAAAAAAGTGAAGAATTTCTAAAGTCACATGCTACCTCTATAATCTGGGGCAAGTTATTTAAGTAAAAGAGGCCTCAGTTTCCCATGTGTAAAACCAGGGGTTTGAATAACATAACTTCTGAGATCCTAAGGTTCTGAAGCAATCACAGATCCTTCACAGTGAAATTTGTTGTTGCTACTCAGATGTTTTGGTGGTGTCCAACCTCTTGTGGCAAACATACTAGAGCAGTTTGCCATTTCCTTCTCCAGTGTATTTTACAGATGAGTAACTAAGGCAAACAGGGTTTAGTGACTTGTCCAGGGTCACAGAGCTAGTAAGTGTCTGTGACCAGATTTTAACTCAGGAAGATGAGTCTTCCTGAGTCCATGCCTAGTGCTATATCCACTTTGCCACCTACCTGCCTCACATAGTCAAATACAGAGCTATAATCTCTCTAGAAAATTCCAGAGTTAGGACCACCTACCTACTCCCCATCCTGACTCTACAGCTCATGATCACTCTTGACAACTCTAGAGTCATAATCCCTCTATATAGTTCTAGAGTTATGATGTCTCCCTCTTTCTATATGACTTCAGAGATGTGAATTTGGATGTCTCTGTGTCTCTGTCTCTCTCTCAATGTGATCTCTCTGATATCTCTAGAGCTATGATCATAAACTCTCTAGACTCTGTAGAGATCTCTCATCTCTACAGGTGACTATATAATCTCTCTAGACCACTCTGAAGTCGTGATCCTATAAACAGTTAAAGATCCACAAAAGCCAGCATTGAGATACAAGCAGAAGAAATATGAAAGAGAATCTCTGACAATGAAGATCTTATAATTTATCTGGGAAAGTCAGAAGTAACATCCAAGAAACAAAAGTGAAAAATAAAAGACATTACATATAAAAATCATAAACACTTGCACAATATTTCCAACACTGTGAAGCACTTTAATTTAGACTACCTAATTTGAGTCTCCCAACAACCCTGTGAGGTATGTATTAGCAGTATTATGCCCTTTCTACAGATGAGGAAACTAAGACTCAAGAAAGTGACTTGCTCATGGTCATAGAGTGAGTCAAGCATTAGAGGCAGGATCTAAAGTCAGGTCTTCCTGAATCCAAGTCTAATACTCTATCCAGTAGACCATATTATTTCTCCAAAAGCACAAATTTCATGGTACAAACTCTAAATTGAGAGTTGAAAAGAAAGAAAAATCAACAAACACTTGAGTAGGCAAGGTCAGTTTCATGAAGAGAGGGGCATTAGTTGGACCTTAAAACATGCACCAGATAAATAGAGAAGACAGGCCATTCTGGTCACAAGAAAAACAAGGTACTACCTTAGATGATGAAAAAAATTGGATGATATAGAAGAGTAATTATGTCCAGGTTCACTGCCCTTGCTTCTTCACTGACTCTAAGGATTTCCAGTTTTTTCCATTACCCTTAGTTCCTACCTGTCTTCTTAGGCTGACATTTACTCCCTATACTGCTTCCTTCACACTGGATTCAAGAAGCTTTGAGTTCAAATCCTGCATCAGACTCTGCCCAACTGGATGACTCTGGGCAAGTCAGCCTCAGTTTCCTCATCTGTAAAATGGAGATAACATCACCTGCCTCCCAGAGTTGCTATTGTTGCTCATTCTTTTTTCAAAGAGAACCAGTGACATCACTGTGATGTCTCAAACTGAACATGAGTTGGATTTAAGTGGGGCAGAGCTGCACAAAGTCCTCAGCCTCATTCATCCTCAGAGTCATCAAAGTCCAATGGCAAGACAAAAGTCAGAACTGCTGATGGCCCTGACATCTATGTTGTCGGACCAAGCTTGAAGTGCTCCACAGCTCCTACTTCAGTCCCCTTCATGGCCACTAGAACAAATTGTTCTCATCTGCCCATTCTGCAAGGAAAGTCTTTACATGCTTGGGACAGACATCCCCCTAACTCATCAACAGGTTGGAAGCCTGTTGGTTATCCTCAATCTGGTTCAGCCCATATCCCAAGATAGTTTTGCCATAGTGTGACTGCTGCACTTGCTTCTTGATTTACTAATAGAAAAATATGTATACCATTTTTTCCTGGTTCAAGAATAAGCCTACCTTATTTGCACTCCCAGAATGAAATTGTTACATTCACATACAAAACAGTACCAGTTTCATATTTAATAAGAAAAATAGAGGATAAAGGATGCCAAAGTCTCTGCCTGCTACTGCTTTAATCTATGAGAAACATTCAGAAAGGGAAAACACATGCCATTTCTCTCCCTGTTCCATTCCTCCCTGTTCAACAGCTTATTCAGGATATTGATAGTAGAGGAACAAACAACATTAATTGCTGAAACAAGCATTAGCATGAATTTTTCTTTCAGATGATATTTATAACATGTTTTTAGTGATTATGGAATTACCCAAACAGCTGCTTATTAAGAGTCCCAAGCTTCTAGACGATACCTGGCTTTTCCCCTCCATGATTTCCTTGAGACGCTTTAATACTGTGCTGAGACTTCGAAGCTGGACAGCTGTTCGAGGATCATGGCCTCCTATGACAGCTTCTGCTTTCCTTCTGGTGTCTGGGAAAGGTTGAAAAGATTATGTTAATTTGGAAACACCTAAGACCCTTTATCAATGCAATGAAAAACCTCCAGCAGACCGATGATGGAGCATGATAACTACCTCTTGACAATAGGGAGATAATCGCCAAACACAGAATGAGACATACAATTTTGGACATGGAAAATGTGTTTTGCTTAACTCTACTTGTTAACAAGGATTGTGTTTTCCTTTTTTGCTGGGGAAGAGAAGAGGAGTAGTGGAAAGAGAAGAAAAAAACAAAACTAGAAAAGGAAGACTGGATTGCTAAAAAAAAGAAATAATACAGTCTAAAGACTCTTTAGAAGGAAACAGAAAAAAGTTTGGAGGAAAACTCAGACAAGCAGGACATCTCTTAAAGTAACAAAATGTTTTCTATTTTTTATATAGCAATATTTTTTGGTGTTTATTAAAATCAGAATTTAAAAATATTAAAACACTGTTAGATTCTTCAGTGTATGTATGCACACAATATATTTCATTTTCAGCGGATATTCATATTAGTGATAAACGTGTCTTTATTTTAAAAAATAAGCTTTTATTTTTTTAAAACGTAGGTTCAGACTAGATTTTATATGGGTAAAACTAGTAAAAAAAATTCTAAGTGTAAAATGTATAGAATAATTTTTAATTTAAAGCTATCTCTGAGAGTAACAGCAATTTACATATTATATAAATAAAGAAAATGTTTTCATAAGGGACTGGGGGCTCTCATACCAAAGGAAACAGAAAATGTTCAACCCAAGGGAGAGATCAGGAAGAAAAAATGGTGCAAAGAACACAGTGTTAAAATGGTTAAAATTCCACTACCAAAATAACAGGGTCACTTAGCATTACTCATAAACAAGCATCCTCAAAAAGAAGATGTTAGATTAAAAAGCAAATATGAACTGTTACCTTATGTTGGAAAGGTAGAATGACAAGATCAAAATCCCATTCCAGGTTAAACCCACTATCCCTTGAACTCTGCTGTAAGTCAAAAATCAGGAAGTCCTTCCTGAACAAACTGATTGTCCATCCCTCCCAAAAGGATATGACATCAAGAATCAGCCACACATCTTCTGTAACTCACCCATACTCCTCTAAAAACCACAATTCCAAAAGAGTCCTAGAAGTTAATATATATCCCCAGAACAGCTCTGATCTAATTTAAATGTCCTCAGGTCTCTGATCACTTAAGATACCTTGCCTCCCTAGCCTGCTGGGTCCATTGTACAGCATTTAAAATAGAATTGGAATACAAAAGAACACTATTGCACTAACTGGACCAGCTGTAAGGTCACTAACTAAAGAAAAGAATGAAGATGAGCATATCTAAAAAATGTGTGAAAGGTTGTAGTTCCTTATTAGACAGCTCCCTTACAGTAACCCACTAACCCACTATTGTATATGTACATCATACACAGTAGAAATTCCTCTTGCAACAAGCCATCTCAAATTCCCTGGGATACTCTACTCTATTTCCATTCCATACTATTTCTACACCATGTTGCCTCCACTTAAGTCTCCTCATCAACACCCTCCCACCAGTACTGGGATTCTCTCTCTGGGTCCTGGGGTTCTGACAGGTAAGCTTTCACTCTTTCTTACCTATAACTAGACCAGCTCACCACTTGCTGGACACTTCTAAATCTTGCTGCCAAATGCATACTCCCTTCACCCACTTTCTTGCTCCCCTTTATATACTATCTTTCTCTCACTAGAACATAAGCTTTTTGAGGGCAGGGGTTTTCCTGCTTGCTTGTATTTACTTAGCACAGTGCCTGGCACATAGTAAATACTTAATTTATTAATACTTATAATACTTAACAAACATATTAATTATAAATATTATTAAATTTAACATTTAATAAATGCGTTAATGTTATGTTATACATCAATAAAATTATAATTATAAATTGTTTAAAACTTATGCTTAATAAATGCTCTATCATCATTTAGTTCTGATAGTGTTTGTCATATGCCTGAAAGTTTGGGGCAAAGGTGGGAAAACAGAAGGTATATATTGTGATCCAAATAGGAAAAGGGATATGTAAATATGAACATGGGGGAAAGCTTGTAAGAGATCTCTTTAAATAATTTTTCCTATACCTCAGCTATACTGACTTGTAAAGAATGACAAAAATCCCAGATTCAATTTCTTCTGAATCACAGGATGACTACTGCAAAGTAGCAGTCTGTGATTTGTGATTTAACAAGTAAGCGAGAGATATAAAAGAAGCTACTGGGATCACAGCGCATTCTCAGGCATACAAAAGTTCCCCTCCTGAAGCCACCTGCATTTGGTCCCTGAGAAGCTCATGTAAGGGGACCACTCCCAAGAAAATGACATGAACCTCACCCCTCTTCCCACTCCCCTGAGGAAAAGGCACAAAAAGGAATGTGGGATTCACTGAAATGCAAAAGACTTAAAAAATTTCCAGTGGACTCTTGAGGTAAAACTCCTTCCACATCCAGAGAAAAAAACTATAGAAATGGATCGCAGACAGAAACAGAACACTTTCTTTTGTATTTTGTTTTGTTTTATTGCTTTTCCCATTCATTTTAATTCTTCTATGCAACATGTATTTAATAGGAATGCATGTGTAGAACCTATATAATATTGTACACCATCTCAGGGAGACGGTGGGAACAGAGGGGGGAATGAGGAGAAAGGGGAAAAGAATCTAAGATATATGGAAGTGATTGTCAAACACTGAAAACAAAATAATTTCATTTAAAAAAAAAAAGAAAAAGGAAATGAATATGTGAGAGCTAAAGAAGAACATGACCTGTCTATGTTCCTAATTAAGAAGAGAGAGGGGAGAACCAACGTCTTCAGGCCCTCTTCCTTTATTAGTTTATTATCTTAAGCATTGATCCAAATCCTTGACAGGGCAGAAGAATCAAGTAAAGATGCAGAAAGAGTGACAACAGGTACAAAGACTGTCTGTGACAGCAGAAATCTAATCTGTTCTGCCACTATGAAAGAAGCAGGAGCAAGGAACGGATAATATAAGGGCAAGGCCTCTTAAGAGAAAGCAACTCATGTCAGAAGTGCCACCAGAGCATTGATGCAGAACTCATGTGTGAAATTAAAACCAACCTGATTTCTTCTGAAGACGCTACAAACTATGAACCACTATAACTCAAGCAAGTAACTCAAAATCAATCAGGAGCTCTCTACATAATATGGACTGAAGTGTAATAAACACTAAACAAAGTTCTTCCAAACTTATGAACTTCATTCATTTTAGACAGCCTCCCTTCAAAATCAAGACTATATAAAGTAGGAAGATAACAAAAAAACAATCTGGGAAAACAATGATTGAAAGAATAACATTTTATCATCATCACACAAAAGGCAGTTCAAGGAAAATCTTTCTTTTACCTAAGACCGCAGATGATCGATGATGTAGATCCTCATTAAGTGGCTTTTTATAGGCTACAGGGGATCTCACAGATTGTGTCCTTGAAGAGTGTTGAGGACTAGACCAACTTCCACTCAGAGATTGCTGATCTCCCTGTCCACCTTCTGGTCTCTCTGTAGAAGAAGACAACCTATCATCATTTGAAAAATCTAAGATATAGTACTGAAGACATAAAGGGAGCTCAAAAAGAAAGGGGAATGAGATAAATTAAATCACCTTTGTTTTAACTTTTTAAATTTTAAACTTCGTTTTAAGCTATTGTATATTAACATATACAAATGCTGACCTCATCATTAAAGACAATTTTTTACATTCTACTAATGTCATTCACATTTCTACAATACTAAATGAACTGAACTTTAAGCCTCATAAATCTTAAAACACTGGCCATCACTCAGATTGACTTAAAAAGAATTTCACATGAAATAGTCACCTGTAAAGCAAAACATTAACTGAGCTCTTTTCTAATTTTGTCTCAGACAAGAAAACTTCGCTTATGTAAACAAGGGCTTTAAAAACTGTCATAATGGTAATCCATCACGGATGAACTTCAATCTAAAAGATTTATTCAGCAATATACTTGGAACTTCCTTAGTATTTTTTTTTAAAAAAAGCTTTCCTTTAATTACTACCTTTGAACACATCTTTATTCCTTTACTGCTTCAATTAGAATTTGGTGGCTATTTCTCAAGAAGAGAGGGAAAAAAAGGATGGAGGAGGGGAAGAGAGGAAAAGGGAAGAGAAGAGAAAAAGCATACAAGCAAATGCCTGTCCTACAAACTTAAAAACTAAGAGAAGCAACCTCTGAGGTGAGAAAAAGGCATTTAGGATGAAAAAAAAAACATCAAGTACTGATATTTTTTTTTTACAGATTTCCTTTTAGTACTTAGGTTTTCAGTTCAGATCCTCATATACCCAAGGACATTTAAGTTCTACTGTGGGAGATTTAATTGATGATGCCACCTTTTCTTTACTAAGCAGTTTTTCCTTATTGGCAGTTGAAGGGTTAAAGCCGCTGCCTTGTTGATATCTCAAGAGGGCATGTAAAAGCAATGCTGAAGAAAGGAACTTCAGATTTCCTTCATCAGAGATGTGGGTTCCTTGACCTTCAAAATCTAAAGTTTTACCTTTACTAAATCGAAAAAGATTTACAAAAGAGCTATAAGCTGTTTTAAAAGGAGGTTCATCCTGATCTGGAGTCAAAGGTTTGAAGTGCGTGAGATGAGAGGGACTAGTAGGAGATCGAGGCAGATCACTAGAGGAATCCAATGTTGGTGACGTCTTGTCATCTGTGGCCATTTCATGTGTCTGAGAAAAGAAAGACAAAACGGAAACTTTAAGATATCTTAGAAGCCAGAGTCAGCAACAAACAGGTTAATAACTAACCTCGGGAAAATTCACACATATGAAAATAGATTTCTGATTCATAAAAAAGAGGATCTTAACTAAACTGTACTCATACAACTAACTAGCCTCGGACTGAAATGATGCTACATGTGGCTTTCAAAATGACAAAAACATTCCTTCCAGAGCAAGTACCAAATGGCAGTACATTAAAAAACTGGAAATGAAGCTAAAATGACAATTCTGCTTCTTAATAATGAAATAAAAACAAGAGCAAACAACTTATATGGATTCAATTTTAGGGTATTTAAGAAAAAGAAGTGATTTCATGACCCTCTCTGGTAGTCTAGTAAAATCTATAGATCCCTTCTCAGAATTTTTTTTAATGCATAAAATAAAATACATAAGGGAAATCAACAATAGTTATAAAAATACTTTTTTTAAAGTCATAAAACCTACATTAATAACCCCTGTCTCAGAGAGGTATCTATGGCACTGAGAGATGAAATAACTTTGTCCAAGTCCCAGGGTCAATTACATGCTAGAGATGGACTTGAACCCTTGTTCTTCACTCCAAGATCAGCATCTGATCCATCAAACTTGCCTCATACACTTTTCATCATCTTATTTTTTAAACTTTTTCCCTTAACATTACTTATGGAGAAAGTAGTCATCCCTTAGTAATACTACCTAGACAATGCAATGAGATAGTATGCTTGCCTCAAGCTAAGCTCTGAAAGGGATACCAGAGATTATAGTGAACTACTGTCATTTTACACATGAAGAAACTGAGGTCCAGTGAGATAAAATTATTTAACTAAGATTAAATAAGCAGCAAAGATGAAGTTTAGACCAAGCTCTTCAGACTCCAATCCTATGCAGGTTCTACTACACCAATCCTTTTTTTTTTTAAAGAAATCAATTTAGGGAGTGGGGAATTTTCTTAAGGGATTTTCAGTCATCTACGAGGGAAAAAAATTTTTTAAATAGTTCAATTATACTAATAGACTCAACAAAGTTTCTGCTTCTCTCTGAACTGTTTCAAGAGTATAATGAAAATGCTACATTGATTTGGATATTTTTGTTTCCCTACATGCCATCTACATAGGAAAGATATGGCCATTAATACTTAATTTAATATTAACAGAATGAACTTAACAAATAATACTTTGTGCCTCAATTTCCTCATTTCTAAAACAGAAGAGTTGAACTAGGTATCAAAAGCGCCTTCCATCCAACACTAACATTCTATAACTTTATGATTTTTACCTTTGCTTTGTATAGTGCTGTAAACTTTTCAAAATCCTACATATTACCATCTCATCTTATCCTCTCAACAACCCTAGGAGATATATGGGCATTACCCTGTTATCGTTAAGGTCAGTCCAGCAAAGGTTAAATAACTTGTCTGTGGTCATATTGCTAACTGGTGAAATGGAAGTCAAATTTTATCAGGTTTTTCACATTAGACCAAGATCCATGACTCTAGAGATGTCCAACTTTAACTTATCTGAACACTAGTATTCCAAGCCAAGAATCCTCTTGAATAAAATAAGCCCAAATTGTGAGAAAGAGCTTAATACTAGTGATTTAGGCATAATTTTAACATCCAGTAGTCTCCTATTTTAGCAACTCACTAAAATAAAGTATTCGTGGAGTGGAGAGGCAGGTGAGGGGTAACTAGGCACTGACTTTGACAAGCAAGGAAGTTACTTTGCTACAAATTTAAGAACTTTGGATACTAAAATGAGTAAGCCTTGAAAATATTCACACATATCTACTCTTACCTCTCAACCTAAGGCAACTAGGCTAAAATGTTCTCAGGGAGCAGCTCTTAAAAGCCAGAAAATGGGATAAGATAGGTGACTGGCACTACTGTTGAAAATCACCCTTTACAGTTCAATGGGTACAAATCACAATAAAACAGGGTTTATTTAATAACCTTTACAGCATTCTTCCAGATGGTACTGGTATACTTCTATTAGATCATCCTTACTTTAGGGGGCCTATTTTTCCTATGTAAATGAAAGTTTTTATTATGTCAATTTGGAAATAAAAATAACTATTAAAATGCTGGGCAAAATGCTCCAACACAACTGTAATCAAATAGTGTTAAACCTAAGTATGTGGAATGCTTCCAAAGTTCTTGGTGAAAAAAACTGTCTTTCAAAGCAAGAGACTTTTTTCAAGTTAACAGTTCCTTATGAAACACAGACTAATTCTTTCTTTAAAAGTCATTTCTTAGAAGTACTGCACTATATACCGAAACAACTGATGAGTTTATCATCAATGCTTAACCCTTTCCCACTTCAAAAAAGCCTAACTGTACATATACAAAACTAATCAGGGCCCTAACCAGGAAGTAAGTGCAACAGACCCCGGCAGGATGTTTTTAGAAGATGAAAGAAATTTCGCATAAACCTCCCAGTGCTTTCTTAGTACATTCCAGATAACCAAACAGTAACTATTCAGTAGAACCTCTCTCATCAAGAAAGCAGAACATTTTAAAGATCTTTCATTTGTTTTTGACAGATGAGTTGCTGAAGTGGAAAAACTAAAGTGTAATGGGAGGAAAAAAAAAAACTGCCAGTCACTCCCATTATAAAGGAGTATTGGGCAGAAACTGGAGTATGGGGTGCCATAAAGAAGATCCCTATTATCTCTTTCTAGGCCTTGACCTATTCACCCCTTTCAACAAATAATAGTAAACAAGAGGCAGCTAAGAATAGCTTTTAAAATACAGTAGTTTGGGTGTATTTCAGGTGCTATTTTATTTTTTTTTTAAGTTTATTTTCAAGTACCAAGAAATAAACTTCAAAGAACTTGGAAATAAGCAAATGTATTTTTTATTTAATCTCTGTACATCTTATGCTAACACCCCCATTATAGATTAATGTGTTTACTATAATCTTAAGAACTCTGGATACACAGAACCGCTCAGACTTGGAAATAGTCACACATCCATCCACAGAAACCTAGTAGCCCAAGGTAACCGTGATAAACAGGTTTCTTAAAGTAACATTCCGGCATTTCTCACATTGTGCGTGAATACTTTACAAATTGGACAATTTTTAATTTTATTTCGGTAGAAGATCGTAATTTCTACCCCCTTTCCTCAGATCATATAATGCTTTTCCCTTCATTGAACAGTTTTCAAGTTAAAGTTAAAACCGCCAATTAGGAAGGATAAAAAGGAAAACTTGGTAACAGGTTATCCAGGAAACCTGAAGGGGTTTTGAGGGAGCAGGGGATTAAAAAAAAAAACAAACCAAAATCCCAAGTAAACGCAAGAGAAAGCTCCACTTCTGCAACCCCCAAACTTTCCTTCTGATTCCAGCTCTCTACGGAGGAACCAAGGGGCCACCCGCACCCCTCCTCCTCCTACAACAAGAGGTCTCGGTGCGGGAGGGAGTACCCCGGAGAAAAAGCAATGGGCATCGCAGCCCTGGCACAGAGGAGGTCGGGAGAGCAGCGGAAAGAAAACTTCCCCAAAAGAAACGGGCGGCAGGAGACCCCCTGCCGGGAGCAGAGGCCGGGGGCAGGGAGAGGAGCCAGGGACCTGTCATTCTCCCTTCCCATCAGCTCCCTGCCCCCTCCCTCCATCCCCGCCCGCCCCGACGCGGCACATGACCCGGAGTCAGCCCAGAGTCCTCGGCCGCCTCCCCGCGCCCCGCCGCCTCGCGGGCGCGCGACCTCTCCGGGACGCCCCCTCCGGCAGGGGGATCCACCACCCCCGGCTCACCTTCTCCCCCGCTCCCCGCTCCCCGCAGCGGTCCGCTCCCCTCCCCCCTCCCCTGCGCCTCCCCTCCCCCACGCCCATCACACGGCCACCACCACCCCCTCCCAGTCCCTCAATTTAACGCGCGCGGGGGGGAGGGCAGTAACGCAGCACCGAGGGATGCAGGAGCCCGCGGCGGCGACCGGCGACCGTGGCAGGAAGCAGCGCTTACATGGTTGAGGCGGCTTCTGGCTTCCCCCCCCCGTCCCGCCCCCTCTACTGGCCCCTCCTCCTCCCCCAATCCGCTTCCTGTCCCCGGAGCACGACCCTGTCCCGCCTCTCCGGCGGCTTTGCCCGCCCCCCACGCCCCAGACTCAACGAGAGGAGCGGGAGCGCCAGGAACAGGCATCCACAATCTATCCGTCAAGCGAGCGGGAGAAGAGACTTGCTGCAGGACGCATGCGCCCTCCGATAGCTATAGCTCACGTACGTGGGGGAGGGTTCGCTTGTACGTAAGCGCTCCGGAACAGGGCTTTTACCGTAATTATACGAGCCCGTGGGCCTGAGAATATTTCTGTACCAAGTATTTTTGCTGACGTTGTAGTCAGCTGAGATTGTGAAAGGCTCGACCACAGGAATAGCTATAATTATAACTAGTATTTGCATAATGCTTCTTTACAAAAACCCTTTATGGAAAGCCCAGGTTTTCTCCTTTGGTCGTAGATAAAGAGGTAGAAGGGGCCCCAGAAACCCTTTAATCCAATGACTTCGAAATTGGAGGGGTTGGGTTTTTGCGGGGGGGGGTTTTGCAATTAAGCAAACGGTCCGCGTTGCTGCTGAGAAGGGCAGTATTTCAAACAAAGTCCTCCAAATCCAGCATCCTTTCCCTGCCCCAGGAACGCCTTATAACGAAGGTTCTGGGTCGCCTGTCCCCGCAGCTCAGTCTTCTTAATTGCCCGGAGATTCCCCCCTTGCAGAGGGACGGCAGCGCCTTCTGCACAAAGGGACTCGCTTTCACTCCGTCCCTAGCGTTCCTCCACGAAGGACCTAACGAGCATTAGCATCTATCGGGTGTCAAGCCCTGGAAACTCCGGGAAGACAACAATAAAACGTGTCACACAGCGCCCGTCCTCATAGCGCTTACACTCTCTTAGGAGAGATAAAATATACCTACATACGTGTCTGTCTATACCTCCTTCCTTATATCTGCGGCGATCTGTCCTGTACGCACACACACACACGCACACACACACACGCACACACTACCTACATATAGGTGTGTGTGTGTGTATACATATAGATATATATGTACAAATACAAGTGCATCTATAGAAATATATGTGTGTATTTAAAGGACGTGTACACATATGTATATATGAAAGGGGACCACATTTGGGGAAAGACAGGAAGCAAACCTAAAGTGTAACAGGGCTATGTCTTGTCCATTCCAGTTTATGTAACGTAGAGACACTAAGATGCTTAGGTACCCGGGACCTCTCTACATTCTCCCACCCTGGGGGTTGGGAACAGTCTCTTTCTCATTTGCTGAAAAGCTGCAACAAGCTATGACTTTTAACCAGACTGAGCGTCTGTCTCGTTGTTATTTCTTGTTCCTTCTATGTAAGTAATTCTCTTCCTTTATAATTAAATTCCATTCACCATGCATTTTTATCATCAAGCATAATATTGTTTAAATATTAATGTGTGATTAAGTGATACTCTGCTTTACTCTGCCCTGGCCAGACCAGATCTGAAGTATCTGGTTCAATTCTGGGCACCCTATTTTAAGAAGAGTATTGTAAAGTTGGAAGATGAGGAAGATAAATGGTAAGAAAATTGGAGATTATGTCACACAAATACGAGGATGAAGGCGCTAAAAACTTTGGGGTATGGAGAAGAGAAATCTTACGGAGAATGTGATAACTGTCTTCAAGTGTTTTTTTAAAAATCTGTCAAAGAAGAAGAGTGATTAGATTCAGTCTTCTGTGCTCAAAAGCAAAGGAGGGATAGGAGCAGTGGATATACATATCAGAGGGACAAGATTCAAAGCTAATACAAAGCTAATCAACTGGAGCTGTCCAAAAGTAGAATTGGCTGTAATAGGAGGTAATGGGATTCATCTCATTAAAACTTTACAGGGAGAGAATAGATGATCACTTATTAGGACTCTAGAGATATATACACATATAGGTTGAAAACTCTTAAGTTTTCTCAAACTTTGAGGTTCTGTAATTATTTATGAGTCTCTGCATTGACTTGTTAACAGTAGCCTACCCTCACAATGGCAGATCTGAATTTTCAGAGAAGAACCACTACTACCTTAGTACACTCCAACTATCTCAGGGTCCTAAGGGTAACACGATTTCAGGAGATACACTCTACTTATTCATGACTAAAGCTCTTGAGCCTTTCCCCTCCACTTCAGTGTAATTCTTATTTATATAAATCATCTGCTCACAATGATAACAATTAAATATAATCATTTATTAATAATAAAACAAAGGCAAACATAAACATTACAGCAAAGCAAATGTAGCCTATACGATATAATCAATTCATCATAGTCCACAAATAAATATTACTCACCAAAGACCTTTTTAGGGATCATGCTTTCCCATCAATGTACTTGGTATCTGAGGTTATGGTGGTGGTGGTGATGGTGGTGGTATCTGGGGAAGGAGGAGTAAGGTGGGAATACTATTCTAAAAACCTGAAAGCAAAGTACATGAGAAAGGAAATGCATGTGTTCAGGCTAACTCCCAGCTCTCATCTATAAGACTGAAGGTCATTGATCCTTTCAGGAAAATCTGTACCACACAAGGAGACTTCTCTATTAATTGTTCTTCCTCTGGTGCCTACCATTCTCCTACTAGGCAAATACTCTTCAACTCTCAAACTAATGAAGTTTTTAATAAACAAAAGAAGAAATAAATCAATTACATTCTTCTCTACCTTATATTCTTCCCAAAATAATTACTTCTTTATGTGAAAATACTTTTTTCTGCTCTTTCTAACAACCAGATCTTATATTAAAGGGGGAGAGGGGCTGCAGTTTATTAAGTTCTCATGATCCTTTCCTTCTGAGAAACTATAACACAGTATACAAATAAGTATAGAATGTGCTTCTATCACAGGCATTTTCCCTTTCGACTAAGTTCCTCCTTTGGTTAGGCTTGAAAACCAGTGACTGGGCACCCTGTGGCTGTCTTGATAAGGCAACAGGATTAATAAAAAGAAATGGGGCAGAGGTCAGGGAGAAAATGTGGTATCCCTCTAGAGCTCAGCTTTATGAAACATTTCATTCAAAAGTTTTTCCATTCAATTAAAACTCACAGTTACTTTTCATTTTAATTGTAAAAAGTCAAGTTTAAATTTGGTCTGCCACTTGGGATTTGTTGAATTAGTAAAGTTAATTAAAATACTGTTTATCATGAATGGGAAAATGTCCTCCCCCTCCCCAGATATTACCGAAATTACACTGCATATATTTTGTTCTTATTTATCTTTGTGTATGTTGTTGTTCACACACACACACACACACACACACACACCAAGCTCCATAATGGTAAAGACTTTAATTTTTTTTATATTTTAGCCCCATTACCTAGCATAGTCCCTGGCAAGGAGGAAGGAAGGAAGGAAGGAAGGAAGGAAGGAAGGAAGGAAGGAAGGAAGAGAAGAAGAGAGAGGGAAGGATGAGGGAAGGGAGGGAGGAAAAGAAAAACTACCTTGTTGAAACTCTCCTACTGGATTAAAATATAGGCAGATGCCACTGCTGATGTAGTGTGGTGACCTTTAAAGAATTCTGGAGAAAAAGACACTTTCAGGATGAATAGATTACTACGGTAATCAAAACTGGTCATGTGGACAAAATACAATCAGCTTTGTTTATTTTTTTATTTTTCTTAAGTGCTTAACTTTGATGAGAAATTTTAAATATGTACAGTTCACACCTAGCATTTCAGTTAGAAGTATCCATGTAGATCATTTAGTCCAACCATTGATACAGACCAGAGACTCAAAAAGATGAAGTGTTTTGCCAAGATTACCCTAATAATCAGTAGAAATCACCTTGATTCCCATCTCATTTTACTACCTCAATATCATAATTAGCCAGTTCTCATTTTGAATGACTTTTTTTCTTCAGTGAGGTTTTGTACCTCTTGCCATTTATCCAATTCTGATTATTAAGGAATTATTTTCTTTAATATTTTTGTACCTCTTTTCCAAAGCTATTATCGTTTTACATTTTTCTTGTACAATGCTTATTTCTTTTCCTGATTTTTCCTCTGCCACTCTTATTTGATGTTTAAAATAAAATTTTGGTCTTTTTTTTTATCTCATTCATTAGCTCTTACAGGAATTCTTGTTGGTCTTATTTCCAATCTGCATTTTCTTTTGAGGATTTGCTTGTAGAGATTTTTCAAGGCATTATCTTCTTCTGAGTTTGTGTCTTTAGCTTCTTTGTCAGCATTGTAGTTTTTATGGTCAGGTTTGTTGTTGTTGTTCTTGTTATTTTCTCATTTTTCCAGTCTATTTTTTTACTTTGGACTTTTCTGGACTTTGGACTGTAAGTTTTTGATGCTTCCAAAGTGTTATGATATAGAGAGTGATCTGGTCACTGCTTTGTTTGTTGTGCTCTGGTCCTTACCCAGATAGGGGTCTTGCTCCCTCATAATTACACCTGCTCCTCTCTGACTTGGAACTTTGACTGGGAACAAGTTAATGGGCGAAGGAGCTGCCAAACAGCACACAGTCCTGCACCCTATGCTAGCACCAAGATGCTCTGAAATCTCTTTCTAACCAGGTGTTGGGTCCCTTTACTGTCCCTTTGCTCTGAGCATTCTTGGTGCTACTGCCATAGAGCAGCTACTGCTACTTCCACTTTCACCATGCTATGTTCCCAGTCAACCCCAACCCATGCATCTGAAGACGCACACCCCCATCAGCTTGAAAAATGATGCACTATAATTTTTTGTTGGTTATCCTACCCAGAATTATATTGGGAAAGTTCAGAAAAAGTGCTCACTTTACTCTGCCATCCTGGCTCCACTCTGCCCCCACCCTCACATCATGCCAAACATGGGACATTCCACCACATTGTCTAATTCTTACTGATAACCCTGACCAAAGAAGCTAGCCACCCCCATTGGAATTGATCAAGGCATCTTCAATTCAAATAAATCCTCACAACTGAAGAGAAGTCACAATCACCAAAATTAATACAATTATTAATAGTTGTCTTTGACATTTACTTAAATTTATTCCTTTGTCCTGACAGATTATTTCATAATTAACAAGACTGATATATACAAAAACTAAAACGAATTTATATATGTATATATATATACATATATATATATATATATATATATGTATATATATATACATATATATATATATATATATATGTATATATATATATATATATATATATATTTGTAAGTTGGAGGGTGCCTTCTCCCCCATCTACAAGAGAGCTTCGCTGGCTCAGGTAGTTTTCTATTATGAAGAAGCAAATGTGCTTTACGTAGGACCCCAAGGACAAAAGAGATGTAGGTGTCATCAGTGACTAGATGTCTCCTAAGGGTATGATCTGGAAGTTACTCAAAGTGCAATCTCTGCATAAGCCACTATGTGGCACCCTGAACTCAAGCTGAACTGAACTGACCTTACCTGAACAGCCTAGTCCTCTTTTGGTCAGTCTTCCCCCTGCACAAGCAAAGCCTAGTCAGGATCTGTGTGCATGCTCTGGTCAGCCCTCCTACCCTCCCGCTAAGTGTCTCTCTCCACCCCCACCCCACACCCCCAGGTTACTCTCTGCTCCATCTAGGGTTTAAAATGGAAATTGATTACTGTATGATATTTCACAAATTGGTCGCTGTTGGCTCTTACTTGCCCCCAGCCTCGTGAACATTCTCATGTCCTTCCCAATGTCTGGTGGCCCAAAGGAAAATAAGCTTGTATCACATTCAAATAAATGAAATAGGAACTCAAAAGATATTCAAAAGCCACTGGCAAGTATTCTCAAGAAAGCTTTTAAGGAAGTTCATTCTCTTGCTATTCCTTCAAAGTCCATGGTAGAGAAGGGCTTTTTAAGTCAATTGTCAAGTCAGAGGATTCCAGATCAGCAGTCACCTAAATCTTTGTCCAATGGCAGCCACTTATATTCTCCCAGCGCCCCCATCTCATTTTGACATGATGTCCCACCTTTTAAAAAACAGAGACCTAGACCTAGGAGCTAGAAAGGACCTCAGAGGTGATTCAATCCAACACCTTCATTTTGTTAAGAAATTTGCTCATTAGTAGACTATTTTCTCTTGTGTTATGTTTTATTTTGTTTTTTCTAATGGTTTCTTTCATTCGTTATAATTCTTCTGTGCAACATGACTAATGTGAAAATGTGTTTAATAAGAATGTATGTGTAGAACCCAGATAAAATTGCGTACTGTCTCGGGGAGGGAGAGGAAGATATTTAAGACTTATAGAAGAGATTGTTGAAAACTGAAAACAAATTAATTAAAGAAAAAAATGAAATTTGCTCATTGTCACATACCAGAGGTGGGATTTAAACCCCAATTTCTTGACTCTAGAGGTAATTTACCTTACATTGTATTAAGCTGCCAGATTTCCATATGGGCTTTTGGGAACTCTGGGCTTTCCCCATCCAAGATGGAGAAACAGAGACAGAAACACACAAAGAAGTAGAGAGGAAGTCTTCCACCCAGGGCTTCTTAAACTTTTTCCACTCACAACCCACAGTTTAAGAAGCACTGCCCAAGTGATAGGGCTGTCCAACTCTTTTAGCTATAAGTTTCAAAGGTCTTATTGTCTCCTGCATGCATTACTCTAGGTGATATCCTGGCATGCCTATTGTAAAATAATCCACTCCCTGAAGTTTAAATATCCCACTAAGCTAAATAATCAATATCCTTTTGACAGTTTGTTTAATTGATTATTCCTGGCATTATACTCCATGAGTCTGTCCTTTTAAGGTCTACGGTCCATCTGAAAAAAATACAGAAAGACCCAAAGGGAAAAATAAGCCTGACTACTCGAGTGTTTCCTCTGCAAAATTTTTTATTTCAGTAGCAAGAACTAAAAAGCTGCTTTCCTCCTTAGAGTACATCCCTTCAATCATTCCCCCTCCCTAGGCGTCTAGCCTTCTGGCAAAAACCTCTGTCAGCATTACACACACACACACACACACACACACACACACACACACACACACACGACTGCTGTCACCTCCCAAAACAAAATATTATGGAAATCCAACAAACTGCTAGTTTGCTGCAGTTATTTTCTGGCAGTTCTTAGACACTGAACATACTCACATCTGTCTCGTCACTGAATGGCCACAGACAGTTCACTAATCTTGAAGGGACAATTGGTGGCCCTTCAAGGTAAGGGGCCTAAACCAGTCAAAAAAAAAAGCCCTCACTTATCTAGTAGAGAAACAACTAAAAGACGAGAAACTAGTTCAATCCTGTTTCATCTAGTCAAAGTCAGGCTTCTGGGTCACAGCGTAAACACACACCTACATGACCGTTGCTGTTACACAATGAAACCCCATCAATACTATTATTTGTTAGAAGAAATATGCACACAACTATACAGCACTCAGTACATAGAATGTAAGATCCAGCTAAGGGGGTAGTGGGAGGAGCAGGGGAGAAAGAGTGAGATTTGTTTTTTTTTTTCCTATATTGGTTCTGTCTTTTCAGTAAATTCAGTAATTCCTTTCTTTGTAAAAGCTAATTGATATTAAATTGATAGCAGGGGCACTACTATAAATGATATTGAGAAAACATTAACTAGAAATTGATATGGGGGGATAGAATGAACTAGGGGCTCAGACTGATACTCTTATGAAAACCCCCAACCCATCCACTTATCATGGGTTCCTCCCTAGAGCCCTGAAAGGGGAGGTGTAACCAATCACTCTTAGGAGACTTGATCAGTAGTCTGAGTAGGTGGAATAAGGACCCCCAGACTTCATATAGGAGATTGAGTCAGAGTACATTTAGTAGTAGCCCTTAAAAAAATCAAGTCGGCATGAGATAAAATTCAAAATATGATATACTTTATATACCCCCTTTATAGCTCCAAAAGCATTTTATTAAGTTACAGTCATAAATTTTTTAAAAATATATTATGATTAACTCAAAACTCACATACTCAAGTAGATGTCTGATCTCATAGATTTGAATGTTCCTTCCAACAATGAAGACTTTAATCTATCTATACCAAGCATCCTGTGTAACTCTTATTTATGACCTCCCATAAATTTCCCACTTTGGATCTAGCTACTGAGAGGTCCTTACTCCCTTTCTCTTCATACAGTTTTTGCTTAGAGCATAACGATTTAGCAGCTAAGTGGTTCAGTGCCAGTAGTCAGGGAAGTCCTGAATTCAAATTCAACCTCAGATGTTTAATAACTGTAACCGTGGGCATATCACTTGTTTGCTTCAGTTTCTTCAACTGTAAAATGGGGTAACAACACCTGTCTCACAGGTCTGTTGTGAGGATCAAATGAGATAACAGGTGAAAATAATTATTTAAAAATAAATTGTTGATTTTACTTTTTAAGAGTTTTTTTGTCTTTATTACAAATAAAGTTATAAAAGTGGGGTTTTTTTGTATTTTTGTGAGGTAATCAGGGTTATATGACTTGCCTAGCATCACACACTGCTGGTAAATGTGAATTATCAGAGGCTGGATTTGAACTCAGGTCCTCCTGACTCCAGGGCCGGCACTTTATCCACTGTGCCACTTAGATGCCCCAAGTTTCTTGAATCTTGTTTCTGTAAATTTTTATCAGCTTATGAAAAGCATACCAAAAAAACCAAGAGATCAGAATAAACCATGGTAATGGTAATTTAAATGGGAAGGTCTTTCCCATTCTTTAATAAGCCCAGGTGACAAGTCTGAGTCACATGGAGCCTGCAGTGAGAGGAGTTTGCTGAAAGGGTGGAGCAGAAAGGGTAGAACAAGATGAGGCAGAGCTAGAGCGGAGCTGAGAGTTGGTCAGGAAAGCAGTTGGAACCAGGAAGGATACTGGTTAGCATGAGTGAAAGAGTTTGTGATTTGTTTAATGGAACTGGTTTGTGGGAAGCCTAGCAGGGGGCGGAAGGCATGGGGATGGTGTTATCCTCTGCATTGTTATTGTGTATAGATTTTTGTTACTATGATAGATTTGACTTTCTAGTGTCTGAACACATGTTTTGGTTCTGTCTTTCACGAGGACAGTCTGTTGTATTTTGTGATTCAGAATTGCCGCAGAATATTCATGGCCTGTGAATATTGCATTGACACTACAACTATCCACATTATAGTAAAGGAAAACTATACATTCTGGACTTTTTTGCCTCAGTCATTTCAAAGACCTAAAGAAAGTACTAATTTTTCATTGGTTACAACTTTTTCCCAGTGCAACTTTGTCTAATCATTCTCACTTGAAAATTAATATTACATTGGATAGTATTTTCAAATTACTTTTGTTTCTTTTTTAGAATACTTGCAACATAAAAATGCTTCCATATGTTACCAGTTGATCTTATCATTTTATTAAAGGAGGAAAAAATGTTTAATGGCTAGCAAAAAAAGAAAACATCAAGTCACACCATGTATAAATGTATTAATGGCAGAGTTAACTGCCAAAAGCTTTTTTATTACAACCACCACAATAATAAAACACAATTATACATTTTTATAGCATTTTAAGGTTTACAAAGTACTTTAGAGACATCTCCTTTAATTAATAAATGTTTATTAAGAGTAGGACGATACTAGGCACTGAGAAGACAAATCAAGAAAAAAGAAACAATCTCTACTCATGAGCTTATGTTATATTACATTAAGGGAGAGAGAGAACAAGTAGAAAAATAGACATTACAAATATAGAATGAATAACTACAAATACATAAAAAAAAGTCAATCCATCAGCCAATAGGCATTGATTAAGCATCTAATACATGGCAGACACTGTGCTAAATTCTAGGGGTACAGAGAAAAAAAGACAACTTACCCTCAGGAACCTCACAATTTAAGTAGGTAAGTCCTAGTTAATTTTGAAGGGAGAGAACTAAACTTCATGCAAAAGATGGTACTTGAGCTGCATCTTAAAGGAAGTAAAGAATTCTGAGCCACCGTCAAGGAGGGAGAATATTTCAGGCATAGAGACAGAGGATTGCCAATGAAAAGTTACAGAGAAAGGAAGATGGAGTGTCCTGTGTGAGGAACTGAGAGAAGGCTAGTGTAGCTAGATCACAAAATCCAGGATAAGGAATAATATCCAATAAGCCTGGAAAAATAAGTTGGGGCCAGGTTGTATGGGTTTTTTTTTTAAAAAGTAAGTTTTTATGGATGTCTTTTTACATCATCATATCCATCACCCTGCCTTTTCTCTTCCCAAAGAGCTATTCCATAGAACAGATAGTGGTTTTATAAAGGAAAAAGATCAATACAACTGATCAATATACATTGAGAAAGTCCAAGAACACATGCAATGTGCAACACCTGTGGACCTCTCACTTGCACAATGGAGGTGTCCTCTGATATCTCTTCATTGAGTCCCTCTTGACCTTTATAATTTTGTTTCATTCAATTTTGATTTTTTTTTTTGGTATGTAGTTCTTTCCATTTACATTGTTGTAGTTACAATGTATATTGGTTGCTTAGCTCTGCTTACTTCACTATGTATCAGTTCATATACATCTTGCATAATTCTCTCTATTCATCACAACACATCATTTCTTAAAGTACAGCAATATTTCATTACATCAATATACTACAATTTGTTTGTCCATTCCCCACTTAAGGTTTCACTTAAATCAACATCCTTTGAATTGGCAAAAATGACCAAAATGGTAATAGCAAATGTTGGTGGGGGTGTGGACTGATAGGCAGGCTAATATATTATTGGTGGAACTATGAAATGATATAAAAATTTTGGAAAATAATTTGGAATTATTGCAAAGTAACAAAAATGTCCATGCCCTTTGAATCAGAGACTCCATTACTGGGTTTTTATTCCAAGGAAACCATCAATATGAAGAAAATTCCCATGTGCACCAAAATATTTGTAGCAGTACTTTTTGTCATAGCAATGAATTAGAAACAGAGTAGTTGCCTGTCGATTGGGGAATGGACAGTTATTCTTTTTGTTTCTTCTGGTTTTGTTGTAGTTTCATCTACTTTGTTGATTTAATTTTCTGCTCTTTCTAATCAGATTATCTAAAGATTTATAAATTTTATTAGTCTTTTCAAAGAACCAGTTTTTTTGTTTGTTGTTGTTTCTATGGGGGATTTTGTTTCCAATTTCTCTTTCCCCTCTCATTGTTAATATCTCCTCTTTTGTGCTTATCTTGGGTTTGTTCATTTGTTGGATTTCTAACTTTAAAAAATGAATATTCACTTTATAAATGGGATATGATTTTTCCCCTGAGTACTGCTTTAGCTGCATCGCAGAAATTTTGGCATGTTGTTTATTCATTATTATTTTCTTTCACATAGTTATTCATTGTTTCAGTGATTTGTACTTTCACTCACTCATTATTTAAGATGCCTTTGTCAAATCTCGATTTAGGTCTGTCTTTTTTGTTTGTAATCCTCCAACCAATGACTATTTTTGTTACGTTATAGTCTGTGAATGGATATTAACTATTTCTATTTTTTTACGTTTTTAGCAATATCTTTGTACCCTAGTATATGGTCAATTTTTGTAAAAGTTTCAGGTAGTGCGGAGAAATATTTATATTTTTTTGTAGTCCCACTTAGAGATGCTTTAAGTTTTTTTCTTTAAACTCTAATTTCTCCAGCAATTTATTCAGTTCCATATTTCCCCCTTTGTTCATCTTTTCCCCATCCTCATTCTTTAGGACTTTTTTTATACCTCTATCCCAGACATATGTGACAACACATAATAATTTCCTTGGGAGCATTATCTTCAAAGACAAAAGAGCTGAGTTTTAAGCAGAGAGAGAGACAGAAAGACAGAGAGAAAGAGAAAGAGAGAGAGAGAGATATCATCTACCAGGAATCAGAGCTAAGACATCACAGTCAGAGTCTCAGAGTGTGGCACCGATAGCTGGAAAACATTAAAAGACACAAAAGAAGACCTTTGTTACAGTAGACCTTCCAATGAAAGCTTATGGAAGGCCACAGGCAAGAATCACAGAGAACAGGAAGAGGAATCCAGTTTTCAGTCTTCACCAGTGAAAGAAGCAACATAATAGATCCACTGAAATGTGTGTGTGTGTGTTTGTGTACATGAATACTGTGTTCACTCATGCATACATATAGATTTAGTAGATGTGTGTATACAAATATATATTTCTATATTTATGAGCTTTAAAATCATAAGTGAGACATCTATATCATGCTTTAAAGTTTACACAGTGTAATGGTCATAAAAATAGAAATTTTTAATAATGGAAATTATTTCCTATAAAAATTCTGACTACTGTACTATTGAATGTTTTACACCTAGCTGAGCTGGGAGACTCTGAAAGTGTATTCTTATAAGTTTGTGATTTCAGTGTATATATATGTAGTCATATACAGCATTCATAGTATAATGCAAATATACATATACTATAATGGCTAGCATTTATATATAGTACTTTAAGGATTCCAAAGAGTATTATAAATCTTTGTTGTTGTCATTAATCAGTCATTTTCAGTCTCATCTGAATCTCTGTGACTCACTTGAGGTTTTCTTGGCAAAGATACTGGAATGGTTTCCCATTTCCTTTTCCAGCTCATTTTACAGATGAGGAACTGAGGCAAACAGGGTTAAATGACTTGCCTGGGGTCACACAGCTAAAAAGTGTCTAAGCCAGATTTGAACTCAGGTATTTTTTACTCCAGGCCTAGAACTCTATCTACTGTGTGTATACACACATACATTTTCACATAATATATATGTATACGTGTACATATGTGTACACGTATATACAGGGTGTCTCAAAAGTTTTAATAGGTTAAAACTGCACTAGACTTTTGAGACACTAAATAGAAATCAAAGCAAGCAGCTGCCCCTCCCCCCATACACACAGAAAATGAAAAGTGTAGTATTTGTGTGTGTGAGAGAGACAGAGAGAAAGAGAGAGAGAGAGAGAACAGGAGGGGGCAGGGAGAGAGAGAGAGTTTAGTATAGCTTACCCTATCTAGTGAAAGGCAGTGTGATGTATTAAGCATTCAACTCAGGATGATGTGGGCTCTGCTTCAAACCCTGAAATATACAAGCTTCAAGATCTTGGGCAAGTCAATTTCTCAGTCCTCCTGGCAACTTTCTAAGTTAGAGTCAGGGCTGTGCTGGTAGCTCCCTCTCTCTCTCTCTCAAAAAAAAAAAAAAGACATTTTCTTTATGCATTCTTAAATCTAGATAATCCACAAAACAATACATAGAGTCCATCAGCATTTGCTAATTTCAGAGATGTAAATGCTCATGCTGAAAATTTAGCAATTGTCACGAGCCCAAAGGAACTGATTTCAGTACAAAACTGATTATACGGTCTAGTTCAGGGGTGGGGAACCTTCAGCCTAGGGCCGCATATGGCCAAACTTTGGATACAGGATCCCCACCTTTGGTCTAGTTATTGACTTATGTTGGGTGGGGAGAATTTCCACACCATGAAATCACTTTTCCTTAGAGGTTCTTAACCTTTTTTGTATCCGGGAGCTTTGACAGTCTGCTGAAGCCTGGGGAAAACCCTCCTCAGAATAATGTTTTTCAAATGCACAAAATTACAATGGAAATCAATTATATTGAAATAATTCTCAAGGTATTTAAAAATCATATTGACAGTACCCCTGAAATCTAGGAGGAATGTGGACTTCAGATTAAAAATCCCCTACTCTACACAGATGAACTTACAAGACCAAATTTTTTCTTAAAAATAGTCCAGGGACCCTCGCAGGGAAGAATGAGGTTCTCTTCCTTTTTCCCCACAGATACATTCTCACACTTCCAATTTTACTGCTACATAGCAAACTTCCTCTCCTCAGCTCCATATTTTTCTCCAAGGAACATACAGACACTGGTTAAGTCTTTTGTTTGGGCCTAAAGAGTCATTATGACCCCGTAATGCTTAGGTCTAGAGGGGTGGGTAGCGGTGAAGAAGGCAGCGGGTGGAAATTACTGCAGCACCCCGTTTTTATAGTGCTTCCTCTTGGTGATGAGTCTCTCCCAACCTATCTGGTCTTTCTTAGGGTATCCCCAGCGTTGAGCACGGTGCCTGGCACACAGTAGGCACTTAATACCTGTGGATTGCCTGGTTCCACTCTGGTTCGGTCCCTCGTACCCCGATATCCTCGGAGGCAGAGTTCCTTCTCCCCGCGGGCTTGGCAGAACTCATCCATTGGCTCCCCGTGAAAGCTGCGGTGGTCCGATCGCTCGGGGCCGGCCCCGCGGTGGCTCGGCAGACCTCCCGGCCCCTTTCTCCTCCCCCGTCCCCGCCCCGCGCCCGCCGGGCCAAGCCGCACCTCGGACTACCGGGAGCCGGATTGGGCGGAGGGGCGGGGCCCCGGGAGGAGGGCCGAGCCGGGGGAGGGGCGGGGGCGGGGAGGGGAGGAGGAAGGGGGCTGAGCGAGCTCCCGGCCAGTCTCCACCTCGGCTCCCGGGCAGGCGGCGGCACCAGCGGTAACCTGCCTCCCCGGCGCTCCCGGCGCTCCTTCTCCGTGGCCCTCGTCCCGCTGCAGGTAACGGGGCATCCCCAGGACCCTGGTTCCCTGCGGCTGGGGGGTGCCCTGCCCGAGGGGGTTTCGCTTTGCCCTGGGCGGAGCTGGCAGCCCGCCCCTCCCCCTCCAGGCCTCTGCTGTTTAAAGGTCTAAGTGCCCTGCAGCGGTTGGGGCCGGGGGTCGGGGGAGGCCGCGCCCCCCGCGCTCCCAGGAAAGGGGAACTGACGGTCTGGCGGGCGGTAAATGTTAGACCAGTGCCTACTGTGTGCGAGGCACTGTCCAGCGCCCACTGTGTGCGGTGCACGGTGCCTATGGCGGGGCACACAAAGACGGGGGCTCGTGCACCCTGGGGACACTTTTGGGGCTCCCTGGACTCCGTGGGGCGAGAACGCTCCCTCCTTGCGGAGAGGCGCGGGGACACGCCCGTGAGCACAAGTGCCCAAGGAGACCTGCGTGTGCCCTTAACCCATAACCGAAAAGTGCTTCGGGCCCTACAGATGCCCCCATTGTACCCCAGATGAAGCCTGACGGCAAACCAGCCCAAGCTGGCAGGCCCACGCTTAGAAACTTAACCCGATCTGGGCGAGGTCTTTTCAGCAAGTCTGTGAGCTTTTCGTTACCATTTTATCTTGGGTTTTCTTTTTCTCTCAGTAGGGAGCGGTTTTGTCTTTTAAATCTTGTGGTGGGAAGGAATCCATGACCACTATGGTGTTGGGTTTAATGATGGTTGATTGAATAGCCTTTAAGGTTTTGCAGATAGCTTCATCCCATTTAGTCCTCTCAGCTCTCTAAGGATTAGCATTCTTGCCATCTTGCAGATGAGGAAACTGAGTCCGTGTGCCTTGGTCACGTCTAATAAGCGACAGAGGGAGGTTTGAAATCAGCTGTCTCCACCCAACTGCTAGTTTGTGGCTCTCACTGCTGCCACACCAAGCTGGTGATGCCATGGTAGAGGTGACTGTTACCCCAAATGATGTGAATGGAGCCCTTTTCCATGCTTTAGTGGAGAAACTTCTTGAGATGCTGAGACCAGAAAAAAAAAACCTGCCCTGTGGCTAATCCTCAAAGGGAGAATTCTTTAAATAATTGTGTAATTTGCTTGTGAAATGAATTGTTGAAGGGCTGGGCAGTGGTGAGATATAGTAAATGAGCACCTCCACAGTTAGGTTTTTTGGTGTGTTTCTTCTTAGTGTTTTGCCTGAGAGAGGCAGCGAATGTATATTGTCAGCATTAAAGTAGTCTCAAAGCTATCTTATGACCCATCTTGGCTGACCCTCCTCAGGTCCCTCCCTGCACCCATCTGTCTGTGCTCTGGGTAGTAAAACTAAACCTTGCAGAGAAGACCCTGACTGAGGGAATGAATTTCTTCAAGAGTTCCTTGTGCCAGTGAGATCACAGATCCAGTTCCTATCACTGTTTTACTTGAAATTATTTCATCAAATGGACAGTTTTCCTCCTGAAACGCTGACAGTTGCATAAAGGGAAGGCCTTGCACCAGATTTCCCTTTCTGAAAATAGTGTGAACAGGAATAGTAATAGATAGGTCTCTTCTCTCAAAACTTCTTAGTAATTCCACGTTGATTCTTCTGAATCTCTGAGTGTGCCCTGAGATTGGAATTTGTCCAATGTAGGCTTTCATGAGCTAAGCCTTTGTAGGACTTGGAAAGTGTCCTGTGCTGAGAAGGAGGTAAGGAAGCTAGGAGGAAAGGCCCTGCAAGGGCTGCCCTGATGAGATTCCTTATTTCTGTGATCAAATGTAAATTATTTCAAAGATAGGAAATAGTTTTAGGATATTTAAATTAAAAGTTGCTAGTAATCATTTGCAGAAACTGGGGACATTTTATCCAAATGTTGAATGAGATTGCTGTGGTTGTTACAGGAAAAATAGTATTTATTTGAGAAGCACTTGAATTTTAGAACAACATGGTACTGTAATCTAAAAGAAACATAGTATGTAATGGTTTGCATCAGAATTTTATATTCTCTTCATAGTTAAAATAAAGACAGTAAAAGTTTGAGAGAAAAGTCATATAAAATCGACAGATAGAATCTAAGGTAATTGCCAGAAGTAATTCCCAGTAGGAAGTTCTTCTGTGTTCCTGCAAGTGGGTGGGGCACCTTTTCTGTAATTTACAGAGAGAGATGTCTTGACTAAGCATCCAAAAGTTTGTTGAAGCCCACTTGTTTCAGACTTAATTTCCTAAGTTCTTCTTAAGGGAGGCTGGTTCTCTGCCCTCTCTAGGGAGCTAAGTAAAAGAAAACTGAAAGATTATTAGAGACACATAGAGAACTTTACAGGAAACAATGAACTTAAAAATACACTATATAGCTTGAAACTCTATCTTATTATTAACTATGCTTAAGAAAAATTGCCTACTCATTACTGTTGTGCAATAGGTAATCAGTCAGAGATCGTAGTCCTTTCAATGTGATAAGGAAGAGTATTCTTATTTTTTTTGTTTGTTTTCAAGTCAGGACAAACATAAAAGCATTTTTTAAAATACTGCTAGTTATTATATTATTAAAAGTAATTTTTAGAAGTAGAAGATTTAGAGTTGACAATTGCCCATTAGGACCAATTCATAGGAAAAAAATCAAACCAGCTTTGAAGTTTAACACTCCTCCTTTATCTTCTCCCTCCCTCTCTCCTTCCTCCCTCTCCCTCTCTCCAACCTCTCTACTTCATACTGGAAATGTGGACATTTCTTCTTTGTTTAGTGGCTTGTTTGGTTTTGGAGGGTTTTTGGGGGGCGGGGAGGGGAAGGCCATAGGGTTGACTTGCCGAGGGTCACACTTCTAGTAAGTTTCTAAGATCGAATTTGAACTCAGATTCTCCTGACTCCAGGGGCAGTATTCTATCCACTGTGCCACCTAGCTGCCCCTTGAGGTTTATTTCATTTTATTGTTTAATTCAATTCTTTTTATCCTGTGTCCTGGTCTGGAACTTTTTAAGAATGTTTAGGATTTCTTCCCTGACACCTGAGTACTTCCATTGAGTATAGATGAATAGAGTAGTGTATCCTTTGTCTTTGGGGGCTGGGGTTTACTTCTTTTTTAAAAGGACGGAGCACAGGTTTTGGAGGCAGAGGACCTAGGCCCATCTCTTGGGTCTGTCACCTGAGTTTGGGCAAGTCAGAATTTATCTTTGGGCTATAGTTGGTTTCTTCTTATGGGAAATGATGAGATAGATGACCTCTAAAGGGCCTTCTCTAAACCTGTGATACTACGATCCATGAAAACCCAGGTTCAAAGACTTTTTAGGCCCAGATATTTTAAGAAAGTTATCTATCATTTC
>CM053771.1:482405857-482476690 GCA_028658325.1 Potorous gilbertii | reverse complement strand
TTAAAGATCATTTTAAGTTGATCTCTAAATAAAAAATATAATATGTTCTTGTCATTTTTACATTTTGTGATGAAATTTATCCTTAGAAATTGCCTTTTCTTTTGCTTTTAAAGATATATTGAAAGCAACATGTCCAAAAAAATCAATGGAGGTTCTGTGGTGGAAATGCAAGGAGATGAAATGACTCGAGTCATTTGGGAGCTGATTAAGGAAAAGCTCATTTTCCCTTATGTGAATTTGGATCTACACAGGTAATTAATTAGCTTTTCTGGTGGGTGACTGACTCAAACAATGCACAGCTAAATGTTTCCAATATTAGGACAGAGTTTCTGGTCTAGCATTGCTGTCTAAAATTCTGATGGAAAATTACTGGGTTTTTTCCTGGTGGGGTAAATGCAGACAGATCTCAAGCTTTATTGGAACGGTCACCTTGCTATAAGAATGGAAAATTCCTCTAGAGTTCCTATTTGTGTGATAAAAATGGGGATTATAGGTCACTAACTGAAAGGAAAAATTCACTCTTTCTGGGATTCTGTTGATGTGACATGTTTTCACGCATAAGTAGCTCTAGCTGGAATGATTTATCTTTTTTAAGAAACAATGGATTATGCTTTGAAATGTTTGCTTCCTTTACTCCCGTGGAGAACGAGTTGGCGAACGACATAGTGAAGTCAAATGTATATTTGTAAGATATTCTGTCACTACTAGTTGCATTCTTGGTCACTCTACTGTTAGATTCCCGGTAGAATTTATTTTAACTTTCCCTCTTTTATGCCATCTTGTAACTGAGAGTGACCATGAGCCATGAAGTCTAACCTCCAACCTTCAGACAGCTCCTGAAGAAATGAGGTAAAATCTTATACCCTCCCACCTCCTAGCCTCTTGGAATGCCTGGAATGCATTCCTCCTCCCCACGGCCCACGTCCCCACACCCACTCTGCAGCCCTAAACATTTTTTAAAAGATCATCTTGTCAGTTCTGCCCTTTGGCCTTTCCTCGTTCCCTACCCTCTCTCCCGCTCCCCATGTAATGTTCTCTTTGGGTTTCACAACGCACTTGTACTTGTACCATGAAGGCAAATGCCGTGGTTTATCCAAACTTTGTATCTCCCCAGCTCAGTATGGTGCAGACGTTTAAAAAATATTTGTTGAGCAACAGATACCTTTTTTCCTCCTGAGAGCATACCAAACGCTACCACAATTGAACAACATTATTTCAGTCAAGTGATTATTAGTTATATAATTTGATTTTAGTGTAGTGGCTAATCAGAAAGGCTCTTGGGGACCCATTTGATTTTTCTGTATGTGAATTATTCATTTTGCAGATAGACACTGTTATAATGTCTGCTGTTTTACAAGGTACTGACAGTTTTTTGTTATAACCATGAAAATGAACAAATTTCTATATATTCAGCCTAATTATATAGGGTATCAAGCTGTTAAAAAAAAACCTTTCTAATAGCTTTAAAAGGTATTTAATAAGCTCTCTTTCATGTAAAATTTCTGAGAGAATGCCTTAATATATTTGCTACACAGAAATGTTTTTCCTTTTGACTTTTTTCAAATAATTTTTTTTTTAATTATCTTAGGCAGCTAGGTGGCTGAGTGTATAGAGGATTGGGTCTGGAGTCAGAAGACCTGGTCTGTAATCTGGCCTTGGACACTTACTAGTTGGGTGACCCTGGCAAATATTTAATCTTTGTTTGCTTTAATCCACTGGAGAAGGAAATGGCAAACTGTTCCAATATCTTTGCCTGAAAAACCCCATGGCTGTCATTGGCATATCACAAAAGTTGAACTTAATTGAACATCAATCCCATTTTATATGGGCTGAAAGTGTATTAGGAAATCGCTGAAGGGCCTGATCTCACCCTGATTGACAGGACCTTTGACCTGTTTCCTACCTGGCCAGTTTGCCCTTCCTTCGGTATCCTGGTAGCCTGGTTTTTATGGCTTACCATATTGGTACTACTTTAGTGTGGATACCAGTTGGGCTTTAGCCCTGTTTCATCTCAGAACTCCTTACCTCAAGAAGTTTACCACTCTCAGCCTTCCCATAGCATGCATTATAGTTGTGCTTCATCACGCCTGCCTCCATAACTCCTCCAGAGAACATCAGGCCAACATGCTGAAGGGCATTCTTTCACTAATGCCTTGGGGCATTGGGGTAATGGAGCCGCACTTGGACTGGGTCTCCCATGTGATCATTCTCACTACATAACTAAGGAATACCTCCTTTTCTGGTCCTACAAGTTCTTTGTAGCATGTTTTATGCTATGTCAGCAGTGACGTGGAGTGTAGTCTGAGGTAATAAGTAATAATGAGAACGGTGGGGAAAGGTAAGACCATGTGCATGGACTTGGCATGTTTGCAGACCCGAAGATCTTCGTTATCAAAATATCTTTTTTTGTTTACTTAATTAGCTCACTGCCTCATGGTGATTTGTCACATGTTTTATTCAGTTGATTTCTGATTTCTTACATTCCACATAAGAGAATAAACTAAATTCTGCTATCTGGTTGGACCGTTGGAGCCTCAGGTGAAAGCCATATTCTAGGGGCAATAAAAACTTATGATACAGAATTTTAAACTAAATTATTTTAGTTCATAACTAAGTGAAATAATTAATATATTTCATCAGTTCATGAGAAAAAATGTAAATAGGCTGCTTTTAGCTCAAGAAGATAAGAGAATGTGTTGTCACTCTTGCCCAAGGTTAATTGAATTGTAGATTTAGAACTTGGAGAGACCTTGAAAAGTCTTGAAAATGTTTTCTTTTGAGAAGTGGCTCAAGTGTCTCTGTGCACATTGTGAAAGCTGGAATGGTGTGCTAGAGGCCAAAGAAATAATTTCAAAACTGTTTCCTTAAAGAGAAAAGTAAATGGCTGTCTGTTCTCATTATTGATTTCCTTCACCTTAGATAGCTCCCCGTTATCTTTATCCTCCTTTAGGTATTGCCTGATCTGGCCATCTTGGTTGCTTTCAGCAGAAACTCCACTCATTATCTTTTAAATAATGAATGAACCCTAGACTCAGTGGGTGGGTATAGTATAGACTGTGCCACCCCAGATATATGCAGAACCCCTGGCAGTTACAAATCCAGTAGTGAAGCCTTGTTAACATGATTTCGCAGCCTCATAGCAGTCTCCAGAACAAAAGGAAATTACTCAAGAACTGGGGAAAGGGTCATGGACTTTAGCTGACTGGCATATATCTACGTTTATGTAATAACTGCCTTGTGGAAAATTCTCACTACTTTAAAGATAAAATGCCAGCATGGCTTACCTTTTTCTCCACTATTTTTTAAAATTAAAATACCATTAAAATGATTTAATAATTATAATTATGGTTCTGTTCTGTTTTGGAATTTTTTGGTATCCAAATATAGAGAGGGTAAAAACAAAATCTTTGTTTTTAAATTCTATTAATTACTTCCCATTACAAAGCCTACTCAACATTCAGTGCTTCCTGGTCACTTTTAGGTTATACTGACTATACTTAATTGGACTAAATGCAAAGTGATAGAGCACAATACATATCTCTTTCACTTTACTAAATAGAAACTGCTTCCTAGTATGTGAGGTCCTTAAGGGCAGCTACTATTTATTTTTATTTTTTCTTTTGTCCAGCTCCTAAATAGTGCCTTGTACTATGTCAGTGCTTGTAATAAATACGTATTGAATTGCATAATTCAAGGGTTCATCTGAAATTTCTGTCCTGCATTTCCTCCTTGCACCCACTTCTGACCCAAGCTATGACTTAGGGATAGAGAACCGTGATGCGACAAATGACCAGGTCACCGTTGATGCTGCAGAAGCTATTAAGAAATATAACGTGGGCATCAAGTGCGCTACCATAACCCCTGATGAGAAGAGAGTTGAGGAGTTCAAATTGAAGAAAATGTGGAAATCACCCAATGGAACTATCCGAAATATCCTGGGTGGTACCGTCTTCAGGGAAGCGATCATCTGCAAAAACATCCCCCGGCTTGTGAATGGCTGGGTCAAACCCATCATTATCGGCCGTCATGCTTACGGAGATCAGGTAAGTGACTTTGGTATAATCTCATTTTTGCCTAGGCTCTTTGTCTTTAGAAGCACAGAAAAGATTCTAAGAATAGCATGTTTGCTTCTCTTTCTCTCTATCTCTCTGTCTGTGGAGGCAGTCAGGGTTAAGTGACATGCCCTAGTTTGAGGCCAGATTTGAATTCAGGTTCTCTTCTCTTTAGGACTGGTACTGTGTCTACTATACCACCTAGATGCCTCTCGTCTTTCTCTTTCAGTTTTTCCTTATACCCACCTCAATTTCCTAAACAACAAGAGAAGAGAGAATTGGGGTCTTAGAGATAGATATACACTCATAATTTTAACCTTTCAGCCTGATTTTCCCAAAATATGCTTTCCTTACCTTTCTTTTTTTTTTTTTATCAAGGTAATATTTAAAACGTTTCCCTCCTGCTTAAATTACCCAAAGGTTTTAAAAGCTCTCTCTTTAAGGTATCACCTCTTCCTTAGAAACAATTTCGTTGTTGTCCTTTCTGCAAGAATGGGCCCATTGCCAAATTAAACAGAGCACATACTAAGCAAAATCCAAGTCCTGTGATGAAACTGGAGTTTTAGACTTTGATATAAGGTAGGTTGATAACTTAATTAGGTTTAAAACCCAGCCAGTAAAATATTTCTTAGTTAACAATTGGCTAGGTGGAAATCTGAGCTGAAGGGGCCTGCTTCACTCCCTGCATGAGATAAATTAACATCCCTCTTTTCCATGACCACAGTTTTCCTCTTTAACCCTGGCCAGACACAATACAGCTATAGGCTGTAGCTCACAGGAGCCAACTGCAAGAAAGATATGGATGGATCAATGCAGAGTATCCCTACACAGGGGAAAACAAATTAGACCATATCTTCATATAGGAAGAAAGACATTTTTACATTATAATTCTGTGGCAGATCATTTTACTTTCCTGTTCAGTCTGACTCATCATGACCCCTTTGGGGTTTTCTTGGCAAAGGTACTAGAATGGTTTGCCATTTCTTTCTCCAGCTCATTTTACAGATGAGGAAATTGAGGCAAACAGGGTTAAGTGACCTTCCCAGAATCACAAAGCTATCAAGTGTCTAAGGCTAGATTGAACTCAGAAAAATGAGTCTTCCTGACTTCTGGTCTAGCACTCTATCCATGGGCACCACCAGAGGAATTGCAGATTAAATTAAGATTCATTTAAGCTTAAAACATGTACAAATGTGAGCCAAGATCCTTTACCTCAGTTTTTCCGCTGGAGAAATGTGAGAAATAACAAATGCTTGTGAAATGCATTAAACCTCAGGATAGCTCTATATAGCATGGTGTTCATTAATTGTCATTAGCAGGGTGGCAGTCCTACAACATTTGATTCATCCTTGTTATCTCTGGAATTACCAGGAAATAGACCCCACGGAAGGTTGTTTCGCCCTTAAATAAACAGACATGTCTAGTTCCTTTTGAAACCTGACATCTGTCGCTCCATGACTACCTTGCTAGCTGCCCAGAACCACTAAGGAAGACTGCTTGGGAGCATTTTCCCTTGAAATAGCAGCTCAGATTTGTATAGGATTCTCCTATTTAGAAAGTGATTTTCTTTTTAACTGCCTTGGGAAACACACTGTATAAATAGAAATGTTATCCCCATTTTACAAGTGAAGAAGCTGATGCTGAAGGAGATTACTTGCCTGTAGTTACACAGACGTTAAATGACCAAGCCAGGACTCAGATATAGGCCTCCCTTCCTCTCCATTGCATCCCTTCGTGGTCCTTGGGAAACCTGTCATAGGACGCTAGAAGTAGCAACAGATTATTCTACCGCTGTCTTCAGACCCCATCTTTTACCAAGAGACCTTGCCCATGCTATGAGGCAAGCTCCTACTACGGAAATAGGCCCAGATTTGGCCAGCTCTTTGACGTAGGGGATGGACTTCAGGACGAATCACTTACTGTCTCAGTGCCTCAGTTCCCTCATCTCTGAAATGAGGACAGTAATTACAGCATCTGCCTCCCAGGGTGGTTTAAAGTCCCTCGCCAACCTTAAGGCACAGTGTAAGGCATTGTCATTACTGTTCTTCAGAGTCAGAGGGTCCACGTTCAGGGCTGTTCTACCACTGATCAACCATATGACTAAACACATCACATAAGCTTTCTGAGTCTTGGCTTCCCCCCGCGTAAAAAGTGAAGATAACCCTGTTTGCCTCTTGGTACTACCGGGACATTTATACACTACTTAAAGATCTTTTACAGTGTGAATGATTCCCTCCCTTCTCTAAATGCCTGTGAGTGCTTATTTTCAATACCATTCTTTTGGCATTCATATCCTACCTTATATTTTTAGCCATTCTTTCATGGGAACATATCTCCTTCTTTAATGGAGTGTAAGTTTCTTGAGGCCAGGTACTCTATCTGATACTTATACCCTTCACTGGACTGGATAGTGCTTTGTACATGATAAGTGCTCATAAAATATTTATTAGTGGTGATATCATGGTGCCACCAAGTAGCGTTTGAGCATGTCGCCTTTCTGGGCCTCAGTCTGTCTATTATAAAATGATGACATTTAAGGAACATGAACATCCTACCCATGCAATATTCTATCATCATTTCTCAAGAATTCAAATTATAGTATTGTCATTTAAGGCTTGTTGAAATAAATTCTCTCATACCTTGTAATCTCTCTTAAATAGTACAGAGCAACTGATTTTGTAGTTCCTGGACCTGGAAAAGTGGAGATGACCTATACACCACATGATGGGGGCAAAGCAGTGACATACTTGGTCCATAGTTTTGAAGGTAGGTACAACACCTCAATGGGAAATGATGATTCTTTAAAAAAAATTAAGGCTAGTTTTGACTGTATCATTGGTTATATAAAAATTCATTATGTGACACAACTTATAAACCTCGTAGGGTCAATTATACAAATAAGGATAGAAAATCCAGCAGGAAAAAGATTATTTTGTGTCTGTGACATCCTATACAAAACATCTATATAAAGTAAAAACTTGTGTTTTTTATTTTCATGTGTTTATTATATACGTACATGTTATCTCCTGTGGTAGAATATAACCTTCTTGAGGGCAAAGACCATCTTGTCTTTGTCCTTGTATCATCAGCACATATTAAGCCCTTAACACATACAAGTTGATTGAGAGGTTCATGGGCAGGTAGATGATTTTACATGGCAGGGGTAGGTGTGTGTGTCTGTATGTGTGTTTTATATCTTAGAGAGGTGAGGATCTGAGACAATGACAAAAGCTCGATTTTGCCTCCGTTTTATGAACTATCTAGACAAGTAAGATACACATTAATCCGTAGAAGTTCAAAGTACAATCTGTCTGTTAGTCCACAAGGGATGAGGACTGAACAAAATGCAAACATCTGTTGGCTGGATTTGTTCATCTAGGACCCTGATTCTCTTATGAATCGATCAATAAGGATTTACTAAGTGTGTCCCAGGCACTGTTAAATTAAATTCAGTCTTTTCAGTTAACAAGCATTTATTTTCTTTCCTTGCCTCCTCCATTGAAAAAAAAAGGAAAAGAAAAGCATAATCCTTGTTACAAATAAACCAAAGTTGTTCACCTTTTAAATATCGTTATTTATTGTTTGTTTTTGTACTAATTCTGATCACTTCACCCTATATCAGTTCATACAAGTCTTCCCAGGTTTCTCAGAACCCACCCCTCTCATTACTTCTCTTTTTCTTTGTGTGTGTTTTTTTGGGGGAGGAGTGGACAATTTCGGTTAAATGACATACGCTTGGCCACACAACTGTCTGAGGCCTTGAATTCAAGTCTTCCTGACTCCAAGACTTGTGCTCTGCACCACCTGGTTGCTCCCTCTCATAATTTCTTATGGCACAATAAGAATTCATTACATTCATATGCTGTAATGTGTTCAGCTATTTCCCAATTGATGAGTACCCCCTCAATTTCCAATTCTTTGACACAACAGAATTAGCTTACATTCTAAGGGGGGGGACAAGAAATACTTATTTAAAAATTATAAAGCATAAAGTCAATAAATACAAAGTACAAGGTATCCCCCAAAACTTATTAAGCTATCAAAGTTTAAGACTGCACCAAGAGTTTTGAGTCACTCTGTGTAAATTAGGTAAACAAAAGGGAGTTTGGAAGGGAAGAGAAAGGCATTAGAAATGTGGAGGGTGATCAGGAAATGCTTCAGACAGAAGATGGTGCTTGAGTTGAATCTTAAAGGAAGAGAGGGATTCTGAGACACAGGTAAGGAGAAGGGTACCCTCCAGCCATGAATCATGGCCAATGAAAAGGTACAGAGGTGGGAGTGTTGTGGGGGAAAGGGGGAAAGAAGAAGCCCATTTGGCAAAATGGCAGAGTCCAGGAGGAGGAAAGTAATTTGGGCTCACTGGAAAGGTTGAGTAGAGGCATAAGAAACTAAACAGAAGCAAGCAGTAGGGTGCCACTAGCATCTCAAGGTCAATGTGTTCTAAAACTGTATTTACCATCTATTCTCCTTAAACCTGTTCTGTCCCCTGTCCATGGTCCTCTTACTAAAAGCTGACATTTATATAGTGTTCTCAGGTTTGCAAAGCATTGTGCCTGCTTTATCTCATTTGAATTTCACAACAACCTTGTAGTAGAGGAATTCCAGCTGTTATTATATCCACTTTGTTTATTGCTCCTGAGGAAAATGAGGTTTATAGAGTCTGTGATTTGCCCATCTCACCTTTGTAACCCAGCTTCCCTGACTCCCTTCATGACTCAGCTCAAATCCTGTCCCTCTGCTGCTGGTCCCTTCCTCCCATTTACACTTCATGTATTTTCTTACGTGTTTAGTTGTCTCATTTTTGGGGTTTTTTTTTTTTGAGGCAATCAGGGTTAAGTGAATTGTCCAAGGTCACACAGCTAGTAAGTCTAAGCTAGATTTAAACTCAGGTTTTCCTGACTTCAAGGCCAGCATTTTAGCCACTCAGCTTCCCCTGTGCCTACTCATTTCCACTTTGTTTCACCTATTCCAATGTGTGTTCAGTTCCTAGCACTTAGTACGTGCTTAATTACTGCTTGTTGACTGAGCATGCCTCAGTGGGCAGTAACTGAGGAAGGATGTAAACCTGGGTTTTCCCTCACTCTTAGCCTGGTGTACCATCCATCATACCATTCTTCCTCTACTATTTATCCTATCTCCCATGCTCAGAACTTGTTTGGTTCAGTAAGTAGAGTTTTGAACTTTGAAGCAGGAAGACCTCAATTCCAATCTGGCCTCTGCTACATGACGGTCAGTAAACCTCCTAACTTTTGTCTCAGTTTACCCATTGATGAAATGGAGATAATCCAGTTTATCCCATGTATCCCTTGTTTGTACATAGTTATTTGTCTCCCCCATTATATTGTGAGCTCCTTGAGGACAAGGACTGTCTTTTAACTTTCTTTGTATCCCCAGTGCTTACCACAATGCCTGGCATATGGTTCGATTATTTAGTCCTGTCCATTTCTTTGTGACCCCATAGACCATACCACACCAATACTGTCCATGAGGGTTTCTTGGCAAAGATACTGGAGTGCTTTGCCATTTCCTTCCCCAGTGGATGAAGGCAAACATAGGTTAAATGACTTGCCCAGAGTCACACAGCTAGTAAGTGTCTGAGGTCAATTTTGAACTCGAGTCTTCCTAATTCCAGGCCCAGCACTCTATCCCCTGAGCCACCTCTCTGCCTCACCTGGCACATAGTAGGTGCTTAATAAATATTTAATGACTGACTACCTCACAGAATTATTGTGAGGATACAATGAAATAATATTTATAAAGTGTATTGGGGGATAAAATGAGATAATATTTGCAAGCCTTAAAGTGCTAGATAAGTCCTAGTTACTACTATCTTTGAGTTTTCCCTTTTCCGTCATTTCTTATCCAAGGTGTATTGAATAAGCAGACAACACCACTCTTCCTGTTGCTCCTTCCACACTGCAGTCTCATTACCACCAAGCTGAGCTATTCATTAGCCTTTCAAGAAGTCTTACTGCCTCAGCGCTCCCCCACTGACCAGTCTTTCAAACTGCTTTAAGAAGAGACTCTTCTTCATGAAATATTCAGTGCTTCTCCATCATTTAACTTGCAGATTCTTTTACCTGACATTCAAAACTCTCCAATTCAGCAGCATCTTACATTTTCAGACTTTATTTTGTCCTCCTGTCATATGATGTTGTATATTTTATGGTCTTTGAACTAGAAGCTTTATAAAAAAGCAGGGATCATGCGTATCTAAATTTGGTACTTGCCCCTCTGCCTAGTACATAGCAAGAACTTAGTAAATTGTGAGGCCAAATTTAAAAGTTTAATGAAATAAAATTATATAAAATACTATTTGCGTCTTTCATGAAACACAACCTAGTTATTTCCACTAATTATAATTTCTGCTAACTGCTGGGTTTCCAAACCCCACAGGAGATAGAGAATTCTAATTCAATTCTAGTAACATTGGTATTTGTCAAAGACTAGGTAAGATTTATTACTTCAGCATCAAAAATAAGAAGTCACATTGGTATGCTAATGACAGGCTAAAAATTAAAGGCAGCCTTTGATGTGGTATCTTTTTATTTCTGTGTGATGACAGCTTTGTCTATCCTAGTGTCCCTGGGAGACTCTAGCCAAGTCTTCAGTTGTTAAGATTTGTGGTCCTTGAGAACTGAACTGAGAATTACATTTGATGTAAAATTGACTTTCTTCCTGCTGGATGCTTTGTAAGCTTGTGGGTATACCCAGAAAGCTCTGCTCCCAACTCTAGCTTAGAAGCTGAAGAAAATGAGTGGACAGATGATCAGGAACTAGGAAGTTCTCAGGAGTGACAAGGCTTTTCACAGAGCTACAGCCATATCTCTGTTTCACTGCTCTCTCTCACCTCGACCTCTCATATTCTTTCTTTCCACAGGTTGTGGTGGTGTTGCTATGGGAATGTACAATCTTGACCAGTCAATCAAGGATTTTGCACACAGTTCCTTCCAAATGGCTCTGTCTAAAGGCTGGCCTCTGTACATGAGTACCAAAAACACTATTCTGAAGAAATATGATGGACGTTTTAAAGATATCTTTCAGGAAATATATGACAAGTAATTAGAGCAATTTTCTTTCTGTTTTTATAAGTCAGTGCCTTTTGCAGAGAATATGTCTTTATATTCTGTTGCCCCAAGGGAGAGAAAGCAACATTCTCCACTGTCACTTAAGGATTCCATGGTAATAACGTTCATCAAATGTTTGTGAAGTAACTACTTGCTTGCAGTCAGGGTGTTACCAGATTTTGGTAAAATCTAATCCTGCCCTTTTTGACCTCTTTCAGTGAGGACATGAGAAATAAACACAGATAAATGCATGGGAGAATGACAAAACAAAAGGCTTTATAATTTTTTTTTTAAAAGGTAGGGTTTCAATAAGGCTTTTATATAATAATAATACAAAAACATTTATATAGTGCTTTAAGGTTTGCAAAGCACTTTACATATATTAACTCATTTGATCCTCACAGTACCCTGTGAAGTAGGTTCTGTTCTTAAGCACAATTCACAGATGTGGAAACTCAGGCTGAGAGGTTAAGTGACTTCTCTAGTGTCTCCCAGCTAGTATCCTAGCAGGCTTCTAATTCAGGTCTTCCTGACTCCAAGTCCAGAACTCTACTTGGCTTTTGAGTTGAACTTTAAAGATTGAGTAAGATTTTAATAGACTAAGAGTCAGTGAAGAAAGAGCATTCCAGGCATAGGAAAATAGAGTACATAGTCTTTTGGGGGGCAGAGAGTAGACCGCTTTGGATACAGCTTGGAGTAATGGAATGAGACAATAGGAAAGAAGAGCGAAGGGTTGGAGGTTCCTAAATGCCAAGCAAAGGAGATTGCTTCAATGGCAAAGAACCATTGAAGATTTTTGAATAGTCGCATAATAACTATATCCATGGAGGAAAAAAAAAGATTTTTTTGGCAGAAGCATGCAAGAGGAATTGGAATGGGAGGGGCTTCTGGGAAGTTACTGCAGTATTCTAAGGAGGGTAATGAGCACCCGGATGAGCATGGCTGTAGTAGGAAGAGAGAAGAAAGGTTCAGAGGTAAAAATCAACAGGTTTTAGTAGCTGATTGAGTATGAGAACTGAGGGAGAAGAAAGAAGCAAAGTGCAATCCAAGATTCCAAAGCTGAGATTTGAAGGGATTAGAGTTGCCAGGCACCGTGCTTAGCACTGGGGAATACTTAAAAAAGGCAATTACCTTACAATCTAACGGGACCCCTGCACTAGCCTCCTAATAGTCATTCTATTCTGTAGTCTTCCACAGGGCTGCAAAAGTAGCAGCTAGGTGGCACAGTGGATAGAGTATCAGCTCTGGAATCAGGAGGACTCAAGTGCAAATCTGACCTCAGACACTTGACTCTAGCTGTGTGACCCTGGGCAAGTCACTTAACCCAATTACCTTGCAAAAGGAAAAGAAAAGGGATGTTTCCAAAGTTCTGGTTTGACTTTGTCGTTACCCTGCTCTGATTCCTCAGATAAAGTGCAGGTTCCCCCTGTTGGCATTTGAAGCTTCACAGTATGGCCGCAGCCTACCTTTCGCAGGCTTATTGTCTGTAGCTCTCCTTTTTATCGCCCCCGGTCAGTAAGTCTGCCCTTCTCGCTGGCCCTGGTATATAACACTCCATTTTCCTGCCTTTACACAGGTATCTTTCTCCCACGCTGGGTTGCGTTCCCTGTACACCTTTGCCTCACAATCCCCAGTTGCCCCCAGTTTTGTGAGGGTTTTCCGGATCCTCCCTACCCCAAATTCCTTGATGTGTTCTATTTGCTTTTTATCCATATTGTTTCCCTTAATAGAAGGTAAAGCTTTTCCTCAAGCGCAAAAACCATCTCATTTTTTGTCTCTGTCTCCAGCACCTCACATGGTGCTTGACCCGTAGCAAGACGTAGTAAACACTTGTTAAATGAATGAGTGAATGTGTCATCTGATCCTCTCCAACACCCTGTAATATTGGCAAAATGGCTTTATTACCCCACTTTACTGAGGAAGAAAAGTGCTTACTACATGGCGAGCTGGAATCGTAGGCCCTCCTTGACTGAAAGTCATTAGTGTTTACATATGGGACTTAGGGAAATTGCATGCATGTTTAACATTTTATAACGACTTGACCTCTTTTCCTTTGTCACTGAGCAAAGGTTTTAGTAGGAACTGCCTACAAAGTGATATTTTTCTACTACTTTTGTCCTTTCAATATTGACATGTTGCCAAAATATAGCACCCTGGGAAAATCCAGATTGTTGGGTATAATAGAGGAATAAGACTGATTGCAGCATGATCCAGCTCAGCAATGCCCTTCTTGGTTTTGTAACTGAAATGTTGGACAGTAACGATGAAAACATTTTTAACTCTTGGGTCTCCTTCAGTTTTCCCTCAGGGTGAGATACAGACACTCTCCTTCAGATCTGTCCCTTGACCTTCCATCTGTTGTTGCCCTTCTCATTCTCTAGGCAATACAGATCTCAGTTTGAAGCCAAGAAGATATGGTATGAACATAGACTCATTGATGACATGGTAGCCCAAGCTCTGAAATCAGAGGGAGGCTTTGTCTGGGCCTGTAAAAATTATGATGGTGATGTGCAGTCTGACTCCATTGCACAAGGTAAGGATCCTGTGAATAGTGTGGGCAGATCTCAGAGGGCATAGAGTAAATGACTCTGGGACAACAGATGAGAATTTGTATAATGGATCCACAAAATAGGCACAGATCAAAAAAGAAGGGGGCTGTTCCTTCATCCTCCTTCCACCAGTGTGATAGGCTAAGGCTTCAAACAGCATTATTCCAGGCCAGCAATTGGTTTTAACTAGTGGTGATGTTGTTTTGATTGGCTAGCTTGTGGCTGAGTTATAGTGGATAGGGAAAATGTCTGAAGGCATTTCAGCCAAACTCTACTATATGCACTGCTTCCTGATGGATCCCCTGCCACCTCGTGGATAATCTCAATAGGATCATTGGGACCAAAAAAAGTACATTTCAAGTTTAGCTTAAAGATGTAGGATTTAAACGGGAGAGTATTCCTAATTACAGAAAGACCAGAAATTAAGCACTTCAGCAGTTAAGATACCACAAATTTAATGCCAATAATCAGGACCAAATCAATGAAAACTTGATTCTGCCTGTTTTTTTAATGGTACTAAGGTGTTTGTTTCAGATGTCCCCAAGCACCTAGAATCTCTTATTCTCTCTCTGTCTCCCTCCCTCCCTCTCTCTCCCTTCTTCCATCCCTACCTCCTTCTTTCTCCCTCCCTCTCTGGTTCTCTCTCTCTCTCTCTCTCTCTCTCTCTCTCTCTCTCTCTCTCTCTCCCTCTCCCTCTCACACACACACATCCAGTGCCTTCAGCGTGCTTTGCTTTTAACCAGGAGATAATACTATTTTTCTTTCCTTTTATAAGAGTTAAACATATATCAGTGACATAACTAGAAAGCAAAATTCACTAAAGGTCCTTTAAAAAGACATAGGACACCAAAATGTATTCCATGTAGCTCTTTTCCCATACACGGATCCCTGAGTCCTCATCAGAGTGATAATTATCACTGGTGAGTGGAGTTTTGTCCCCAGAATTCTCATGTTGAAGTATCACTGCCCTAGTAAGGTAACATTATCTATTTTGTTATATTTTTATTTATTTTGTTAAATATTTCCCAATGACATTTTAATCTCATTCAGGCTACATTCAGGAGTATTGTGGGACACATGATCATAGGTCATGAGTTTGTCACCTCTGCTGTAAGTCAGTCACCCTGCTTCCCCCACTGAATTTGCTCCAGCTTCAGTAACTCTTCGTTATGTTACACCAATCCATTCTGAATGCTAGCAGAATTGGAAGGTGCATGGGTGTCCTTTGTAACAGGAGAAATGAGATTACATGAAAGTATTTTAATAATCAATTATTCTATAATAAACCTATATAAAGAAAACTATTCCCTTCAAAACAGTGTTGGATAGGGATTTCAGAAAGTAATTTAATGGTGATTAGTAGTGATTTGAACAGTAAATGAAATAGTAGATTTAATCATTTAATAGTTCAAGGTCCTAACTGTAGCAAGAAAATTATTATTGAGGAAATAAATGCTATGTAAGTTTTAGCTAACTAGTAGCTCCCTAATTACTTATATTCAGAAAACTTTTAAATAATTGTGCCAACTCCTCCCCAGCAATGTACTGATGAAAAAGAAAAAACTGAAGGAAGCAAGCTTCTTCTTAGAAAGACTTACAGATAGAAGTAGCTTTAGCTACCACTGCTAACTTTGGAGTAGACTAAGTAAGCAAGACTCAGAAACAATAAAACCCAGGAGCCCAGGTTACATAAACTTTAGAACATAAACAACTAGGGGGAAAACTCCTTATTGACAAAAATCACAGAGAAAACTAGAAAGCAGTTTGACAGAAAATAAATTTAGACCAATATCTTAACATCATGCACCATGATAAGTTCCTAGTACATGACTAATTTTTTTTAATCACATCGTGCTTTTTAAAAAGAGGAGAATGAAAAATGATAACTTTTACAATTTTATATGGAGCAGAATTCTTAAACAAAGGAGAGTGATCATAAAAGAGTAGATTTGCATTAATCTAATGCATAAAATATTAAAAGCTTTCACTTGGACAAAATGCAGCTAAAATCTAAAACAGGGAGATTGCCAAATAAGAAAACCATCTGTGATTCAAGTATCTCTGATAAAAGTCTGATATCCACAGTGTAAATTGGAAATTGACATAAATACATAAGACTAAGAGTCACTGAGTCAGGATAAAAAGTAGAAAGATAACTAGATTTGGAATCAGAGACTTGGGCCAGGTTTAATCTGGCAGCTTTATTACCTTAATTACCTTAACACTCAACCTCTGCTGGCCTGTTTTCTTAAAATGAGAGGGCTTTGGACTATTTGTTCTCTAAGGTACCTTCCAGCTCTAAACCTATAAGCTTTTGATCCATTCTCTAACAGGAGGTGGGAATAGCTTTCCAAAGAATTGTAAATTATCAATAAATCACCATTAAGAAGAGAAATGGAAACTAAACCAACTATTTCTATTGTTTGTTACCTTTACCAAGTTACAGATACTGAAAAACTATCAGTGGAGCCATGACTTGAACTGACCATCCTGGAAAACAATGATGGAATTATTTTAGAAAAGTTACTAAACCATTCATACCCTTTGTCCTAAAACATTCATACCCTTTGTCCAAGAGATACCTCTGCTGAGCATGTACCCTAAGGAGATCAAAAACAGGCTCCTATGTACCAAAATATGCATAGCAGCTCTTTCTGAGGTGGCAAAAAAAAGAAAAGGAAAAATTAATGTTCAGTAGTTCAGCATAAATAAACATATTGTGGCTTATGAATGTAATGGAATATTATTGTGCCATAAGAAATGAGAAATGTAAAGAATTGATAGAAATGTGGGAAGAGTTAAGTGAATTGATGAAAGTGAGCAGAGGATAAAAAATATGCACGATGGCTACAGTATTGTACATAACCAGTACAAGCCAGTAAGTGAAGACAAATGCTGAGTAAGTGTAGTGACCACTGAGCACCCAGAAAATCTGCAAACAAAAAATTAGAAAGGTGGAAGAACGGTGGGTACAGAATGTCTCATAAACAAAAAATTAGAAAGGTGGAAGAATGTCTCAATGCTGTCAGATAGGGTCAATGTATTGGTTGCTTTCCTGTTGTTACAAGAGGTGGTTTCAGGGTCAGGACATAACTATGATATGAAAACAAAATGCATCCTTAGAGTTGATTATGAAAAATAGTAGCCTCAAGCTGATGAGCCAACTGAGTTGTAGCCTTTCACTTTGGACCTGTCACCAACCATTCATTTGACTTTCCAAACAGTTTCCATCCACCAGCCCCGCATTTAACACTCATAGCCAAGTGGGATCCTCAGTAGTGAAGTCTAATTATTAAATAAGCCCATTTACCCAAGACAATAATTGCATAATTATGGCAAATTGGAAAGTGTCTAAGTAAACAATGGGTATTTAGCGTGTAGAAGGTAGATGTCTATGGTGCCGTTAAGAAGCTGTCCCTACAATAATAAGTATTTCATTTAGAATCCAACCCCAAATGATGTGACAGCTTTAGACTGGAAGAAATGGTGTCCTGTAGTACAGAGGAGAAAGGTTGACTCTTGGTGGGCAATGTTATCACACACCTCCTCTAAGACGAACAACAAAATTTATGCCAACAGTGACCACTACTTGAAATCAAAAAATGCTGGTCATAGGATAATGAGTTTAGAGCTGAAAAGGACCTTAAAGACCATCTGGTCCAATAATCTTATTCTTTGATTATGTTTTATTGAATATAATAAAGTACCAAGTTTAAAAACAATCAGCTAGGGGAGGTGGGAATCTTCACCGCAGGTTTCTCTGATAAAGCTCTTTGTTTCCAAATAACTAATTCAACTTTGTAAGAAAAGAGTCATTCCCCAATTGATAAATGGTCTAAATATATGAACAGTTTTCAAGGGAAGAAACTTGGATTATCTATAGCCAGATGAAGAAATGCTCCTAATCACCAATAATTAGAGAAATGCAAATTAAAAGTAATTTTTTAGATTCTGTCATACTCATCAGGATGGCAAATGTAACAAAAAAGGAAAAAGACATATGCTGGAGGGGCTGTGGAAAAATAGACACATGGACCTGTGAATGAATATAATCATTCTGGAAAGCAGTTTGGAATTATACATAAGATGTTACTAAGCATTGTGTAACTTTTGACCCAGTTATACCATTGCTCTGCCTGTACCCAAAAATAATCGGTGCCCTTATTTTACAGATGAAGGAACTGAAGTGAATTAAGACCTTTGATTTCATTGGAATAAGGGAACTCCTGATTGAGGAAGTCCCTTTATGAATATGGGTTGTCCCATTCTCTTGGACTTAGAACTTAAGAGAATTGCCTAAATAACTAAAGATAAGAGACTTAGTCAGGGAGCCAGAATGTATAAAAGTCAAGGCTGGAACCAAGTTTTCATGACTTCTAGTTGTCTGGCTGCTATACAACAAAATCTTTTGAGTATCGGGGGAGTTAGTTGGCTGAAAGACAGGTGTTAATAGCAGTGTTCTCCATCTTATGGTTTTGTTTTAATTAGTTATTCTGTTAACTGGGTTCTAAGTTCAGTTGTTTTTCTGTGCCAGTAAAGAAGTATAATATTTTTTGAGCAGTGTTATTTTAATGAGGTCTAACACTGAATTTTTTAGTTAACCATATAACAGTGTTGACTCATTAAGTTTGAAGTCCTCTATATTTTCTTTTTTTAAATATTTTATTTTTCCCTCAATTACATGTAAAAACAATTTTAATATTTTTAAGTTTTAAGCTCCAAATTCTATCCCTTTCTCTCTCCTTCTTCCTATGATAAGCAATTTGATTCAGGTTATACATATATAATCATGTAAAAACATTTCCATATTAGTCATTTTGTGAAAGAAAACTCAAAAAAAGGAAGGAAGGAAAAGAAAGAGTAAAATAATGTGCTTCAAGTCTATTCAGATTTGTAGGTGGATAGCAGTTTTCATCGTGAGTCCTTTGGGATTTCTGGGATCATCGTATTACTGAGAATAGCTAAGTCATTCCCAGTGGTTCATCTTACAGTACTTACAGTATAGCTGTGGGTGTGTACAGTGTTCTGCCGATTCTACTTAATTCACTCTGTAGCAGTTCATTTAAGTCTTTCCAAGGTTTTATGAAACCATTATAATCATATGTCACTGCTTATTTAGCCTTTCCCCATTGGTGGACATCCCCTTAATTTCTAATTCTTAGCAAACACAAAAAGAGCTGCTAAAAATATTTTTTGTACAAATGGGTTCTTCTCTGTCCCCTTCCCTTCCTTTGTTTAATCTCTTTGGGATACAGACCTTGTAGTGGATCAGTTTACAAAAGGAGAACGATTTCTTGAGCTTTCTATCTTGTGCTGTACCTAATGGCTCACCCCACTTATGGTCCTGGAAGCCATGGTATAACTGCAAATATCATTAGCAGGACAGTCATTGATACAACAAGGGAAATGGCTTGCTTTGGTGATTTTATATCCTTACCCGAGCTCCCCTGCGACCTTTCTTCCACCAGGGACCCGGTGATACTATTTTCAGATGAACTTGACACCCTGTGCTTTGTCACTTCCAGGCTATGGATCTCTGGGAATGATGACCAGTGTGCTGATCTGCCCAGATGGCAAGACCGTGGAATCAGAGGCAGCCCATGGTACAGTAACACGTCACTATCGCATGTACCAGAAAGGTCAAGAGACATCCACCAACCCAATTGGTAAGATGCCCTTTGCTCTATTTTTCACCAGTGAGAACTCTAATCTTAAAATGGTTTCTTATTGTTGCTAGATTCTTTGTACCAGGTTGTCAGCATGTCCCTGACTTAAGTGTTACTTTATACTAATCCTTGGACTTTGTCCCAGATCATGAGAGCTCTTTTAGCTGTTTTCTTGGCACTCGTTTCTCTATAGCACAGTTTCCATGGTATGGCATATAAATGAATGAATGGATGGATGAGTGCATTAATGTATACACATATATGTACACAAAGAATTATTAATGATCTTGCTTCTCATATTCAGTGTAAGAGAGCATGAAGCTAAGCATCTAAATGCCACATGGATATATTCTTCCATTGCACTTTCAAGGTCAGCCCTCTGAAAAGAGATTGTAGCCTGAAGAGAAGGGACAAATATAGACAGTGTAAGGGAAAGAGACTAACCTCTGCCAGCTCATTCTATACCCCAAATGTCCAGTATCAACTACCCCAGTGAGGGAAATGCACTGTTATTGATACCATATTCTAGTTGAATCTTAAACCTCTCTTACAAAGAAATTTCATATATAATAATGTATTTGAAATTTTAAGGTTAATTCTTTGTGGGCTAATCTTTCCTGAGCCTTTTTAAAGGTTGACCTCTGATTCTTTTTAGGCATGTTTTAGACTTCCATCTAAGCCCCCTTCCATTACCAAGCCTTGCTTTGCTCCTTTCTTTCCCAGCCTCCATTTTCGCCTGGACCCGAGGGTTAACTCACCGAGCTAAGCTGGATGACAATGCAGAGCTCGATAAATTCGCAAGAATTTTGGAAGAAGTTTGTGTCGAGACCATCGAGTCTGGCTTCATGACCAAGGACTTAGCTGCTTGTATTAAAGGTTTACCCAAGTAAGTACAAGCCCTTTTCTTCTTTTGGAGGTGCTGCCTTTCCTGAAACAAAACTTGATGGAGAACATTCATGTTTATTGGAATTTTGTTAATTGCTATATGATAGAAAGGCAGAATGGTTCTAAATCCTGACTCTAACCCACACTTTTGTGACTGTCGTAAGTCATTTAATCAGAGCCTTAGTTAATCAGTAAATTGGGTGGTAGAGTAATGCCAGCTCTCCTTACTTCAAGTGGTGTTGTATGGTGAAATAATGAATATGAAAGAGTTCTTTAAATTATAAGGTGGTAGGTAGGGATGAAAGAATCCCAGAACACTATATGGACTCATTGTGTGGAATTAGGGGAATTCATAGACAAAAGTTACATGGGATAGATAGACATGGAATGGGATGTAGTTGGTATAGGAGGGTACATCCACTTCATTGAACTCACAGATGCCCTGGAATATGAAGTGTAGCACTAAAAACATGCACTATGGAAGTTAGCAAGGAAGCAAACATTAAGTGCCTACTGTGTGCATCAGACTATGTGCTGAGAGTACAAATATGAGCAGAAAGCCCCATTCTAGTGGGAGAAGACAATACACAAAAAACAGGTAAAAAATGCAGGGGCCAGATACCAAGAATAGGGAGGTAGAAGGTTGGGGGAACATGGTTTAAGTCCAGAAAGCCATGAGCAGGTCTGGGAGAGGAGTAAAGGTAGTTTATCCTCCACAAAATGAAAGGTCCAGGATGAACTCACCCACGTGGAAGCAGGCCTTGCAAAGGGTATTTCATAGTAAGAAAACTGCAGAGGTGGTAGGAAGTTCCAGGGTGAGGAGGCGACAGGCTCTGAGGGAAGGTCTAAGATGAGATGGTAGTGGAGGAGTGATTTTGAAGTCCATAAAGTCAAGAAAAAGGACTGGAAGGGGAAACTACTGATAGTAATATTTTCACACATTTTATTTATTTGAAAAATAAATATCTGGTGGCCAGATTCTATTTAATTACATCTAGCATCATAGGGAAACAGATCTTAGCAAAATCTCAGTAAGCCTCTCATTTAGCAGGTGAGGAAACTGCTCTATTTTCTTAGCTGTGTAAGGACAGGATAACTTATTGAATACAGCCTTCTTGGTAAGTGGGTCTGCCTATGAAGTTGTAGTTGAGTATGTGTGTAGTACCCACCCATAGCACTCTACTAAGGACTTGCTTACTGACGTCCCACATTCATCTCCTGATCGAAAATGCCACCATCCCTCATCCCCAAGATTACTCCTCAGGAAATTAATAGGAATATAACCAGAACCCTATTCTGCCACAGAGCAAGCCTGAAATTGTTTAAATGCCATCGGTAACATGGGACTAGCCAACCACCAAGTCTCCTTAATTTAAAAAAAAAAAACCTTACAGTACCATGATGATATTGAGTTTTCTAAATCAGCTTATCATCCCTTCATTGAGGTTCAAAACAGCCTTTTGTAGAAAATACCTCCTTGGCCTTTGGGGTAGGCATAGGTCCACTGCAAATACTTGTGAGAAATGGAAGCCCTGCGGTGATTTCAACGACATGGGAGAACTTCCTGGCACATGGTGAAAGGGTAGTAGTGGGTGGGCTGAAATGTGACAGCCAAAATAGAGCTGTCCCTCAATCCTTAATCTTAGGATTGTGACCATTGTCTTGCTCACCTCAACTGTAGCTAGACAATAGAGTGCTTTGACCTAAAGGGCAAAGAAGTACAACGTTAAGGTGGGAATAAATCAATCTCAAGTGGTGTTGCTAGGGACCTGACTCTTGAACCATGAATATTGTAGTGAGTAGGCACTGGTCTGCTAAGTGCTGGGGATACAAGGAAAGGCAGAAGACAGACCCTGCCCTCATGGAGCTCACCTCCATTGGGAAAGCACCATGAATGCAAGGATGTGCAGACAAGATAACGTGAAGGATACATTGGAGATAGTTTTCAGTGACTTTGCTCCTAGGGATGTTTCCCCTACTCCTTCAGTTGTAGGATGTTACCACTCTATAACTAAGTCTCACTGAATGTTTTGGGTTTGTTTTTTTCTTCCTCTTTAGTGTGCAGCCATCCGACTACCTGAATACATTTGCATTTATGGACAAACTTGGAGAAAACTTGAAGGCCAAACTGTCCCAGGCCAAACTATAATACATCTTCTCTGCTCAACAAAGAGGCTGCCCCACTGGGGTAATAAGTTTCTTTGGGTTACGGTTTTTCTGTATGACACTCAAGTTTTAAATGAAATCAGTTTCATAATTTCTCTAGACGACAAGTTATCTTTTCTATGAGTTTACAGCCCTTTTTATACGGCTCCTGTAGTTAGCTTCCAGTTTGCCTGCCACATTTAATGTGACAGGAAACCTTTTTTATATAGCACAAGGAATTACTTTCTTACTGATCTTGTCAATATCATCCTCACTTTCACTTTTCCTTGTCCCCAGAGGTAGATGACCAAAATCAAGAGTATTTGATATGAAAGAAATGGCAGCCATGGTACTATGTTGTAAAATTAGTTATAAATAAAGCCCGAGTGTTCCCCATTTCCTGGCCTGCTTTGTGGCCTAGATAGTTCTGGTATTAGCAGATGTTGCGTAGTGAAAAGTAGACTTGACAAAGTGAATTTCTTTATAAATTAGAAACAAAAACATGGCTTTTAGGAAAGCATATTAAAGCTTCTTTAGCAGTTGTTAAAGAGCTTTTGTTGAATGTTTAGAGGTGTAGTTTTTTTTTTTACAGGGCCCACATGAGTTAGGATTTTTTTTTTTTTTAGAACAGTGGTGACTTACAGTTGCCCTCCTTTCCTTATGTGGTGTCATAAGTATTATGCTACCAAAAATGGCGTATTTCTCCAAGGTGCAATAAAACAAGCTGCATTTTTGGAGCCCTGCAGGCCTGTTTATTTCTTTTGTATAACTGTGATGCTTTAGAATTATTGTTAAACACTAATTTCACCCTGCTCTTTGTCTGAACTGTAATGTAATTTTGAATTAAAATTTAAGTCCTAGGAACTTGTCATTGTTGTTCTCAGTCTTAAAGAGTCCCAGGAATACACTTGCTGAAAACTCTGTTTGGCATCATAGAAATCATCATTGCTGAGAAGAACCTCAGGAAACTTGTTTTCCCTAATCATTTGCCCCTGATTCCCTAATCATAGCCAGTTCTGTAATGAATTAAGAGGAAGCATGAGTCCTAGGTCCTCCATAGGCTGGTTTCATCCCACAGCCAAGAGAGTGGGATAAGACTGAAATGATTAAATTTTGTATTAAATTAGGTTCAGAGATAAATGTGTATATTTCTCCAAACGTACAGCAGCTAAGTTATTTATACTTACAGGCACACTTAAACTCTAAAAATCCTGTGCTTGGGACTCTTTAATAAACAGAAAACGTCAGGAAGTTCACAATAAAGGGTCTCTTCCAAAAGAGATTCCTTTTGTCACCATAAGAAGTCATGCCATGATGACTGTCTTTGGTGGTTTGGGGTCATTGTTCACAGACTGTTGGAGCTAGGAGGAGTCTCAGTCATCATTTAACCCTACCACCTAATTTTGTAGAGCCTGAGTAGGGAGGATTCTTAAAGGCAATCTGATCCAACCACTGCCTAAGCAGGATTCCTTTTTCCCTCCTTCTTAACATAAAATATTCCTGATACTCTTCGAAGGCTTTCTATAAAGGGGAATTCTGAACCTTCCAAAGCAACCTCTTCTATTTTGGGATAGCTTTCATCATGAAGATGTTTGGCCCTACATCAAGACTAAGTCTGCCTCTGTTTAATTTCTTGCCTTTTTTCAGAAAATTTCTATGAACTTGGAAGCTCAAGCATATTCTGTTTATGTTATTGTTGTGTTTTGTCAGCAGTGACAAATCTCATAAACTAAGAAGACCTACCTAACCTCAAATAAATGATTACTATGAACAGTGAATATAAATGTGCATCTCTTTATTTTATTTTAGAAGTCTTAAGGCAAGTCTTTTTATAGTGATAATTTATTTACTTAGAAATCAGGCATCTAGCAACTCAAGCCATCTAGAACATAGCTTTGAAACTTAGAAAAAGGCACTGAGGAAACAGCTGTCACAAAGCCCATGCATTTAACTTGTAGTAAAAGCAATGAGATTAAAGGGGGATATATAACCCTGTATGAAATTGAGCTTACTTGATTTGGGATAGCAGATTTAGCTGATTTTTAAAAACTACTTGAAATAATAAACAACTTTGGCAAAGTTGCAGATTACAAAATAAACTCACACAAATCTTCATTTCTGTATATCAGTAACAAAGCCCAACAGCAAGAGATAGAGAAATCCCATTTAAAGCTAGGGTAGACACTATAAAATATTTGGGAGTCTACCTGCCAAAACAAATCCAGGGACTATATGAACACAACTACCAGATAACTTTTCACACAAAGTCAGATCTAAGTAAGTGGAGAAACATCAGTTGCTCATGGGTAGGCTGAGCCAATATACTAAAAATGACAATTCTACCTAAATTAATTTGCTTATTCAATGCCATACCAATCAAACTATCATATAATTCATTTCTAGAGCTGGAAAAAATATCAGAATTCATCTGGAAAAACAAAAGGTCCAGAATACCAAGGAAACTAATGAAAAGAAACGCTAGGGAAGGTGGTCTAGCTCTACCAGATCTCAAATTGTATTACAAAGCAGCAATTATCAAAACCACTTGGTACTAGCTAAGAAACAGAAGGGTAGACCAGTGGAATATGCTAGGTATTCAAGACACAGTAGTCAATGAATATAGCAATCTACTGTTTGATAAACCCAAAGGACCCCAGCTTCTGGGATAAGAACTCACTGTTTGACAAAAATTGCTGGGAAAAGTAGATAACAGTGTGGCGGAAACTAGGAATAGACCAATACCTGACACCATACACAAGAATAAAGTCTGAATGGGTACATGATTTAGGTATAAAGATTGATATTATAAACAAATTAGTGGAGCAAGGAATAGTGTATCAGATTTATGGAGAAGGGAAGAATTTTTCACTAAAAAAGAAAGCATTATGAAGCGCAAAATGGATAATTTTGATTACATTAAACTGAAAAGTTTTTGCACATCCAAACTCAATGCAACCAAGATTAGTAGGGAAGCAAAAAACTGGGAAAGAATTTTTGCAAATAGTGTCTGTGATAAAGGTCTCATTTCTAAAATATATAGAGAATTGAGTCAAATCTACAAGAATATAAGTCATTCCCTAGTTGATAAATAGTCAAAGGAAATGAACAGGTAATTTTCAGAGGAAGAAATTAAAGATATCTATAGTCATGAAAAAATGCTCTAAATCGCTTGATTAGAGAGATGCAAATCAAAACAATTGAGATATATCACACCTATCAGATTGGCTAACATGACAAAACAGGAAGATGATAAATGTTGGAGAAGATGTGGGAGAGTTGGAACACTAATTCATTGTTGGTGGAGCTGTCAGCTGATCCAACCATTCTGGAGAGCAATTTGGAACTATGCCCAAAGGGCTACAAAAAAGTGCATACCCTTTGACCCAGAAATACCGCTTCTAGGACTGTATCCCCAAGAAATCATAAAAATGGGAAAAGTTCCACATGTACAAAAATATAGTTTTATATATGTATATACATATATATATATATATATGTATATACATATATAAAACTCAAAATCAAGGGGATGCCCATCAACTGGGGAATGATTGAATTAATTACGGTATATGAATAATGGAATACTATTGTGCCATAAAAAATGATGAAGAGGAAGATTTCAGAGAGACTCGGAAAGACATGATCTGATGCTGAGTGAAGAAAGCAGAACCAGGAGAACTTTGTGCCCAGTAATAACTACAGTGTGTGAGGATTTTTTCTGGTAGACTTAGAACTTCATTGCAATGCAAGGACCTAAAAAATTCCTGGTGGTCTTTTAAAGCAAAATGCCTTCCACATCCGGAGAAAGAATTGTAGAGTTCAATCACAGAATGTAGCAGATCATTTTGTTTAGTATTATGTTTTGGTTTGTTATATGATTTCTCCCATTCATTTTAATTCTTCTATGCAACATGACTATGGTGAAAATGTATTTAAAAGGAATGTTTTTGTAGAACTTATTTAAAATTGTGTGCCATCTCGGGAGGGAGAGGGGAAGGAGGGGGAGGGAGGGAAAAAATCCAAGTTAAATAGTAGTGATTGTAGAACACTGAAAATAAATAAATTAATAAACAAAAGATTTAGCTGGGAGAAGCTTTGATGCTGATAGGAGGCAGCAGAATCGTTAACTGAAGCAAGGAGATCTACATATTCTATAATCTCTAAGGTCATCAGTATATTGCACATTATAACATATTTATAGAGATGACCCTGAGTCACCTAAAAAGGTAATGTGTTAAAAACAGTAGAGCACAGTAAAGAGATGTCTAAATAGTCAGAGGACCTGACCTTGAATCTGGCTCTGCATCTTATTACCTGTTAAACTGTGAACTGAACCTCTCCCCTAGGGTTCAAGTTCCTTATCTCAAAATAGATGATCTTATCCAGCTGCTTCTTTAAAAAGCTATGCTTTTTTTCCCAATTAATCAAGATGTGTAATTTGTACTTAAGGGCAATTGCCATAAAAAAAAGAACTTAAAAAAGTTTTTAAAGGGGATTAATCAACATTTATTTAGTACCTATTATGTGTCAGACACTCCTAAGCACTGGATAAACTTCAGTTATCTGGAAAGATCACTTCCTCAACAGTTCCAGCTAAATAATACATTCCCTAAAATTTTGACAGTTAAAGTTTTCATCAGTTTCAAACTGTCTTGTCAGTTCCAAGATGATTTTAATGTATTTTCCCATATTTTTGTTTCACTCAAACTTACCCCTTTTATAAAACTATACTTGTTGTTATTCAGTCATGTCTGACTCTTTGTGACCCCATTTGGGGTTTTCTTGGCAGAGATACTGGAGTGGTTTGCCATTTCCTTCTCCAGCTCATTTTACTGATGAGGAAACTGAAGCAAACAGTGCTAAGTGACTTGGCCATGGTCATATAGCTAGTAAGTGTCTGAAGCTGGATTTGAACTCAAAAATATGAGTCTTTCTGACTCCAGACCAGGCACTCTATTCACTATGCCACCTAGTTGGCCACACTTTGTTATGGTATCCCTTTCCCACAGCTATAATGGAATGATGTTTTATCCTCTTCAAAGTGACTTTCATATTTACATTCTCACTTGATTCCCACAAGAACGTTAGGTGGTAGATAGGGCAGCTATTATCCCTAATTTTATAGATAAAGCAGCAGACAAAATATGATTTCCCTGAAGATATGACCAGTAAGTAGCAGACCTAAGATTAGATCCTGAATCTCCTGTTAATCTAGTATTCTTTCCACTTCACCATACCAGCTGCCCATCCTTGACTGGAAATAGATAAAGCAATATTCAAAAAACTTGTTGCTGTAGAAGTTTATTCCAATGTCTACTTAATGACAGCTGCCTTTAATCAATTTTCTATTTATATTGCTGTCTAGACTGGTGACTGCCTCTCCTGGACTACTCTCTGGAACCACCCTAGGCTCTGATAGGTGAACTTCCACTTTGCTGAAAACCAGACTTTTCACCTGATTTCCCAGGCACCTGTCACAAAGTATGCCACCATATGCATAATTCCATTCCTCTACTTCCCTTTCTAGCTTTTATGTGTTATCTTTATTAGAATATAAGCTTCTTGGAGGCAACTTGCATTTATTTGTATCTTCAGCAATTAGCACAGTGCCTGGCATGTAGTAAGTACTAATAAACGTTCTTTATCTATCTCTCCTATCAAAAGCCCCAGTTATGCTTCACTTTATCCTTCTATTCTCTGGCTGTATCCTCTATAGCACCACACTGTAGTCCCCTGCCCCTATGATCAAATCAACTGTAGCATTGTGCCTGTTTGGGGTATGTCAATGTATTCCCAGTGGCCCCTATGAGCCATCTCAGTACCCTTCAGAAACAGATGGTCCTTCCTTCCCTGTCCACCTCTCCCCTATATACATTGTCTTCTCCCTCTTAAAATGTAAAGTCCTGAAGGGAGAAACTGTCTTTGCTTTTGCATTTCTAGTCCTAGAGTTTAGTACAGCGGTTTGCACATAGTAAGAGCTTAACAGATGCTTTGAACTCAGATCTATTATTCATTTGTTCAGCAACCCATAAATTCATCGATTTTATCCTTTTTAATTTTCTTTCAATCTTAAAAAAAAAACAAACATTGCTGTTCAAATATTCCCTAATAAAAACATCAAACTGTTGACCTGGCAGGAGACACAGAGAATGGAAAATCAGACTTTCTGGGTACCATCTTCAAAAGTATGTTTCAGTTCATTGGAGAATGATATATTCTTACTGGTAGCAGATACAAGTAAAAAGATGGCTGTGCAAGATCCTAATCAATCAACAAGCATTTATTAAGTACCTACAGTGTCCTAGGCACCATCCTAGGTGCTAGAGATAGAAATATAAATAGAGTCCCTATCTTCAAAGGACTTGCATTCTATTGGGATCCTCTTGGTGTTGAAGTTTGTTCCACCTCTAGAATGACTGTGGTTTCCATAACTTAGGGATTGTTTAGAAATTTTATGTAAACTTTTAAAAAATGTTCTGGATGATTTTTAAAATTTAGTGAGCAAGTTTAGTTAAATTCATTGATGGCAATAAAATGTAAGTTTTCCCTAATGTAACTATTTTTAGAAACTATTCTCTGAATCTTTCTATGTGTTTATATATGTGTGATGTCCTTATTCATCCATATCTAAAAGAAGCTTCAAACAAAAAAAATTCATTCATATAAAATTGAGAATTAAGAAATATGTCTTTATTTTAAACTTTAATTTTAATATATTTTTTAAAAGAGCAAAATGAAGAAATAAGCCACAGCATTCCAGCAAACTCTTAAAATACCACCAGCTTAAAATCTGTTATGTGTCAAAATAACTTTTTAAATAAATTAAAACCTTTTAAACTCTAAATTTGGTAAGACTCATAGTTCTTCCTTTATTTAGTGCCTTTTATTGCTTTTCTTTCTGTTTATTGAAGAATGACCAAACAGGGCATCGGTGAACGGATCTCCACGCCTCAGTTTGCTGTAGAACAGGAAAAAGAGCATCATTTTTCTTCTCCTTTGTCCAACAAAGTTATTTTAATGCAGAAATTGTAAATGCCTTTTAGAAAGTCCTAATCGAGTAGGATTTTGTGGACAGGGGGTTCATTTCTGATTTGTTACAGCACGTTCCCTGTTCCTAGTTTTCCTCTTTATTTAAAAAGTTTTATTTAATCATTCATTTACTTATAGAGCCCTACCTCAGATTTCAACTTTTTAATCCTAAAAAGTTATTTGCTGAGGTTCAGATATTTTTCAGATGTGGTCCAGATGTGGCAACCTTTTTGGTAGCATGGGTATGGTAGAGAGAATAATAGATCTGAGTTCAAATCCTACATCTGCTACTTACTAGCTCTGTGGCTGTGGGCAATTACTCCACCTTTTTGGGTCTTAGTTTCCTTGTCTGAGAAATTATAAGGCTGGATTAGATGATTTCTAAGGCTCTTTCCAGATATCAATCAATTCTAAAATAGTGTGAATTATCTTGGTAAGGATCTATGATTTCAATGACATATAGGTAGCATCCAGTGAGAAAAATCCCTCTCTCAATGCAGATCACAACTGGTCCTCAATTTAAAGTCTTAAGAGAGTTGCTTAGAGAATTAAGTTAAAAGACATGATTAGAATATCACACCGGGGTATGCTGTTAAATGTTTTCATAACCAACTTTCCTTTCCAAAAATATTTAATCTGAATTAACATTTTCTCCATCACTTTCTTAAATCTAAAGTCACCCAACAATATACCTCAAACTCTGATTTGTAGTGTTGACCCATTTCCCAGATGAAAATGCTCCCCATGAAAATTTGCCAGTAGACTCTCAAGAGCCAGGTTGAGTTGGCTCCAACACAAACACAGCTAGTCTGTGGTCAAGGCATGACTTGACACCAGATGGTCCCAATTGAGAGGCCAGTTATCTCTCTACATGTCATGCTCCTGCCCATGGAGCACTATTATGGGTAATTATTCAGACACAATGAAAAGTGGTTCACACATTTATTTTCATCTGTAATATACTACCTTGCTGAGAAAGTTGCGTTTACTTCCTACTCTTTTTTTTGAGGCAATGAGTGTTAAGTGACTTGCCCAGAGTCACTCAGCTAATAAGTGTCTGAGGTTATATTGAACTCATGTCCTCCTCACCCCAGGGCCAGTACTCTATCCACTGTGCCATCTAACTGCATAGAAGGCAACAGGATCATCACGTGAAGACCTGGTTTATGTACAGAGTCCCAAACTGCAGTGCAAGATCTGACTCTAGGCAACAGTGTGGAGGGCAGAAGCCAATCCCAGAGGGAATAACCATACAGTAGAAAAGCAGAAATAAGATGCAGTTGTTTTTGAGAAGGCAACACCTCAGTAGAATTTGGAAAATCTGGACAGATACAAAAAGGGACCTTCAGTAGAAAAAGTTGGTACATTCAAAGGCAGGTGATGATGCCAGACACTTCCAAAATAAGGATGTCTAACAAAAGTTCAGGCATTATAAAACAGACAAACAGTAGTAAGAAGAGAAAATAATGACAAAAGTAATATTTACCAATTGAGTCGTGGCTCTTGATAGCTAACACAATTTTTTTTCATTCTCACTGAACGTCTCAGTGTGGTTCTAGAGTCACTCAGGAATTTTGATGTAGGAAAAGAAGAAAATCTGGTATTTTCCAGACTGTATGACTCCTGGTTTTCTGGGTGCACACAAAGAACACGTGTAACCCATGAGTCACTAACTAATGTCTCCAAAACAAATGAAAATTAATTTGTTAATTATGGAATCTGCAAAGGAAAAGAATTATAACTCATTGAAACCAAGTTGTTGCTCACCCATTGTGTGAGCATGTGTTGAGGTAGCATGCTAGTTACTGCAGCAGATGTCAAAGATTTAAGACACAGTCCCTGCACTGATGGAGTTTGCAACCTTAGAGGGGAAATTAGACAAACACATACATATATATATGAACATAAGATGAAATATATACACACATTTTAAAGAACAAATAGTCGTCAGTGAATTACTAATTTGTAAGGTATGGATAAAATGGGACACAGGAGTTCTGGGGAGGCAAAGATCTATATGGATTAGGTCATTCATTTTAACGTATTCATGGAGGACAAGAGATTATTGTTGAGGGCCAGGGTGGAGTGCAGTTGACAAGATCAGGATAGACCTTCCGGGGAAACTGTTCTTTGAGACTGAGCTCATTATCATCCGGAATGACTCTCCATGCCCCCCAGATGTTGCTGTCCCCAGAGGTTGCTGTCCCCAGAGGTTGCTGTCCCCATGAGACAAACAAGAGAATTACAGAAAACAAGTGATATGTAAAATAGATGCCCTCTAGGCTCCCAGTCTGATTTAATCAATTACTAGGGCGGAGACAAGCAGAATGTCACATAGGCTTGTAATTTCTGTCTATAAACACCCGGACCCTCAGATCAATAAATGGAGTTGGTCTTTCTTCTTCACTACATCACCGAGCCGTGGAGGGATGCAGGCCGTCCTCTACAGACCATGTTATGTACAAAGCAAAATAAAAACGAGTCACTTTGAGTAAAGATAATAAAAATTCAACTGACAGAAGGGGGATGAAACAAAGGATGCTGAGCGGGGTTGAGATACAGAAGGACACTCACCCATGAGTAAAGGTTACTTGGAGCTCCAAACCTTGTCCATCTATCAATTGCCTTGCGCTATTTTTCAGTTTTCCTACTCCACACCTCAAAAATTCATTACCTATCTTGTCTCCTCCTTTGCACCCATATTGGTGCCGCAGCTAACTCCTCTGTTCGTGTCCTTGAACCCAGTGTCATCTCTTTGAGGAGTTTAACCCTTCACACTCCCTCATCTGCAATCCCTTCCTCAGAGAAAAGAAGAGAAAGCTTAAGATTGAGTCTTGGGTAACATCTATGCTTAAAGGGTAGGAAGAAGATGAAGAACCAGTGAAAAAGAAGAGTAATCAGATAGGTAGGAGGAGAACCAAGAGGCAGAACTATTATGAAAATTGAGAGAAGACAACATCCTGGAAGAGGGGGTGGTTAATAGTGATGAAAGCTGCTGTAGCAGCTTTGTAAAGAACTTTTGTAAAGTCAAGGATTTTAAAGATTGAGTCTTTGGCAAAACCAAGTTCAGAGTAGCAAGTACAGATGCCAGAGGGTAAGGAGTTTGCTAAGTGAATGGATGGTGTATCAGGGCAAAACTCTGGCTGCAAATCAACTAGGTTCAGATGTGATGCTTTGAGTCATTGGGTTATTTTGTGAGAAAAAGGTTGTCAATGAGGCTACAGGTTAGCAAAAAAAGATTATATCCAAAGCCACCCAGTCTTATCTCTTACCTTTCTTTGGAGTTTTTTTACTTGGAGAAGAGCCTCTAGGAAGAAATGCCACACTCCAACTATCTTTTGGGCTAGTAGAGGAGTTCATTCCTTTGGTGATTTGGCAACTGTCTGGCCCAGCAGAAGGGGTTGTTAAAACTCTGTCATTTCCCAGACAGGGTTCCAGAACTTGGAAGGCTAGAGAAGAAGTCCTGATAGGTTGCTCTGAGGACAAGATCACATAGGAGGATTCCAAAGACCTAGGGCTATTCAGGACCAATTTTTTGGTGGCTCTCGGGGAGAAGTTTCTTTCTGTTTTAGAAAGGCTTTTTTGTACTTCATTCTGCATCACTTGGTCAACTTCCATGGATTCATGCTCTCCTGAAACAGTCCCAGAAATGACTTTCTTTCCAAAATCAGATTGGTTTTTGGCTGAAAGAACATTTTCAACCTTTTGATTTGCTTTAGTCATTGATCTGGACACATTCCTGGCTGCACTGACCTGAACAGTTGATGGAGTCTGTTTTTTATTCACATTATTTTGGATGTCCTTCATACTCTTAACGGAAGCACGGCACATGCGTTTTTCCACAGAACTGGAAGCCAGTATTCTAGATTTGCCTGCGTGACTTTTCATGCCTTGCATCTTTCTGCTTGGTGAATCTCCTATACTGCTTTGTCTACTGCCTGAGTTAAAAGCTTCCATTTTACCCTTAAGCGAGCATGCCGTCCTTGGGTAGCTTTTACCCTGTTTTACTTGACTTCCTTTAGTTTTTTGCATAGATATATATTCTTGAGCATCTTGCTTCAAGTTGCATTCCAATGGCATCACGGTTTCCTCTCTGCAGTCACTGGCTCTAGTCTTCTTGCTTACTTCCTGTTTCAAAGGCCTGTTGGTCATTTCCACACCAAGAGTTCTCACACAAGGTAAACGTTGGGGAGTCTGACTATTTGTGTTTGCAATCTGCTGGTTCATATTTATCACTATCTTTTCTGACTCTTTTCTGCTTTGTTCTTCGTAGTCATTGACTTTGCTAGGAGAGTTGAGTAAATCAGTAGACATCCTGTTTTTTATCTGTTTTATTTCTTTATTTATGTCACTTGAGAATATCTGCTTGTCAGGGATCTTATTATTTTGAGATAATTGTTTCACTCCAGACCTCCCACTCAAAGACTTACAAGTTGGATCACAGTTTGGGATCTGGTTCTCCACCTCGATCTGTTTCTCTGAAAACATTTTCCTTCTCTTGTCAGAGGGAGGGGTTGCCATCGTTTCTTGGCTATTTGAACACACCTCACTCCACAGATAGGTTTGTCTACTTTTTCTAATTCTGTCACTTACTTGGTAAAGCTGGTTCTCAGGAGGCTTGCTGCTTGTGGAGGTTGGGTTTTCTCCCAAAGAGTCTATCTCCATTGGGAAAACAGATATTAGTGCTAATTTACTTGATGTCTGGGCCACTGGGCTCAGTGTTATAAGACTCTGGGACGGTTTTTTGCTATTATTGTCTGAATTCTCAATAGAATGTATTCCAACTGTGTCTTGGACCTCCAGTTCTGTAAAAACATGTTTCATAGATCTCAAAGGTGAGGTGCCATCTTCGTCAGCGCCACTGATGATTTTGTTTTGGTCCTCTGTTGAGGTTGTGACTGATATACCCTGCTCATTAGTAGTCAAAGATCTATTCTTATTACCCACTATCTCCTCTGGTAGCTGCCCAGAAAGCATTGCCTCCTCTAGTAGAGAGGTATCGCTCTTGGAATTACAGTGGGGATCAGAGAGCCAGGAGAAGGTGAAAGCATTTTCTCCATTCATTGCTCTCACAGGACTTCCAGGGCCAATGGTCCACCGGGAAAAATGATTTGTACACACCTCGGTCTCAAAGCCCACATCTATAGTCTGATGGTTTAGGTATGGGAAAGAGGCTCGTTTCTTCCTCTGAGTGACATTTGCCCCAAATGGTGACTTGTTTTCATAGCATGGCTCTCCAATCTTGCCACCCTTCCTTAAAGAGAAAGCTTCAGATTCCAAGATCCTTCTGGCATTCACCTGCTCACTTTCTATAAAAAGAAAAAGAAAACACATCTCATTTACTGAAATAATTAACTGGAAGAAGAAGAGTAGTGTATCTTCTCCTTTCTCACAGAGCAAAAGCCTTTCATGCTCTGAACATAAATGTATTTTATTTGGGGGGGATATAAGGGCTGGATCTTGGATGTCATTAGCATACAGGAGTCCCACTGTTAGTGTACCTTCTGTGACTAAGGCAATAACTTGCCTGTACCTCATAGATCTAGCACAAGTGTTAGGCGACCCGGGTGCGAATCACGCCTCTGTCTCGGCCTCTTTTAGCCGTATCATTTTGTTGTTTCATCATTTTTCAGTTGTGTTTGATTCTTGTTGACTCCATTTGAGATTTGCTTGGCCAAGTGGTTTGCCATTTCCTTCTCCATCTCATTTTAGAGATAAGGAAACAGAGGTAGAGTTAACTGACTTGCCCAGAGTCACACAACTAGTAAATGTCTGAAGCTGTATTTGAACTTGGGTCTCCGTGACTCCAGGGCCAGCATTCTATCCACTGTACCACCTAGCTGTCCTTATTGCCTTCGTAACCTTGTATAAATCACTTAACCTCTTTAGTCTTTGGTATCCTAATCTGTAAAATGAAAGGACTAGCCTAGACAGCATCTCAGTGTCCTCATTCTAGATCTGTTTCCTCATTTGTATAATAAAAGAGTTGGACATGATGAAGTCACTTCTAGTTTTGAATCTATGATCTGATGTCCCAGAGTCAAGACTTAAACATACAACTTCCTGACTCCAAAGCTAGTCCCGCTATCTGCTCCATGACCATTATTTTAACAATAGGAATGATTCCTCTTTGGAGTATACATGGCAATAAGATCCTTCACTACAAACACTAAAGCTGGAGCTAGTCCAGAGTGGAATAGCCATTGGGAGTGTGGAAGTTTGGTTCTCTTTAACCCACCAATTGCTACTAGTTGTCCTGTCCTTATCCAGCTCCAATGGAGGTCTCCCATCTCCTTCTGGACTTTGTTCTATGTGTCAAATACAAACAGTGTATTTAAAATGTTTGGAAATGAATCAACATAGGATCATAGGTTCATAAGTCTAGAGCTATAGAGACATTTATACAATCTTGTTCATAACGATTGCCTGTTCTTACAGATTTGGGGCATATGTATATTATATCCTAGGTTATTGTAAGCATATTAAAGGAAGAGAACTGGGAGTACAAAGGAAATAAATAATGCATTGGAGTTCAGCAAAGATGCTTTGTTTTGTGGTGGGTTTTTTTTTTAATTCAATCCACCTCCATCAAAATTTGAAGGTTCCTCCAATCCCAAGTGATGTGTTTGGGGGCTTTTTGTCTGTTTCCCATTTTCCACATCAGCAGTTGGATCCTTTAGTGATGACTTGATTGACCTGAAATAAGAAAAAGAGATTTTGCCAGATAGTCAGGATCAGAATTTTAAATGTGATTAACATCATTCTTCAGTGGTTCTGGAATAGAGAAGAGAAATAAATACCTAACTTAATTTCTCTGTCACTACTGTATAGAAAGCAAGTTTTAGAATAGGTCATTGACTGGAATTCAGTTCGCAAAGGAACAAGACTATTCTAGATACACTGAGAGAATACAAAATCCAGAGCTCACAAGTTACTGCCTTTTCAATTCTCAGCATTTGAGGTTTTTTGAGTTACTATTTTAAAGGTAAGTGGGGCAAACTATCCTACATTGATCTGAATCTTAAGAAGACAGAGATAATTTACTTTAAAAAACACCTACTAAAGCATGACCCAAGTTATATCCCAAGTGGGAGTATGTCAGTAAATGTTTAACAACTGGTCTCTGAAAAAAATTATTATATATAATACATATATTACATACACCCAAACACATATATTTATATTTATATATAGCCACAGTACACTTTTAAGTGTACTTTGCAATAGTAATATTTTTTCCATTACTTTCATAATTCAGACAATAGACAAAACAATAAATCAAGCCCTGATTTGTAGTGGTTACTGATTTCTGAAGTGTAAATGCTCTGGTCAGAAATTTAACTGACTCTCACTGGCCGGTTTGAGCTGGTTCTAACATATCCCCGAAAAGTAGACTAGGGTAAATTGGACAAGTGGATGTGTATCATTCTCTACTTGTATCCCTAATAGCAGATGGAGAAGTATACAATAGCCTTACTAATGAAAAAGTGCAGCATTTAGAGCGTTCTGATTCTTCCATTATTACCCACTTGGTTAGAGTCCATAGCTGAATGATCCTAATTGGTAATTAAAGAACTATAAATTCGGCTTCTCAATGTTGCAAAACTGCCACACCTAACACTTAATGAACACCTAAGTATGTATAGGAAACTGAATTTTTAGGCAGGGTGGATCCACAAACAGCACAATATAGGTTTCTACACTAAAAGTGTTCATAGTCACAACAGAAAGGTAAGATAATGTACTTCAAAGAAGCATATGTTAAAGTCCAAATATACACTATAAAAAAGTTATATGGAAATTAAGAAGAGGCAGAGAGACCAGAGAAGTGAGGAAGGACATTGAATTTTAGCTAAGCCTTGGAGTAGAAAAAGACTTAGGGGATCATCAATGAGGGGAATACATTGCAGGCTAAAGTATGGTATCAACAAAGACTCTAGTGGGGAAGAGGTGGGGAAAGTACACAAAGAAAAACAAATAGAAACATTTGGCTGGAATGCAAGGTTTATTTGGGAGAGTAGGTTGAGACATTAGGTAGGGACTAGGTTGCAGAAGCCTTGAATACCAGACTAAGCATTTTAGGAAGGCATTGAAGGTTTCTGGGTACAAAGAAATGTTTTAGGAAAACTAATTCAATTGCAGTATACAGAAGGAGTTGAGAAGGCAGGGAGTAGGAGCAGGAAGACCAGATTTGCTTTGCAGTAGATGATGACCATGGTGATAAGGGATGATGGCAGAGTGAGGATAGTGGAACTAGACAAGAGACAGAAGCAAACTGTTAAGGAGGGAGCAACAAGTTGCTATGACCATGGGGACACAGAAGCAGAGGACAAAAGAGAAATCGATGATTGCTCTAAAGTTTGAATCTGGGATAATGATGGTAGTATAAACAAAAATAAGGAAGTCCAGAGAGGAAGTCAAATTTAGGGAAAAGATGATGAATATGTTTTAATTAGGGTGAATTTGTGGTAACAGTAGATCATATAGGTGAGGATGCCCAGCAAACAACTAACTAGAAGGTGAAATTGGTAGAGATCAGGGAGTCATCTGTGTAGAGTTATAAAGATACCCCAAAGGTACAGAGAACCTAGAATAAGTAGAATAGAGAGCTAGAGACTGGGTCTCAGGATATGCATCCATTTGGGTATAAAGGAGAGAAAAACAGAGCCAGAGAAGGAAATAGAAGAGGAATGGTCTGTGAGGTATTAAGAGAATTAGGACAGGACAATGTGACAAAACCCTAGAGTGGAGAGACTTTCAAGTATGAGAAGAATAAAACACTACAGAGAGATCAAAGTAGATGAAAATAGAGAAAAAGACATTAAATCTGAATAGTGATGCTAACTTAAAAGCATAAAGATTAGATCCCAAGAGATGGAACAGATCTAACATTTTATACTTACCCATGTGGTGAGCTGGTCCTGCGCTTGTCTGAATTATCACCAGTAAATGAAGTTTCCGTACTGATATCCTCTGAAATCTATAAAAAGGAATAGGAGTCAACTTAAAGAAAATAAAAACTCATATGATAATGTGGTAAGGAAAGGACCTGGAGATCAGCAGAACACTCTTCTAAGAGTTAAAATTTTCATTTAAGTTACAAGCTCCAGCTACTGATCACAAAGGGTTGTTTGCACAATATAGTAAGGGTCTGGAGAAGAAAACTGAGAAGGAAGTAGCTATAAGGACATGCTAGAGGCTATGTTCATTTACTAACATGGCTAGATTTTATGAAGTGTATGTCAAAGCTAACGAAATAAAATATTTATTGTATAGAAATGGGCCTGTCTTCACAGAATCATCTAATTGTTAGTAAGAAATAGACATCTAGTTCAATCCAAAGCAGAGTAGGGATTGTTGACAAATGTTCATCTAGGCTTTATTTGAAGAACTCATCTAAAAGGGACGCCATTACCTTCTAAGGTAACCAATTCTACTTTTGGATAGTTCTGTGTGGAGGAAGTTTTTCCTTATATTGAATATTTATTTTCTTCACTATAACATCCACCCATTGGTCCTTGTTCTACTTTCTGGAGCCAAATAGGATAAGACCACGTGACAGTTCTTCAAATACTTGAAAACAGCTAACTCACAGCACCTCCAAGTCTTTTATTCTCCAGCCTAAACATTCCTAGGTCTTTCTATGGATCCTATGGAAGGAACTCAAGAATTTTGGTCATCCAGATTGATATTCTCAAGATACTCTCAAGTTTAGCAACATTCTTCCAAAAGGGTGATCTCTGGAAATGAATACCATATTTCAAACATGAACTGATGAGAGCAGAGTACAGTGAAGGTATCACTTTCTTATTGCTGGGGGGGCATGCCTCTCTTCGTGTAGCCTGAGATTCCATTAACTTACCCTCATAATATCATAATCTCTTATGATTCAATGCAACAAATCTTATCAGAAATGTTTCTTTTTGCATCTTCAGAATTTCATTCTTCAAATTTTTCCATTCTTCCTGGGTTAATTTTTCCTATAAAATTTTAATCAGTGGAATCCTACCCATCCTTTCTCCAAATCAATTGAAATCTGCACTCTCCAAATCTATAATTTAAACAATAGTCGAGAAATCCAAATCCCATTCCCCAACATCTTTTTTTTTCTTTCTCAACATATACTTAGTTTTGGTTTTCAACATTCACTTTTATAAGATTTTAAGTTCTGAAATTTGTTTGTCCTTTCTTCCTCCTGTCTCCCCTCCACTAAATAGCACACAATATGCTGACTAATCTTCTTAACCAAATGTTCACATGCCAAATCTGCTTTTCTCCTCTGCAGTCCTTTTCTTCAGTGGGCAATGGTCATGAAAATATCACCTGTGCTCCTTATATCTAGCTTCTTGCTCAAAATTCCAAAATCTTTGGCAATGCTTTCCATGTTTATTGTATATATTAACAAAGAGATGTTTTGTTTTAAAGTTTTGATCTCTAAATGGTATATTTATCTTTAAACTTATGGTTTATGAAATAAGTCATATTGATCTTTTTAATTCATGCAAATTTTAGAAAAGACAGTATATATCAATTTCAACTCCCCTCCCTCACTGCATTCCCCATCTGAACCCATAGAGTCTTTAAAATCCCTAGGTACTCAAAACAGTCTGTTGTGGGAAAATGAGGACAGCGTCAAGGATTCTAGCGGTGGGGAAAGACAGGTAAAGATATAGCAACATTTTGTACACTATGTACATAGGGTTCAATTATAAATTAGAGACTGCCTCATAATCAATTCCCAGACAGGACTCAGGAATTTTCATGAGAACTTTCTTAAATAAATGAATACTTTTGCTAAAACTTTATTTTCTTCTGCTACTCTAGGAGAAATATTTTTCCCTGAGGATCAGAGGAATGCAGATGAATCTGATACAAAAGATAAGAGTGTTTGGCTTTACGTCAGGAAGATTCAGAGATTTCCAGTCGAGGTCAATCACATCCAAATCCATTGTCCATTTTGTTGTTTCTGTCTTCACAGCATCTCTTATAAATGTCCCCTTCTCTCTGCTCATACAATCATAAGCCTATAGATCAGACTCTCATCATGTCTGATCTTAACTATTGAAATAGTCTTTACAAGTATTTAAGCAATCTTCTAAATGGTTTAATTCAGTGGTTCCTTAATACCTTCGGGATCAAAAATCAATTCTGCTTGGCATTTAAAACTATAGCTTGGCCCCTTCCTATCTTTCTAATATTAGTACATCTTGCTCCCTTCCATCCACTCTAAACTGCAGCCTTACTGGCCTCCTTGTAGTTCTGCCAACATGAATTGCCATCTCCCACCTCCAATCCTTTGCACTGACTGTCTCCCATAACTAAACTGCTTTGCCCTCTCATTTCAATCTCTTCTAGTTCTCCTAGATTTCTTCAAATCTCAACCCAAAACCCATCTTCTGAAAGGGTTTGTACAAATCTCTTCCCCTCTCCTCTATCCCTTAAAGGTCTTCTCTTTTTCAGATATCTACCTTGAGGGCAGAGACTGTATTTTTTGGCTTTCTTTCCATCCTCAGTGCTTAGCACAGTTCTTAGAAGCTATTAAAGTGCTTAATAAATGCTTTTTGGTTGACAGAGATCCTTAGTAAATTCTAAAAGCAGCAAGAATACTACAAAACCTATTTTGCCTGTCACACCTGGCTCAGATGGTCAACAGAACCCGAGAGTCAGTCTAGATTGTAAGCCTGATTCACGAAGGGATGAAACATTTTGAGCAAAACAATATGGCATCTTGTAGTCTGGGCTAGTCTTGAATTGTCTTAGGAAGATTCTGAAGATTGCCTGGCAGGATAATGTACCTGACACTGAGGTCCTGATTCAAACTAAGCTGCCACGCATGCAAACTCTCAGACAGCACAACTCAGATGGGCTTGCCATGTTGTTCAAATGCAAAACGTATGGTTGTCAAAAAGACTATTTTATGGAGAGCTTACACAAAAGAAGGGTTCACATGTTGGTCAGAAGAAGCAATATAAGGATACTTTCAATATCACTCTCAAGAACTATTTGTGTGACATGGGAGACACAGGACCGCTCAGCATGGTGAGTCCACATCAGAGAAGGTGCTATTCTCTATGAACAAAGTACACTTGAAACATCTCAAAGGAAACACAGGATGCACAGATTTAGAGCATGCACTCCAAATGTTCACATAGCCTATTTGTACCTGACCTGTGGTAGAGCATAGCAAGCTTATATTGGTCTGATCAGCCACAGTCGGACACACTGAAACTTAACTTTAGCATAGTGATATCATTTTGGTACTCTTCCAGAACGAAGGACAAAAAGCAACCAATTGGTTTCATTGGAAATCTTGGCAGAAGGGCAAGGATAATGAGTCGAGTCATAATCCCTACTGGGAGGAGCTGAGAGAAAGACCTCACATCAAGAACGAGAGCTTGTGTCAAAATCTGTGTCTCTAAGGCATCGTTACTCCAAGGTCAAGCATCATTACTCCAAGGTCAAGCAGTAGACTTGTGCTCTTAAACGGGAGCGCTTAATCTTATCCATGTGGCCCCACATTCTCAGCTCCATTCTGCCTTCCAATTCCGCCAGAAAGGCCCTCACTGGTCTTGTATCAAGCAGTCTCAGACAGCACTTTCTGAAGACACCTCTTCCTAACGGGCTAATGATTTCAGAGGGGATCTAGATCCCCAAGCTCCTGTTCTCCATCTGGTGCCCTCTAAAATGGAGCTCATATCCTAGGGTCCAGGAACTTGTTTTAAAAATCTTTTTTAATAGCTGCACTTCAATATAATTGATTTCCTTTGTGATTCCATGTTTTATTTTCTTTAAAAATATAATTCTGAAAAGAGGTCTGTTGGCTTTACCAAGACTGACTGCCAAAGGGGTCCATGACAAACAAAACAGTTTAAGAACCCCTGGTTTAAAGGATGGGGGTCACATAGCAATTCAATTCAATAGACATTCTTTAATGGGATATGATACATAAAGTACTGTGTAGCTGTTCAGTTGTTTCAAATGTGTCCAACGCTTCATGACCCCATTTAGGGTTTTCTTGGCAAAGATACAGAAGTGGTTTGCCTTTTCCTTCTCCAACTCATTTTATAGATGAGGAAATCTAGGCAAACAAGGTTCAGTGACTTGTCCAGGATCATACGGCTACGAAGTGTCTGAGGCCGGATTTGAATACTCAGGTCTTCCTGACTCCAGGCCTGGCACTCCATCCACTGCACCACCCAATTGCCCCTAAGGTTCCATGTTAGATGCTGGGAACACCAAGACACATAATGACAGATTCTCTTCTCAAGGAATTTACAATCTAATAGGGGTGAGGGCAGGATGATAGATATTCAAATGACTATGAAACAAAAAATAGTGAGATAAGTAGAAATGAGAGATCCAGAAATTTCAGGAGGGAGAGATGACTTCAGGTAGAGGAACTGGAGTCAGAGGACCTAGGATTGAACTGCCAATCTGCTGGATGATTTTAGGCAAGTCCCAACCTCTTTGGGACTCAGATTCTGATCCATAAAATGAAGGGACTTAAGGTCCTGTCTGGTTCTGAGGTTATGACCCTATTAATCAGGAAAGGCTTCATGGAGGAGAGAACAACTGAATTGGGGCTTGAAAAAAAAAAGAGGAGAGCAGCCTTCAAAGAAAGGAGTTGGTCAGATAGAGGAAATGGGTCCATATCAGGTGTAGGGATATTATAATCAAAAACACTGAGAAAAGAAAGGGCAGGATGAGAATGGCAAGTATAATACACATGGAATGATTTTCTATATTGTAGTAGAGAGATGTCCTGTATCACCTGAAGAAAAAGACTTGATCTGGCCTATAGCAAAATCTAATGCCCCATACAGCAGAATACTATACACTAGAGTAGCCTTAACCCAAGAGTTCTGTAAAATTTGGATTCAGTCAAAAGACCACACTTAAGGATCTAGAAGATTACATGTGGCCTCAAGGCCATAGGTTCCACCCCAGCACTAGAGTGTATTACATACAAGTAATTTCAAGCACAGTTCCCCTGGGTGATTCTCAGACAATAGGCACTTACTGTAAAAGGATCACTCTCTCTAATTGCACACAGGAGTTTAGCATTTATATAAGCTTCCAATTCTCTGAGGACCTTATTCTGCATAAAAGAAAAAAAGAGATTAATCCTACTGAAAAACAAGTAACAAAATTTTTTTAATATAAGCTATAAGTATACAGTAGATGCTACATGGTTCATCAGAAAAGCTGAGTCAACAAAGGACCAGGTTGAGATAGTAACTGCCATAAATTCAGATCTTATAGACCAGAACCCTTAATCCTTGAGTAGCAAGGATCTTCTTTCCCCTTAACCCCTATGGAGCATGCTCAGTGTCATTCCTGGAAACCATTTAAAAGCCTGAAGGGATCATTTTCCAGCCGCCATGTATGACTCATCTTTGAGGGGTTTAAATTGACAGATGACAAGGAGTTTCCCTGAGGGGCCGCTGAGCCAGAAGAGATGATGTCCTTACAGCTGACCATATCCTTCTATGAGATTCTGAAACTGATCCAGAACTGCAATCAGTTCCTTAAATTTACAACAAACCCTGTGTTTTCTCTGGATTCTCTGACTCCAAAGCCAAGGCTCATGCCTCTATCCCAGCCACACTTGGTATACAATAGCTGGGAAATAGCCATTCTTTATATAGTTCTCAACATGTACCCAGAAAAATCTTTCTAGATAGTTCTATTTTCTATATGAATTCTGGTGAATTTAACCAAAAGAAGAAACTAAGCCACAGTATAAGTGTTCCCAATCACATAATCAGGATGAAAGTTTTAAACCTTAGGTTGCCATATGGATATGAAGATATGGAAGGCAGGCACTTGAATAGAAACAGGTGTATGATGTAGACCTGGGATTTCATTGGTGTAGGGAACTCCTTGCTAGGACAAAATGGTAATCCCTCTACAATTTTTAGTCTTCTAGAGCCTGGGGGGAGGGGAGAGAAGAACAAGGAGATCGGTCATTTTTGCAATCTCTACACTGGAGGTGGAGGAAGCTGGTGGATTTTTTTGAACTGGGTTGTTCTGAGCTGTCCACAGGCAGTCTGGCACCAATATAGGGTTTTGGGGCCACCAGGCTTCCTAAGGAAGAGTGAACTGGCCCACGTTGAGAAAGGAATGGGTCAAAGCTTCTGGGCCATCAGCATTAGGATCAGAGTTGTGAATGGCTGCTATGTTTTTAGCCTACTCCAGATAGGGAGAAGACCAGGTCTCAAAATCACACACATATATGTGGGTGTGTACCCATGTGGGTATGTGCATATTTATTGCATGACACATGTAAATAGGTCTTGTGTGTTGTATGTACATGCATTATCATGTGCATTTGTGTATATGTTTAGACATGTTATTCCGTACATTGTATATGTACATACACACTAATTTCTAGAGCTATATCTATATATCTATAGGTGTATATACACATACATGTATGTGTATATGTGTATTGTGTACATATATGCACATATTATACATGTATATATGTATTCATGTGTGTGTATATATTGTATTCTTGAAGAGATGACCAGGGCACTGAGGCATTGATTTATCCTTAGGTAAATACTTGAACCCAAGTCTTCCTGTTGCTAAGGCTGACCATCTATATAGTCTTACACTACTTCCTACTTATTATTGTTTTCTAAATAGAAAAATTGGATGCCCCAGCATTATGAATTGCTTAAGTTCCAGTAATTAAACAAAACATAAAGGAAAAGACTTCTCAATTTCCTACCATGTGAGAGATGGTTCTCCGGAGCCTGGCATTCTTAAACATCCACACCTCAATTTCTTTCATCAGAAGTTTCCTATCTTCCATAAGCTTCTGACTGAGAACCTTCTCAGAATTGAGGGCAAGGGCCAAGGCTTTGTTGTTTCGTTTCAAAGATACCTTAATGATAGAAGAGTTATCTGTAGATCAGGTGACAAACACACACAAAAACAAAACATTTTAGCAATGGGATTTCTACTTCTTCGAGATCTTTCCTATTGTGCTCCTATGGATAAAACATTAGAAATGGATTAGACCAGAATTGCCAGCTCTAGCTAAAATGCATGGTTTTCAGTGTAAACTCATATTTCTGAAAGCTGAAGGTTAAAGGATGTTCCCCGTGGAGTAGAGGAGACCAACTCCCAACACAGCCTTGGGCCCACATATTTACTATGACTATTCCTCTTTCTTGGCCCCTTGTCTCTTTTCTACACAACCTCCATGTCAGCTTCTTGCCTGCCCACTTTTTTTATTTTTTTAATAGTACAGCTATCTCCCAAGCACAAAAGCAAAAAATGCTTTCTCTTGCTCAAGACCAGAAACATTTTTTTTTTTGTTAAGGATTGCCATAGTACTTGGAAATTATAAGTATTTTTCTAGTCCAGGCTTAAAATTCATGTAAGTTACCTGTATCTACCCTTTTAAAAATACTGTTTTCAAAATCTAGCATTATAGTTAGGGAACCCTCTAACTCAAGACTCAGAATGGGTGGTCTGATTGACATTGAGGTCTGTGAAGTATGAGCAGAGTTGGTTTTATAATTTTCATTTAGACCCACTAAAAAAAATAGTACAAAGCACTCCTTGCCTCTACCTTCTTTCTGGACTCCTTCAAGAATCAGCTCAAGTCCCACCTTCACCAAGAGGCCTTTCTCAGTCTCCCCCATTACTAGTACCTTCCCTCTGAAATTACCTCCTATTTGTCCTGTGTACATCTGTACATACATAGATGTTTTCATGTTTTCTCCTTCATTAGAATGTTAGCTTCTTAAGGGTACAGACCCTATTTTGCCACTTTTTGTATGCCCAGGGCTTAACTTAGTACAGTGTCTAGAACATCGTTTAGTGCTTAATAAATATTTATTAACATTGTAGAATCATGCAAAAAGGAGGGAATAGAGGAAAACAACTCTCTTAGCTAAGTTATTTGAATTTCTCTGGAGACCATTTTATTCCTCCTTATTTTATATTGGAGAAGCGGCATGGCAAGGTGGAGAGGCAGGAAGATCTGGGTGCATTTTTTGACTTGCACACACTGTAGCTGTAACCATGGGAAGAAAGTCATTGGACCTTTCAGGGTCTCACAGGAATTAAGATTCTAAGTTACAGACAAGTGGCTGATCTATACATGGAGGGTGTTTCCATGTTGGGTGTTCCCCACATAGATGAAATGAACAGGTCCAGAACCCCCTCCCCCACCACATACACACACACACACACACACACACACACACACACACACACACACACACACGCACAGAGTAAAATAGTGAGTTCATTGATTCTAAATTCTTAGTTCATACAAAAGACCATGGGATTCACAGTAGAGTATTTATCCGTTCTTTCTAAGTAACTTTTTTCATACCACCAACTTTTAAGAACATGGCCCTAAATAATTGATGGCTTGCTACTTTAGGTATAAAGATTAGGAGAATTACAGAGGAGAGAATGAAGCACCAGAGAAGGTTAAATTCACTAGTGATAGTCCTTAATCAAGGCATAAAATTTCAAGACGGAACAAAAGCTACAGCCAATTTAAAAGTATGTTATTTTGTATTCAATATCATCAGAATAGTCAAAGAAATAATTATAAATAGTCTAAAGAGACTGTTAACCTCAAAGATTAATCAAAAAGAGTAGACTTAATTTGTTTAATCAACTGGGGGCCAGTGGAAAAAACGAATAACTAATGAAATCCTTACTTTCCATGATCAGCATACACTCAGTTTCAGAAATATTGGCTTAAAAGGATCATTAGTAGCCTAAATGATTAGAGTTTTCTTTGCAAAGCAAGCGATCTAGAAAACAGCTGGACAAGAAAACAGCTTGAGGGCTGTTTTTAAGGACGCACTGATATTCGACCCAGGAGATTGCCCAAACACATATGTGCGTGCCTGGTGTAACCAACATATTTCCTAATCTCCTTCGGATGATAACGGTGGCCACCATTTATACAGTGTTTTAAGGTTTGCAAAGCGCCTTATAAATATTATTTCAATTGATCCTCACAGGAACTCTGAGATGTAGTTGTTATAACTACCCCCATTATACAATAAGGAAATTGAGGCAGACAGAGTTGAATTGATTTGTCCAGGGTCACAAAGAATCTAGGGTTGGATTTGAATTTTTGTCTTTCTGAACCCAGACGTAGTACTCTATCCATTGCACGATTTACTTGCCTATTAGTTGCCTAGCTAGACACAGTGAAATAGAATTACACACCATGTTGGTGGCAGTAGATTTCCTGACTTCCATTTCAAAGTTCTGCTCGTCTTCCTAGTAATAAAACTTCCAATGATCCAAATATATGTTAACCAGCAGAGGATCATGAGATCCTCTCGTCTTGTCTTGGAAGAAATTCAACTCCTAGGATTTTTAGGGATTTATACCTGCTTAGAAGCAGTCAGTTCAGCTTTGCCAAAAAGGTGGCTACATTCCTAATAAACAATATGGTGATGCATCTAAAGAAGTCTGAAACAAGAATTTATTTTAATTCAGCTGCACTAAACTTTGTAAACCTCCCTACTGGAATTTTGAGCTTGTATTTTTTTTTTAAAGTAAATACCCCAGAAAGCTCTATCTCCATTGTATCTGTTGTGGTTTAGCCTTTGTTTTGGAAGAGGACAATTTAATGTCTTGATTCCTGTGTAAATTGGATTTAAACAAGGCAGGGTTACACAAAGTTGCACAAATCAACCTCACTCTCTCTTCCAGTGGCAAAATAAAAGTCAAGATGACTGGCAATGGCCTGGGATGCAGTGGATAACTGTGATGTCTTCAATGCCTGACCAAGCTCTAAGCACTCTATAGTGCCTGCTTCAGCTGCCTTCGTGCTCATTGGAACAAATTGTTCTCATCCACCCATTCCATGGGGAATCACCCATGGGGAAAATCTTCCCATGCTTTGGTAGACAGCTACAGGTTTGAGACCCATCAGTTGATTTACTGATAGATCTACCGAAATAGTTTTGCAGGAGTATGACAGCTACAGCTTCTTGGAGTCACAGGTGAGAACTGGGTGATAGATGAATACCAAGGTAGAAGAACAGCCCTCAAAAGGGTTCTTTGAGCCCCACCAGAGGTTCTAGCCTTCCCTGAACATCCCATACATTACCTCAGTTCAAGAGATTTCTGGAGTTCCCCTAAAAGACAGTTTCAATCCATATAAGAAAAAAGCCATCAACTTTGTTATTTTATTCAGTACGTCTCATTTTTAATCCAAAGTAATGTTACTCAGCTTGATCACCAACTCATTGATCAGACTGAGTCCCAAATACCTTTCCTTTTTGTAGCTGAAATTCACCTGGGAATCTATTGCTATGCAGGGTATTCATAAGAATGTTGGATAGCTTCTAAAGGCAATTCCAAAAGATGAATTTCAAAGAAAATAATAAATTTGAGAAATGGTAGCATTCTAAGCTGCTTCTGTGGAATAGGGACCCAATCCTAAAATGATAGATTTAATATTTGAACAGACCTCAGAGATCAAACAAGTCCATTCCTTTCAGTTGAAGAAATCAGTCCTGATGTATTTGAACTTTAAAAAAGTCACTTTATTTGGAGAGAGTCAAATAAATTTTGAAAACTGTCAAACTGATATATAAATGCAATGTATTGTTTTCTTTATAGGCATTTCACATGTTAGAATTCCTTCCATCTTAAATGATGGAAAGACATTGGTAGCTCTCAAGATTTATCAGCTACACCAATAGAAGTTTTCAGCTGATTGTCTCCTTCACTTCCCAATATATCCCCTTCATCACTCACAGATCTATCCCTTAAAACAAAGAGTAATAGTACTATTTAAATGAAGTGAAACTTACTTATTATTTTATTTTTTATTTTGGATGCAAGAGAAGCATTTTGTTTTGCAGTCTTCAAAGATCCATGTTTCTTCTCCTTCATCTTCTCTCTGACATTACATAGCTTGGAGGAGGTGTCAGTAATTATTTGGACCTCCATGATCCTTATTCTAGCAAAAAATCAAGATATTTTGAAATAATTGAACACAAACACTTAACTTTTACTTATAGATTATCATGCAACTAACAAACCATTCAATTTCTATGTCAGCTCTTGTTATTTTAGTCCAAATGAAAAACAATCATGTCAGCTAGAGGCTATTGCTTGTTCATTAGATATAAAGTCAATATAAGTTATATCCTAGAAAATAAAGTTGTTAATTTTTCAATGGGCAAGTTAGGTATTGGCAGAAAGCAACAGGCATCTAGCCAAGACTCATATTTAAGGTCATTTAAAAAACTTTCCAAATTAGAATTCCAAGTCGAGTCATTTCAGCACAGGCAGTGTGCTATTCAATTATCAGTCAAAAAACCACATGTCCTGTGTACTGCCATCTTCCCCCACCCCAGCTGCTGTCAAATCACCTACCTCAAAAGGAATGTGGTAACCCCAATATATATATATATATATATATATGAAGAAATAGCATTCTCTGGACCACAGGAAGTCAGAATGACACAAACAACAGAATATCTGAGTTGGAAAGCACCTCATCTACCCTTCTACATGCAACAAGCTGTCATCTAGCTTTTGCTTGAAAATCTCAAATAAGATAATGCCTGAAGGTTGGATACCTTCAAACTGTTAGAAAGTTATTTCCTTACTTCTAGCCTCATTTTGCCTCTCTTTGATTCCTTTTTCTTTTTTTTTTGCCTCCTGAGGCATCTGGGGTTAAATGACTTGCCCGGGGTCACACAGCTAATAAGTGTCAAGTATCTGAGGCCAGATTTATACTAGGGTCCTCCTGACTCCAGGGTCAGTGCTCTCCACTGTACCACCTGGCTGCCCCACCTCTCTTTAAGTTCTTATCCTAATTCTGCCTTCAGGACAATAAGAACAGAGCTAATCCACCTTCTAGATGCCAGCTCTTCAAATACTTAGGGACAACTATCATTTCTCCCTGAAACTTCTCTTCTGTAGGTTGAATGTTCCCAGGTCTTTGAACTAATCTTCATACGTCATAACCTTTCAGTATACAGGGTTTTCCGTTTCTCCAGTTTAACAATATCCTTCCTAAAATGTGATGCCAGGAGGTTATTTGAGGGGTACCAGCAGGTCACTCCCCCTCTCAAAAAAATATCTTTCTACAGTTTTTCCTAGTGCTTGAAATTCTTCCATTAGCGATTATTTGAGCCTGAAAAAGAGAGGTGTCCAATTAAAATACCCTTGAGATCTGGTGCCCTTTAAAATCTACCCTAACCAGCTGATGTCTAGGCAGGAATTAGTTGCCAAGTAGCCCTAAGAAAGGGATGTGGGATTAAAGGAAAGAAAGGAACTTTCATCAGTAACTTTGACAGATCAGCACACTAAAGCCTATGACTGACCAGGTGCTTAACTATCATCCCACCATGACTTCTCCATTCATTCTCTCTCTCTCTCTCTCTCTCTCTCTCTCTCTCTCTCTCTCTCTCTCTCAGCAGCAAATGAAGGAACCTCCTTGGTGTTGGTATACAAGTGGTCTGGTATCTCTAGGTACCCTTAACATTTTTGAGGTAATGATGTCAATAGGAAAAAAGATTATACTTGGGAAACCGCTCACCACTTTCAATGCTCACAGGCTACACCCCTATCACCAAAGACAATTCCTTTAGCCACCAGTAGCCTCTCAGTAGTTCTGTATGGCTACAAATCATGGAACACCCCTTTCTCCAAATAATCTGACACAAAGAGCAATGAAGAATTATATGGTGAATCTAAGCATGTTACAAGACATTGCCAGTGATGACTTGAGGGCTTAAAAAGTGGCCTAAAAGGCATCATCGAGGATATAGCAGACTATAAAAAGAAGTGAGCTGCTCACAGAGAGTAACAATTAGAGAGAATACATAGAATGTTTCACTGGCATCCATATCATGTTGAAAGACCTAAAGGAAGGTGTACAACATATTAACTAAAACTCTTTGGTGATGATTTGCAGAAGGTCAGAGACAAAAATCAGTTATTGTTTAAGATTACCAAATATCTCATACATATATGCATAAATAGATGTTTGGCCATCTTTTAAAAAAATAAATTTTATTGGCCTTTGATTTTACATCACCTAAAGTTTTACCTGTATCCCTTCTCTTTTACCCTCTCAAAGACCCATCTCATATTACAAGGAAGAAAATAAGTATATATTAAGCACCTACTATGTGGAAGGCACATGCTAAGTGCTTTACAAATATTATTTCATTTGATTCTCATAACAACCCTTAGAGGTAGGTGCTTTTACTACTACTATTATTATTTTATTTACAAATGAGAAAAACTGTGACAGATAGATGTTAAATGACTCATCCAGGGTCACACAATTAGGAAATGTGTAAGGCTGTGTTTGAACTCAAGTATTCCTAATTTCAGACCCATTTACATAATGTTTTATGACCATGGACCATCTCTGCAAAGAAACTAAAGGCATTCTCTTTTCATATCTCTTCTTTGGGGTCATGCTTATTCTTTGTAATTTTGCTACATTCATTTTTAATTGTTTTATGTTTATTCTTCTTTTCATTTACATTGTTGTTGACTGGTTTTCAACCATATTGAGTCACATAATAAACCTAGACATGGTCAAATAATATTTGTAGCACACCATCCCTTCCACTCCTTTAACCACACCATGTCATATCAATGTCCCATGTTCTCCAAAATCATATATAGCAACTTTAATCTTAGGGAACAATTTTTGTTGTTGTCGTTAATTCAAGGATTTCCTTAGCAACATTTCACATGTGTGCAAAGGCAGAATGTAAAAGAATTTTTTAGGATGCTCAGAGGAAATTTCACTTGTTCCAGGTCCACAGCCATATATTCTTTTTAGATATTTTTGCTGAAGCATCAGAGAGAGCAGAAAACTGAATTCTGGGTACTTAGATTGACAGCCTTGCTCCAAAGCCTGAACAAGGACTTTAGAAAATTCTACCACTAGCTCATTTTTAAAAACTGTATTCCCTAGATGTCACAATCTACCAAAGACATTGAGTTTTCAATCATAATACAGGCAAATGGATAGCACAAGATGTCTACATACCATTACAGAATGAAATTATGGATTTTGCTAGTGTTAAAAATACGTAAAGTTATAAAAAAAATGTTGGAGTATCCCAAAAGTCTTAGTATGGTTTTAAGCTTTAAAAAGGCTTTGGGGATACCCTGAATTAAGAAGGGTCCCTTGTTGCACCCCATTGCACAGTGCAGCCTAGGAAGCTGTCCAGGGTGCTAATTTCTAATCCTAGCTATAATAGACTAGGTTGTGGTCAGGAGGGAGTTTCTCCCCTTTTTTCTAAGCATTACCTCCCAGAGTCAGCTCCTCTAAAACTGTTACCAGTTTCAAAGTTTCTTTGCCTTTTCCTCCACTTCTAAACCTACAAAGAAAAAAACCCCAAAAAACAAACAAAAAATCTTTCCTCATAGCTCACCATGGTAATACTTCTTTTAACAGCCTTCCTGAGTACTCTGAAGCCACATCAGTCAACAAACCTTTAAGTTCCTACTGTTGCTGGAGATACCAATATAAAAGTCCCTGCCCTCAATTCATTCCCACATACCCTCTACCTTGCAGGCACTGAAACCAACCAAAATCAAATTGGCCTTTCCCTTGACAATACAGTCATCCCTTCCACATCAAAGGGGTTAAAGACTCAGCGCTCCTAGAAAATCCCAGTAAAATTTTTTAGCCTTCCCTTCATATCAGAGAATTCTTAATTATTATGGCATTAAAAGATAAAATATGTTGATATTATACAATACTCCACATATGTTTTAAGCATTTCTGAGTTTCTAAACTTTTTCTGTGTCATCTGTGGCTTCCACAAAACTCCCCCCAAATTCCCATTTAATTTCTTAGGGTGACTCATGATATATTAAAACTTTGTTAGGGAAAGTTGCAATGTGAAAAGATAACTAACATGTTTCATCAGACACATTTTCCCTGATTCAGTTTCTGATCAAAAGGTTGGTGGGAATCACAGATTTCTGAGGGGACATAAGTGAGAGACCAAACAAAAGTGTGACACAGCAGATAGAGGGCTAGCCTTAAAAGCACTTTAAAGGTGGGTCAGGTCTCACCTCTGATATATATTGGCTGTGTGACCTCAGGCAACTCGATTCTCGGTACTATAAGTGATTCTAGATGATCATAAATTGTAGAAAAGATCCTGACTGGACTATGTTGATAGAGGGAATTTCCTCAACTGGGAGTTCCCTTCACCAGTGAAATCCAGTCAAAGGAGTTTGCATTTGGTCTAGAGGGTGCATCGCTTTTCATTGGTGCAAAGTCAGCCATGCCAATAATAGAATCTCATTTTCCTAGTAGTCTGAGGTGATATGTGAAATATGAATTGGGTTTAAAAGTTCATGTATCACTACATTTACATACAGTGCCCATAAACCCGTTTAGATCTGTTTGGTTGATGAGCATTTTAATGAACTGTTCAACACCAAAACATCTGGCCTAACCAGTTAGAACACTATGCAAGGCCAACATCTTAGCTCTCCATTTGAATGCCAGTCAATTTTGCTCTGTTTCATGGACAAGATACAGAATCCCTAAGCTTAATCAACTATTCCTTCCTTCCTTTTGAACATATACCCTTGATTACAAGGGAGACCAGGTGAGAAAAAGCATCCAGATTAATTATCTACTATTTGCTAAGCATTACAAATACAAAATCGGCTTTGATCCAGTTTCTTTGAAGGAGGCTTTGAAGGAATTTTGAAAGAGACTCAATCTAATTGGGGGTGGGGACAGAAAGGGAAGAAATGAGACACAGACAAAAGTAATATAAGATGACTATGAAGAGAACAGAGAAAAGTCAGTAAAAATTCATCATCCCTCCTTCAAAAATCATTGAAAGCAAATGCCAAGGTAGTGGCAATTCAGCAGTCATACCAATCACCAACTCGAAGTCATTTCCCCTCTCTCAGCTTACAAAATGAAGGACTTGACCTTGAAGGTCCCTTCCAGTTTCAAACCCTGTTTCTACGATTATAAAATGATGAACTGAAATGTGTCTTAAAGTGTCTTAAAGATTCATATGATGAATTAATTGATTAGTGTGAAAAGTTAGCAGCTGGGCTATTTTCCTTGTGGGTGGTGCATGGAGGAAGGACAGGTTTATATCTGCTACAGAATCCTCTTAAGGAAAGTGTGTTTGGGAGCACTCTGGAAGATCAGGTTTCTCTGGGTTGTGTGGCAACCTCCAAGGATGAATAATAAATGTCCTCTTTAGGGTAAAGAATACATCATATCTCCTGGGGAAGGAATACCAAGCCAATGCGTCTTACATTTTGGTGATGGTGGGGGCAACTGGACTGTCTAATACTTCACTGCAGACAATGATTGAAAGCTTTAGAAAAGGAACAAAAGACGTGTGGAAAAAGAATCCAGGGAATTGGCACCTATTATGTTTGTTAATGCTTAAACAAAAAAAAATAATCAAAACCTGGTAATTTTTGCTCATTGATTTCCTCTTGTGGCTAAACTAGATGTGGCAGGAGAAAACCACAGGTTGACTATATTAGCAACAACAAAAAATCTGACAGAAAAATCCCCTCTAACCAAAATCTCATTCTAATGCTCAAACATACATATACATACATATAATACACATACATATGTGGGTTTCTCCACATGGCACCAAATAAAGTAATTTAAGCTCTATTAACTAAATGCTATTATTAAAGTAATTTAAGTTCTATTAAGTAAACACTATTAAACATATTAAAGTAATTTAAGCTCTATTAATTAAACTCTATTAAACATTAAAGTAATTTAAACTTTATCAAGGTAATTTAAATACTATTAACTAAATTCTATTAAAACTCTATAACAATTTGTAGAGTTAAAGAAATTCATATGATCAACAAGTATATATTAAGCACCTCTTTCGTGCCTAGCACAGTGCTGAGGACACAAACTTAAAAATGAGCCAGTCCCTTCCCTCAAGGAGCCTAGATTCTATCAGCAGAAGTAACATATATACATATCAGTATATACAAAATTAACACAATATTTTTGTTGTTGGGGAGAGGTTCCAGTGGGTGGGGAAGAGCAGGAAAGACTGAGCACTGAAATAGGATGGAGGTGGTGGGAGGAGTGTATTTATTTCGTACAGTACTAATTAATCATTCAACACTGTTAACTTTTTTCCCTTTCCAAATCACATTTCAAGGGTAGGATATAATATAATTTTCTTCCTCATCATGTAAAAGAGAGAAAGACAGAGTAGGCCTTAGAGAGCTGGAATCTACTTCTGACCTTGCCACTAACTAGCTACATAACCCTAAGTTGCATCACTTAAGTCTAAGTTTCCTTTTCTGCAAAATGAGGAGGGGAGGTTGGGTTAGATGATCCCTAAATTTTCCTTTTGGGTATAAAAAAAAAGGTTATAAATCCAAGCCTATTCTAACACTTGGGCTTTAAGATTACCTTTAAAAAAGAGTAGAAAATCATTTACTAATGATGTCAATTCAGACTGAAGAAAAATCCTCAGTGATTGAAACTTATTGCTCTCTTGCTGAAGATCACATATAACAACAAAGGAAGAAAAATAAAACAAATTTTTCATCCCATGGTCCAACATAAGCCTTGAAAAACCACATTTTATTCACTTACCTAGGTTGCTGCCTGCCTTCTAATCTTAACCAATGCCTGTAATCAGGAATGATGTCACTTTCTCGCTATATAGAGGAGGTTCTATCTCAGAGCATTCTGGGTAATGAAACCCTTATTGCCTCCTTTATATTTTCCTGCATTGTTTTATAGGTTACATCTTTGGTCTGCTTGTCTTTTGTCTATAGTAAATAGCAATCCTTTGGCATCCACTGTAAGATATTACATTAAATCTAGTGCAGTTTATAGAGCCAGATTTTAAAAGGCTCTCCTTATACTTAACTATAGAACTTGTTTCTTCTTGCTATTTTTTTTTACTGACTAAGAGCTGAAGAACACTCCTGATGTATTGAGTAGCATTCCAGACAACTCAAAAAGATTCGTATTATCCTGGATCAGTGACCTCCAAAGTAAGGAGTGGGAGGACAGCTTTCTGTGGTCAGTAGCTTGACCCCAAGAGACAAGTAATCAGCCAATCAGGGATTGGGAAGACGAACCACCGGAAGTCTTGTTGACACTAAATTTCCACCCTCTTCACCTATTATCTGCCTAATTTCCCCCCATTCTGCCCCCTCCACACCTCTGCAAGTTTTTGACCTGTTCCCTTTTCACCTGGCCTAGACCCTTTAGGGTGGTAATAACCTAACCTCTGCCTGGACACCAGTTCCAATAGCTGCACAGGTGCTTCTGGGAAAATTCACCTCACCTCCCACTCAACCCTAGAATATCTACAACCTACCTCCCAAATTACCTTGTAGCTGAAGCAGGTGCCCCTCATCTGGCTCTGTGCTCTGAGGCAGTGGTTGGTGAGTAAACCTCCATAGTCTAAACCCTTTTTCATTTTTGATAGAAGACAGCAAATCAGTCACATGATGAGTAGGCATCCATCACATGGTCAAGGGCACCACCATCATTCCAATCCCCTAGAATACCTATCATAGAAAGTATTGTCTCAAGACTCCTCAATCTTGTTCATCTGAGATATACAATTCGCTGCTAAATCTTGCTATATCTATCTTCTCAACATCTGTTCCCTTTTCTCTGATCAAAAAGCCACCACCTGGAACATTTCTCCTTCAACTCTTGCCAGACTATTGTAATGGCTTCCTAACTGTTCTCCCTGATATATCTCTCCTCAAGCCAATTCACCCTCCACACAACCACCAAAGTATTTTTCTAAAGTGCAAGCCTGACACGCGATTTTCCTATTCATCAAACTCCAGTGGCTCTTCTTAACTCTAGGATGAAAATAATATATTTATCTCATCCTTTTAAAATTTCCTTTTTGAGGTAAGTTTTGTAATGTATCACATTATTTGTACAGTAGTACATGTTTGTAACTTAAGTAAATATACATATATAGGGGATGTTCAATTTTTTTACCATTGGGGTGCATAATAAAAAAAATTTGGAGACTAATGATCTAGATGTCTAATATATGAAGAGACTGTGAAGTGAAAAACTAGCTCCCTCATAGTAGATTATGGATCATACTTATGGGAATTTCTGGGCTACATAACAAAGACTGTCCTCAATGCCTGGAATACACTCCTTCCTTTCTTCTGCCTCTTAGAATAACACTTCACTCCAAACTATTGCAATAGACTACTGACTTATCTGGCTGCCAAAAGTTTCTCCTCCACTCCACCCATCTGTCAAAATACAGGTTTGACCTTGTCACCCCTCCCCACCTACTCAATAAACTCCAGGGGCTCCCTGTCACCTCCAGGGTCAAATATATATATTTGGTGTTCAAAATCCTTCATACACAACCTTCCCTCATCCCGCCCCACCCTCTCCACCTTTCCAGTCCTCTCACACCTCCCCCTAAATTTCCATGTGTATTTTTTGATCCAGTGACATTGGGCTTCATACTTCATTAGGCTGGTGACTTTGCATAGCCCTCCCTCACTTAAATCCAATGCACTTGCATTTCATGGCAGGTCACCTCCCTGGTCATCTTTGAGAACAAAGAACAAAAAACAACATTGTGAGTAGTAGGAATTGCCCCAATGGACCCAGCTGGAACTGGCCATTTGGGCAATAAACTCTTCATTTCATTTTCTTTTCTCCTTCCCTTCTTCCTCCCTCCTTCCCTTATTTCCTTCCTTCTTTTCTTCCTTCCTTCCTTCCTCAGAAACCCTGAGGGTCTTCCCCTCCAAGTTGACATTTTTTTCTTGACTAGGTTAAAGAGGCTGTTCTTTGCCTTATTTTTTTTTACTTAGCCTTCATCATTGAATGGGCATTGGTTGTCTCAGTCAAACTGAGACCTGCTAAGGACCTGATGTGTATCTGGCCACTAAACCCAGATGGCTCTGGAGGAGAAAGTGAGGCTTGTGACTTTGCACACTCTTCCACTTAAATCCAATTTAATCGCATGTCATGGCAGCACCTCCATGATGTCATGGTCGTCTTTGAGAACAAAAGACAAACAGTCCTTGAATTAGACATTCCATCTCCAGACTCTAAGTATTTTCTCTGCTCCCCCATCTCAGGAATGCTCTCCCTCATCATCTCTACCTCCTGGCTTCTTCCAGTCCCAGCTGAATCTCATCTTCTACAAGAACCTGATTCTCTTTCATTTGAGTGCCTTCCCTCTGCTGATCATCTCCAGGTTGCCTTTCTATTGTCTGTTTGTATGTGATTGCATACGTGTTGTCTCCCTCATTAGACTATGAGCTCTGGAGAGCAGGGACTGTCCTTTAGCTTTCTTTGTAAGCCCAGTGCCTTAACCCAATGCCTGGCACATGAAAAGTGCTTAATAAATGCTGACTGACTGACAAAGAAGTACAACTCAGCTAAATAAGCTGTCACAGTGGCTTCATATGAAAATACATGCAGTGATCCAAGTTCCTAATCTCTACCCAAACAAGGATGATGCTGAGACAACTTTGACCCTTACAATTACTCGGTGATAGTGAACTTCATTTGAACGTTCTTTTCATTTACATTATTGGAGTCACTGTGTATAGTGGTCTCTTGGTTCTGCCACTGTTATTATTGCTTTCTCATTCCTCTCATATTTTTCAATGGAGTTCAGCTAGAAATGGTTCTGGGACAAGATATTATCCTGTCATCCCTTCAAAGGGAGGGCTAAAAAATTTCATGCAGATTTTCTAGATTGTGGGAGCTTCATGTCCCTTAATCCCTAGACGTGGAAGGGATATCTGTATAAACATTCATACTTGGGGAACCCAAACACCCAAAGCTTTGGGTGAACCTAAAACAAGACCTTGATGGTATCTGAGCATTCCTTGCAGTTATCTGGCTTCCCCCAGAGTATCTCTGACCTCTTCCATAAGCTTTGGTTCGACAATTTTCTAGTCACATACAGCTAGGTTCATGTGATATAATAAAATATTATTAATAAAATATAAATAATTATTTTATTCATAATAGGAAGATAAAATAACTCCTTTAAAGTAACTGAATCAAAGTATTAGGTTCTATAGATTCACTGACAGCACCTTCGGGACAATTTTGGCAGCATATATTATATGGTAATGATATGTACCTCCTCCTACATGTTTTGATTTTTTTGGCTAGATTTTGAAAGCTTTTAATTTGGAGACTTATGGAGGATTGGAGATGATGGAGTATTTGTGTGGTGACATGTATGAAATACGTTCTTAAGTTCCTAGGTTGTTAAGTAGCTAAGAGTTTTGTTTTATCTGGGGACAATATTACAGTTCCAGCTTAATTTACTTTTTGTAAATTAAATTTTGTAAAGCAAATTTTATAAATTTACTCAGGATGAATTTTGGAGTGCATGTTTGTAATGTGGGCATTTTTATGTTAGTTTTGAAATAGTGAGTTCCTAATATATAATTCTGGCTAAATAATCGTGTCTTTCTAGAAATTTGGTATGTGCTCAATTTTTGCCACCTTCAGGGGTATGTTGCAGAGTTTATACTATTACCTAATCTGCATAGTTTAGTAATTTCTTAAGGATAAACTTTCTGCAATTTCTAGTGATGTTTAGGATTCCCATCCTGAATTGCTACTATAAACTCTGTTCCTGTAAACAAACCCTCATGATGACCTAGTTATTTGTGGGACTGTTCTGTCGACATATGGTTAGTTGAATTTGTGTAGATAATTCCCATGGAGAATATTTTTAATCCCACTCATGTATCCTAGCCATTTCATAGGATACATGTAAAGGTAAACCACTTTCAATTACATTTGACAAAACCAATGGTATGTAAATATTGGCTAGCCTTCATTATTGTTCTATGACATAACCTGTTTCAAAAGTATTTCTGTAAGTTTTGAACCTGTTGATCATGTTCTCCTAGAACATCTATAAATCTTACTTTTTGGTGAGGAAATGTTCATCTTTCTCTAGTTGTCTCAGGGCGATGCTTCATTAATATTGTATGGTTTTGCTGAGATGCTTTCTAAATCGTTTGTTTACTATTCCAAAAGTATATGTTTGAACTGGTCTTCCATGATTGTTAATTGCTTTGAACACCTATAGAATCACCATCCTGTTTCACTTTATGTTACCTGTATATCTTTTGACATAAACAGTCCAAACTTATTCCTTGTTAGCTTTAGGCTCAATATGTCATGCCTGGAAAAGACCTATTTGTAAATAACACCTTTATCCATTGCTTCAATTTGACTTCCAAATCTAAGGTCAAAGTCTTCAGTATTTATTTTCATTAGCTATACATCAAGAATTTTACACTTGGGTCCAAATGATATTTTGGTATCTTGGAGAAAGATTGTGCAAAATGAAGGAACTATTTAATGCATTTCTGGTAGAGTCATATGACATGATGTCATATATATATATATATATATATATATATATATATATATATATATATATATACCAAGTAATTATTATTCATCACATTCTCATCTTTTTCAATGAAGTTCAAATGGAAACAGTCCTGGGACAAAGTTATTATCCTGCTATAATTCTCCATTTCATTTACTGTGCACTATTACATAAGAGAATAAAACAGCTGCTTTTTATGATTAAATAAAAGTACTAGAGCCTAAGGCCACATTATTGAAAAACCACTCTTCTGTTTCTACTTACTACTCCTGCATGTCTGGTCTATTAAAAGATGTAACAGCTTAAAGTGACTTGGGATTGGAATGATTTTCAGTCATGTGCAAAGGAGCATCACCTGTTATTACAATGTGAAACTATTAGAAGCTGTGCAGGTTTTCCCCAGCTATGCTTTCTAAATCTAGTCAACCATCAGTATACAAGTGTTCTCAGGAGCCCAGGGAGATGGACTTCTTACACTTGTCGGTCTTCATAAATGTTTCAGGTTAATCATTTAGCTGAGAAATTCAATGCCTGGATATATAAAAAAATAATGTAAACTCTAGGTCAGGATAGCAACATCCTGGCACAGACTTCTGGATTGGTTTCCCTCCTACTTGGAGGTGCTTTTTTTTTTTTTAACATTTCATTTAATTCAATCATGTGTTTCTTAGCAACCAGGGAAATGCTTCCTTTTTTTCTGATGTCAGTGAGCAGGAGCTGAGGAAAGGAGAGAAGGAAGAGAGGCTTGCAGAAGAAAAAAAGAAGCAAAGCTTCGTGACCTGAAGGCTCAAGCGGGTGAGAAATTCTAAAATACTAATTCTATAAGAATTGGGACGCTGTTAGGATAACTCATGGGCACCAGTGGGCTCTGCCAAACTCATTCCAGTAGCAGTCTTGCTCCTTTTGAATTCTGCTTTTTTCCATCTCTCTCTTTTTTTGATGACTTAGGACTATTTGAAGGGTGGGCACTTTGAGGGGATTCTGACTCTTAGGAGATGAAGGGGGGCCATACCTCACAGTGCATTAGGATCCTTCCTAAACCAAGAGAAGACAGAGCCAAGGACTCTTTCCCTCCTTGACTGTTACAGATAACAGATACAAGCAGAGAAGCATTTCAACAACTGAGGGATATACTGGGTAAGAAAGGGGAAACAAAGGAGAATTGCTTCTTGAAATGTAAATGCAGTGATGCTTATGTAAGATGCTCATGCAGGTATGTGAGGCATGGGAACTCTGGAAATTAGGACAGTCTCACTGGAATTACTTGTGACTGCTGTGTATAGGAAGGTTTGCCCTTCCCCAAGCAGCTCAGACTAAATAATACCATTAAATTTGGCTTTACTCTGATTTCTATGTTCTCTCTAGATCAGGAGGTCCTTAAACATTTTTTTTTATTGTAGATACCTGGGGAAGTCTGGTGAAGCCTATGGATCCTTCTTGAGCAGCTAGGTGATGCAGTAGATAGAATGTTCAGCCTGAAGGCAGAAAGACTCACCTTCCTGAGTTCAAATCTGGTCTCAGACACTGATTGGCAGTGTGACCCTGGGCAAGTCATTTAACCTTATTTGCCTCAGTTCCTCATCAGTAAAATGAGCTGGAGAAGGAAATGGCAAATCCCTCCAGTATTTGTGCCAAGAAAACCCCAAACGGGGTCGCAAAGAGTCAGATACAGCTGAATAACTATAACATGGATCCTTCTCGGGAAAATGTTTGAGATGCACAAAATAAGAAGAAACCAACTGTTTCTAAGGAAACTAAATTGTATTGAGATACCATTTTCAAAATATTTGTTAAAGAAAACAGTTTATGGTCCCCAGGTCTTCTTAGGAACCCGACTTCAACAGGCAAAGGATAGAAACCTTATTGTGCTAGAGTATTCATGTTATACCAGATATATAGGCAGAGGGATTATCCAGGTATCTACATGAATCATTCCCTCAGAATGTTTGGACTGATAGAGCTAGGTTTGAGCATAGAGGGTAGAATGCTAGATTAAGAGTCAGGAAGACCCAGATTAAAATCTTGCCTCTGCCATACTTCGTAGCTGTGCAACCACAGACAAAATCCCTTAGGCTCTCTGAGTCTCAGGTTGCAAATTCATATATAAAACATAAATAATGTTCACAATAATAGCAATCATTTTAGTAGCGACTTCATAGTATTGCTTTGAAGTCAGATAGGAAAATATATGCGAAGCCAACTGTTTTACAGCATTATAGAAATGAGAATTATTGATTTGGGAGTGAGAGGAAGGGGAAAAGGATCAGGCTTGGGGTTTCATTGGTAGAGAAAACTCCAGATGAGGAAATACTCCTCTATTTAAGTATATCATCATCTTTTCTGCAGCTGATAACCTTAGAAAGTTGCCTGGGGTACTAAAGAGTCAAAACACTAATTCTTTTTTTTTTGTTTTTCAAAATACTAATTCTATAAAGGTTATGGCACCGACAGGATAACTCCTAGGCACTGAGGTGGTCTTACGGCAAATATATTCAGAGCAGAAACAATAAGCCTAGGTTTTCCTGACTAGAGTTTGGCTAGTTTGGCTCTCTATCCACTTCTGCCACATTGCTTCTCCCTACTACTACTACTACTACTATCACTGCCACCACTACTACCACTACCACTATTACCACCACCACCACCACCACCACCACCACTATTACTACTTCTACTACTACCATCAACATTACTACCACTACCGCTGCTACCACCATCACCACCATCACCACCACCACCACTTCTACTACTACTACTACTACTACCATTAAGCACCTATGAATTAAAATGAAGAGATTTTTCCAGTAGCTCTTTCTTATCTTTTTTTTTTAGCCTAAACAAGATGATGAAAATAATGACTTCCAAATTCATTCACTAGACCGAACCCAGTCTCCCTTACCCACATCAAAAGAGTTCCCTTACTCATGTGCAAAGATGTCAGTAGATGTGCATTTCATGCATAGTGTAGCATGTCATGATTGTTCAGGGCTCTGCAGTCATTCATCTCTCATGATTATTGCAGAGATAAGTTCCACTTTTTTACAAATGATCCAACTTGTGTTAGAAAGGAAGCATGTGGTACAGTCTGGATAGTGTTTGACTTGAGATCTGGAAGATTCAGAAGACCTAGAGTTCAAGGTTCATCTCTGACATGTCCTAGCTGGGGGCAAGCTACAACCTTACCACAGTCTATCTGGGTCTCAATTTCCTCATGTGCAAAATGAGGAAGTTAAGCTGGATCGACCCTTCCAACTCTAAGTCTCATACTTCATGCTTTTTGAACCCATGAACTCACTCCAAGTTCCCAGGTAAGATGGCATTAAAACAATGGACAAGTTCTAGATGGATTTGACCATCTCCTCATCAGAAAACAGATGGAAACTTTTAAATGTCCCAGGATCATAAACGTTGGAGCCGAAAGGGATCTTGGAGGACATCGGGTCCAAGCCCCCTCAATTTACCAATGAGAAAACTGAGGCAAAGAAGTGAAGCAGCCCCCAGAGAGGGAAATCTGCTAGCTGAAGGCAGAGTTGGGACTATCATCCTGATCTCTGACTCATAATTTGGTGTTTACTCTCTTACATAACACTTTTGTCAAACTCTCAGCTGCATGCAGGCTGATAGCATCCTCTGAAAACTGGTGCTTCTATGAGCATTTAAATTATCCTTGTAGCCTAAGAAAAGCAACTGCTCCGGTCTATTCACTTCTTCCAAGGTCAGGCTTCCCACACTCTCAGATTCCAATAGGAGCAGTAGCAGAAGGTCCTAAGTAGTCAAATAGGAGATAGAAGTAGTTTTTAAAATGTAATTGTGAGTTGTTTTTTTGTCCTATATTAGGGTTAATCCTTATTAAGAAACAAGCTTCATGAGATTCAATAATCTCTCTCACTTTCTCTCTCTTTTTCTTTGGGTTTGTCTGTCTGTCTGTCTTTCTGTCTCTCTCTGTTCTCTGTCTCTATTCACCTCTGACCTGTCCTAGCTATAGACAAGCCACACCCTCACCCAACCTCTGTGTCTCTGTCTGTCTCTATCTGTCTCTCTCCTCTTTCTGTGTGTGTGTTTGTCTGTCTGTCTGTCTCAGTCTCTCTGCTCTCTGTCTCACCTCTGATCTATCCTAGCTATAGGCAAACTACACACTTACCATAGCCTCTCTGTCTATCTCTATCTCTGTGTCTCTGTCTCCCTCTCTTGGTTAGTTTTGCTGAACTGCCTTTTCTTCTTTAGTTATAAGGATTGGGTCTGTGGGTGGGGAAGGGGAGAGAGATATACAGGGGAATGAAAGTGGTATTAAAAACAAAGTATTCTCCCAGCCCCTTAGGGACTAAACCTTTAACATTGATTCAGGTAGATTTCTATCACCTATTCTTTAGAGAGTGATGATTTTAAAGAGTTAAGCTGCACACCATTTCAGGATGCTTTTTTATACCTCAGAAGCCTGCACCTGATACAAGATGGGGATGAGTACTCAAGGACATGGAGATCTGCTTTGATGCTTCATTGCTGTATTTTCTTGCAAACATTCACTGGAGATCCTTTATGGAGCTAGGGATTACCTGGATTCGTGATTGAAAATGTCTGTTCTCTTACATGTCAAAGTGTTTTCCTTCTGAATTAACTATGAATGGGCACAGAAGAGTTCACACAAATTCAGAAGAGAGGCCAACATTTCTTTTGTAAAGTACCCAAACGTTTCCTTGGGACATCTGAAAAATGGTATAACTAGGGGTTTCCCAATGATAATTAACTTGAGCATTTGGAGACCATGAGACCAACTAAAACACGAAGATGAGTCTATCACAGTGACTAGTAGACTTGTTTGAGGTTACAGGGACCCACATCAATTCTTATCCTGCCATTATGTTTTACCCAAAGTATAGCTTTGGGGAAACCAACTTTTTCAACAGGGGAAGTAGGTTCCCTAATTGACATATTCATTGGTTGATTATCCCCACCCCAATATTCTGAAGGCAGCTAGTTGGTGAAGTAGATAGAATGCTGGGCCCAGACAAGTTCAAATATGGCCTCAGACCATTACTAACTATGTGACCCTGGGCAAGTCACTTAACCCTGTTAGCCTCAGTTTCCTCATCTGTAAAATGAGCTGGAGAAGGAAATGGTAAACCGCTCCAGTTTTTTTGCCATGAAAATCCCAAATGGGGTCACAGAGTCAGATATGAGTGAAAAATGACTGAATACATAGCTATTCTGGGATAGCTGTACTTTTGTCTGTAGTCTAGGACCTCCCCCACCAAAGGAAGGGGAAATAAAAGGACTATCCAAAGCATTAGGTGTAAGATAGGTTGTTTTATTCCCATATAGAAAGTAATGATAAGCAAGAGAATCACAGTGTACATTAACAGAATGACTTAAACAGGATTCAGAAATTCAGTTAATAGCTAGGTTGCAATCTTCTGGGAGTCTGACAGTAAGCCTCATCAAGATGTAGTACAGTTTGGCAATTCTCCTGATTGGTTATTTCACATTCCATCTCTACTGAGAACTGTCTGATCAATTACCAAGTGCTATTCAAGCATCATCTTTATGTTTGGTTTTCTGTCTCCAGCACTAACTCTTCCCTTGGCACCAACTACAATAGAATGTCTGGGGGACATTGTAGAACTGTCTTTTAGAAACTCACAAAATCACCTGGATTCATCCATCTCTGGGTTGCTTAGTTATGTAGTTAGGGAATGAAAAACAAGGGGGAAAAAGGACAGTTCTATCCAAGGCACAAAGCTGGCCTAGATAGGCCCCATTCCCATGACTATATGGTACCAGGTGGGAAATAATGCTTCTACCATCCCCTTACCTGACTCTCCCTGGCACAAATCCAAAACTGTCCTTCATATTTAGAAGCTGGAAAGGAAGAGGAGCAGGTTGCTATTTTAATATCTAACACAAGTTCTAGTTCAGCAAAGATAGACTCAACCCAATCAGATCCTTCATGTCCTGAGGCAGGCAGAGGAAATTTGCATACTCAAGTTTCCATGGTTACCAAGAATAGTGGCTGAACATGCTCCAAAAAGAAGGGGGAAGGGGAAAGAAGATAACTGTAAGTAATGGTGAATCCCGAGTTACAACAGGATGCTGGCACCTCTCCTCTTTGTCTTAATTTGGCTGTTGCTAGTGCAAATAACTATAAAATGGGATGAAGTTTTTTTTTTAAGAGGACAAAAGGTCATGTAAATATAAGATGTTATCTTGATAGAATAACCAATCCCTGAAAATATCTTCAGATGGTTGATTTAGTTGGAGACACTGTCCCCTGCCCTCATACTTCTCATGGATTCTGTATATTTTCAGATCTCTTCCAGAGCCAAGAGGCCAGGATTCCATGCCTGATCTGGGGAGAGGTATCCCCTCTGACTCCAAATTCTTGGCTATTTGCTACCCAAAGTCTTCAGGTGCAGTGGAAGCAATATCTTTCTAACCCATCAGATAAATCTTTATTCATGGAAAGAAGACTCTTGAAAAGAGAAATTAAAAAACTTCTGTAAGTATGAATTTGAAAAAAAAAATATGTATATTTTCATTCTGTATTTGGTGGATTTTGTGACTAACAATCTGATTACTTGTAGAATGCTTAAGAGAAGGAATCTCAAGTGGAGTCAGAAGACTTGATGTTTCCTGCAGCAGCAGAAGGCTTCACATTTTTGTCAGGCAGGTTCAGTGAGGACTTGCATCTCCCCTCTGAGTCTTAACTTTCTTTTTCTTTAGCCTATCTCACAGACACAAAATCCACACAATTTGTTCATTACAGGGAGTCATGGACCTCTCTTTCTACTGAGAACCTCTTGAGTTTGAAATTAGCAAAGGTAAGGGAGGCATTTCTAAAGATTATCTCCAAAGGTCCAAGATTAAATTCTAATCACTGATTTTCTTCAAGTCAAACCTATGGACTGAACAACCATCAATCAACCAACATTTATTCAAGTCCACCATGTGACAAAGTTAAAGAGGAGACAGAAGAAAAAAAGAAATAATCCTTTTCATCAAGAAGTTTATATTTTATCAATTAATCTTTTTCTTTCCATATGGTCTCTACCTTTCAGACACAGAAATAAAATGACAAGGATAAAATCAGGTTTTCCTTTGCTGATAATTTGTTTCTTCAAATGTCTTTTCTCTGATTCATTTTCTGGTCAAGAGATTGGGGAAAGACTCAGAGGTCGTAGTCGAAGGATAGGGAAACCAATATTATTGTTTCATGAACCAATGCATATCTGTGGCAAGTTGCCAAGGATCTCTTTTCTACCCTACTGTCAATCAATCAACTTTTATTAAACATCTGCACTATGCTAGTTTCTGGGGACATAAAAACAAAAGTGAAATTAATCCACAAGTAACTGAATCAGGAAAAGATCTACAGAGAAGATAGTGCCCCTTTCCCTCTACTCTGAAGGATTCTGGTCCTACCAGTAAAACTTAAGCTCCTGGAAATTTTTATATCCTCGTAATAATTGTTGAACGAAGGACTGTACTCCCAAGAAGTACAGTCATTTGGCCAGGAGTTATGCCTCTAGCAATTGAAATAGGAGTGGGAGATGTACAAATAATACTTGGGCAATCAGAAGTAAAAGGTAAGCATTTATGTCAGCTACTTTATTTACTTCAGCTAAAGAATATCTCATGGCACAGTGGAGAGAGTGCTAAGCTTGAAGTCGGGAATCTTGGATTCAAATTCTAGCTTCAACTTTTAACATTCAAGTAACCCCAGGCAATTTATTTAATCTCTTTGCATCTCAGTTTTCCTCATCTATAAAATGGAAATAAAACTAACATTATTACTTAAAAGGGTTGTTTTGGAGGAAACCAAAATTTTGTGAACTTAAACACCAAATAAGTGTGTTTTTATGATTAATGTCCATTTTACTTGGAATAAAACAATCTGGATCCCAGGAGTGTGAAAAAATTTCTAGATCCTTTAATCTGCAATGAGCTTTCAAATCTTATGACCCAAATCAAAGTCCTTTAGGACTCATAATAAATCTCCTCCCACAGAATTATTTGGCTTGACTTTCCTTGGCACAATTCATATTTTCATAATCAGGGCTAACCTTAAGCAAAATTATGAAAGTAGGTAAATGTTTTCTTTGAGGCCCCAATCTTTCTGTGCCTCCAGCTTTTCATTTACTTTATTGTCCCAAGGCATTCATTTCTGTGACATGGGTCCCCCTCTAAAGGGTCCCCTTTCTAAAAGGTCCCCCTCCAGCATGAACCCTTCTTGCTCTCATCTCCTTTCCCCTGCCAGTCTCCAGAAACGATATGATAAGGATAGAGCTAAGTATTCTTAGGGTTAGGGTTGTTCCTGCTCCCCAGAAGCCAAGGAAATGAGTGATGGACTGGGGGATTTCAGATTTCAACAGTTCTGCTCTTAATATTTTTTAATATCTTCCTAAATGGGGGAGAAGGTGATTCATTTCTAGACTGGTGAGTCTTAACTTTACTACAGTCATGAAAATGGTATTGTTGCTCATTTGATTCTAAGCATCTTCCTTCTCTCTCCTCTCCCTACTAAGTTTCCCCAATATTTGTTTCTATCCCATGTATTTCAATCAATAAATCAATAAATGTTTATTCAGTGCCAACTATGTGTACCAGGCACTCTGCTAAGTGCTAGGATACAAAAAGAGGCAAAAGACAGTCTCTGCCCTCAAAGAGTTCACAATCTAATCGGGGAGATAACATGCAAACAAATATATACAAACAAACTATATGCAGGATAAATAGGAAATAATTAACAGAAGGAAGACATTAGGAGTAAGAGAGGTTGGGAAAGGCTTCCTGTAAAATATATTGGGATTTTCATTGATACTTAAAGGATGACATTTTTAGTGAAGCCAGAAAAATTTCATAATATCCCTTGAGATAATTGATAACACACTTCAGCGTACCAAAATTCACTTTTAGACCTGTGGTACAATAGAAAACAGGTGAGATCTGGAATCAGAGGACCTGGGTGTAAATCCTGACTCTGCCAATTTATTATTTGTGTGACCTTGGGCAAGCCATATCAAAGATTCCTTCCAGTCCTAAATCTATAACCCTGTGTAAATCAAGGATTAATTCAAAATTTAAATACACTTGTGATTTCTTAAGTCCTCTTAATTCTGGGAAGATGAAAGTGGGACAGGGCAATGTGACCTAGGCATGTACGATGGCTAACAATGCTTTCTTGCTTTTTAAGGTGTGATTATGTGGGCATCAGACTTCGGGAAAATGAATTTGACCCAAAGGGAAGAAGTCAACCCACCTATCTAGATGATATGGTAAAGAAACATTTATACTAATCATATTGGTGTTATTCATGTGTTTATTAATCAGATATGGTGGATGAGACTATTAGAGATATGATAAATAGACCTCTGACTTTAATTCTAAGGCAGCTGGGTGGCATGGTGGATAAAGAATCAGGCTTAGAATCAGTGAATTCAAATCTGACCTCAGACCCAGACACTAGCTATGCGACCTTGGGCAAGACACTTAACATCTGTTTGCCTGGGAAGCAACTAGGTGGCTAAGTGGATAGAATGCTGGGTCTGGAATCAGGAAGACCTAAGTTCAAACATGACCTGAGATCCTAGCTATATGACCCTGGGTGAGCAAATTATTTAACCTCTGTCTGCCTTGGTTTCCTCATCTGTAAAATACAGATAATAATGGTGCCTATCTCTTATGTTATGAGGATAAAGTAAGGTAATATTTGTAAAGCACTACATAAATGCTAGTTATCAGCCAAACAAGCTACTCCTTTCCCCTCACAAGCCCAGCCTTCATTTTAGTTCACTGTGACCCACTCTGTGCAGAAGAAAGATAGAAAACAAGATGATAAAATAATAAGTAGTAAGTTCTAAAAACATTTATTTTATTTTATTTTTTTAATAATTTATTTATTTAACTTTTCACAATCATTTTCACAAAATTTTGGGTTCCAAATTTTCTCCCCATTTGTCCCCTCCTCCACCCCAATACACCAAGCATTCTAATTTCCCCTATCACCAATCTGCCCTCTCTTCTATCATCCCTCGCTTCCCTTGTCCCCA
>CM053771.1:482374569-482405357 GCA_028658325.1 Potorous gilbertii | reverse complement strand
TTTCCCAGCCAGTTACTTGACTTCTGAGAGTCCTCTCCACCCTGACCTAAGTCTGCCCAGCTAGTGCTTGGGGTCTGAGATTCAAATGCTGCTCCACAGCCTCAGGGCTTTTGGCGGCAGGCCTGGCTGCTATTCAATGGGAGCTTAAGTTCTGGTGCTCAGGTGGGGGCAGGGCCACCTCCCAGGCTCAGTTCCCTCAGGGGGTTTATTCAGAGACCTTCCCTAATGGAGCTCCTGCCTGCTCTGGGAGCCTCTGGCTGCCTGCTGCCTCTGCCACTGCCTCCCGAGGGGGCCCGAATCACGTAGACACCCCACTCCCCTCTCAGCCCATCCAGACGTCTCTCTCACTGACCTGTGTGTCTATGGTTGGAGGGACCTTTGTGGCTGCCAGAGATTCCATCCCTGAAGCCTGCTCAGATGGGCTCTACTCCCGTCAGGTGCACAATGGACCTTTGGGGTCGGTTTTTCAGGACTCTCTAGAGTGGAAGTCTCCTTCACCCTGTTGCTGCGTGGCTTCCACTGTTCCAGAATTTGTTGGGAGTTCTTTTTATAGGTAATTATGGGCTGTGGGTTCAGAGCTAGCATTTGTGAGTCTTTCTACTCCACCATCTTGGCTCCTCCCTATCAATAACCATTTTTGAGCATCTACCCCAATTCATGTATATTTGCTTATTTTAAAATTACATAATGTACTATTATGTAAGCAATTAGGTATATATGTATAGTAAAATTTACACAAAAAGTTGATGTTTAAAATCTTAAAATGTAGAAATTTTAAAATGATGAGGTATTTGATCCTGGATGCCATAAGAATTTATTGAATAGAGTATTTACATGATCAGACCTGTACTTGCAGAAAATCACTTTGGCATCTACATAGAGAATGGATTGGCAAAGAGAGAAAACTGGCACAGGAAGACCAATTAAGAGGTTAGTGAAGCAGTTCAAATGAGAGGAGAGCCTGAACTAGCTCTCCTAATGTATGAGTAGAGAGAATAGGGATAGATGCCAAGAGATGTGAAGGAGACATGACCAGGTTTGACAACGGATTGTACGTGTGGGGTTGGGTCAAGTGAAGACTCAAGTATGACCTCAAGCTTGTGAATTTGGGTGACGTAGAAGGATGGCGAAGTTTGGAAGAAGGGGAGATTTGGGGAGAAAGTAACATGACAAGCTCTGGAACGCCTCCAACTCTTATCTGCCCAGTAGTAATGATAGCAATACTAGTGGCTTTAAGATTTGCAAAGCACTTCACCTTTGGGATCTCACTGGATCCTCCCTGGAATTCCATTTTCTACCTTGTAAAATGAAGGAGTTGTACTAGATCACCTGGGAGGTCCTTCCCAGCTCTAGGTTTATGGTTCTGTGATCTCTTCCTGTGCTACTCACTGTTTCCCACCCAAAAGGAAAAAAATGAGGAGTCTTACGGGTCACCACCTCAGGATCACAGGCCTTACTCTCTAAGCAACACTGGCCGCAGCCATAAGGTGATCTGAGGGTAGAAGAAGGGTAGACTTGGGAGATTGGTGGAGGGGCAGAGTAGGGAGTTAGAAGGGAGAGAATTTTCGCAATGGCTCTGCATAGCTGCTTCTGTGAGTTCCAGGTAGTGGTTAGGTTAAAACTACCTCGAGAGCCTGACACCCCAATGTGGGAAAGGTGAAGCTTGAACAGTGGAGGAAAGGTGTAGTTTTAGGAAGTAAGAGTTTATGTTGGAGATAAGACCAACAATTGACTATTATGGGGAAGGCGACCTTCCTATCCTGTGATTGGTTAATCCCACATATTTTAAGGTCAAGCCACAATCTTGTATGTGATCAGAAGGCCTATACTTTGGCAACCATTGGGTTAGAGCATCACCCTAATAAAATTATGGTTACAGGCTTAGCCAATTAGTTTCAATGTCTTTCATGGTCTCAAAGTGGGCAACTTCATTTTGGAGGGCCATTTTGCAAATGTATACTATTAGTCACAGTGAAGACAGAGTGGATAAACTAGAAAAAATCACTGTGAATCCATCATAGGTACTGGGGTTTGTGGGGAGAGGAATGTTTAGTACATGACCTATTTACTGATGGTGGATCAAATGAATCACATTATGTTGATATGCAAATTAAGCAACATACAAATACTTACATATATAGGTGATCATCTTCAATCTGGAGTTATATAGTCAAATTTATTTATATGTTTTCTTTCCTAGGAAGGTACCATTCCGTGGCAGGCATGTATTTCCTAATCGCCTTGAACGAGAAGCTATGATTTTATCATTTTATGCTGGCATCCTAATGGTAAGGAGGGAAATGAAATTTTTACTAAAGGGTGCTTACCCCTCTTGTTTGTTGGATATTTTTGACTTACATGTAAATATAAATATAAACATATATGTATATATGGGATACTTTTAAAAGCAAAATTTGGTGTAATAGAAAGAACATTGTGTTTGGGGACACAAGACCTGGATTCAAATCCAGGTTCTGCTATAGCTGAGTAATTTTTTGAAAATCACCTAACCTCTCTGGCCACAGTTTCATCATCCACAGTTGGGTGGAAGGATAGGTTGGTGGTTGGGGGTGGCACCTCAGTGGAGATGAATTGAATTGGATTATCTCCAACATCCTTTACTAATTTAATTTTATGATTCAGTAACTCTAAGTTCTGTTTTCCTATTATTTAAGAAATATGTTTAAGTGTTATTAATAGACCCATTTTTTCAACATTTATTGGAAAAGTAAAAATATAAAAAATATGACATAGTTGGAGTATCTGAAATAATTAGCACTATAAATCTTATGATTAAGAAGCATAAAGGATTCCTGATATTAACTGAAGACCTATCTATTTTTAAGATGCAGAAAAATATGATATAATGAACGTTTGTTTAACAGAATAGTCTCCCAATTGAAGAAATTCTTGAAATTTATAATATTCACCCCTCTGCAAAGAACTGGCCTGGTGCTAAGAAGGTACGTCATTAACAGATTTTCATGAGAAATATTCCTAACCTAATTTCAGGGTACTTCCTCTTAATATGTTTATATTATATTATATTATATTATATCATATATATGTATAATTCTAATTGTATTGGACTAATTATAATATACTAGTTCAAAAGTGCTTGGTCCTTGGAAGGAAAGCCATGGAAAATCTGGACAGTATGCTAAAAGCAGAGACTTCACCTTGCCAACAAAGGTGTATATAGTTAAACATAGTTTTTCCAGTAGTAATGTATGGCTGTGAGAGTTGGACTATGAGAAAATCTGAGTGTTACAGAATCGATGCTTTTGAATTGTGGTACTGGCGAAGACTTTTGAAAGTCCCTTGACCAACAAGGAGATCATATCAATCAATACTTAAAGAAATTAATTTAGACTTTTCATTGGAAGGAAAAATACTGAAGCTGAAGGTTAAATACTACATCCACATAATGAGAAGATAGAACTCTGGAAAAGGCCCTGATGTTGGGAAAGATTGGAGGCAAAAGGGAAAGAGGAAGAGATGGATAGATAGTGTCGTGGAAGCAATGAACATGAGCTTGGATGGACTTTGGGAGGTATTGAAGGATAGAAGAGCTACCCTGGGCTAGGAAATTGGTTGAGGGAGAGATAAGCAATAGGGATCTGAAAAAAGAGATGAAACACCAGGACTCTTACTTTTACTAAGCCATATTACTTCTAGCACCATACCTAATGACTTTGATCAGTGCCTTCTGGAGGGCCATGGTCATAGAAATAAAAAGTTTTCTCTTTCCATGCTATACATCTACTCAGCATTAAAGTAACATACAGAACTTAGTACAATGCTTGGCATGTATTAGATGCTTAATAAATGTTCACTGATCGATTGAACATACTTTCCAATTACTCACCTGAGTTGTTAGAAAGCTGCTTACTATAATTACAACGATATAGCAGGGTATAAGCAGTAGTCTGAGAGGAGGGAAGGAGAGTGTGTATCCCACATTTAGGGAACAGACTACAAAGAGGTGTATTGGTGATGGAATGTCATGTGTGAAGAACAGGAAGAAAGTTAATTTGACTGTACCACAGAGTGCATGAAGGGAAGTCATGTAAAATAAACCTGGAAATTTTGGAATCAAGCTTTGTAGGACTTTAAATGCCAAACAGCAGAATTTGGATCTGATCCTAGAGGTCTTAAGAAATCCTTGAAGCTGATTGCACAGAGGAGTGATATGGTCAAAACTGTCTTTCAGATCCCATAACAGGGTCACAAAGAGTCAGACATGACTGAATAACAACTTTTTTTAAGAGTTTATGGCACCAGTATGGCACTGAGTTTTCTATCCGTTATCCTTCACCCTCATTACACAGCTGTCCTACATAATTAATACCTGCTTTTGATGATGCCTTTTATACAGGGATATGGTGGTAAATGTTTAACAATAGGCTGGGGGCAAGAGGTAGTAGGGATGTACCCATGACACAATTTAAAGTTTAATCTACATTGTTCACATTTCCACATCAGCTTCTTAAGTCTGGGCAATCAACAAAACAATAACTCAAGCCCTGATTGACAGCACTTGCTTTCTATCTGCGTTAATTTCAGCTTTAGTACCATGAGCCCCTGGAAGTGGGAGCCACTAGGTTGTCTAAGGAAGGGCAACTAACCCAAATCAGAAACAAGGCAGATCGAAGTTCCAATGTTTATCAGAGTGGCATTACGCCTGTGAATAACTCCTGAAATTTAAGCCTGGGCAAGCTAGAAGACAGATTCCCTAAAAAAAAATTTTCTTTTAATCAATTACATAAGTATAAGCTATTGGAGAATTGGCTTAATAGTAGTTTGTGTGAATAACATTTAGGTGTTCAGTTGATTATAAGCTCATTAGGAGCCAACAGTGTGATCCAGCTACTCAAAAAAAATTTAGTTCTAGGTTGTGTTAATCCACAAATAGTTTGCACACCAAAGCTAGAATCTTGCTTCCAGTTTAGGATACCAGATTTGCAGGAGTCATTTTCAAAGAAGCTCTATCCTGAAGACTGTAATGCAGACAGTGAGAGGTCTGGAAGCTATCACAGAGATGTTTAGACTGGAGTAAAGAAGAAAAAAGGAAGATATGATAAGATGTCTTCAAATATTTGAAGGCCTGTGATGTGGATAAATGGAAACGACTTACCTTATGTAGCTCCAGAGGGAAGAACTAGGACCAACAAATTTAAATTTATTGAGCAGATTTCCCCTTGAAATCTGTGATTCAGTAGAGTTTATTCAACTTGGAGTGAGTCTGAATTTAAGTGATTGTAACTCACTGCTCCTGTGACCTTAGAAGAGTCACTTAATTTCTGTAAGCTTCAAGTGAATCATATGTAAAATAAGGGGATTAGACTAGATGATTTCTACTCCCTTGAGCTTTAAAGCTCTGTCTGATTCTTTGATTTTAGGAGAGTTATCCTTCCCTGAAAACTAGTGAGCATAAAACAAGTGAACATAAAGCTAGTGGCTGAGGCTCGATTTGACTTCAGGTCTTCTTGTGATTCTGGGAGGAGCACTCTCATTAGTCACCTGTTGACCTATGTATATGTGAACAACTATGGGTCTTTTTTTTTATAGAGTGTCACCTAGCCAACCCCTAAGGGACAATGACTGGTTCATGGGATTTTAAAGTTGGAATGGAATTTAAGGCTCCTTTAGTCCAATCTGCTAACTTACAGATAAGTAAATTGAATACCACAGAATGAGTTGATCTACAGATAGTAAGTAGCACAGTCAAAGTACACCTGAGTATGAACCTAGGAAACCTCTCTTTGCCTATCACATACCAGACGAGACAGCTAGTGAAGAATATACTACAAATCTTGACATTCTAGAAAATGTAAAGAACTAATTATTTCTCTAGAACAGTGTTTTCCCACCACTGAACTCCATTAAAGATCAATGATAAATGTTTGCCACTTTCTAAAATTTGACTACCAGACATTCTCACTACTTAGAGTCTGGGAACTTAGAAGATTGACTCCTGCTCCCATCAGCCCTAGCAGAAGACAGAGAACACCAACATGGAAAAACTTACATATTTTGCCATATTGGCACTACAGTTGGAGTTGCAAAACATTGTATTCTATCCTGCATTGAACCTTAATTATGCTCTACTAGATTATTTATAAGAGGTATTTGGCAGTGAAATACAATAGTAGCTAGAATTTACATACCACTTTAAAGTTTGTAAAGTACTTTACAAATATCTCATTTGATCAGTACAGGTAGAGATACAACGTAACCATTATGGTTCCTATTGTTAACCTTTACTGCCATCTCGTGTAAGTATAGGATTACTACAACTCAGTATTGTATCATAATAATGTACCCTACTGAAACTGAGTTGGGTTTCTGTCTCAATTTTTATTGGTCACTAGTCCACAGAATTTTAAAAATATACATATTTTTAAGCAATTGAGAGCTACAAATAAGTAAAAGAAAATAGATATAACTTTTCAGTTCATTTGGAAAAGAAAAGAGGAGCCAAATCTAAACTGTTCAATTCATCCACTTCAAAATTTAAGAACTAGGGAAAAAGTATACATATTTAAGTTATATATCATTGCCATTTAAGGTAGAGAAAATGAAGCAGACAGTGTGTGTGTGGGGGGGAAGAAAACAGAGAAAAAAAGAAGGGAAGCAGGAAAAATAAAAAAGACAATAACTAAAAGAGGAAGAGGAAATGGAAAAGGAAGACAAAAATAAGTGGAGAATGCCAAATTTATCTTCTAGCAGTCCCTTCTCTCTTCAGCTTTCACTGAAATGGCTACCCCATCCTGACCTTAGTACCATTTAAAACCCTTTCTGTCCTCCCACCTTCAAAATCTTTGTACCAGATTAGGAGAAAATAAATAAAGATAGAACAACAGCACTGAATGTTTCTATAGGACATTCAACATGATATCCTGTCAAGTCTGGAAAAAAGTGAGAAATAAAAAAAAATGAAAAAGGTGTTGACTCTATTACTATTTCTTAGAGAAGTTTCCTGAAGCAAAATAATTTCCATTTTGAAGAGATGGACAGGTTAAATCATCTTAGTTGGCAGGTGTCAAACTGTGGCATCCAAGGTAACATAGAGTTGAAGCATATTAACAAAACATTATAGAAGAGGAAGATGGAACATAATGTCACTATATAAAACAATAAGAATCAATTGAAGGGAAAACAAACTTGCGAGGAGCCTGGCGTCAGATCTAAATTAGTCAGTTGATTCCAAGAGTATATGAAGATAAAACCAAAAGGAAGTAACAAAGAAACATGAAATGGAACAGATCTGCCAGTCTTTTAATATCAATTTATTCACATTAGTGATGAGACCGGAACTGTCACATTTAGACTTTAAACCTCATTCACTCAATATTCTCTGGGAGGATGTGTCAGTAACTCTTAATGGAAGAGGCAGCTAGACTTGACAAAATACATACAGAAAAAAATTCCATACTGTAGACAATATAATTTTCAAGACATTCAGGAATTAATTGTCAAGATTTTTTTAAAAGTATGGATATGTAAACTGTCATAGATGCTTTGAGGCGGATGGGAAGGTGAGCTAGACCTCTGATTTTATTAATATTGTAATCTTCCTAATGTATAAACTTTCTCCATTGTTAACGATTAGTCATTCATCAGTAGCTTAGTATGAAAGAATTGGATGGGTCACTGAGATAATTTTCAGTCAGAAAACAATCATTTATTTGGGCTTATCCTGATTTTCTGAAAAATAGGCTTAATTGTTCAAAGGTTATAGAAATCGGGTTAGTGGTTTGTTTGCTGTCAGTACCAAGGACAGCAGAAATTCCACTTCAGCTCTACAAAAAAAGTACAGAAACAAAAAACAAAAAGCTTCACCAACTTGTATCTTGCCTGACACTGCTAATTGCCAATAAGAAAAGTTTTATATTTGTACATATCTTATATGTAATTTAAGTTTTCTACAGACAGGAACCGGATCTTTTTCTTTGTATCCCATAAATAATCTACCACTGCACTTTGCACGTAGTAGATGCTCAGTAAATTGTTGAATTGCATTACATTTTAGCTTCAGGAACAAGCTAATCATTGCTTAGATTTGAATGACAAGATCTGGGGAATTAAAACACCACTAAGACTTATAGTTTTAAAACCAGATGTATTTATTGAAGAATAGACAGGACATTTCACATTGTTGACTTTGAGTCTCTGCATCTTCTCCTCTGAGGAGTGCTGCAATTTCCACTATCATCAAGTATGGGTGTATACACACACATATGACATGTGTGTATACATGTATATATATATATATTTATACACACACACATATATGTGAGAGAGGGAGAGAAGTATGGGAGGAGCAGAGGAAAATATAGCTGATGGAGTCAGAATCTAGATTCAGTCCTAGCTCTGCAACTTACTACCAGAATGAGTAGTAGAATTGAGTACCAAGCCTCTCTGGGTGTCATCCTTATCTGTAAGATTGGGTGGGGGGGAGTTTAGATTAAAAGATTTCTGAAATCCCTTTCAGCTCAAAATCTGTGATCTTGTGATATAAGGTTATGGAAATCATCATTTGTAACAAGATAGGATATGTGGAAAATAACAAAATGTCACCCCTCATTCTAAATGAAGGTTAATTGATCATTACCTGGCTAGACATGGGGGCCAATAAGTCTGCCCACAGAGAAATTCATGACAACTTCTATCTTTTCCCAAGATATTCTCTGATCTTTAAGGCTTGCTGGGTAGACTGCTGCACCATGAATTATAAGATGAGATACTATATAATATGAGATACTTGGGAGGCACAAGATTAGATGTTTGCTTATTTTGCCAAGAACAGAGCTGAGTAAGCATTTTGCTAGGAATTTAAATTAGATTTTTTCCCTCTATTGTCCTTGGATGGTACAGTAGAAAGAAGTCTGGGTTTGGAGTCAGAGCATCTGTGCTGTGACCAGAGACTGAACTTGTCATTGAGCAAGCAGAAAAATTGTCTGTCATAGATGTACTTCAACTTTTTCAGCCATTAATCATTTTCATTTTGTAATTAATCTCCTCTCAGTGGTAGGACGAGGCAGGGTCCTGCTAAAGGCATCATAGGTTAAAATGAAATGAAGCCTATGTAAAGAGGTGAAATAAATGATAAAGAAAAAATGTAAGATGAATTTTTTTTTAAATGCAGCCCTTCACTAAAGTTCTGTCCTAACACTTCTTTGTACAAAGAGATAGTCCTGGGTTTTCTAAGATCAAGCCAATAAAATGCAAGTGCTAGAAAAGCTTTCTGAACTAGAAAGTCTTTAAGTAGAGGCCTAGATCCAACTAGAGAGACTAGGTTCCTAAAGGCTGGTTACCAGATAATTAATTGGTTTCGATCCCAACAACTTAGCAGAAGGCAGTCTACTAAAAGCTTGCAATCTTCATAATGAGGGGAATACCAGACCCAGTGAAATCATAGACTTAGAAAAGTATGTCAGTTCAATTTGACAAACATGTATTCAGTCCTTACTGGGTACAGAGGACTCTAAATGAAGTGTGATGTTTATATAAGATATGGTTCCTCCCTAGTTGAAATTACAGCCCAATGGGGGAAACTGGCACATAAATAAATATAATTCCAAATTAACAGAGAAGCTCATAAGAGAAATGCATAGTTCTAAATGAGATCCAGGCATTGGGAATCAAGGGAGGTATTCTTTAAGTTTGAGCTCTAAAACTGGACAGAAGCTCCAGCTTTAGAAGAAGAGGTCTTTGCAGTCATGGGGGGAAAAACATGAACAAGGACGCAGATATGGAAAAAAAATGCAAGCTGTGTATTGGGAATGGTAGCATGAATAGTTTAGATTATATGGTTGAGAGGGCAGAGTATAATCGTACAAGATTCATTCAATGCCAGGACATGGAGACCCTTGATGTCCAGCAAGGAGTATAAACTTTATTTGTTAGACAATAGGGAACTATTGAAGGATTTTGAAAAGAAATGTAATATGATTGGTCTTATGGAGAAGGAAGAGATGTCTGTAAATTGGGAAAATGATCTGGAGGTTGAAAGGGAACACACAAAAGGTTTGGAAATAAATGAATTACATCAACTTTAGGGATAATAAAGAAATGGTCTGGAAGCAGTAATGGGTTGGAAAGACTATGCCAACTCCTCCTGATGTTGCAAGTTGGCATGTGCCAGGAGAGACCACCAATGGAGAGGGTTGTAAGGAGTATGTATGCTCAGTGAAAAACCAAGTTTCAATTAGAACAAGGAGATGGAAGGAGTGTTGAGCAAATCCACTTGTTCAAGGGATTCCAGTGCCCTTGAAAGGTGGGGTGGGGAATTAGACTGGACTTAAGGATGAATAAGGCTTAGTGGAACAGGAATGAAGTTTATATTGAAATATAAAATGGAACATTAGTTATGTCTAATGACTAAGAGGGTGATTGAATAACAGACAAGGATTGTTTCCCTCTTTGTGCTTGTATCCCTAGCACCTAGCATAGTAACTGGCACATAGTGTGCTCTTAAGAAATACTTGTTGATTGATTGATTAAATAAGCCAAGGAAATTAGTAACTTCTCTTCGAGGCACAAAATATTCATTATTTTAAAATTGTGCTGTTTTCCTTTCAGGTTCCTCGGTCCCACAGTATACATCTCTCCTCACATCCTTTTGCCATGCTAACAGCTTCTAAGGCAGTAGAACATGCTCAGAAACAAAGTAAGCTTAGCTATTTTCAACTCAATTGGTTTTTTGAAAAAAATTTTAAATGATTTTTTCCAATATTTAACCAACATCTATTAAGTATCTGCAATGTACCAAGCACTCTAAGTGGGACACAATTAACAAGATAGTCCCTGCCCTCATGGAGTTTACAATCTAACCCTGGAAGACAGCACAGAAAAGGGGTCAGGAAAGCAAGAGAGAGGAGAGAGACAAGGAATATCTAGTCAGGGGCATTTTGTCTTATTGAGTTGAAACCAGGGAAAGCAACAGATGCAGAATCGATTGAACTGAAAAGGCCAGTTTCTGACCTCTATAAAGAAAATTAGTAGGAAGAGTCTGATATTCTCCAAAAATAGGAGGGACGAGGCTTGACTTGGGCATGGTGATCAGATTAGAAGTGATGAGCTTAATTTGTCCGAGGCATCTTCATCTGTGGACTTGAAACCAGGAAGGGATTTTGTTTTTATATCATCTACATTTCATAACATCTCTCTCTTCAAAAAATTCACCCCTTAGAACACAGAATAAAAAAGAGCTAAAAGAAACCAACATATTGAAAAATATGACATTATATGCAAATTTCCAAGCCTAATTCCTTACCTTTTCAAAGAAGTAGGAAAAAGTACTTTTTCATATCCCTTCTAATGCTTGACATTTCATATCATCTTGTTTCAATTGTTTCATAACTTCCATCTATAATGTTATACTCCTTATGTATATTTTCCTGGTTCTTTTTATTTCATTTTGCACTAGTTCATATAAGTCTCCTCATTTTTCTCTGAATTCACCATGTCTGTCACTTCTTACAAGACAGTAATATACCAAGAAGAATACTGTAAGGAACCTATAGCCTCAAGGTCACATGTGGCTTCTGGGTCCTCAAGTGCAGCCCTTTGACTAAATTCAAACTTCACAGAATAAATTCCTTTAATAAAAGGATTTGTTCTGTAAAATTTGGACTCAGTAAAAAAGCTGCATCCAAGGATCTAGAAGGCCATATGGGATCTATTACCTCCAGTAATATACCATTACGTTCATGTATCCCAACACTATTAGCCATTCCCCAATCAATGGACATTGTTCTTTGCTACAACAAAAAGTATAACTACAAATATTTTTCTATACACAGAGCTTCTGTCATTGAGTTCTTTGTTTCCCTTTATTTTAAAAGAAAAAATAAGATAATATTTTATGAATTAGAGTAAAAGCTTATAGGCAATTAGGCTTTCATTAGCTAACCCTAGTTGATTTGTGATAATCAGATTCACACAGATTACCTGTTTTTCCCATTACATGTAAATTATTTATCAGAGCTACTGAAAATGGAAATAGAACATTCTCGGTGTATGAGGTAGTCATTTTCTGAGAGTATTAGGTACTATATGGGCCCTCCAAAAGAGCCCTGTACTTATGCCTCCTCATGACAAGGAAATGAATCTGGATTTTTTAAACCCTATATCAGAAAAGACAAATGATAGGCACCACTAAATTGGAAAGACTTTGAGTCTAACAGAGGATCAGCTTAGGTTGGTGCTAGAGGCTCATTTCCAAAGGATTGGTAACCAAGCAATGAGTGTTCCATCTATCATCATTCATGAAACTGTCTCTGTATCAATGGAGGCAGCACCCCCATCAATGGATCAATCAAAATCACAAATTTCTGATGTATTAAAGTACCATATGCAGATTAATATGTATTAGAGAACCATGTGCAAATAAAGCACCATTGTATAGTCATCATGTGTGTTCCTAGGTGTCAAGTTACAAAGGAGAATAGCCCGTAGAAATGCCACCAGCAACTTAATAACGGCAAAGGCAATGGAACCAACATCAGCAAAAAGCTCAAGAAACTGTCCAAAGACAGAAGTAAGTCTTGAAACCCAAAGTGGAAGTTATTAAACTGTTATTTATTGGAAACTATTGCTAAGTGGTTGAAGAAAAGCAGATCTAATTCCATAGCTTTTAAGTATTTCTGAGAGGCAGTGTGGTACAGTGGGGAGGCCAATTCATGACCTTGAAGTCAGAAAGATTTAGGTTCAAGTTCTGACTTTGACACTTACTGTCAGATATAAATCTGTGGGTGGGTCTCAACACCTCAGTGCCTTGGGCATCTCTCTAAGACTTTAAATTGAAAAAAAGATGCTAATCCTGCATCATAGAAGCAGTTTCCTTATCTGAGAGTTCTCCAAACCAATGAAATCATGTCTGGTTCCTATTTCTCCCCATTAACATTTCTGTATTTCATCTTCCTGAATGTATTTTTCTTTAACTGACCTTACCTCATTCCTACATGTAGATCTGAAAAAACTTGCTAAATTTAATGTGTTACTTTATTTAGCTAATAATATGTAACATTTATCTAATGTTTATAGGTCTAAGATAGCGAGTTGAAGGGAAGGTGATGATCTGCAATGGCAGAGAGTTTCCTCACCTGGAAGTTCCTTATACCATTGGTTTCAGTCTCTTTCCTTTAAGGTTTGCAAAGTGCTTTATGTATATTTTATCAGTGGAACATCACATCAATTCTATGAGGTAGTTGCTACTATTATCAGTATTTTACAGATGAGGAAATTGAGGCCGAGAAGTTAAATGACTTGCCAAGGGCGACCCAGTCAGCATATGTTACAGCCATGATTTGAACCATAGTGTACCTGACTCCAAGGCCTGTTTTCTATCTAATTCCCCACCTCTGCCAATTTGAATTGAACAGAAAGGCAGTTAAAAGTAATGGAGCCCTCAACATCCTTTCTTCAATAAACAATCCAGTGGTGTAGGAAAAGATGCCCTTCCACCTTTTCATTTTTAATGACAGTAGTGTTTGATGTCTTACCTTCACACGGTCTAGAGGCAAATTGAAAGCAATCATCTCAACCACTCAAACTGAGATGCTTCTTCACTAGGCCAGCTTCCTTGCATCCTGCAGGTCTCCAAGGAAGTTAAAATGTGGGATAAAGACAAGAGAATTGATGACCAAAGACACAACAAAAATAACACCATCTGAGAAGACAAAATCTTGTGTGTACCTCCTCCTGTAGATACCAGCTCCAAGCAACACCAGCCTTACCCCAGTGCTGTACTCTTGTGTTTTCTGCTATTTTGTTGTTGTTTTTTGCAAAAGTGCTCTTTCTCTGACTCAGGTTATTTAAATGGTGTGGACCTGGCCCTGCTCAGTGATTGGTTGGCAAGGCATGGGGCCTAGTCCACTCTATGGAGTTATTCTAGTACAGGGAAGAACATTTGAATAGATTTCCATCTAATTACTTGCTGTTGGTACTTCTATCCCTTTGCTTTGTATCTCAGCCCATTTCACCTCCTCGGCACATTCTTCAGATGCTAACCTCCAAATGTTCTTTTTCTCCCATAGAAATGGGGATAGTAAAACACTTAATTTTCCCAAGTAAAAGTTACAACTGTAAAAGCAAGAGAACAAACCCTTTATTGCTTCTAGTATGTTTTAATGTGGATATATCTACTCAATAATCATTTATAATAAAGTACATATCAAAGATATTTGGCTGTTGGCTTTTTTCCAACAAAATTTTATGGGGATAAAGTTCTGATATTAAGAAAAGAGCAGTTATTAGTTCATTCAGAGGGCAAATGAGATCAGACACAAACTAACCAAATAACTAAAGAATCAACTTGCAAGGAATTCTCAAGTAAAGCACCTCTGGGATCTGTGCTTGGCCCTATATATGTTATCATTTTTTTTCAGCGACTTAGACTTAGACATAGATGGCATGACACAAAGCTGAGAAAGATGATTAATAAACTGGATAATAGGATCAAGGACAAAAAACCTTATTTTCAGAGGATGTCTCATTTTGTCACTTACGTTAAACAATGGAGAGGTCAGTTACCTAAGTTCTGTGTTTCTCAGGTAATTCCCTAGTACTTATCTATCATGTTATATCTATAGATTGAATTCCAGTTCAACTGATGAAGGATGTCCTTCCATCAGTAGTTCTCCAGTATTAAAATGACATTTTTAAAAAATCTAATAATATTCTTTAAAGAGACTTCCTAGAAGATGTGAAAATCTGTAAAAATTTCAGCCATTTATTATTTATAGATCTTCATTTGCTGTTAACAAGAAAGCATTCTTTGCTGCCATGTGTAAATGTATGCCTTAAGAACTAAACTGGAGATGGGTCCAGGTCATAATTGTTAACTTTGACTGTGTACCAGTTTCTTGCTGCATGAAAAATTTCACTAGCATATAAAAAATGCACCTATGGGGTTAACTTCATTGAAAGTGACATGGTAGTATATTTTATGTGTATAGTCATGGATGAAAATGCCATTAGAACCCATTTTGCCCGGAGTGTGACTATTTCAGAACACAATGGAATATTACTTATTATAATATTACTTAAAGAACAAGAGAGAAAAAAGTAGCAATGAACTACTAAACTACCAGCGGAGAAATTCTGGTAAGTGTGTGGCTTAACAGGAATGTAACTGGTCTGCTTTCCAGCGTCACATGGATATATTTCCTTATAATTACTTACTATTTGTACTTTTGTCCCTTCACATCTATGCTGCCCTAAGAAAAACCCACAGACCGAAAGGTGTATAGGTGGTGTTACCATGCTTATAATTTTAACCCATGATTTAAAAACTATTTACATACATATTTACACTCTTGTCAAAGAGTGTCTGGAAATATATGTCTCTTCTCTTGAATCTAAAAGTCAGACTAGGATCTCTCTTCTCTCCCAAGCTCTTGTCAATTCTGTCCCTAATGCAGCAACTAATCTTCACCAGTGAGGAGACATTTATGCAAATGGATTTTTGAGTCATGGATTACATAATATTAAAAGAACAATTGAGTAAGTGACTTTTTTTGAACAAGATTTTTTTTTTCTATCTAGTAGACCAGGGAAATAATATAGATATGGTTTACCTTGATTTTAGCAAAGCATATAACGAAGTCTCTCGAGTAATTCTTTTGAAGATGATGAAGAGATACGATCTAGCCAAGTGACAGTATAAGTACATAGATTCCAAACTAGCCAAATGTCTAAAGAATAAACTTACAAGAAATTCTTGAGAGAAATACTCCTGGGGATATATGCTTGGCCCTGTACTATTTGCCATTTTTTGTCAGTGGCTTGGACTGAGGTATAGATGGCATGACACAAAGTTAAGAAAAATGATTAATGAACTAGAAAATAGAATTATGACCAAAAAATCTGATAGTCTAGAACATAGGAACAAATCTATTAAGATGAAATCTAATGGCAATAAATATAAAGTCTTACACTGTGTTGAAAAAAAATCAATTTCACAAATACAAAATGGGGAAAATGTGGCTATACAGGTTATCTGAGAAAGATACTGGGGTTTCAATATAATGTTAATGTGATTCAAAAGAATGATAGGGCAGCTGAAAAAACTAATATGATTTTGGGCTGCATTATAAGACACAAAATTTCTAGAAATAAAGACATGATAATCCCACTATATACTGCCCTAGTGAGACTAAATATATAGTCTCATGGTCAATTATGAGTGCGACATTTTGGAAAGGACATTTATAAGCTAATCTACTAGCTTAAGTTTTCATGGTGGCAAAGGTGAAGACATAGAAATAGTTGTTGGAGTCACAAAATGAAATTTTCTACCAGTCACAAAGCTTGTGTTTTACCTCATTAGAAAGTTGGTGTAGGTAGTTGGAGAGGCTAGAATGCGGTCTGTGAACAACAGAATTAGACTGAACCTGGGAGCTAGGGAATTCTTAGGAGGAACACATGCAGCAGCAAACTCATTTCTTTGTGTTCTTGGTGACCACTATGAATACTTTTCCAGCACTCTCTAACATTACCCCCTTTCTCACATAGAGAGAAAGGGCTGTATTCCTGAACCATATAATGAGAAATGAAAGTAATTGGACTCTCTATGCTAATAATCCTCTCAGATTTGCCAAGGAAAAAGTCTTGAATTTGAAATTTGAAGATGGATTTTAATGGTGGAAGAAATAGCTAATACCAACTTGTGACCTTGGGCAGATCTTATAACCTCTGTGGACCATGGTTTTCTCATCTGTAAAATGGGAGGACTGAATTAGATGATCCAAATTCCATGACCTCCAATTTATACTTTCCAGCCATATTAGACTACTTAACCTTCCCTATTTTCATCTTACCTCTTCTGTTTCTGCTCTCTTTACCCTAAATACCACCTATTAAAATTATCATTCCTTCAAGATCACACTTGTGTCTTCTCTCCCATGAATTCTTATCCGGTCCTTCTGGCTAAAAATAATCACTGTTCCCTACAAATTTCTTATAGCACTTTGCCTGGATCTCTTCACTATCCTTTTCCTCTTCTGCCTTATAACATAATTATTTGTGAATATATGTGGTAGGAGCTATATTTGACAAGTAGACTAGGCTAGTTTCATTTTTTTTCATAAATGGTTCTGAAACAATAGCTTTAAAAGACTTATGGACTATGCAATGATCAACCATGATTCCCAAGAACCAGTAAGAATCAGGCTACCCATCTCCAGGCAGAGATGGTAGATGTAAAATTCAGATGACAGTTTTTTTTCAACGTGGCTAATGCATGAATTTATTTTTGCTTGACTATGCATATTGGTTACAAGGGTTTTGATTTTCTTTTTTTTCCCTGATGGGGCAAAAGTGAGAGAAAGAGAAAATAAAATTCATTTATTGAAAAAAATGAAATGAAAGACAATAAAAGGTATTGAAACTACCATTAAGATTTACAGTATATCTTACATTATTTATAGGACAAAATGGATACATGTCCTAGCTATAAAGGTAGATATTAGAAGAAAATTTGAAGAACATGGAACATATTACTTATCAACGTATTACTTATCAAATTTATGGATAAGCAAACAATTTATGAATAAGACATAGCATTGTGAGGTGTAAAATGGATAGTTTTGATTACATTAAATCAGACTTGCACAACTTGTAAACTTCTTCAGGCTGCAGATAGGTTTGACTAGAGACAGCCTGATGATGGTTGGTTGCTACAGGTCATGTGACAAACAAGAGCGTGCACAGTGGCAACCCTACATCTTTTGCAAGCTGCCTGAAATCCTTTGGTGGCTGTAAGCAGCCTTCAGGTCAGGCTGTATGTTGTGCAGGCCCGCATTAAATTAGAAAGGGTTTGTACAATAAAGTCAATGTAACCAAGATCAGAAGGAAAAAAACTGAGGGAAAATTTTTATAGACAGTTTCTCAAATGAAAAGTCTTATACCTCAAGTATATAAAGAGTTTTGTCAAATGTATATGAATACGAGTCATTCCTCAGTTGATAAGAGGTCAAAGGTTCTGAACAGGCAGTTTTCTGATGAAGAAATCAAAGCAATATATCAAAGAAATTATAAAAATGCTTTAAATCATTGTTGATTAGAGAAATGCAAATTAAAACAACCTTGAGATATCATTTTACGCCTATCAAATTGTCTAAAATGATAGAAAGGGATAGTGACATGTCAGAGGGAATGTGGGAAAACTGGACACTAATTTGCTGTTAATAGAACTATGAACTGGTCTAACTATTTTGGAGAGATTTATGCTCCAAGAGGTATAAAACTACCTATACCTTTTGACCCAGCTATTTCACTATTAGGTCTGTTTCCTAAGATGGTTAGGGAAAAAGGAAAAGAACCCATATGTGCTAAAATATTTATGGCAACTCTCTTTATATTTGCAAATACTTCCAATTGGGGAATGACTAAACAAGTTGCGATATATGATCGTGATGAGTTTGATGATTTTAGAAAAACATGGATAGATGCCTAAATAATGAAGAGTGAAATGAACAAAACCAAGAAAACATTGTATACAATAAGAGCAATATTGTTTTAAGAACAATTTTCAGTGACCAAATCATTTTGACTATTAAAAATACCCAAATAAATTTACAAAGGACCTTTGAAGGAAAATGCTATCTGCATCCAAAGAAAGAATTGATAAATACAAGTACATATAGTTTGAATTTAAGTATATATATATATATATATATATATATATATGTATGTATGTATGTATGTATGTATGTATGTATACACATGCATATTAGTGTCTAATGGTAGCCATGTCTGGCAGTGAGGGAGGGGAAAAAGAAAGTTAAATGATAACTTTATTATATATTTAAAATGAAAAGCAAGTTGTACATATTTTCAGTTTCATGTGCAAAAAATAAAAGACGTAGTAATTAACTCAAAAGAGTAAGACTTGAACTGTTGACTTAACTTCCTATTAACCTAAATGCCAAAATTCATGAAGAGTCAGGAGTAACCCTCTCCCTCAAGCTTAACAAACACCCCAATAAGACCAAAATAGACAAAGAAGCCATACTCAACTGACTCAATTCTGTATCCTCGCTGATTATCCTTTCTATACCACGACTAACTAAATCTTTTGTTCATTCCTAGGTGGCCTATAATTACTAGGAGTAGCTAGGTAGTGCAATGGATAGAGCACCAGTTCAGGAGTCAGGAGGACCTGAGTTCAAATCTCACCTGAGACACTTGACACTCACTAGCTGTGCAACCTTGGGCAAGTCACTAAACCCCAATTGCCTCATCCTGGGTCATCTCCAGTCATCCTGAGGAATATCTGGTCACTGGATTCAGATGGCTCTGGAGGAGAAGTGAGGCTAGTGACCTGCACAGCCCTCCCTCACTCAAAACAAAGTCAAGTGCAAGTCATGTCATCATTTCTCTGATGGCATGGTCTTCTTTAGCAACAAAGGATGAATACACACACATAATTACTGGATAGCCTTTCATTATTTCAAACCTAAACCATTTGATAAGTCTGAGTCAAGTCCAACCTACAATAGCATCACATCTTAGATTATAATTCTATTAGATTTTAAACTCCTTGAGGGCAAGAGTTTGGTCTTAATTCATGTTTGTATCTCAGTACTTAGCAGACTTGAATTGTAGAATCGTTAAATTCATTACATGAATATAATTAGCTGAGTATCATAAAAGTTAAATCATAGTAAATAAAAGGTTACTTATATGTTATATTTTAATTAATATATTGATAAGCAATTTTTCTTCTTACCTTGTAAAACAAGGATAACTTTACATGAATAGTAATGTTTTAAAGCTATGTGCATTTTAACATATCCAGTAGTGAGTATTGCCATCTATAAGGAAGTAAGACTGAGTTTGTCAAATCAATAAGCATTTATTAAGTACCTACTATGTGCCAGGTATAATCAAAATATAGCATTTGAGATCAGATCTACTTAACTAATTCAGTTTTAAAAAACCAACTTACCTTTGGGAAAAGTCTGTTGTATATGATAGGACAGGAAGCAGAGAACTGGATTATCAAGGATAACTGTCAAAATAGATCAAATAATAATAGCTATAATAGCTACATTTATAGAACATTTTAAGGTTTGCAAAGTACTTTACAAATATTATCACATGATTCTCAAAACAGTCCTGGGAGGTAGATGCTATTACTACCCCCCATCCCCATTGTACAGATAAGGAAGCTGAGGCATACAGGGGTTAAATGACTTACTCAGTCATATAGCTAGTACATATCTGAAGCCAAATTTGAACTCAGATTCTCCTGATGCCTACGCAGAGTTCCATCCTCTGGGCCAACTGGCTGCCTCACCAAATACTTGTTATGCAATTTGAACTTATTCTTTCCCTCCTTTACTATTGCTAATGCCCTCTCTCCTCCTCCCCAAATCACTTTGTATAGATTTTACATTTGGTCAACATGTTGTACATGTTGTTTTCTGTTAAAATCATGGAGAACAGGGACTATTTATTTCATTTTGGGGTTTGTATCTCTAGTGTCTAGCCCAATGCCCAACATATTACGGGTTTAATATATGCTTGTTCAATAAATATGAAGGAATTCCCATTGCCTGTATAGACAAATTCAAACTGGAAGTTCAGTTAGGAGGATTTTTGATAAGATGATAAATTGTTTTTAAAGGGTGATATTGAGCAGGCAGAATAGATTATTTGATAGAGTACTAGACATGGAGTTAGGAAGATGTAGGTTCCTATCCTGCCTCAGACTTTATGTCTAATGATGATTAAGCCACTTAACCTCTCAGTGTCTCAGTTTATTAATGTGTAAAATGAATGGGGTTAGACTCAACACTGTTCTTTGGAACCTCTAGATATTTGAAAGTATAAGTTTGGAGAAGGAGAGCTCCAGATCCGTGATTTCATTGCTGTAGAGGTGTAGCAACTCCTAACAATGCAGACTGGCAACTGTCGTGTAATTTATAGTTCTAGAGAGTTGCCTGGGCAGAATTTGAACCGCATTCTTCCTGTCTCCTATCTGCTACATCAAGTTGCCTTCCAAAAATTCAAATAATCTGCCAAAGTTCAAACAATCCTACTCGAAATTCTCCACTGCATGATTCACTCTGCTCCCTGCATACCGTATCGCTTTGTAATCTTATTGGTTCATATTGCATAATTCCTAATTTTCTCAGGTGACATTTTCTGGACTCTCCAAAATACACAACTTCACCATAAGAATCATAATGCAATTTTCCAAATTTAGGAATATGCTCATTCACGTGCTTTTGCTCCTGACTCAGCCTCAATGCACACATAGCTCAGCCTCAGCAGTTTCTATAGGGACAGAACTCTAAATGAAGCCAGTCCACTCGTGAAAACATGCGTTTCTATATGGCTGCATAGGGTGAGAAGCTTGACCATTGTGCCCAGAACCACAATGGCTCTGCTGACCTCAATAGCTTTCAGTAGGAGAGCAAGGCCAACTCGAAAGTACCAGAGAAAGCAAGAGGGAATTGGACAATGAACCCCCTGCCCTCATACTAGAAGGAAAAAAAAGAAAACATGAAAATCCCCTCCCTATCCACCACACTGGGCCTCTTTTGTGTCATTCTTGCCGATGCAGCAACAGACCTGCACTATATATACACAAGCAGCCGCAGCTGTTCCACTGAACTCTGCACCGCCGCTGGCCAGACATGGGAAAGGTAAGCAAAGCTTAAGGATGCCATCAAGTTCTTGTGGGTTGTTCTTAAATGAAGACCATGATTCCCATGGAATGCTCAATAACCTCCTTGATATTCATTTTCAGATTACCTTCTTTGAGGATCGGGGTTTCCAGGGCCGCTGCTACGAGTGTAGCAGTGACCATGCTAACCTACAATCCTACTTCAGTCGCTGCAACTCCATCCGAGTAGACAGTGGCTGCTGGATGATTTATGAGCGCCCCAATTACTCAGGGTATCAATATTACCTGAGAAGAGGAGAGTATCCAGACTACCAGGAGTGGATGGGCTTCAATGACTCTATCAAGTCCTGCCGGATGATTCCTTATGTGAGTTTCATTTCGTGTTGAGTGATGAGTTAATATCAGAGGCCATGAATTCCTATTTATAAAATGATTTCTATTTATTTCAACTTAGAAAAAGGGGTCAGGACTGGGTTGGGGAATATCTGGGATTATGAGCTCATAGATTTAGAATTGGCAAGGGCCTTGGGGAGCATTGAATTTGCCCCCTTCTCATTTGACAAAAGGAAAACTGAGACTCATAGAGATTAAGTGAATTGCTTGAGGTCTGTGAGTATTTGAAAAAGAGAATTATGAATAGCTAAATAAACATTGATACTTTTTTTACTACATGTATAAATATTCGGTTATGATATTTCTCATTTCAAATGCTTCAAAAGATTTCAGTGGTGTGGGTACTTCCTCCACAGCTACATATCACAATCTCACCATGCCTTGGTAGACAGTTTGATGAGTTACTGTGGTTTGCCATTTCCTTCTGCAACTGATTTTGCAAACAAAAAAAAGTCATGTGGACCTTGGTTAGGCTGGCCACCATCATGACAGAAGCAATCTGTTGACAGACCTCTGCTCAAAGCCATTCTAGCTTGGAAAGACATGAGAAAGTTTGGGTGCTGCTGGCACAGCCTTTAAGATCCAACATGAGTTTCATATCACGCTTATAGGACCACAGACCTAGAGTTAGGGACATCAGAGGCCTCCTCATTTTGTCAATGAAGAAACAGGTCTCAGGGTAAGTGACTTACCCAAAGATACAAACCTAGTAAAAACTCTCACAATAACATAATATCTGGTGTTAAACATAGAAGCCTCTAGACGGCATCTGAGTCATGGGTGAAATTCATCACGGTTTGGTGAAAAATAGATTCTGCTAGATTCACCTAATTTCCTTTAGTTTTGGAGAAACAATACAAGAGTTTCAGATGAAGTCGAAGAAATGTAAGATGCCTTGACTTTAGCTGTTCATTTCTCAGTGATATGCTTGTCAAGGACATGGGAGAACATAGTTTAGATCTGTAAAGAGTTTATAGCTAAGACATCATTGTTTAGGTTCATGCCAGTGTGGGGAAAAGTTTATTTTTATTTCTTCCTCACACTAGCATTACTTTTAAATTTTTTTTAAAAATTTTTTGATGGCAACACGACTATGCTCACTCTATTTGCTTATTGTACTAAATTATGTAAAGGGGATTAGCAGACTGGAGAAACAAATTAAAATGCAGGTTGGAAAATGGGCTACTGTACATACGGTAAAGGTGACTAGAGAAAAATTGAAATAATTCATTTGAGCAGAAAAAGCAAAGGCCATGAATCTTAATATAAAAACAAAACCAAAACAAGACAAGAGAGGAAAGGCCTATCAGACCCCTTGTAAGGGATAGTGACAGGACTGGTTATTTCTTTGATGAAGGGAGCTTCTGTGAGGAATATCTTTTTTTAATATAGATTGGCACCATCTCTGCAACAGAGAGTTGCCTAGAACACTGAGGGATTAAATGACTTTCCCAAGATCACAAGGTCTAGAGACAGCTTAAACTTAGACCTTCTTAGCTCTTTGCTGTCTGTTATACTGCATTGCCTGTCACATAGAAGGGAATTAATAAATATTAAACTGAAGGGGATGTAATCCTCTTTATACATTCAGTATATATACTTATTTTTATTTAGTTAGTTATCATAATATGTACATATTTATCATATATATGTACATGTATATAACACATAATGCAATATATGTACTTATTTTTATTTATACATTTATACATTCAGTATATGTACTTGTAACATTTAATATCTCAAAAAGAAAGGCATTTCACCACTATATTTTGTGTTTTTTCTGCTATATCAAGGAGAGTTTTTAAGGCCCAGGTCTGTCAATGGTTCCTAATCAGACTCACCTTTAAGACTGTTACTCAGTCATGTCTGACTCTTCATGATCCCAGCTGGGATTTCTTTGGTAAAGATACTGGAGTGGTTCGCCATTTCCTTCTCCAGTTCATTTTATAGAGGAGGAAGTTGAGGCAAAAAGGGTTATTTGCCAGGGTCACCCAGCTAATAAGTGTCTGAGGCCAGATTTCCTGACTCCAGGCCCTACACTCTATCCACTGTCATCTTTAATGCTGGCTCCAAGTAAAATAATGCTGTGACAGGAAGGGAAGCAAAATGTCTGAGGTCAAAAAAGACAGCATGTTTTAAAAATCTTTACTTACCTCATGCAGACAGACACAGGCCAATTATGTGACTCTCCTGAATCCAGACAACACTTTTCGGTTTATTTCTCATGTTCTCTTGCTGTTTCCCCCTACAACAGACTGGCTCCCACAAGATGCGGCTGTATGAGAGAGAGGACTACAAAGGCCAAATGATGGAGCTCACTGATGACTGCTCTTGCGTCCATGATCGCTTCCATCTGAATGAAATATACTCTGTTAATGTCTTGGATGGCTGCTGGGTCCTCTATGAGATGCCCAACTATAGGGGAAGGCAGTTCCTGCTGAGACCTGGAGAGTACAGGAGATACTTGGACTGGGGAGCCATGAACGCCAAAGTGGGCTCTCTGAGAAGGGTCATAGATGTGTACTAAATTAAGTTGTCTCTTGTAATCACTGATGTAAAAATTAAATAAATATGTAGATTGTATTTCTGGCACTACTTGGGCTTTTGTCCTTTTTTAAAATGACATTATTTCATGGATCTCCAAGGGAACAAAAAACGATCATGGTAATGAGCCTCTCCGAATTCAGGTAGGCTTGTTCTTGAACTTCAGGCACAAACTCTGGTCAGAATCATACTTGAAGCCCCATCAGCTTCATAGAGCCTGTTAAACTCTCCATTTGTTGACATGGACTTTAAGAATTTGTGATCTTCTCAATGCCAAAATGAGCCATAGGAACAGGAGTTTTGTGGACTATTTTTTTAATCCTTTTTTTCTTTTGTTTAAAAAGTCTATTCGTTTATTTTTAGTTACAACATTCAATTGGCTAGCAAGATGGTGCAGTGGATAGAGCACCAGTGAAGGAGTCAGGAGGACCTAAGTTCAAATCTCACCTGAGACACTTGACACTCACTAGCTGTGTGACCTTGGGCTAGTCACTTAACCCCAACTGCCTCATCCTGGGTCATCTCCAGTCATCCTGATAAATATGTGGTCACAGGATTCAGATGACTCTGGAGGAGAAGTGAGGCTGGTGACCTGCACAGCCCTCCCTCACTCAAAACAAAGTCAAGTGTGAGTCATGTCATTATTTTTCTGATGGCATGGTCTTCATTGGCAACGAAGGACAAACACACACACAACATTCAATTCCACAAGCTTTTGAGTTTTAAATTTTCTCCCCCTTCTTCCCCTCCCTCCTCCCCAAGATAGCATGCAATCTGACAGAGACTTTACATATACCATGGACTACTTAAGTACTAATGGGAACCTCATAAGGGAACTCTGCAACCACAAGATAATGTGGCTGTGAAACGCATTTGTTGTATATCCTATATAATTGTATATAGTACATGTTGGGCAACCATGTTTATTGGGCAAGCACAAATATACAAAATATGGTCCTAAGCCATAGGCAGAAGAAGAAGGGACTGGTGAAGGAAGGAAAAGACCAAAGCCTGTGTCTTCAGAAAAAATAAACTCTAATGGAAGAAGAGAAAACTAATACAGTGATTCATGTTTGCATAGCACTTCAGGATGTGCAAAGTGCTACCTGGGAGGCAGACAGTACAAGTATTATCTTCATTTTACAGATGAGGAGACTGAGGCACTGAGAAGTCATAACCTACCCATGATCACAAAACTAGTATTTTTATGAAGCACAATTCACACTCTAGTCTCGTAACTCAAAACCCAGAATTCTAGACACTATACTAAGCTATGTTTCATGTAAATGAAAATATTAAAATACCATACTCTACTAAAACCCTAAATCAGCCATATAACTAATCATGACTAGACACACATGCTAATGGGTGATCACAATCCCATAAGGTTGAAAGTTTTATGGAATATGGAAGTATTAAAAGGAAGTTTAATCCTTGATATCAAGCCCAGGTTATTAAAATATCATGATATACTGTATTCAAATTCAACATCACCATCAGTCAACTTCAAATTACTCCAGAACTTGATTATCCACTTTGTAGATTATCTACAATTAATATTTAACTTCTTTCATTTTGCATATCTCTGCGCCTCTCATGATTGATGGGTCCAAACTTCAAGTCTAAGTGCTCTTCCTATGTTCCCCAATTTCCTCTAACAGAACCCTACATATCATTCTAAATTAATATATGCCAAATAAACTCCTTTTAAAAAAGAGCAAAGTGCCTTACTTAAAAGAGTTCAGCTTAATAATTCACACAGGAAAACTAAGTGAATGAAGATTGTCTGTTGTTCAGATTATAATATGCAATTTATAGTGCTGTATCAAACATATACTGTTTACGTACAATGAACTAGATTATAATTGAATAGGACAGCAAAAGCAGGTTAGATTCCATTTTGGTAAGTTCTACACAACACTTTTTTTCAAAAAATAAATTTTAGTGATATATTTTCTTTTAACATTGCCTAAATTTCTCATTCCTCTTCTAGTGAGCTACCAATATAACAAGTTTTTTTTTTTTAAGAATAAGAGAAAGTAAACCAAAAAACCAGCAGTACTTTATGAACCTTCCACCTCTTCAAAGGGGGAACAGGAGGTTGGGGTGTGTGTGAGGAGAAGCATCTTCTCTACCACGAAACAAAATGCTTCTCCAGAATAAGTTCATCATTTCTAAGTGCACCATCATGTTGCTAATTCAAATTTGGATTGACTCCACCTCCCTCATCTCCTCTTCCCCTTCTGTTTAGAGGGATGGAGGATGGAATACCAAACTCTTCCCAATGTTTTCCTTTTTATGGGACAGCACCTGGATTCTTAGATCATTCTGCTGCCATCCCTGGTTTCAATCCCTTGGAAAAAGATACGTCCAGTTATCCCTTGATGTTCTCTCCTTCCACCCCCACCTCCCACATCCCTGTTTTCTTTTGTTTGTTGTCTCCCCCTTGAGATTGTATGCTCACTGAGGGCAAGGACTGTCTCCTTATTTGTTATATAATAAAGAGTGCTTAACACAGTGTTTGGCACATGGTAGATGTTTAGTAAATGTTTATTGGATTGGATGGATTAGATTTTCATCTCTCTTTTGGGGGGATTATGCTTGCTCTTTGTAATTCTGCAACATTCACTTTCAATTATTTTTTGGATACTGTTACTCCCATTTAAATTGTTGCAGACATTGTGTAGTTTGTTTCCCTGGCTGTTTACTTCACTCTGTATCAATTCATGTAGCTCTTTTCATGCTTCTTTGTATTCATCATATTCATTATTTCTTATAGCATAATAATATCCCATTATACTTGTGTAATATAATTTGTTTAGTTATCCCCAATCAATAAAAATCTATTTTCTTTCCAGTTCTTTGCTATAATAAAAAGTATTGCTATAAGTATTATGGTATTTATGGAGACTTTCTTCTATCAATGACTTCTTTATAGTATATACTATGTAGGTACACTACTCTCAAAGACCCCAAGTTTCTACCTGAATCAAAGGATCATCTTCATATAAATATTTTTTCCAATAACGCTGTATGGCTTTGAGTTATGGAATATCACAATCTATGAATAAAGCTGAAGGTCACCTAAAAGGCAATGGAGAAACCCATGATGTGTTTGAGTAGGGTACAATGCACTACTAATGAAGAATCATTCAGGAGAAATGTTATAAAGGCTATAAGCAGAGAGATAGAGGCAAACTGTTTATGCTGAAGGGAGATTTAAAAGAAAACAAAGGATAAGAACCCATGACTGTTCAATGGTTGAAGGAAAAAGAAAAAGGCTAGAGGAGCAGAAGCAGATTGCATCAAACATTGTGCACTAATGCTGAACACACTCCCCCCTCACCACCATCTTCTTTATAAAGAGGGCGCAGGAATTCAATAGAAGGAAATATATAAGAGAAGATGTAGTGAAACACACAATTAACAATAATTACTATGAATGTCAATAAGATAAACTCAACCATAAAATGGAAGAGGATAGCAAAAATGGAATAGAAAGCAGATCCAATAGTATGTTGAATAACCGAAGGACACTTTATATATTTCAGTTATACTCACATATTATCAAGAGATCTATCAGAAAGCACAGAGCACACTGAATGGACAGGGAAAAGAATTCTATTGCATGAGTTTCTTGATGTCTCATGAAGTCAGTAGTTTCTATTCGTTCTGTGGTTATCTTCAAGGAGTTTGTTTCTTAGGTCAAGTTTTGCACCTGTCTTCTAATGTATTAATTCTCTATCCAAACATCTTCCATTGCTGTTAGTTTTCTCCCATTTTTTCTCTACTATTCTCATTTGATTTTTAATTTGCTTATACTTTTGCTTTATCTCTTCCAAGAACTCTAGTTGGGCATGTGTCCAAGTTGCATTTTTTTTTCACTGGAGCCTTGGTTGGTCAAAGTCATTCTCTTCTTTCTGGTTTGTGTCTTGAGGGTCCTCATCACCAGCTCTGTTTTTTGTCTGACCATACTTCATACCTTTTTCCTGACTTTGGACTTTCAGTCAGATCCAGAACCTGAATGATTCTGGAGGAAATGGTAGAAATAAGCTCATGTCCTTTTTGGTTCTTCTGCTGTTTTTTGAGGGGGAGGGGGAGTTGAATGTTATATATATCTACAGCATCTCAAGGACAGCTCAGGAAGGGAACTACAACTTTTCAGCACTCCCAAGATAGTTTGATCCAGGGCAAACTCTGATTGGCTGTGCTCTGCAAGTTCCTGACCTGAGTTTGGAGCTGAGCAGCACATCTTTGGGCTTGCCTCTTCTATTTCCAAAAGTAAACTTCTGCTGCCAATTAGAAAGATATAGAAGTCCAGGTTCTCTTTTGGTCTGGGATTTCTACCCTAGACTATTCCTCCTGAAACTTTCAGAATGTGCTGGAGGATGAAACTGAGACCCTAATCAGCTCCTTGGTTTACAACTACACAACTGCTGCTTGCTTCTGAACTTTATCTTTCCACAGAACCCAATCTAGGTCCCAAGACCACTCCTCATCCTTGAATTATCTGTGACCTCAAACTGGATAGTGAGTGACTGAACTAGTCAGCATCTGTTCTTGTAACCTGCACAAGGTTGGGCTAATACATGTGGATAGGGAAATTCTTCTTGCCTTGATGCATATCCTTGGTTCTCTTTTAGTTCCTACTTTGGAATACATTTTGTGATATCCTCCTAGTTAGACATTGTCAGTGTCCCAGCCCACTATGTCTGTCTCTCTATGCTGACCCAGGCTAGAAAAATGACTCATTGTGATTTTTTCTTGGATTTCTCAATCAGTACTCTGTCATCTAGATCTTGGTGGAAGAGTTGTATTGGGGAATGTGGTTCTACTTTTTACCCCGCTACTCTGCCATATTGTCTCAGTCCCTATAGGCATATATCTTTTGGAAATGGCCCATTAGGGAATTTGTTTTACTTAGATTTCACAAGAGTTTTTTAAATTATTCATTCTAATGAAGGGAAGGTGGAAAGGAGAATGAAGAGATTTTTTTTCACTGAAAAAACTGTTTTTAATCTAATCATATTACATATATTTCTATATACTCTTTTAACTCATAATAAAACATTACTTAAAACTTTAAAAAAGGGATGAAAGTTGTATTTTATTTCATCAAACTTATGGCATAAGGTAAAAGCACCAATTTTATCCTTTCAGTTTTATATATATATATACATATATATATATATATATATATGTATATATATATATATATATATACATATACATATAAAATAATGCTTAAATGTGCAACAAGAGGGGACGGAGCCAAGAATAGTGGACTAGAAAGACATACTTAAGCAGGATCCTCCCTACAGTCAACTCAACAAATTTTGGAGCAGCAGAAGTGGAGAACAACAGAGTGGAGGAGATTTCCAGCCCACAGTGACCTGAAAGGCCTACGGAAACATCACTTACACTGGACGTGGAGCCGAGCACAGAGCCCAGCCCAGTCTTGGCCAAGTGGCGTGGTGCAACGAGACTCTGGGAGGAGGACACCTCAGGGGCGATAATCTCCAGTCTCAGTAGTGGGTCCTCAGATCCCTTGGCCCACAGGCACCAAAGGTCAGTGACAGAGTTTTATCAGCTAGCCAGGAAGGGAGAAAGGCCTTCCTATAGCTCTGGCAGCAGGCAGAAGCCACAGAACCTGCACAGCAGCCCATACATAAGCTCCATTGTTGGAGTGTAAAGACCCCTGAGGGTACTGAAGAGCTGAGTCTTACCTCAGCCCTGAGTGGAGGCCCTGGCTGAGCTGGTCTTTGTCTCACACTGAATGGTGGCCCTGCTCATCCAGTTCATCTGAAAATTAGCCCCCAGTGCTGACTTTATCAGAACTGGAGGCCAAGTGGCTGTGGAGAGGTATCTGCTAAGATTCTGGACATAAAAATCCCTCTCTGCATCCAAATCAGTACACACTTGATTGTGCCACCTTGGAGGAACTGAGATCTCACAGATTCCCAGAGTATACCCTACCTTTGACAAAGGACCCAAAAGTCAAGTAACTGGTTGGGAAAATGCCCAAAAAAGGAGAAAAAAAATAAGACCATAGAAGGCTACTTTCTTGGTGAACAGATATCTCCTCCCATCCTTTTGCATGAGGAAGAACAATGTTCACCATCAGGAAAAGACATAGAAGTCAAGGCTTCTGTATCCCAAACATCTGAAATAAATATTCAATGGTCTCAGACCGTGGAAGAGC
>CM053771.1:482356420-482374069 GCA_028658325.1 Potorous gilbertii | reverse complement strand
GGAGGGATGAAAGAAGAGAGGGCAGATTGGTGATATGGGTAATTAGAATGCTTAGTGTATTGGGGAGGAGGAAGGGGACAAATGGGGAGAAAATTTTGGAAGCCAAAATCTTGTGAAAATGAATGTAAAAAGTTAAATAAACAAGTTTATTAAAAAAAAAAAAAGATGGTCTGTAGGTAGTTCACATTATAAATCTAACGCTATATAAATGCTAGAGTAGTTTGCCATTTCCTTAAATGTCTAAGGCTAGATTTGAACTCAGGTCCTCCTGCCTGCAGGTCCAACACTTTATACACAGTGCTACCTACTACAACCATGTAAAGGGAAAGAACAACCTTATATGAAAAAAATCAAAAGTAAATGTTATAAAATTGTAAAGATCAAGCTGAACTCAATGAAGAACTATGAGAAAATCACTTCAACCCACTCCTTTGTGAAAGTAAGAGGTCCATAAGTGTTACACATTGACATTTTTTCATATTTTCTTCAATATATCAATAAGTTATTGACTCTTTTCTCTGTCTAAAAGTTGCTATTCATCATATGTATGGCTCTCTGGGAGGAGGGGGAAAGATACTTGAGATAACTATGTGATATAAGAAACAGAAAATGTCATTAAAATCTATTTTAAAAAAGAAATGAATGATAACCAGATAAATTATGTATATTTCAATAATTGTTTAATTATTTTCAATTTCTCCCAATCTTTGTTCTTATTTACACTTTAAATAAAATGCTTCTTTAGTCACACACACACACACACACACACACACACACACACACACACACCTCAATTCACAGCAGCCCTTTTTTGATGAGAATTAGAAACAAAGTAAGTGCCTGTCAGTTGGGAAAGGACAACATAGATAGATGGTGATATATGAAAGAAATTGTATATTGCTACAAATAGGAAGAATCAGAGAAACCAGAAAAGTTAGGTGAACTGATACAGCATGAAGAAAGCAGAACCAGAAAAAGAATGTACCTAAGTACTACAACAATGCAAACAGAAAACAGCAACAAAAGAAAGTGAATACTGTGCAATTAAGATGACTTAGGTTGCTTAAGATAAGAATTCCCCTCTTTGTGGAGGCAGGGGACCATGAGTCATTTACCATGTGTGTCAGACACAGTTGATGCTTCAGTTTTGCTGGACTGCATTCTTCATTTTCTTTTTAATTTTTGTTAAAAAGGACAGCTTCCTATGGGAATGGGGAGAATAGTGATACATTCAGGAATGAAGGCTAAGCAAAAAAAGAAGAGATATCAATAAAAATAGAATAATTTTCATAATTTAGTTTTCAACTTCTTAACTTAGAGTCAAAAATATTTCTTGAAAAATGCGCATAACTTTGAGCTTCAGGCCACCTGAGCATGAGGAATACTTTCAGGTCCTTGCAGTTCTGGCCATGGAATCACTTCATAGAATTATTTCTGTGATTGTTCTCCTTTACAGAATGCTACTGAACTAATTCCCCACTAATTTTAGCTGCCATCTCTTTCAGAGCAACTCTTTCAGTTCTTTTCTTGGTGAAAAAATTCAAAGAGAAAGAGATCAGTTAGACAGCTTGGATGTAAAACCACAGGAACCCCTATGACTCTCTTTCCAGTCAAAAGAGCCTCTGGTGGCAAGAATCCTACTACTACTAGCACTGACATAAGCACGTTCTTGGGGGGAGGATGAAGTCCAGAGAGTGTTCTGAAGGACACAGCATCTTCTGACTCTAGGGTTAAATGTTATACCTCTCCAGTGATATGTTAAAATGTTGGGTAATGTTGGAGGCAGCTAGGTGATTCAGTGTATAGAGCACTGGGCTTGGGGTCAGTAAGATCTGAGTTCAAATGTGACCTCAGACACTTACTAACTGTGTGACCCTAGGCAAGTCACTTTACCTCTGTTGCCTTAATCTACTGGAGAAGGAAATGGCAAACAACTCCAGTATCCTTGCCAAGAAAACATTATGCACAGTATGGTCCATGGGGTCACGAAAAGTCAAACGCAACTAAACCACTGAACAACAAAAGACAAAATAGCTGCGGATTATGAACACATCCACAAGAAATATGCTGAGGAATTGTGATCTCTGTATTCCTCATCTGTACTGCCTGATCATGCCCCCAGATCTCACCTGGCCATTTATATAATGTTTCAGGTTAGTATCAGGAAAAAAAGAAGCAAGCAGTCGTCTGTGCCCACTATTGTACCAGACACACGGTTAAGTTTTACAAATACTTCATTTGATTCTTACAACAACACTAGGGGGTGTGGGTGGGACAAGAGAAAGCATTATATATCAAACAGAACTCAGAAACTTCTCTTTTCCCCTCAGACCTACCCATCTTCCAAATGTCCCTATTTCTCTCAAAGGCATCAACATCCTCCTACTCTCCCAGAGTTGTAACCTTAGCATTACCCCTGACTCCCCACTCTCACTGACCACACATATCTAATCAGCTGCCAAACCTCGCTATCTCTTCCTCCAAAGATGTGGATGCCAAGAAGATATCCCCTGGTCCTTAATTGTCAACTCTCATAATGTCTTCCAGATGATTTGATCATAACCTTGAGAGGATACCTTTTCCTGTTTGAATCAAAAGCTCCTATTGTCACCAGTATTGGATGATTTTTTAAATCTTGAGATAAACTGAATTGCCTTTGAGCTAAAATATATCTGTAACACTGAAAGTACCCTTCACTAATTCCATTGAACTCCTCTGACCCTTGACAGATTTTTGGGCTTGAATCACAGGACTTGATTAGAAAATGCTAGTTTTAATTAGTTGTCTTTAATTGTGAATTTCTAGCAATCTAAACCCTTCTCTGTGCTCACCCAGTGACTACACTAATTCAGGTCCTCATCACCTCTTACCTGGATAATTCAGCATCCTCCAAACTAGTCTCCCTTACTTAAAGCCTCTTTTACACCCCGTTTATCCTCCACACTGTTGCCAAAGTGATTTTCAAAAGTACACAATTGACCATGTCACTTCCCTACACAATAAATCTGTTTCTCTCTATTTCCTTTAAGATAAAATAGAAATTCCTGTTTGTCTTTTAAAAGTCCTTCGCAATCTGGCCCCACATATCTCTCTGGGCTTATTATATATTACTTCTTTTCCAGATCTCTGTGACCCATCCCAACTGGCCATGTCTCCATTTCCTATCTCCATACCTTTGCATTGGCTATCCCCCTTGCCTGGGTAGGGCCTTTGGCCAACAAATCTCTGTAGTCAGAGGGAATATCTAAGGGCTTAACTGCATTGGAATAATGGGAAATATAATTCAGTTTCTCAGAGACAGTGTAGTCTTACCAACTCAGGAAGAGATGGGCTCTAACATGCACTTTGAACCAGAATAAATAGTATTACACTGACCTGGGCAATCAGAACCAATGAATGAAGATAAATAGAGGGGGTCACAGAATGCAGCAATTGAAGATGGTATAAATGGAAACTGGTCAAAAGAGCAACATAAGTAAGTATTCCTTGCTCCCTACTTCACTAATCTTGAGAGATGGTCTGGGAAATAACTGACTGTGCTTACCCCAATATACTGCTGGAGACTTGGCGAATTCACTTTCTGCTTTCCTGCTTTATTACCACATGGTCTTAAATATTTTCTATCCTCTTTTTTTAAAATATATTTTTTAAAATTTAGACTTGAATGCTAAAACTTAAATATAAAATAAGAAAAGAAAAAATGTCAAGTGCACAGCAGAATATGAGAGGATTCAAAATAGCAATAAATTTCCATTTTAAGAAAGCCTATATATTAAATACTACATGTTGTGTTGAAAGTTGTCCATCTTTGCTTTCTTGTAGATTTTCTTTTGTTTTCTGCTGTACACTTTTTACTTTGTTCTTTTTAACCCTTTTCTCCCCCCATCCCTCTCCCTACAATTAAGCATGGATATATTTATAGAGAGATATCGATATATACATACACATATACATATATACACATACACACATATATAAATATATAATTTTCCCTGAAAGAGTCTACTCCTAATCTTTGTGCATATCTCTTATGTCCTGTTCCTCCTGGCTCCTCTACTTTACTTCTACCATGTTTTCTATCCTCTTAAGTGGCTTACTTGCAGTTTGATAGTATTTCCAAACTTTTTTGTTCAGATAAAGCTAAGATCAAACTTTAATTACATTTTTAATGTAATTAAATTACATTTAATGTCACAATGGAAGGTCAGAGGAGCCAGTGGCTATTTGAATACACAGAATTTAATGGATGAGAGACTCTATCTATACTGGCATCTGGTGGTCATGGCTTTGAGGGTTCTGAGTTCCTAAGATTTTTTACTAATAATCTGTATTTTCTAGCTTCTAGCTTCTAGCTAGAAAAGAGGCTTTCTAGCTTCACAGTAAAGAATCCATTTAGGTTTGGGTCAAAATGGATCCCCAAGTTTAAATAGGAAGTTAATCTTTTTCTTTGCAGTAGCCTGGGTCACATTAACCCTAGGCTAGTAATCACCCCTTCTATATCAGAGAAGGGGGAAGAATGAAATGAAAGAGAAGCAAAAGTCAAAGAGAAACCTCTGCCCAAAAATTACCCTGAAGAAGGAGAGAGGCAAAGAAACAGTCTGGCATAATCGGCTCCTCCCTTTTCCAGAAGGAAGGAGAGAAAATCCTCAAACTCTGCCCTCCACAGTGACAACTGGTGTTTACACCTGGAGTACATTCATTTCTCAGTTCTGCCTAATAGAATTCCTTTCTTCCTTCAAGATGCAGCTGGTGAACGACTTTCCACATGCATCCTCTGCTGATTCCCATGACCGCTAGTGCCCCTCCCCTCTCTCTTATTTTTAACTATTTTATATGTATTCTCTTTGTAATTATTGTATCAATCATTCTCACTGTTGTGTGGATAGTTAGAATGACTTCATCATCATCATCATCCATTTATGTAGTCAGTTACAATAACTCTGTGAAATAGCTAATACAAGTGTTATTATACCCATTTTTCAGATGCAGAAACTATATCTCACGTAGCTGAAGTGATTTGCCAATGGTCATACAGTTAAGACAGAATTATTGATTTAATGTTGAACGAGATATTAGGAACCATCTAGTCCATATGTTCCCAAAATAGGTGCTGGAATGATCCAAGGGGGAGATGGTAGTCTTGGATGCAATTTGGGGGCAGGGGTGTTGAATAAAAATAGGATATGGTAGAAGTATAAGAAAGAAGGGAAGAAAATTTTGAAAAAACCATTTCTATGACATTATTTTCCAAATAAACACAAAAAATGCAAGTTATAATTGATCGGTTGTCAATCCATCAATAGGTCTTAACAAGCAAGTGGTGGCGGGTAAGCATGGCCCGCATTGTCGGGAAGTTTAGCATGCACTGGCAGGAATGTGTGGGTGTAATGATTTGCTTATAATAGGGTCCTATATGATAACATGACCAATACTAAGTCATCAAAATTTCAATGCAGGAAAAAAACCCACACATTTACAACAAATTATTAAATTTAAGATGCATCATTTAAAATATATATATATACACATATATATTAAATGATGCAAATTTCAAAAAAATAATTAAAGGGTTGAAGAAAATAGGTTTCCAGGAGGGCACTGAGTAACTTTTTTTGAAAAGGGAGCAGTAAACCAAATAAGTTTGGGAATCTCTGACTAGTCCGACAGAATTATTTTATAGATGAAGACACTGAGGCCCCAAGGTGACTTGTCCAAGTTCACATAAACAGTAAGCAGAAGAGCTAAAATTGAAAGCCAGTGGTCTTTCCACTACACCACACTGCCTTTCAATGCTTCACCTAGTTCTAATATCTAGCTAACAGTATTAAGTTAGAAATTTTATTGCAAAGAATTCGAGGATGAAAAAATGAGAAAGAATTCTATAGTGTAGGTTTTTTTAATTGAGGTAAGGTATGAGCAGAATACCAAAGTGGTTTTGAGGCATCAAACGGCAGTATGGACTCAGGTAGAAGGCAGGACTAGAAAGTGAGAGACAGGTGCCAAAGACTAAAGACAAATTTCACCAAGCTGGCAAATTTGCCCAAATGAGTTCGGATAGTCAACACAATTGTCATAGCAACAATAAAAACAAATATTTGAATTTATAGATTCTCATATTTTTCAAATCAGGGGTCTTACTCCATTCTCTTACAGGACTTTCTACTGCACCCATTTACAAATTATTATTAAAAAGTCCATACTGCAGGGAGAATAACCTGCTTAGCTCAGTCACAGTTAAAAGCTAAGCCATACAGAATATTCCATAGAGGGGAGTCATGGGGACAGAACTATTTCATTCTTTGTTTTCTCCTAAAGATAATTATTCTGAGAGAGTGGAAACCCTTCTCACTTCGAAAGCAACAACAGTGTTAGTGAATTAGGACAATTCGAACTCGCCAGAAAGAGTGAGAGGGAAACATTCAATGATTCCCCCTGACCATGATCATAGAAAAGAAAAGAACACGGAAAATCCCCTTACTCACCAAAATGGGCTCCGTCTGTGTTATTCCTGCGGAGGCAGCAGGAAGTGCTGCTATATATACAGTAGCTTCCACCACAGCGGCAAACAGCACTGAGTGAACATCTCCATCTCTCTCCAAAATGGGAAAGGTAAGATGACGGGAAAGCAAGGCTGAGACAGTGTATTTAGACAATAAGGTGGCTTTCTCAACCCTCCCCAATATTTCATTCTACAGATCATCTTTTACGAGGACCGAGGCTTCCAGGGCCGATCCTATGAATGCAACAGCGACTACCCCAACCTGCAGGCCTACTTCAACCGTTGCAACTCCATCCGGGTGGAAAGTGGGTGCTGGATGATTTATGAGCGCCCCAATTACTTGGGCCATCAGTATTATCTACGGAGGGGCGACTATCCGGACTACCAGCAGTGGATGGGATTCAATGACTCCATCAGGTCTTGCCGCATCATCCCCCAAGTGAGTATGGTTCCATTTGAAGTCTTTTGGGAAAGTCAAGTGCTTTAAAAACGTACTTTTCTCAAACCAAATCTAGCTAGCTAGTGAATGGTTGTAGCCTAGCCCCAGAGGACAACGAATCTCTCTCAAGAGTCTGATAGCTGGTGAAATCTCTCCAACTATCAATTTTCCATTGTTCCATGTTTTTAGACTTTCAACTATAAAGATGCAGAATTCATAGATTCAAAAATTCTTGACCTAATGACTAACAGGGAATCAGAGGGACTGTAAACTTAGAAGCCTTATCAAAGAATAGCTACTGGTTTAAGGTTAAATGAGCAGATTCAGTGCATTAAATTTTCATAAATATAGTCTGGGAATTCTGGTTATATTAAACCAGTTTGTATTTGTTTTTTTTTTCCCACTATCCAAGAAGTCATTTCAGAGGGCATTGATTTAATATCACTTAGCCCTGACAGAATGATGAAAAACTTGGGTAGTAGGGGGAGGTACACTGGTAAAGTAGATCCTTGAAGGCCATGTTCAGAAAGTTGTTTGGTATATCCTGTGATTCTTTGAAAAGCCTCTGTGAGTCACTGAATATTTTGTTGGGAAGGTAATATGATTAAAATAATGCTTAAAGGATATCTCTTGCTTTTAAGGGTGGGATAAAATGGAGGTGAGCAGAAACTAGAGTCCAATTGGTATAGTAGATGAGTTTGGAGTCAGAGGAGCTAAATTCAAATTGCAACTCTTTTATTTACTATCAATGTAACCTTGCAGAAATTACTTCTTTCTGGGCTTGTTTTCCCATCTGTGAAATGAACAGGTTGAGTGAGATGATCTCTAAGGTCCTGTCCAGCTGAAATTATGAATTCCAGAAATGGGGCCAATAGAACAGCCTGTGTTTGGATTTAGGATCGGGTCTGGACAAAGCTGAGAAAACGGAGAGAAAGGGCATATGTAAAAATCCTTGTGAGTACAAAGGATTAAGGATCTCAGGATTTGGTGGCATTTATAAAAACTAGGCTTAGAGGAAATAGTTTAAAGAGAAGTCATCTTCAAATGAAAATATAGTATGCTTAGCTTTCCAGTTCACACTTTTCCTCATCTAGTATTTGTGTAGCATTTTAAGATTTGCAAAGCATTTAACATGTGTTAACTCATTTATAGGAACTTCTTCTAATAATAAAGATGAAAATAATAAGATAAATACTACTTTAAGAAAGCTATTTCATAAAGGCAAAGTGATGAAGGATGCACTAGGTTGCTGGGCTCTCATCCTAGCCATGCCAAGGAATCATGAAATGGCAGGTTGCCGCTGTTCAGTCTTGCCTAACTCTTAGTGATCCCTTTGGAGGTTTTCTTTGCAAAAATACTGGAATGGTTTACCATTTCCTTCCCCAGATCATTTTACAGATGAGAAAACTGAGGCAGAGGGTGTTAAGTGACTTGCTCAGAGTCACACAGCTAGTAAGTGTCTGAGGCTGGATTTGAACTCAGGTCTTCCTGACTCCGGGTCTGGCAAGTGGAGGAGACTAATTAGTTCTCCACACATTTGTCCTGATAATAAAATTGGAATCAAGAAGATTTGGGGTAGGAAAATTTTGCTTAGTCTCTATTTTATCATTGACTTCTTGTTTCTATTATTACAGCACTCTGGCTCCTATAGACTGAGGTTCTATGACAGAGATGACTTCAAAGGCCAAATGATGGAGCTCATGGATGATTGTCACTCTATTCAAGATCGCTTCCACGTGAATGAAATCCGCTCTCTTAATGTGTTAGAGGGCTCCTGGATCCTGTATGAGATGCCCAGCTATAGAGGAAGACAATATCTTCTGAGACCTGGGGAGTACAGGAGATACCTGGACTGGGGGGCCATGAATGCTAAAGTTGGTTCTTTTAGACGGGTCATGGATTTTTACTGAGATATGGTTACTCTCAGTTTTTTTCATTTTAAAATCTAATAAAATATTTAGCTTGTGTTTCCAGCACTAAATGGTTCCTGTCTTTCTTTTAATCTTATTAAGTATTCATTTGTAATAGTAACATTTAGTTAAACATGAAAATATGCACTCATGATAGGAATAAATATTTGAGTAGGAAGAATGGTGTAGGGGGTAATGTTTCCAGCACTATCTTAATAACTGAAACATATCTGATCAAAAAAATATTTAAGTTTAGTTACTGAGGTCATATAATTATACTTCCCTATTTTTTAAAAAATCTTTCCCTTCAGCCTAACCTTGGCCCTAATATTTAGGGATTTACACCCATACACATCCCACTAAAATACCATGGCCTTCCAATACTTCAACATCCTAAATTTCTTTGACCTCTATCTCAGTCACTCATAGGCATGGTCATATCCTTTCCCTAATGATCATCTGTAATGGTTCTACCTCTGTGATCCAGAACTCTGATCATTCTTTCTCTGACCACAACCTCCTCTCCTTGTCTATGTCTTCATGATGGCTTAGATCTGCCAGCTTAGTTTTCCCGGTCCATTTCTTCAGCTTTGATTTCCTTCACAGTTTTGGATCTATGACTGATCAACCTAGTCAGATATATACTCTCAGCTATTCTTAAATTCCTTGTGTCCATGTGCCTCCTCAAATCAAATTCTGGATTACCCCCACCATCCATCATGTCTCCTCTTATTCATATGTTCCCAAATGCTGCTAAAGAAAGTCAATGACATCCTAATTAAGTGGTCAAATAATTCTTTTACTGAATTAGAAAAAAAACAGTAGAATTAATTTGGAAGAGCAAAAAGTGAAGAATATCAAAGGGACTTATAAAAAAATGCAAAAGGAGGAGGTTTAGCAGTACCAGATCTTAAACTATTTTGTAAGACTGTCATTATCAAAATTATCTGGTACTAAGAAATAGAAACATAGATCAGTGGAACAGAGTAGACTTATAATTTACAGCAGCAAGTAAAAAGAGCAATCCTGTATTTGACAAATGTAAAGGTTTAAGTACTGGGGATAAGAATTCATTATTTGGTAAAAAAAAAAATTGTTGGGAAAACTGGAAAGCAGTCTGGAAGAAATTGGGCATAGACCAATATCTTACACTTTTTACCAAGATAAGATAAAAATGAATATACGACCTAGGTATAAAAAGAGATATTATAAGAAAATTTGAAGGGCATGCAATTTATTATCTGTCAGACTTATGGATAGGTGAACAATCTATGAATAAATAATAAATAGCAGTATAAGATGTAAAGTGGATAATTCTGATTACATTAAATTAAGAAGGTTTTGTACAAATAATATAAATGCAGCCAAGATCAGATGGAAACCAGAGAAATGGAGGAAAAAATTTTATAGACAGATTTTCAGAGAAAAATCTCACATCTCAAGGACATAAAGAACTTTGTCAAATCTACAAGAAAAGAGTCATTCCCCAATCGCTAAATGAACAAGGGATATAAATAGGCAGTTTTCTGATGAAGAAATCGAAACAATTTGTGGTCCTATAAAAAATGCTCTAAATCATTATTAATTAGAAAAACACAAATTAAAAGAACCTTGAGATACCATGTTTCACTTAACATTGGCTAAAATGATTGGCTAAAATGATTGGCTAAAACGATTGGCTAAAACGATTGAAGGGGTAAGCAACAAATGCTGGAGGGAATGTGGAAAAATCGGGCCACATTAACTGTTAGTAGAACTGTGACTTGATCCAACCATTTTGGAGCACAATAGGGAATTATGCTCCAAGAGTTATTAAACTGCCTATACCTTTTGACCCTACTTGGTCTATTTCCCAAGATGATTAAGGGAAAAGGAAAAGAACTCATATGTTCTAAATTATTTATAACATTTCTCTTTGTGGCGGCAAAGAACTGGAAGTTACAGTGATACCCATCAGTTGGGGAATGGCTAAATAATTTGTGGTATATGATTCCAGGGAAATACTATTGTGCTGTAAGAAATGATGAAATCAATGTTACTAGAAAAAACACGGATAGACTTGCATGAAATAATGAAGAGTGAAATGAACAGGACCAAGTCAATGTGTACATGGTAACAATAATACTGTTTCAAGAACAACATTGAGTGACTAAGTTATTTTGAGTATTATAAATGCCTAAATTAAGTACAAAGGGCCAATGAAGGAGGATGCTATCTGAATCTGGAGAAGGAACTGATAAATAGAAGTATGAATAGATTAGTTTTGTATGTATATGTATATGCATACATATATATACATATATATATACACACACACACACATATTTGTGTCTAATGGCAGCCATCTCTACAGTGGGGGAGGGAGAGGGAAGAAAAAAGGAAAAAAAGCTATATAATAGCTTAATTACATATTTAAAAGGAATAGCAAGGAATAGACTTTCAGCTTCATATACAATCACAATTTTTTTCTATTCTACTATGCTATGGGAATGTCATAAGTTTAGAACAAAATGAAGTCATACAGCTGAGTTAATTGACTCACTACAAATTTACTTTTATCTAATCTCAACTAAACCCTCACTGCTACATACTAATTTGTTTATTCTTTCTTCCCTGATTGACTCTTTATTGTACTCTCCATAGTAGCTATTACAATCCTTTTCTTTCCTCAGATTTCTATATCATATCATTTTCCTTCTCATTCAATGACCTTAGCTACTACTTTACTGAAAAAAAAAAACTGGAAGTCATCCATCACAAACTCTCTCTTCTCTCTTACTCCACATTTCAAAATCCCTCAACATCATTCCCCATTTTCTTCATTGCTCAAATTTCTGAAGTGATTTTATTTATTGCCAAAAATCAGTCTCTTCTTATGCTTGTAATTTCACCCCCTCACGTCTCCTCCAGTAACACTTCCCTTCCACTAAAAATCTCTCTTTTGGGGTGAAGTGGAGTGGAAGAAAATCAAGATGGTGGAGTAAGAGTCAGCATTTTTGTCTATATACTTCCTCCATGATGACCCAGAAAATGCACCAGACCAAATTCTGATTAGGAAAGTCAAGAAAAAGTCACAGCAATTAATTTTCCAGTCTAGTGCAGTTCGGGAAGACCGACATAGAGATGTGAAGACACTAGGGTAGAGGATGACTAGGAGGAGCTCAGCCCAGTGGTAGTTCAGCAGCAGTTGGAAGAGGAGCATTCTAGTGCACAGGGACAGAAAAGAAGTCAAAATAAAATACCAAGGTAGAAAGAGATCTCAGAAGTCTCCTGAACTAATGCTGGGAACATAAATGTCTGGGTGCCATCTAGAATTTCTGTTCCTAAAAGGGAACAGGCGTTTCAGTTATTCTGAACCTATAGAACCTCTCTGGAAGCTAACAGTGATTGAGTCCAATAGCATTCTAGTGAAATCCAATTACATACAAACCAACAAACCCAAACATGGATCAGTCAGACAAGGAGGTTTATGAACAAATTTCTCCAGGGTTGTACCACTTTGGAAACACTGAAAATTTTCAGGCTCCCAGACTAAATTGTGAAAGTGACCAAATTTCAGACTAAATATCTTCCCTAGAAGTGAGAATAGCCCAAAACTAACATAAAATCTAAAGTCAAGGAGTATACTCGAAGAATATGCAAACAAGAAAAGAACTCAATCATAAAGAGTCACTACGGTGGGAGCAGAGGCAAGATGGCAGAGTAGAAGGATGGACCTGCTCTAGTTCTACCTCCATAGCCCATAAAGTACCTGTAAAAAATGACTCTAAAAAAATTCTAGAGCAGCAAAAGCCACAAAATGACACAGTGGAAGAGATTTCCAACTCAAGACAGCCTGGAAGGCCAACAGCAAAGGTTTATCATACCAGGTTCAGAGTGTAGCACAGCCCAGTCTTTGCCATGCAGCCTGGCACAGACAGGACTGAAGCAGACTTCAAGGCATAGTAACTGTAGTTCCCAGATTTCTCAACCCACAAATGCCAAAAACATCTTCAAAGGTCAATGAGAAAGCTCTTTCACCTGGGTGAGAGGGGAGCATAGGTCTGAGCAAAGCCTCAGCCCAAGCTTTGGTCCCAGGGCAGCAGCAGCCACTGCACAGCAGCATCCACTTTTGGAGCCCTGGCCTAAAGATGCTTGGGGAACTGAGCAGCTGCTCTGGGTCTCAGCCCTGAGTGGTGATCCCAGGATGAGGAGGAACACTGATTGGCATGGTGAAGCCAGTGGAGGCTTTGGAGAGAATCCTGGGCAGAAAAGCTTGTGGTTGCTCCCAGACAAGAACATAGGTCAGGAGAGGAGCAAACTCCTCTCCTTTGATTGTGCCACCTTGGAGGAACTGAGAACTTACAGGTGCCTAGAGTATACCTTCCACTTGACAAAGGATTCAAAAATCAAGTAACTGGCTGAGAAAATGCCCAAAAAAGGAAAAAATAAGACTATAGAAGGTTACTTTCTTGGAGAAAATGTATTTTCTTCCATCCTTTCTGATGAGGAAGAATAAAGCATACCATCAGAGGAAGACTTAAAAGTCAAAGCTTCTATATCCAAAACCTTCAAAAAAATATGCCATGGTCTCAGGTCATGGAAGAGCTCAAAAAGAATTTTGAAAATCAAGGAAGAGAAGTAGAAGAAAAATTGGGAAGAGAAATGAAAGTGAGGCAAGAGTATCATGAAAAATGAGTCAACAGCTTGCTAAAGGAGGTCCAAAAAAATTCTGAAGAAAATAACACCTTTAAAAATAAACTAACCCAAATGGCAAAAGAAGTCCAAAAAGCCAATGAGGAGAAGAATGCTTTAAAAGTAGAATTAGCCAAATAGAAACGGAGGTTCAAAAGCTAAGTGAAGAAAATAGTTCTTTAAAAATTAGAATGGAGCAGATGGAAGCTAACAACTTTATGAAAAACCAAGAAATTACAAAAGAAAACCAAAAGAATGAAAAAATAAAAGACAATGTAAAATATCTCACTGGAAAAACAAGTGACTTGGAAAATAAATTCAGGAGAGACAATTTAAAAATTATGGGACTACCTGAATGCCATGATGAAAAAAAGAGCCTAGACATCCTCTTTCATGAAATTATCAAGGAAAACTGCCCTGATATTCTATAATGAGAGGGTAAAATAAATATTGAAAGAATCCACCAATCACCTCCTGAAAGAGATCTGAAAAGAAAAGGTCCTAGGAATATTTTAGCCAAATTCCAGAGTTCCCAGGTCAAGAAGAAAATATTGCCAGCAACTAGAAGGAAACAATTCGAGTACTGGGGAAATACAATCAGGATAACACAAGATCTAGCAGTTTCTACATTAAAGAATCAAAGGGCTTGAAATATGATTTTCCAGAAGTCAAAGGAACTAGGATTAAAACCATGACTCACCTAACTAGCAAAATTGAGTATAATGCTTCAGGGAAAAAATAGTCATTCAATGAAATAGAGCACTTTCATGCATTCTTGATGAAAGAGACCAGAGCTGAATAGAAAATTTGACTTTCAAACACAAGAATCAAGAGAACCATGAAAAGGTAAATAGGAAAGAGAAATCATAAGGGACTTACTAAAATTTACCTGTTTATATCCCTCCATGGAAAGGTAGTATTTGTAACTTTTGAGACTTTTCTCAGTATTTTGTTAGTTGGAGGGCTTATATACATATAGACGGAGGGCACAGGGTGAGGTGAACAGGAAGGGATGATTTCTAAAAAAACAAAATTAAGAGGTAAGAGAGGCATACATTGCAAGGAGTAAGAGAGAAATGGAATGGGGCAAATTATCTGTCATAAAAGAGGCAAGAAAAAGTTTTTCCAACAGAGGAGAAAAGCAAGGAGATGAAAGGGGGGAAAATGAAGCTTACTCTCATCACATTTGACTTAAGGAGGGAATAACATGCACACTGAATTTGGTATGAAAGTCTATTTTACACTACAGGAAAGAAGAGGAGAAGGAGATAAGTGAACTGTAGGGAGGGATGAAAGAAGGGAGGGCAAATGAGAGGAGGGAGTAATTAGAAGTAAACATTTTTGGGGAGGGACAAGGTCAAAAGAGAGAATAGAATAACAGGGGGCAGAATAGGATGGAGGGAAATATACTTAGTTTTTTATAACATGACTATCATGGAAATCTTTTGCATAACCACCCATGTATGGTCTATATTGAATTGCTTTCCTTCTCAGTGGGGATGAGTGGGGAGGGAGGAAGGCAGAGAAGTTGGAATTCAAAGTTTTAGGAACAAATGTTGAGAATTGTTTTTGCATGTAACTGGGAAATAAGAAATACAGTTAATGGAGTATAGAAATCTATCTTGCCTTACAAGAAAAGAGAGAAGATGGGGATAAGGGAAGTGAGGGGTGTGATAGAAGCGAGGGCAGATTGGGGAAAGGATTAATCAGAATGCACAGTGTTTTGGAATGGGGGAAGGGAGAAATAGGAAGAAAATTTGAAACTCAAAATCTTGTGGAAATGAATGTTGAAAACTAAAAATAAATGAATTTTTTAAAAAGAGCTACATGGTGAGAAGAAAGCTCAAAACACAAACAAAAAAGAAGATAATGACTTGAAAATATCTATAAGAAAAGACTCAAAGAAAAATGAAGATCAAACACCAGCTCAACAGGAATTTCTAGAATAACTGAAACAAAAGCTAAAGAAATGAACAATAAGAAGCAAAATACAAAAAAAAATTTAATTTACAAAACAAAACTTTCTAAAAGAATTAAAGCAAGTCCTAAAGAGACAAAAAAAGCAAACATATGTATGTATTATATATACACACATATAAATATAGATAGAAACATATGCACATATATTCATGTACCATTTAATTACTCCACTAAAAGAAGAAATACAACTCAGATTTTCTTCATACAAATCAATCATTTTCCATACTAAAGCCTTAGAAATTTTCCATTATTAGCTGAATCAAAAAATGTATTTGAAAAATATGCATTTATATAAAATTTGCATATATTAACATAAATAAACTACCACATTTTATTTATATAAATGTTCATTGGATTTTTGTATATAAAACATTAACTGTTAATTTTTATCTCTTATCTTTGATTCCACTTCTGGAAAAATATTTGACCATGTTTGAGTGCTAATTTTCCTCACTTGCAAGTAAAGTATATTTAACAAATATGCAGACATATCCTTCTTTTCAAGGAAAGAACTTTTAAAGTGTAAGGTTTTAGGCTGAAAAAATATGTTAAGACAAAATATCCTAAGCTCCAAAACTCTTGGATCATGTTTAAACTTGAAACTTGAACTTGAGACAAGTTCATATTCTTTTCTGAAGTTTCAGATGGGAGTACAGTCTCAGTGCTGATTTCTTTGGTATTCGTGTTTTGGTCCTTGTCCCCATAGAAAGATTCTATGGTCTTTTCTAGTTTGTTTCTTACTCATGATAAAAGTCTTTTCCTGACTTTTAAAGTAGATCTCTGCTTCTGGGGCACAGGGGACTCCATCCCACAGTTCTTGTGCCTAGAACTTGAGGCTTTGTGTGTTGTGGCCTCTGGTTCTTTCAGCTAGAAGCTAAAATGCTGAAGCTTATCTGGTACTGAGCTAGTTGGCATGAGAAAGCAGAGATCAGGTGACGTCTTTATGGGTTTCCCTGGAGTTACCTTGGGGCTAGCTGCATTAAGTGTGGTGGAGGGGTGGTCTGGTCACAGGAAGTCTCCTTTGCTAAGCCAGAGCATAGGCAAGCTCAGTGATTGGTCAACCTGTCTGTGCTAGTGTCTTCCTATTCCCCTGGGGTGCTGAGGCACACTGGGGGTCATGTTGTTGATGGTACATGCTCCACCTCCTTGGGGCTCAGGATCTCCTTCTGGTTTGATGAGGTGGGGCTGTCTGGGACAACTCTGATCCTACACTGGTCCTCTTCAACCACAGCAAGGGGGCCCCCCCTTTGTGATTTTCCTAGCCTAACCAGCTAAAAGACTGTTTACCCCTTTGGCTGATTCCACTGTTCCAGGATTTTTCCTGGGGAAATATTTTATGAGTTTTTCAAGATCAACAGGGGGAGCAATAGAGCATTTACCAATCACTCCACCATCTTGGCTCCTGGAAGTTCAAGTAGGTGACTTACAGACATTTAATCTGCAGGCTGATAGTCTCAGGAGCAGCTGCTGCAGTTTCCTGGGGCTTTGCAGCTCTCTCTAGCTGGGTTCCACTGGGCTCTCATTCTAAGCTGATATGCTTGAGATTCCACAGGGTGGCTGTTACCTCAGACCACTTGCAACTTTCTGCTTGGCCCTGCCATGGTGGGACCGTGCTGGTACAGCTTGTGTACTGTGTGCTCCTCCAGCCCATGGAACTGATCTTTCCTGTCACTTGTTGACTTTCCAGTCAGTTCTGGGCTGGGAAATCTGTCACAGTCTGTCTCCTATTGGATTCCGCCCCTCCAAAATCCATTCTCTTTTTAGAGGTATCTGAAGGAGTTTGTCTCAGAGTTTAGGTGAATAGTTGCTCTCACTCTACCATCTTTACTCCACCCCTTCTTAACTTGAAACAAAACGTGAAAAAGGTGGTGTCTTAAAGACATTCAGAGCCTTGGTAGGAAGGCAACACCCTGGTGTTTCCTGTTACCAACACTTCCAACTCAGAGGTACTTTTCTTTTGCATCAGGAAACCCCAGAACCTGTCTCAGTGACACCTCTCTTCATGTTTTTTTTTTCTCAGCTCTCCTCTTTTTCCTTCCACTAAGAAGACTCCTGCCTGCCTCTTCTATGAGAGATAATTTATCCCACTCCATTTCACCCTCTCTCCTCCCACTCCATTTCTTTCTCACCGTTTACCTTGATTTCTT
>CM053771.1:482345762-482355920 GCA_028658325.1 Potorous gilbertii | reverse complement strand
TCTCCACCCTGGCCTAGGTCTGCCCAGCTAGTGCTTGGGGTCTGAGATTCAAATGCTGCTCCCCAGCCTCAGGGCTTTTGGAGGCAGGCCTGGCTGCTATTCAATGGGAGCTTATCTGCTGGTGCTCAGGTGGGGGCAGGGCCGCCTCCCAGGCCCAGTTCCCTCAGGGGGTTTATGCAGAGACCTTTTGTAATGGAGCTGCTGCTGAGCTCCTGCCTGCTCTGGGAGCCTCTGGCTGCCTGCTGCCTCTGCCACTGCCTCTGCTGCTGCCTCCCGAGGGGGCCTGAGTCCCGGAGACACCCCACTCCCCTCTCAGCCCGTCTCTCTCACTGGGCTGCGAGTCTGTGGGTGGAGGGACCTTTGCAGCTGCTGGAGATTCCGTCCCTGATGCCTGTTCGGATCTGCTCACTCCTCTCAGTGCCGCGTGGTGAGGGCAGGGCAGGGGAGGGCTCCGCTCCCATCCGGGGTGTGATGGACCTTTGGGATCACTTTTTCAGGGCTCTCTGGCATGTAAATCTCCTTCACTGTGTTGCGGCGTGGCTTCCACTGTTCCAGAATTTGTTGGGAGTTCTTTTTAGAGGAAATCCATGGGCTGTGGGTTCGGAGCTAGCAAATGTGAGTCTTTCTACTCCGCCATCTTGGCTCCACCCCCTCAGTGACACCTCTACTGGTTCTATAATGTTCTAATTTCTTCTTTTCCCAAGTTTCCTCATACCCAGTTCATATTCAAAGGGAAAAATACCTTGCCTTCCCAACCTCCTTTTCTGTTGCTCAATAACCTCCAGGAGTTCCTATTGTCTGACAGATCAGATATAATCTCTTTTATTTGGTGTTTAAAACTATTCATGACCTAATCTTATCTTATCTCTCCTATTTTGTTTTTTGTTTTTAATGCATTGCTGTCCTCTTTATATTCTTCAATCTAGTCATATTGGTTTACTCACTGCTTCATATACATAGTTCATTGTCTCCTATCTCCATGCCTTTGGATTCGTTATTCCCATGCCTAGTGCACACTCTCCTCTCATTTGACCTCTCTTCCTCTTATAATCACCTTTTATTCATCTTATATGTTATATATTTACCTTGATGTACATCTTAGCGCCCTAGGTAGAATGGTTGTTATTAATTGACTTTGATTTTTTATGATCCTTCTTTTACAGATGTGGAAACTGAGGCAGAGACAAGTGAATTGCCAGCAAATCACTCAGCTATTAGTTGTCCATGGCCAAATTATAACTCAGATCTTCCTGACCCAAAGTCCAATGCTCAAGGCTATGATACCTAGAGGCTGAGGTGATCTGCCCAGGATCACAGAGATAGCAATGAATGTCAGACTCAGAATTTGAAGAGACATTCTCTGATTCCAAGTCCAGTGTTGTTTCCACTGTAACTGGCAGTTAGTGTCTGTAATGGCAAGTAAAATAGGATCTTTGGCTGTTTTTCTTTTACTATAATCAAGAAGCATAATGCCTCTATTTGTTCCAGGATCCATGGTCATTTAGATTGTAAGGCCAAGGATCCTGGAAGGGTGGATTGTAAGGGAAAGCAAAGGAGGATTTTTTGCTGTTTTTATTTTGATATAATCAAGTAGTATAATGCCTCTGATTGAATAATGTGATTGAGGAGGAACCTTCCCACCCATTGATGGGTCTAGCAAGATTTGTAGGAAGGTCCACACCTTTAGTTAATGAGGCACTGGTTCTCAAGGAATGTGAAGCCCTCTGGCTCCAAAAAGTGAATAAAGACTCTAACTTTGGGGCTTAGTTTTTGGAATAAGGTTTGTGTGCCAGATAAGACTCTGGGAAGTCACTAAGCAGCCCCCCAGCTCTGGAAACTGAAATGTTGGTGCTTCCCTCTCTGGTAACTATTGTCAAACAGTTGGACTTATCTGTTGATTTGTAATATGTGTTTTGATTATGGTCAGACAGAAGAAATGCTGTCTGTGGATTTAGATTTCTCTGTATATATATATATAAATGTATAGGGAACTGAGTAAAATTTATAAGAATAAAAGTCATTCCTCAACTGATAAATGGTCAAAAGCTATGAAGAGGGAGTTTTCAGATGAAGAAATTAAATCTATCTATAATCATATGAAAAAATGCTCTAAATCAATATTAATTAGAGAGATGTAAATCAAAACAACTCTGAGGTACCATATCATATCTATCAGATTGACAAATATGACAACACAGGAAAGAAGATAAATGTTGGAGATGTGGGAGAGTTGGAACACTCATTCATTGTTGGTGGAGCTGTGAGCTAATCCAACTATTCTGGAGAGCAATTGGGAGCCCAAAGGGCTACAAAAATCTGCATACCCTTTGATTCAACAATATCGTATCTTGAACCATATCCCAAAGAGACCATAAAAATGGGAAAGTGTTCTGCATGTACAAAAATATTTATAGCAGCTCTCCAGACCAAGAACTGGAAATTGAGGGGATGCCCATCAGTTGGGGAATGGCTGAACAAGTTGTGGTATATGAATGTAATGAAATACGATTTTTCTATAAGAAATGATGAACAGGAAGACTTTAGAGAGGCCTGGAAGGATTTATATGAACTGATGCTGAGTGTAAAGAGCAGAACCAGGAGAACATTATACACAGCAATAACCACAGTTTGTGAGGAATTTTTCTGGTAGAGTTAGCCCTTCACAGCAATGCAAGGACCTAAAACATTCCCAAAGGACTCTTGAAGCAAAATGCCATCCACATCCAGAGAAAGAACTATGAAGTTGGAGCACAGAATGAAGCAGAATATTTTTCTCTTATGTTATGTTTTATTTCATTTTTTTTTGTTTTCTCTCATGATTTCTCCCATTCATTTTAATTCTTCTTTGCAACAGGACTAATGTGAAAATATGTTTAATAAGAATGTATTGTAGAATCCATATAAGATTGCATGCCACGTCGGGGAGGGGATGGGGAAGGAAGGGGAGAAAATCTAAGACTCATGGTTGTAGAAAACTGAAAACAAATAAATTAATAATTTAAAAAATAGATCTCTCTGTATTTTCTCTGAAGTCGAGTGTGCTGATTTTTCCCCTGAACTAACTGAATGATACATGTGCTTGCCCTTCCTTTAAGAGAAGCAGATCAAGCAAACATGACAGAACAAGAAAATGATAAATGTTGAAGAGGATGTGGGAGAGTTGGAACACTAATTCATTGTTGATGGAGCTGTGAGCTCATCCAACCATTCTGGAGAGTGGTTTGGAACTATGCCCAAAGGACTATAAAAATGTGCATACCCTTTGACCCAGCAATAGTGCTTCTAGGACTGTATCCCCAAGAGATCATAAGAATGGGAAAGGGTCTCACATGTACAAAAATATTTATAGCAGCACTCTTTGTAGTTGCCAAAAACTGGAAGTCAAGGGGATACCCATCAATTGGGGAATGGCTGAATAAATTATGGTATATGAATGTAATGGAGTACTATTGTGCCATAAGAAATGGTGAACAAGAGGACTTCAGGGAGGCCTGGAAGGACCTATATGATATGATGCTGAGCAAAAGGAACAGAACCAGGAGAACTTGTGCACAGCAATGACCACAGTGTGTGAGAGTTTTTTCTGGTAGACTTGGAACTTTGTAATAACACAAGAACTTTAAAAAAAAAATCCCAATGGTTTTCTAAGGCAAAATGCCTTCCACACTCAGAGAAAGAACTGTGGGATTCATTCACAGAATGTAGCAGATCATGTTTGTGTGTGTGTGTGTGTATTGTGTTTTGATTTGTTATATGATTTCTTCCCTTTATTTTATAGCATGACTATAGTGAAAACATATTCAATAGGAAAGTATATGTAGATCCTATATAGAATTGTATGCCATCTTGGGGAGGAAGTGGGGTGATGGGGGATAGGTATGGGGCGAGGGTAAAATCTAAATTTTATGGTAGTTATTATAGAATATTAAAAAAATAAATTAAATTAAATTTTAAAAAAAGAAGCAGATAAAAGAACCTGTAATAGTATGTTGGGGTGCTTACTGTTACAGATATCTAGCTGTAATCAGTTGGCAGCTGCCATCCTCTGAAGTATGGACAGCCTCTCTGAGAATCTATGATATTTTCACATAAACCTAACACAAAGTTTGTTTCACTTGTGTTCTAATATAATAATAATAAAGACTAGAATTTATATAGAACAGAACACTTTATAAATGTTATCTCATTCAGTCCTCACAGAAATCCTGGAAAATAGGGTCTCTTCTTATCCTGATTTTACAGATGGGGAAAACGAGGCAGAGATAGGCTAAGTGACTTGCCCTGGGTTATTCAATTAGGAGCCAGGGCTTTAAAGATCTTTGCGATTCCCAGTCATGTCCACTTTCCTAAGAAAACTTCCAGAAGACACATTGCTCATATTGTGTCTAAACATAGAGGAAAAACATGAAATGAGAATTTACTATCATAGGGGGCAGAACTGTGCGCTTCAGAACAAAGAAGGACCCAAACACAGTCAGTTAACAATGAACTGTCTTTGTCCTGATGGTTATATTCCTCCCCCAATAGCAAGTATAGGACAGTACTAGAATGCACCAGACAGAAAGCAGAGCATAGCGCACACTCTTCACTAAAGGCAGAATCAAAAAGCAAACCAGAAAATCCCCTTACGCACCAAACTGGGCCCCTTTTTTGTTCTTGCCAATGCAGCAGCAGAAATGCTCTATATATACGAGTGGCGGTTGCCGCTTCCCGGAGGACACTGCATCCATCACCAACCAGACATGGGAAAGGTGAGTAAAGTATTGCCAGGGGCAGGGGAAGGGTGCCAAACAGAAAGATGCCAAAATTTAAGGGGCAGAATGAGAGGAAACAAGAGCCCTGAATTCTTCTCCCTTTGCAGATCACCTTCTACGAGGACAGAGGCTTCCAGGGCCGCTGCTATGAGTGTAGTAGCGACTACCCCAACCTGCAGGCCTACTTCAGCCGCTGCAACTCCATCCGGGTGGATAGTGGCTGCTGGATGATTTACGAGCATCCTAATTACTCAGGACATCAGTATTACCTGACAAGGGGAGAATATCCTGACTACCAGCAGTGGATGGGCTTTAATGACACTATTCGGTCCTGTTGTCTGATACCTCAAGTGAGTTCTGCCTCATGAGCTAAAAATTAGGGGGCCAGAAAGTTTTTTTCAAAGAAAAGAAAAGAAAGGTCTAGTGAGTTTCAAACTGTGACCTAAATACAGATAAACACAGCGGAAATGCCCAAGAAGATGCTGAAAAATGCACTCTAGGGAAGAATTTACGACTATAGAAAACAATCAGTTGCTTTTATTCTATCTACTAGCACTATTTGGTGGTTCTGAAATAATTTCCATAATGTCCATTTTTAGAAATTGTTCAGAAATGAAAAGCAAAAACAGCCATCAAATAATATATAAGCTAACTGTGGCCCTATGATGTAGACATTCAGAAAGTAAAAAGTGGACAAATTCCTCTACAGATCATTTGGAAGTAGGGGGAAGGGGAAGGGAATAAGCATTTATATAGTGCCTGCTATGTGCCACATGCAAATATTATCTCATTTGGTCCTCACAACAACCCTAAGAGGTAGGGGCTGTTATGGTCTCCATTTTATAGATGAGAAAACTGAGGCAAAGAAGGGTTAAGTATTAAGATGCCCAGCATCTCACAGCTGGTAAATATCTGAGGCCATATCTGACTCCAGGTCTAGTGCCTGGTTGGAGTAAAAAATATTATCAATAGCAATTCCTGGAAGAATATATTCTTATCTGCTTCTTTGTTATAATATGGTCCCTGTTAAGCTTCTTTATCCCATACAACAAATAGAAGTCATAAGAAGATATATTTAACGATTTAGCTTCTATAAAAAATAGATCAAAAGAATATCAGAAATACACAATAATTTCAGAATTTCTATTTGTTTCATCTATTCATCTATTGAAAATATATTAACATACTAAACAATCCTTGAACTCAATTCTGAAAATGACTCAGTTTGTTTTCCTTCTGTTTGTTGCCCAAGCAGACTGGCTCCCACAGGATGAGACTATATGAGAGAGAAGAATGCAAAGGTTTAATGTCAGAGCTCACCGATGACTGCCCTTGTATCCATGACCGTTTCCGACTGAATGAAATCCACTCCTTCAATGTGCTAGAAGGCTGCTGGGTCCTGTATGAGATGCCCAACTACAGAGGAAGGCAGTTCCTGCTGAGACCTGGAGAGTACAGGAGATACCTGGACTGGGGAGCCATGAACGCCAAGGCAGGCTCTTTAAGGCGGGTTATAGATTTATACTGAAATCTGCCTATGCTACCATCTTCTCATTTTGGAACCTAATAAAGTATTTAGTTTGTATTATTGGCACTTAATGTCTCCAGTGTTTATTTTATATTACATATGAACAAATACAGTTGTAGATGCTTTAGTACTGAAAGGCTATAAGATGAATAGGGATAACTTGCCTTCTAGAGAATTCATCAAGGAAAGTTTTAAGAAGAAGGTAAATCTTGGGCAAAGTTTAGAAGGATGGGAAAAAACATACCTGGACCCTGGGGCAAAAGCAGGAGGCTAAAATAACCAAACCTTGAGGATGAGACAGAAGCAGGTTTGTCCTGCTAAAACAAAGTGTATGATTGCTCTCTCTCTCTCTCTCTCTCTCTCTCTCTCTCTCTCTCTCTCTTTCTCTCTCTCTCTGTCTCTCTCTCTCTTTCTCCACATAAATATACATATATGTACGTATATATCACATATATATATATATATATATATATATGATGCTGATAGTTAGATGAGAAGCAAATAGCTAACCTTGAAATACATGCTAGGAAATTTAGTTTTGATATAAGAAGTATTGGGGGCATGAGGTGGCCACATTTTAATAAAATGTTACTAATTAAGATTGCAAGATGCAGAGCAAGAGAGGAAGTATAACATATTGACAGTTTTAAATTTTGATGATTTTATTAAAACAATGGCATTAATAATAATATCTAGCACTTTTGCAGTTTTGCATATTGAGCTCATTTCTTTTTACAAATGGAGAAATTGAGGCAAAGAGGGTTAAGTGACTTATCCAAAGTCACATAGCTAGGAAGTGTCTGAGGTCAGGTTTGAACTCAGGAAGATGAATCTTCCTGACTCCAGACCCAAACCACTATGCACTATGATGCCACCTAGCCATAATTTCTAGTCTTACTGAGAGTTTGACTAACTAGTCCAGAGTCATATAGGAAGCACATATTTCAGATACAGGACTTGAGACCAGCTTGTCCTGGCTTTGAGACTGTTTACCATCTCTGTCATGATACCTTTCACTTTGAAGCAGAGCATAATATAAACTAAATCAAAGATTTGGGATTTTCTAGGTATGGAGCCTCTAACATTGAAGATTGCAAGTCATTTCTAGTTTAATAGATGCCCAATGACCTAACCCAATTCAACAGGCATTTGTGATGTGTAAGGTACTTCACTAAGAATGGAAGATTTAAAAAAAGAAAGGAAAAAGAGTCCCTGTGATTAAGGACTTACAGGAGACAATCAGTAAACAGATAAAAATAGATATTATAAATGGAGAAAGTGTCAACTGAGCTCTGACAACCAGAAAGGTCCAGAATGGCTTCCTGTAAGAGGTATCTTAAAGAGTTGCCAGAATCTTAGAGAAGTTATATTATTCCTTCATGCATGGGCAGTTACTGAAATGAATGAAAGCTTAAAAATTGATTATAAGCTCCTTGAGGACAGGACTTGCTTTCATTTTTGCCTTGAGCATCTACCTGGAACACAGTAGGCTCTTAATAAACAATTGTTGAACTGAACTGTGAACATGTCCAAGGCAGTTTTTGAAACCCAGGCCTTCTTCCTCCAAGTCCAGGCCTCTATCACTAAATTCTCTCACCTGATGTTTTAAAACATAAAAAGGTAATAAAATAAGAAAAGCTCATGAAAAAGCTACAGTCCCATACATGACATAGAGATATATCACAAACATAGAAATGCTTTAACATGGAAGAATGAAAGGTGAGGCCTAAACCTGAAGACATATGGAAGGAATCTTATACTATTCTTTAGTGCTTTGTTTGAAAAAGTAATTGATTTTAGTTTAGATTTTTCTTTTTCACAAGCAAAATTCTGGAGACAAGAACACATTGCAGCGTCAATGCGATAATCATAGCACCTTCAGTGGTTTGTGAATATAGTGGCACAATTCTGAATCGCAAAATACAACAGACTCTCCACATAGAAGACAAAATCAAAACATTTATTCAAACTACAGAAATCCATATCCCAAGACCAGAAAGCCAAATCCATCATAGTAACAAAAATCTATAAACAATAACAATGTAGAGGACAAAACCATCCCCAAGTCTTTCCCCTGCTAGGCTTCCCACAAACTAACTCCATTAAAAATAATCACAAATAAACTCTCCCACTCATGCTAGTTACTACCTTTCCCAGCTCTGATTGCTCACTGATTAACTTCCTCTCAGCTCTCCTCTACCTCTACCTCTTCCTATTCCACCCTTCCTGTTCCATGTGACTTAGACTTATGTGACTCAGGCTTCCATGGGACTTAAGCAGGTCACATAGACCTATTAATGAATGAGAAAGATCTTTCCATTAAGAAGCAAAATTACATTAAAAATAAGCAAAAATGCATTATCAATGCACACATCAGTCAGTTTGTATTTATTAAGCATCTACTATATGGTCAGGTACTGTGTTAGACATTGGGGATACTGGCACAAAAAATGAAGCAATTTTTATTTGTCAATGGGCTTAAATTCTAAGAAGAAAAAATTTATATATATATATATATATATATATATATATATATATATATATATCATATTTTAAAAGAATGCATACCATGCATGAGGTATTGTGGGGTCAAAATTGGAGAAATCTGAGAATAAGGTTTTATTAGGAGGGAGACTTCAGGGCTAAATGTGAATATTTTTCACCAAGGGCCAGCTGAGACTGTTGAAAAAACAGTTTATCACAATCACTTAGAAAGACAAGGTAGATAAATACACAAAAGATCTTTTTAGAACACTTGGGTATCTTCTTCAAGGATCAGCCCTTCTCCAGGCAGACAGGCAGGGAAGGGGGAGGTTTACAAGGGCAGCATGTTGCAAACAATGCCAGTGATCACTTTATCATTTGGTTTTTCTTAACTATTTTTATTTATTCTTTTTTTAAATGTATAATTCTTTTATTTTTTATGATACTTCTTTCCTGGTTTTTTTTTGTTTATTTGTTTTAGATTATGACATTCATTTCCACAAAATTTTGAGTCCCAATTTTTCTCCCCATCTCTCCCCTCCCCCACCCCATAACACCTTGCATTCTGATTATTCCTTTCCTCAATGTGCCGTTCCCTTCTATCACACCCCACCCTTCCCTTATCCCCATCTTCTCTCTTTTCTTGTAGGGCAAGATAGATTTCTATACCCCATTACCTGTGTTTCTTATTTCCCAGGTATATGCAATAACAATTCTCAACATTTGTTTCTAATACTTTGAATTCCAACTTCTCTCCCTTCCTCCCTCCCCACCCATCCCCACTGAGAAGGTAAGCAATTCAAAACAAGTTATATATGTGTCATTTTTCAAAAGACTTCCATAATAGTCATGTTGTGTAAGACCAACTATATTTCCCTCCATCCTACCCTGTCCCTCCTTTATTTTATTCTCTCATTTGACCTTGTCCTTTCTTTAAAGTGTTTACTTCTAGTTACTCCTTTCTCCCATTTACCCTCCCTTCTATCATTCCCCTTACCCCACTTGTCCCCTTCTTCCCTACTTTGCTGAAGTAAAAGATAGGTTTTCATATCAAATTTAGTGAGCATGTTATTCCTTTCTTAAGCCATATGTGAAGAAAGTTTCACTTTTCCTTTCTCACCTCCTCCCTTTTCTCCTCCATTGAAAAAGATTTTTCTTAACTCTTTTATGAGTGATAATTTTCTCCATTCCATTTCTCCCTTTCTTCTCCCAATATATTCCTCTCTCACCCCATTAATTTTATTTTTTTATAGATATCATCCTTTCTGATTCAACTCAACCGGCACTCTCTCTCTCTCTCTCTCTCTCTCTCTCTCTCTCTCTCTCTCTCTTCTCTCTCTCTCTCTCTCTCTCTCTCTCTCTCTCTCTCTATATATATATATATATATATAT
>CM053771.1:482329979-482345662 GCA_028658325.1 Potorous gilbertii | reverse complement strand
TTTATTTTTTCATGCTTCTCTTGATTCTTATTTTTGAAAGTCAAATTTTCTCTTTAGTTCTGGTCTTTTCATCAAGAATGCTTGAAAGTCCTCTACATCATTGAATGACCATTTTTTCCCTTGATGTATTATACTCAGTTTTGCTGGGTAGGTGATTCTTGGTTTTAATCCCAGTTCCTTTGACTTCTGGAATATCCTGTTCCAAGCCTTCGATCCCTTAATGTTGAAGCTTCTAGATCCAGAGGCTGTGTTATCCTGATTGCATTTCCACAATACTCAAGTTGTTTCTTTCTAGCTGTTTGCAATAGTTTCTCCTTGACCTGGGAACTTTGAAATTTGGCCACAATATTCCTAGAAGTTTCTCTTTTTGGGTCTCTTTCAGGAGGTGATCAGTGGATTCTTTCAATATTTATTTTTCCCTCTGGTTCTAGAATATCAGGACAGTTTTCCTTGATAATTTCATGAAAGATGATGTCTAAGCTCATGGCTTTGATCATGGCTTTCAGGTAGTCCCATAATTTTTAAATTGTCTCTCCTGGTTCTATTTTCCAGGTCAGTTGTTTTTCCAATGAGATATTTCACATTATCTTCTATTTTTTCATTCTTTTGATGTTGTTTTGTAATTTCTTGGTTTATCATAAAGTCACTAGCTTCCCTCAGCTCCACTCTCATTTTTAAACTCTTTTCTTCAGTGAGATTTTGAACCTTCTTTTTCATTTGGTTAATTCTGCTTTTTAAAGTCTTCTTCTCCTCATTGGCTTTTTGGACCTCTTTTTCAAATTGAGTTAACCTATTTTTAAAGGTGTTATTTTCTTCAGAATTTTTTTGGTTTTCCTTTAGCAAGCTGTTGACTAGTTTTTCAAGCTCTTCCATGGCCTGAACCCACTGAATATTCGTTTTGGAGGTACTGAATGTAGAAGCCTTGATTTCCTCTGACAGTATGCATTGTTCTTCCTCATTCAAAAGGATGGAAGGAAATACCTGTTCACCAAATACCTCCTATGGTCTTATTTTTTCCCCTTTTTTGGGCATTTTCCCAGTCAGTAACTTGACTTCTGAATCCTTTGTCAAGATGAGGATCCTAGTGCTCCTCCTTACTTCAGGACCATGCTCAGGGCTGAGATTCAGCTCAGCTGCTCAATTCCCCCAGGGGCTTTTGGTCAAGTGCTTAACAAATGGATAGCCCTGCTGCTGCTACCCCTGCTGCCACCACCACCACCTGGGGACAGTGCTGGGGGATACTCTGGTCCCCTCTCACTCAGTTGGGAAAGTCCTCTTGCTGACCTTTGAAGCTTTCTTTGGAGCTTGTGGGTTGAGGAATCCCTGCTGAGGATTCTGCCCTGGAGGCATCCTGCTCTTCCCAGTGCTGTGCAGGCAGGGCTGGGCTCCACTCTGCTCAGCGTCCAGTGGGGTAGACCTTTCCTGTAGCTTTCCAGGTTACCTTTGGCTGGACATCTCTTTCACTCTGTCGTTCTGTGACTTCTGATGCTCTAGAATTTGTTGAGAGTCATTTTTTACAGGTATTTTATGTGGGGGGAGAGCGAGAGTATGTGAATCTTTCTACTCCACCATCTTGGTTCCACTCCCCCTATTTTTATCTATTCTTAAGGGAAAGTTCAATTTGGGGTAGGGATGGCATATTCATAAATAGCTATGATAATATAAGACAAAAGGCATCAATAAAACTTATTTTTATAAATTTAAAAAATGAGGGAGTTGGGCTAAATAACTCTAAGCTACCTTCTAGGTGTAATTCATGACTGAAAGTATTGAAATTATTTACATTTACTGAGTACTTTGAAATTAAAATTCCTAATACAAGTCATTCCTCAATTGATAAGTGGTCAAAGGATATGAACAGGCAGTTTTCAAATAAAAAAATTAAAGCTTTCTATAGTTATGAAAAATACTCTAAATCACTATTGATTGGAGAAATGCAAATTAAAACTCTGGTACTACCTCACACCTATTAGATAGGCTAATAGGACAGAAAAGGAAAATGATAAATGTTGGAGCTGTGGGAAAATTGGGATTTTAATATATAATTAGTGGAGCTGTGAACTGATCCAGACCTTCCAGAGAGTAATTTGGAACTATGCCCAAAGTGTTATAAAACTGTGCATATGCCCTTTGATCCAGCAATACCACTACGAGGTCTGTATCCCAAAGAGAGTGTAAAAAATGCAAAATGACCTACATGTACAAAAATATTTATAGCAGCTCTTTTTGTGGTGGCAAAGAATTGGGAATTAAAGGGACACCCATTAATTGGGGAAACATCCACTAAAGATGTAGGAGTTGGAGAATCTCCATCTGCATCAAGGAAGGAGTAGGTGTGGTCACACAAATAGACCAAGAACCTAAAGAGAAGAGTGTCACAGAAACCCAGGGAGAAAAGAAAGAGTGTTGGCCAGAATCATCAAAAAATTCAGGATAAAGAGTGACAAAGAACTATCAGATCAGCTTCAAGCATGCAGTGGGGAAGCAATATGAATTTCAAGAAGATGAAAAATGAGAAAGTAATTTTAAAAAATGACAGCAGCAAAGATAAAGTCTTTTCAGAAGTCTGGCAAAGAAAAGAAAAGAAACAGAATAATAGCTCAAAGGCATAGTACGATCAAGTGATGCTTGGTTTTTGTTTTTAGGTTTGGGAAGACCTAAGTGTGTTTGTAGGCAGTGAGGGAAAAACCAGTGGAAAAGGCAAGATGGAAGATGGTATACAGAAGGATAATGCATAGAACATGTTCCTGGATGAGTCAAGAAAAGATGGGCTTGAGGGAACAGTTAAAGGGATTGACCTTAGAGAAAAGAAAAGTCAACTCTTCAGAGGCAGAAGTAAAAGGAGAAGAGGATAGGTGAGACTGCGGAGTTTCATAGGATAAAATAAAGAAGAAGGGACTGATAACAGAGCAGTCTATCTTTCCAGTAATGTAGGAGGCAAGGACATCTGCTGAGAGCAGAGGGAGCGGAGGAAGTTTGAGTATTTGAGAAGACTTAAAATAGCATGAGGGGTGGAAATAAGATAAAAAGTCAATCAAGAAAAAGGAAAAATTTTTTGGAGGACCCAGTGAAGACCCCACTGAGATTAGAGAGGAATTGGTAGTGGACCCATTTTAAACAGGGGTGTGACTTCCTTTGACCACATACCACCATATTCTATTACCTGAACTTTATTTCCATAGAACCAGTTATTACCTTTAGTTGAAGAATATCTGTATTCCTCAGTGAAACTTGCTAGATAAAAGGAGAAACTTAAAATTGTCAATCTCTCTTTACAATTCTGAATATTTCCACTGAAAGAGGGAGCAGATTGAGGTGAAAGCAGATTTGGTAACTAAGACATTTAATCACTTCCTGGATAAACACTCAATCACAGTCTTGGAGACTGAGACCCTAACAGTCTTGTTTATGGCTTCCAAATAGTTATATGGAAATTATTCTGCCAAGATCTATTTCAGCTTACTTAATTTTAAATTTATCACCACATACTATTTAAATTTCAATATCAAATTATCATCCCCACTCAGGAAGGAAAAATCCAAATTTTTTTTAAGCAATCCAATATTAAGGTTGAAGAATTACTTTGCGTGCTTGACCCTGGAAATATTTCCTGCTGAATTTATTCTTTCTTTCTTTCTTTTTGCCCCATGTAGAAAGATTTATGTAGTATCAGGATTCTACAGGCTTTATAACCTTACACATCTGGAGCATTTTTGAAAGTCATAAAGAAATGAATGAAAATTATCTTTTAAATACATTCTATGTCTCTGCTCTGTGCTAAGCCCTGGAGATACAAATACAAAAGAAATTAAGTGTATGCCCTCAAAAGCTTATATTCAGATGGGTGGTCATGGAGGGACATTTCCTTACAAGGATGGTGAATTGGGCAGTCATAGGGGAGTAGATTGACATATGACTTCTAGGAATAAGGACAGAATTGATTGAATCATGACTCCAGGAGTTTAAAGGGGGAAAATTGAGTAAAGGAATAAATATTTATATAGCACTTCCTATGTGCCAGGCACAGGTACTTTATAACAATCCTATTAGAGATGAGGAACCTGAGTGAAGTGACTTGCCTGAGATCACACAGCTAGTAAGTGTTTAAGCTCAAATTTGAACTCATGTCTTCCTGACTCCAGGCCCAGTGTTTCAAACATGGAGCCACCCTGCTTATTTAACTGAAGGTATACACATGGCATCAAGGCTGCTATTGAGGCAGATGAGAAGACCTCAAAATAGAAAGGGAAGTAAAGTGTAACTGGAACTTGTTTGAAATAGTGGGACAGATGAGCAAGTCACCAATCAGGACAGCAAGACCACAGGACAGAAGTCGTAGAGACAGCAGAGTTAAAACTTTCAAGGTATGGTTTATGGTCCAGGTAGCATTCATCTTCACTGTGAAGATCTTCATTCATTGAGGTCAGGGACTTGTTTTTGCCTTTCTTTGTATCCCAAGAGCTTAGCACAATGCCTGGTACATAATAGGCTCTTAATAAATGCTGGTTGGCTGACTGACCATAGCAACATTTTAGTCATTCCCAGTTCTTTTTCATACAACCACCTTGAATCTCCGATTTTCAGGAAGACACAAGAGATTCTACACTCAACTTCTCCTTTGTTATTGGATCTTTCTCCTACTTGAAGAAATTAGCAACCCAAAGGCCAAAAGCCCAAACCAATCAGACCTTCAGTAATTTTCATACTCATAAATTTTGGTACTTTTATCCTTCCTGTTTCTAATATGGGATGAGAGAAAAAAATCAAGAAAAGAATCATAAAAATATTTAAAGATAAAAGGATATGTAAAGAGCTTAGAGGAAACTATACTATTTCACTCACAGAAAAAAAGCTTCTGGTTGATTTAGCAACATTATTTGAATGTGTAAAGAATGTAGACAACAGATGACAGCCTGCAATATCCATTTTCCCTGAAGCCTTAACAACCAGAAATGTACTTAAGTTGCAACAAGAAGAATTTGGATTATAAGCAAGGACACATTTCCTTAAATTGTGAACTTTTATATATTGGAAAAGTATAGTAGGATGGGTTGGGACAACTGTTTTTGAAAGATCTTTAAAAACCAGACAGATTCCTATCTATCTAGACTGGTTAATATTCTTATCTAAAGACAGAAAAATAGATGATCAATGGTTATCAAGTTCATTTACTCCTCTTCAAGAAAGCAAAAAACTCCTAATTTATCCTCCCTGCTCCCACTTGAAGCTGAAACAAACCTCACTAGAACAAATGGGAAGGTAAGGACTGATTTTGTGGTTTAATCAATTTTCAATCATGCCTGACTCTTTGTGATCCTATTTGGGGTTTTCTTGGCAAAGATACTGGACTGATCTGCTGTTTCCTTCTCCAGAGTACTGATTTTACTAGCAATGAAAATGGATAACAGCAAATTAATTCATCTGCATGACCCAATCTTTTTGCCTCTTCTGCTATCACTTCCTGTCACCAGAGGATGTGAGAAGGTCCTCTTTTAGGACTGAATCCCTCAGACTAAAGCCTTTGCCGTTTACCTTCTAAGCATCTATTCAACAGAACCAAGCATTTTTACTCTCTGTCCTCAATACCTGCAATGTTCTCCCTTCTTATCTCTATCTCTTTCCTTCCATCTCTTCCTTCAAGACCTAGCTAAAATCACATCTTCTCCAGGAAGCCTTTCCCAAGGCATTTAATTCTAGTGCCTTCCCCCATCAGTTATTTCCTATTTATCCCATATATAGCTAGTTTGTACACAGCTATCTGTATGTTGTCTCCTCTATTAGATTGATGGCTTCTCAATGTCAGGGACTATTTTTTTGCCTTTCTTTGTATTCCAGTACAGTGACTGGTCCAGAGAAGGCACTTAATAAATATGTATTAACCAACTGAGTGAATATGGAGAAATCAGGATGGAGATGACTGGGAAGAGGTATGGAAGCCTGGTTCCCAGTGAGATAAGGCAAAAGCTCAGTTATTAGAGCCCAGAATGCCAGTGACAAAGTACAAGTTTTCTGTGGTGGGAGTATGAAGATGAATACTTGTGGTTGTTGCATGGTTTGTCCTTCTGTTCTCAAAGAGGACCATGACACCAGGAGCATGATGCCATGACTTGCAAGTGAATTGAATTATAGTGAGGGAAGGCTGTGCAAAGTCACAAGCCTCACATTCTCCTCCAGAGTCATCTGAGTTTAGTGGCCAGATGTAGATCAGGCTGACTGCTGATGGCCCAGAATGCAGTGGGAGACCTTGGTCTTTTTAAGCTAAGGTCTATTGAAGTTCTCTCTTTGACTGAGGCAATACCCATTCAGTGATTAGGACTGTTTAAGAAGTGAGCCAAGGGATGGGCCCCTTAAAAAAAAATCCAATCAAACTGGGAGATCTTCAAGATTGTTTCTGGCCAAAAGGGAAACAATTACTATTTACATTCACTCTGAGTCATCAGGGACCCCAAAATAACCATTAAGTCAGTAGTGTTTGGACAGGGGCCTATTGTTAGCCCATCAGTAAGAGCTAGAGTGAATTGGGTTTCAGGCCTGGTCTTTAAGAAAGAAATCTATCCAGTTAACTCCAAGAGATCAAAGAATGCTTATAGACTGACTAAATGAATGGCTACTTGCTCAAACTAGCCTGGGAGTGACTTGTAGAGAGCTCTGAGTTTCCTCTATACTGATGGAAAGCCAAACTTGTCCCAGCAGATATGCGAGTCAAACCCTCTTTTAACTCAGATTTACTCTCTTATCCTTGAGCCAAGGAGAGAGGAAAAGCCTGGTTTGGAGGCAATAAATCAGAGGGTAGAGTCTTTCTAAGCAGGGCTGGGTCTGGAGCCATGAGAAATCTGATTAGGTAAATTCCACACCAAACTTTTTAAGTTAATGATCTTGAGATGAGCATTGCCATCTACAAAAGGAAGAGGCTAAGGAGAGAAAAGCCTACTTTCTGAGGATGGAAAGCTTGCTACTCACTGCATAGCATCATATAGTGAATGGGAAGTGAGGACAGACAACTGGGGTGAGCAGTGGCTGGACCCCACTTGTTGCTTGCTTTTGGGTAGCATTGCTCCCTTGCTTCATTCAAGACACCTCAAATTCTGCCTTTGAGGGGTCTTTCCCAACCCCTCTAGTTAGTAACGCCTATCCTTAAGCTTTAGTAGCTTTTAAAAACGCACTAAGACTTTCAGAACAACCTCTCTTTCTCTCTCTGTCTCTGTCTCTCTCTCTCTCTCTCTCTCCATATATATATGTATACACACATACATACATACACACATATATATGCATGCATGTATATACATACACTATATATATAGTGTGTGTATATATGTATATGTCTCAAAAGTCTTAGTGTAGAGTCTGTCTTATGTATATACATATACATACACACACAAACACACATACTTACATATACACAGATACACACTTATACATGATGTACCTAGTTGTTTTCTTATTTGTCTTTCCCATTAGAATGTAAGTTCCTTTTCCCTTTTTTTGTATCTCGAGTGCTTAGCACAGTTCTTGGCACACAGTAAGCACTTAGTAAATCCTTACTGACTGACTGCTCATGGTTCCAAAACACCACCTTGACAATCACTGAGATTCACAATATAGTCACAGAGTCTAATTTTGTCCAAATTAAGAGTGGCTTAGAGATTTCTCAGTACCAGATTCCTCTGCTCAGTTGCCTGGTTTTTGTACTCTCTGAGGAGTTTTAATTTCTTTTCCTAGGTCCCACCATGGTTCCACTTTCAACTTTAGCCCTAGTCAACAAGCTCCTATGATCCTTAAGGAAGCAAAGTCCTATCTTTGAAACTCTACAGAATTTATCCTCAGATTCAGGGTCAATTGATTCCTGTGCTGTTTGCTGCCAGTCTGAGAGAGGGAGACATGAAACACTTTCCTCTGCCAGTCCCTACTCAGAAATTCCTGGAACATTTCCACCAATCCCACGTTCACTGAGATATTCTGCCCACTATGTCTCTGACTACACACTTATTTCTTATTCCTTTTCTCTAGCTGTTTATTATTCATTATTCTCCTTCCCACCCCCAACACACCTGGGCTCAAATCTATCTTTCATCCATTATTCAGTTTTATTCCAAGGAGTCTGCTGACTATTGACTCAGCCATTACAAATTAACATTTATATGACATTCCTACTTAGAATATACAAATAGTGATTTCCTGTCTATAGAATATCTAAGGACATTATACATTGCGTATTTGTCACAGAGATGGAAACAAAAGAAATAAACATTGCAAACAGGAGATGTTCAATGAACATCCATCAAATTGAATCTTGTATTTTAATACGATAAATGACTAGGCATTTGGGAGTCCTTGGAAGTCTTTCAGCTTGTTTGTGCCCTTCATTTTGCACATGAGGAAAGACCCTAAGAGCACAAACTATTTTATCTTATCACATAGCTAGCTGATAATAGAGCAGTACTAGGCACAGATCTGCTGACTCCCAGGAGGTTTCTCTGTCCCCTCTTCTTCCTTCCAGCCTAATGAATCAATGAAGTGATTGGATACCCAGCTCCTAATTATTGTTTCTTTCCCTTCTTGGCTTCAACCAACCCCAATTTCATTTCATGTTCATACAAAGTCCTTGGGGCTTTCATGAGATCTAACCAAGCCCAAGAGGTGTGGTAAATATATAATTAACCAGGAATATGTTTTTTTTTAATTGAGATTACTGCGAAAAAGTGTTTTGTTTTTATAATTTGATCAACTTGGAAACCCCATGTCTCAATTTTAAATGCACCCCAAATTGTTTATATCCTATGTTCATACCGTATACCTCTCAGGTAAGATAGAATTAAAGATCTCTATTTTTATAACAAAATATTCATTTGCAGCACTATTTCATAGTAGCAAAGAAACTTGAAACAAGATGGGGGCCTAATGACTGAATAATGGCTGACAAATTATAATGCTTGAGTATAAGAGAATATTTTTGGTCTACATAAAAAGAATGTAAGAAATTCAAAGAAACATAGGCAGCTAAGTGATCCAGTAGATAAAGTACTGGACCTAGAGTCAGAAGGACTTGAGTTCAAATCTGGCTTCAGATTATGTGGCCCTGGACAAATCACTTAACCTATTTGCCTCAGTTTCCTCATCTGTGAAATGAGGATTATAGTAACACCTACCTTCCAGGATGAGGATAAAAAACCAAAACACTATGTGAATCCTAGCTCTTTATTACTATGTATGAGGACTTGTATGAAGTGATGCAGAGTGATGAAAGCAGAACCAGGAAAACCATAGATACTACTAAAACAATGTCATGTACAGCAATGCTAAAAAGCATATGGATTCTATGAGATGGAGGTGAGCAAGATATATATTCCAGGTATAAGGAATGACAATTAAACCACTATCGATCAATGGATAAGTATTGATTAAGCACCTACTACATGCCAGGCATAATATCATTGAAGATATGAATAAAAGAATAAAACATTCCCTGCTCTTGAGGAGCTTACATTTTAACCAGGGAGATGAGTATACATATAAGCATATGTAGAATAAATATAAAGAGACTAAATACAGATAAACACAAGGTAGGTTGAGAAGGAAGGCATTAGTAATTGAGGGATCAGGAAAAGTTTCACGTAAAAGATGGATGCCTGAGTTGAGTTTTGAAGGAAGAGGATTTCTAGGAGGTTGAGATGAGCAGGGAGTATATTCCAGGTCTGAAAGGTGACCAGTGTGAATGGCAAAGTTTAAATGAATAAAATCAACATTGTTGTCGACTTGGCTTGTTTAGATTATTGATCATTCTGGGGAAATGGGCAAACACATCATTTCTACATTGATTGAAAATCATCTTCACTTTTAACCCTAGCTTCACTGAGAGACAAGAGTGCTTGGAAAGTTATTGTCCTTCCATCTGATTCTCAGTAAGATTGTACTAAAGTGATCCAACATCACGCAGAGAGGTTCTTCTCTTTAGTCTTTTTAAAGAAGGAGATTCCACAGACTTCCCTTGGCAGTATATTCCAATATCTTATACAACCTTGCAGCAGGAAATTCAAATGGTTAACCTAAATCCCTCAATATGTGAAAATTACATCTTCTCTTATTGGAATTCACTATTAAATATTTTATGCAAGGAGATAATTGAATAATTTTCCCTGGTTAGCTCATATTTTCCATTTTCTATAACTTTTTATACTCTTTTCCCAATTGCACATTTTCCATTCTTCCTATCTTATATAACGTGATTGACACTTGAGGCCATTTTCCAAAGACAGAGACTCTATGAAATAGCTGAAGCTCTACCTCTATTATGAGGTAGACAATGTCCCAAATTATAGTTCTTCAAAAGGCCTCAATAGGAATCCCTGTATTGACCAAGGTCAACAACTCGAATGTACGAGAAAGAATGAGAGCAAAACATACAATGAACCCCTTCGGACGATGACACAGAACAGAAAAAAGAGAACGTGAAAATCCCCTTACTAGCCACGCTGGGCCTCTTTTGTGCTGTTCTTGCCGACGCAGCAGCAAACCTGCTATATATATAGGGGCTGTCGCTGCTGTTGCCCATAGCACAGGACTCAGCATCAGCCATCACACAGACATGGGAAAGGTGAGCAAAGCCTGAAGCTACCACAAAGTGTCTTGGGGATTTGGCTGACATGTAGTTTGTGGGGGGTCAGACCCATGATTCTTTCTCTTCCATTTCAGATCACTTTCTACGAAGATCGCGGCTTCCAGGGCCATTACTATGAGTGTAGCAGTGACCACTCCAACCTTCAATCTTACTTCAGCCGCTGCAACTCTGTGAGGGTTGACAGTGGTAACTGGATGATCTATGAGCAGCCCAATTATGCAGGGTGCCAGTACTACCTGAGGAGGGGCGAGTATCCTGACTACCAGGAGTGGATGGGCTTCAATGACTCCATCAGATCCTGCCGCATCATCCCTCATGTGAGTTTAGTTTTGTGGATTTGGACTCAGAGGGTTCATATCACAGACCTGCCATGTATTGGTTTTTTAATCTTGGACAGTTCATTTCACCTCCATGGTCCTTAGTGTTTTCATTTGTAAAATGAGATTCCATGGCCTCAAAGGGTCCTTTCAGTTCTAAATCTATAATGCTATAATACTAAGAAAAGGCCAGTGGACTTCAAATCAAAATTTTCAAACTATGTGAAAATGTATGGGGATTTGACAAGCAAATGTTCAGAATAGTTCAGATAAACTTAAAAAAGAAGGTACATTTTATTCAAATTTAATAAAGGTTTGCCAATAAATACAGAGAATGATGAAAAGCTAATATATTAACAAGTATTGATTAAACACATAGTATGTGCCCCATACACAATAGGTCCTGTAGTAGATACAAAATGTATGATATGATCCTTACTCTTGAGGAATTCAAGAGGTATGACTAAGGCGCATGAAACCAAAAAAAAAGTACTAAACAAGGTAGTCACCACAAGAATGACAGAAAATTAGAAGGGAGAAATCCAATATAGGAGGTTTTTCCTTATTCCTTATTTTCCTGATTTACCTTCAGGCAATGTGTACACTAAGATACATTGCATTTATACCTTGGTGTTCTTGAAAATTTATATTTGAACTCGAGGAGAGCTGTGTTTTGAGTCTGAGATGTCCTGATGATAGGTGAAAAATTACTGAATTAAAATCACACTGACTGATATGCACTGCCAGGATATCATAGAATCTTGGTAGATAGATTAGGTAGATAGGCAGATAGATATCAAGAATACTTGACAAATGTAAATATTATAAACATTTTCTAAGATTTGTTTCAAATCAGTATTGAATAATTTATTCTGTAGATGGACTTAATAGGTCAAACTTCACTTTATTTGTCAGCAAAAAAACTTATCTTCTTCCAAACTAAGCCAAGGGACCAAAAATATTAGTAAACTAACATATTTAAAAGGAAATGGTTCTACAGATTGAAGACCACATAGTAATCAAAGAATTATGTCATTCTCAGAGGCTTTCTAACCCTTTTAGACAGTTGAGTACCTCTCTTGGTTCTTCTAATGACAAATTATATGAGGTGAAGAATGTTACTATTTCTATACTTCCCCAACTCACCATCAATGAAACAAGTGTTTTACAAATTGTACTTTGTACAGTGAAGTATACTGGATGGTCTTTTGAAAGGCTCAAGTTAACTAACCCAGTCAGTGACAATTAAATGTGGAAAAACTCTCACTTTTGATTTGTTTGCCTCTTCTCTTGATGGCATCAGCAGACTGGATCCCACAGAATCAGAATCTATGAGAGAGAAGACTTCCGTGGCCAGATGGTAGAGCTCAGTGAAGACTGTTCTTCCCTCCAAGATCGCCTCCATTTCCATGAAATTTACTCCCTCAATGTGTTAGAGGGCTGCTGGATTCTTTATGAGCTGCCCAACTACAGAGGAAGACAATATCTGCTGAGACCTGGAGAATACAGAAGATTCCAAGACTGGGGGGCTATGAATGCCAAGGTGGGCTCTTTGAGAAGGGTCATGGATTTGTACTAAAATATGTTTACACTCATCGTTTCTCCATCTGGAAATTAATAAAATATTTTCTGTGTGTTCCTGGCATTAATTGGTCCCTGTGTTTTATTTGGCTCCTCTGATAGAAGCAGGGTCCATCTCAGGATAATCTCAGGCTTTGGGTTTGAATTGGAATGAAATGTGACACCCTTTGATCAGAACAGTTAACAAAAAGGAGGTTTACTTAGTCATAGCAGAGAAAGGATATTTAGCAAGGATTTACCATTGATGCCCATACTTGGTTCTCTGGTCAGAAACCTGAGTTCCTAACTCTTTAAAAGAGTACTGAATTTGTAGAATGAGACAGATTCCATTAATCTGATCTCATTCCATTTCTTCTCCTGGGTAGTGTCTTTTTAAAAACAAAACAACAAAAATACAGCATAAAAGGCTTGCAAACTGTGGTCCCATTTAGAGAAATTCTCAATGGGCTAGGGGTTGAGAACTGGATATAAAGAAACAACTGAGTGGATCACAGATGTTTATGAAAAGTAAAACTGGATCAGAAAAAAAATACCTGGCAGAGCAAGAGAACAATCCCAGAAGTGGACGCCAACTACAGTCAGCCAAAATAAAGAAGGGGGAGAGAGAGAAGGGAACCTTTCACATTCCCCTCCCCCAACAAGTCTACTTTTGGACAAGCTCCAGTGATAAAACATAATCTTCATGCCTCTCTAACCCTTCCCAATGTTTTCAGTTCTTCTCCCTGTGATTTTTTTTTCCCCTGGAAGAGGAAACCACATCTCAGTCTCTGGCCCTGCCATTGCTTACTGTTGAGACCACTACCTGACAGTTTCTTCATCCTTTCTTCTGTTGGGAGCTGCCCTAAAGATGAAAACTCAGAGTCTCACTGGTTCTTCTTCCAGCTCCTTGCTTCTTTTTTTGTTTTTTTTCTAGGCTCCATCCAAGTCCCAACCTATTATTTACATCATATGATAATTCCTTGACCAGGAAAGAGATAAACAAAATCTCACAGTCCCAGAAGTCTACGATGGATCAGGCCACTCCTGGTCCTGGGAAGAAGAATTTGTCCTTTTTTTCCAAAAGGCTATTACTTTGCTATTATATAAATAAAGGAGCCATATCTGTGACACATCCACATGTGCACACACACATAACTTCCAAGTTTCTTTCAGCTCCATCGTCTGATCAAACTATTACCCATGCCCCCCTTCAAACTCTTTGTATGTTTTTCCAGACCTGGGATTTTGTTAGAGCAGAGATCTATCACATGATGAAACTCCATTTATCAATTTTTTTTCAGGCCAAAAACTGTTGTGCACTTTATAGAAGTAGAAAGTTACCTGGAGAGGATTAAAAGTTGGCTATAAGAGGAGAGTTTGAACCCAAACCATTCTGACTCTCATCAGCTATCTAAACACTAGAAAAATGGTGTCTCCATAACGCATCATAGATACAGATAGTTCATTATTACCTATGCTAACCAGTGTGAGAAAACAGGTAATTAGACTCACACTTCTCCATGTATGCAATCCAACTTTATTAATTGAAACACAGAAACAATACTCTCCTCTAAGAATAAACCACCAACCTGAGTCTTGGAGGTTCTAGTAAGTTTCTCTTATAAGGGACTCACTACAAGGTTCATTCTCTGCCCAATCAGAGGCTTTGTATCTCCTTCTGAGGTGGTCCTCTAGTAATTCTCCATCAATCAGGCAGTCAGCGCTGACCCCTAATATACAAAGACTGCTCAGGTCTCAAGTGGGAGGAAGTCAAACCTAGTCAAGCCACAAGAACAGGACAATGATTGGTTGTTTTGGTTTTTTAATACTTCTAGCTGTGGGTGTTCCTAAGTTGTTTACCACATAATTTGATTGGTAGTTTACTATATAAATTACTAATAAAGTTGTTTATAATATTTTATCATTAGAGATTTGTCTTATCGGAGAATCCATATATGTTTTTCAGTTTTTAAGAACATGTTATTTGCTACATCATACCACATAAGCATTTATTTTATTATTGAAAAAAACTTGTAGAAAAAAATTACTCAAGACAGAAAATGAAGGCATAAAACAAAATGGAATCAGTTATACTAAACTGACAAATATTCCTACTATTTTATTAAGGTAATAAAACTTATTCTCACTATCCCCTCCCATTCAGCTTTTTAATTTGGTAAATTTATACTCTCCTTCAAAAAGAAAGGTACAACTACAATTGCTAAACAACCTCAGGATGGAAATAACACTTCAAAGTAGTGTTTCAGAATGGGGTACTGAGGGCCTTCACCATTGAAGGACCCATACCTATCATATCTCGTGGAAATCTACTTTATAACAAGCATTTCTCTTGTAACGGGGCCCATCAAGCATTATATTCTGCACCACTGATGATTGGTTTGACAACCAATGCCCTTCCTTTCATTCTACCCTCTCTCACCTGTCACTTTACATCGCCAGTCAAGGTTTACTCCCCTTTTCCTTCCCCTCTTTGCCTCTCTCTCTTCCCCTCCTTGCACAATCCACCAGCTGCAGATTCTTGGCCCATTCATAGGATTATGGGAACGTAGATTTAGAAGCGGAAGGGACCTTAGAGGTCATCCAGTTTTCAATCCCCTCATTTTGCAGATGAGGAAGATGAGGTCCAAAGAGGTCACGCAGACAGTAAGTGGATTTGAAACCGTCTTCTTATGTCAAATCCAGCGTTACTGGCAGATATAACCACAAACAATCAACAATTTAATAAAACCTAAAAAGTGCTATTTTTTTCCCTCAAGAGTGCTTTTTTTCCCAATTACATGTAAAGATAGTTTTCAACGTTCATTTTTGTAAACTTTTGAGTTCCAAATTTTACTCCTACCCTCCCTAAGACAGCAAGCAATCTGACATACATGTACAATCATTTTAAACATATTTCCACATTAGTCATGTTGGGAATCAAAAAAAAAAAAGGGAAAACCAAGGGAAAGAAAAAACAAGAAAAAAGTGAAAATAGTCTGCTTCAATCTGCATTCATACTCCATAGTCCTTTCTCTGGATGTGGTTAGCATTTTCTATCACAAGTCTCCAAAGTGCTGTTTTATAGATAGACATATAATTTCCCCAGGGTCCTATGAATTCTATAAAAGAGTTCTCTCTCTCTCTCTCTCTCTCTCTCTCTCTCTCTCTCTCTCTCTCTCTCTCTCTCT
>CM053771.1:482194767-482329479 GCA_028658325.1 Potorous gilbertii | reverse complement strand
TCTCTCTCTCTCTCTCTCTCTCTCTCTCTCTCTCTCTCTCTCTCTCTCCCTCTCCTATTTAGGTAATGTAGAACTTAGAGTCAGAAACCTTCAGTTCATTATTAAAACAAAGTCTGTAATTTTGGACGGGTGATTTCTCTTGGTGTCAGGAATCTGGCTGTCTTTCATAGCATTGGTGGTGTGAGGAGGAAAGGGTGCAGTGAGTCTGTTGATAGCACCAGGGCTACAGAAGCAAAGCTTTGTCTTATACATACAGTCATGATGCAAAACAGCCAGAGATCACTGAGAATCCCCAGCAGCAGGAGAGAGGCAGATAGATCAGAGAGTGTGATTTCTAGGAAACTAGCAACACCTGAAAAGACCTTGGGTGAAATCAGATCATGAGTCCCAAATGAAAACCAACAAAGGGGAGATGAGAAAGTCCAAGCTCAAAGGCAGGAGCCAGAGCTCAGCATCCTCTGGCACATCAAGCCTGCCCTGCTCCTCTTTCAGACAGCAGCCTCACTTCCCTTTCCACTTGAAATGCCATAGCAGGGTTGTCACAGATGGCAGCAGACACTATCAATATGTAATCATTTCATTAATATATTCTGCCTTCTAAACATGAGCTTACACTCCTTGAGAGCAGGGATGGAGCTGTATTTCTATTACATTTCCCTCAACACTTAACACAGTGCTGAGCACAAAGTACAAACCAATACACTGATTAGAAGAATCCTCAGATCCTATCTAGTCAAGTCCCTTCATTTTACAGATAAGGAAAGTGAGGCAAAGAGAAGTTAAATGACTTGCTCAAGGTCACACAGCTAATAAATATCTGAAGTAGGATTTTTCTGAGAATTGAAATGAACTGACAAGTTCTGTGCTTAGAGTGCCTGTAATTCTGTTTTCCAAGAGCTACCCTGTAAGTTTACATTTGTATTGCTAATTCATTGGCTTGGGAGGCAGCTTCTGGGCTTGGGTTTAAGTCCCAGTTTTTCTACTTACCCCCCAAATAAATCATGTTGTCTTCATTTCCTCAACTATAAAATAAAAAGATTGTACTAGATGGCCTCTGAGGTGTCTTCCAGCCTAAGATCTACAGTCTAATACTTCTGACGTTGGCCAATTAAATATCACCCTGCAAGTCAAAGTGATCTGACCCATTCAGCTGCCTTCAGAGTAGAATGATTGGATATCTGAGCTCACCACAATTATTATTTATAAAATGATTAGAGGCTGTCATGCAGACACAGGTTTAGTTTTCTAGGAAGATGGCTGAATTTTCACCTTATCTTATGTGGAACCATGCTTCTTGGATGTCTTCAGACCATTTAGGCCGTTATACCCATATTCCCACCACAGAAACCTTGGAGTCCGTCCTTGAGAGCCTCGTGAGGTTTCATCTCATCCTGCTTCCCTGCATTAGTCAGTCATCCCATAAATATTTATTAAGCACCTACTATGTGCCAGGATATAAAGGAAGACAAAGGACAATCCCTGCTCTCAAGGAGCTCACAATCTAGTAAATGAGAAACACAACACACAACTATGTACAAACACAATATACAGAGGATCAATTGAAAATAATCAACAAAAGGAAGAGGCTTCCTTGGAGATGGGACTTTGTCTGGGACTTGAAGGAAGCCAGAGATGTCAGGAGATGGAGATGAGGAAAGAGTACTCCAGACTCGGCAAACAGTCGGTGAAACTGTCCTGAGTCAGCAGATCCAGTAACAGAATAGAGACCATTGTTACTGGATCACAGAGTATATGGAGAGAGAAGGGGTTAGAAGGTATAAAAGAAAAGAAAGGTCGAGGGGGTGGCCAGGTTGTGAAGGATTTTACCTGCCAAACAGGAAGTTTTATATTTGATCCTGAAGGTTCCAAAGTTTGGTTCCTAGAGGAACCAAAATTCAAGGCTACTGAGATAGTAATTCAGGAGGAGCAATTCACCAGGACGGTAACGATGGGAATGGAAGGAAGAGGAGGGATTCAGAGAATATTGCGTATTTCCATGCTTCCAAGGCTCCCAGAGCATAACACTGGTGTTGAAAAGCATAGGCTTTTGTGAGAAGCAGCTTAGCATCATTAAAGCATTGCCTAATTTCCCAAATGCATATATATAATACACACATACACACATGTGTTTATAGACATGCACATGTATATATACATGTATCCACACACATAACACACATGCATATATGTATACAAACACACATACATACACACACATATATAGACACACACACCTACAGTTCAGTGAACTGGCCATCAAACCACATGCCGCAGTGTGGACAATAGGTATTTTTAAAAATCTTTTTAGTTTTTTCTGCATAGATTGTTAAACTAACTTCTGAGTAATCAAGGACTTCATTGAGCAGGCTCTGTAATGTTTTGGAGACTGATGCAATAACTAAAAAATAAGAACATTAGAAAGATCTCATTATCTATTAGGAATCCCTCTTTCAATAACAGCGGGAACAGCTAGGTGGCTCAGTGAAGAGAGAGCACTGGGCTTTGAATCAGGAAGGCTTGTCGCATGAGTTCAAATACAGCTTCAGACACTTACCAGATGTGTGACCCTGGACAAGTCACTTAACCTTGGCTAGCCTCGGTTCTTCATTTGTAAAATGAGATGGAAAAGGAAATGGCAAGAAAAACCCCAATGGAATCACGAAGAGTGGGAGAAGACTAAAATGACTCAACCAACAAAATCCCAATAACAGTGAGGAACACTTTTATCAAGCACGTCTTTCTGTTTAATGCCTTGTTGGCAGTACTAGAGTTACCTTTGTTGTTGCATTTACCAAGTAACTGTGCAAAATGCTGCCTTGACTTCTTCAAGATTATGTCACCTCTGGTGTAGATTTCCTCACTGAAGTCAGTTGGATCCCGCTTCTCTTCCCAGCTTCTCATTTTCAAGGCCAAGACACTTACACCTAGATGGTGCTGGGTAGTGTAGTGAATAGACAGCTAGACTTAGACTCAAGAAGACTTGAGTTCAAATCTAGCCTTAGAAACTTACTATCAATCAATAACATTTATTAAGTACATACTATGTTCCAGGCACTGTGCAAACCACTAGCTGTGTGACTTTCTCTGGGCAAATTGCTTAATCTCTGTTTGCCTCAGTTTTCTATTCTGAAAATTAAGGCTAATAATTGTGCCTCTCTCTCTGGATTATTGTGAGTGTAAAATGAGACAATACTTGTAAAGTACTCTGCAAACATTAAAATTCTTCTTGTCTTTGATGATGATGATGATGACCAAAAACTCCTTAGGAATTAGTTACTGGATTTGAGGAAATTATTGGATATGGATACCAAAGGAGAGAGAAGAGCCAAAGATGACTCCAACTTTCTGATGTTTGCTAAGTAGGATCCTTTTTATGAAAGCTAGTTTTGCCTAGGGAAGGGATAAAGAGCAAAATGGTGATGGATGGAGAGAAGGAAAGTGAAAAAGAAATATAAAAGGAATCAGCATTCTTATTTCTTTGCAAGGAAAAAAAATAAGGTTGGGGACTCCTTAGAGCTATATCTTCAGCTAAAAATGGACTAGAGTAAGTCCAGAGTGCAGGGGTTTTTTTGTGTGTTTTAGAGTTTGCTTTTTATCATAGGTGATTTTCTTTTCTTATCAGATTAATTCAAAAAATTCCTCAATTTCCTTCTACTCCCTACTGACAAACAGACCAATAAGTCCCTTTCTGCAATATCTCCATTCTTCTGGGAGCTCACAGAGAGGACTCACTTTCCAAACCCAAACTAAAATAAACAGGATCCAAAGGAAATATCCTAATAAATACACAAACAAATAAGAGGAAAGTAGTCTGATATTGCAGAAAACATTCTTCAGCTCGCATGGTCCTCCAGGTTTTTTAGCTTCAGAGGAGGGTAACTGTTTAGCTACAAAGGATCCCTAGGAGGTACTACAAAACACAAACAAGCATAAGTAATGGCTAGCATGGTCTAGAAACCACTGAGCAAGCAAAACCCGATGCAACTTGATTGTAAGCTCCACTGAACCCTGCTCTGCCATCTGGGAATTCTCTTTGTGTACCAGATCCAGCTTTGTCTGTCGCTGCTGATCATGCTTTCCTCTTCCTCTCTCAGCCCCAAAAACAGCAGACTGGCCTCAATTTTCATTCTTGTTCATCATCTCTTTTCCTTCCTGTGAGTGACCCAGGAATACTCTGAGGCCTTGTTTAAAGTTTTTCATGTACAGTCATGGGCTTAGACCCACAACACCTTTGACTGGATGATAACTTACCCTGTGTTACTGGAGAAAAATGACCCAAGTCAGTTACCAGTATCAGAGCATTGCTGCTGTGGGGTCTTGGAAACTCAACACTATCCTAGGAAACATCAACTGAGAAATCACCTTTCCTGACTCCATGACTACAGATGCCTCCCCTTTTCTTGACTATGCCCATTCATTAACTTCTTTTTCTTGGTATTTTGACAGTTGTCTCCACTGCAAATAACTGAGTTAAAAGGGATAACTTTTACTGAGCAGTCCCCATTGTTTTTAGTGTCTGTAAATCATCTTATCATGTGTATGTGTGTGTGTAAGCACATGTGTTCACTTTTGCACATGGAAACAGTGTTGGGAGCCATGCATTGATGATAAAGAGGAAAGATATGAGAAAAGGAATATTGGGTAGCACCAAAGACAAATCACCTATACTTGCTTAAGATGAAACCAAGGGCGTAGTGTTAAAAGTTAAACAAGCTACTCTCTGAAAAAAACAGGCAAGACACACCTTTCAATATAGTATACTTTTTTTTTCTTTTTTTAACATTTTCTCCATCACTTTCTTAAGTCTAGACTCACAAGGGTGTGGAACCTGTGACCTCAAGGCCACATGTGACCCACTAGGTCCTCAAGTGAGGCCCTTTGACTAAATCCAAACTTCACAGAATAAATCCCCTTAATAAAAGGATCTGTTCTGTAAAACTTGGACTCAGTCAAAGAACTGCACCCAAGGAGCTAGAAAGCCATATGTAGCCTCAAGGCTGCACGTTACCCACCCCTGGGACAATCAACAAAACAATAAATTAAGCCCTGATTATGGTACTTGTTGATTTCCAAGGTGCCAATGCTCACACTGAAAATTTAATAGTTGGGTCTCACAAGGTGGTACAAGCTAACTTCAATACACCATGGGATGAAACTTAACATGATACTATTGCTCCATTCTGCCCCCCTAGCCATCTAAGTAACAGTCAATACTCTTCTTTTCCACCATCAATAAGATTTCTCTTCTTAATTGTTTTATTCAAAACTTAATGAACACTCAAAAATTAATATTTTCATATATATTACAGAACATTAGAAGACTGCATATAAAACTATGAATCTCCACAACATAGAACTTGCCCTTTTATTAAAAGTATATAACAGGGGGGCAGAACCAAGATGAAAGAGTAGAGATCTCCCCCCAAACTCAGCCATATACCTGTAAAAAGTGACTCTAAACAAATTCTGGAGCTGTAGAACCCATAGAATGACGGAGTAAAGCAAATCTCCAGTCCAAGACAGCCTAGAAGGTTAATGGGAAGCATCTATAATGCCGAGCTAGGAGCAGAGCACAGTCCAACATGGGCCATATCAGCACAAATGGAACCTAAGCAGGCCTTGGTTGAATCTCTGACCGCTGTGGTGGTTTTCAGACTTCACAACCCCAAAACGTGAAGGACAAATCGGAAGGTCAGTGGAAAAAACCTGTCTGACCTGTGTGAGAGAGAAGAGTGGTTCAGCCTCATCCCCAGGGTAGCAGAGGAAGTGGAAGAGCCAGTGGCAGCTGCAGCAGGGGCAGAGGAAGTACTGTTTCTGGAGCTCTAGGCCCACAGATGATGGAGAGATCAAGAGGTTGACAGTACACACCCCTTACCCTCACTGGAAGCAGAGAACTACCTTGATGAAGAACTTAAAAAGTCAAGTAAATGCCTGAGGAAATGATCAAAAAGCAGAAAATATATAGCAGATTATAGAATCTTACTTTAGTGACAAGGAAGACCAAAATATACAAACAGAAGAAAACAAAGTCAAAGCTTCTCCATCCAAAGCCTCCAAGAAAAAAATATGAATTGGTCTCAGGCCATGGAAGAGCTCAAAAAGGATTTTGAAAAATCAACTAAGAGAAGGAGAGCAAAAATTGGGAAGAGAAAAATGAGAGTGATGCAAGAAAATCATGAAAAAAGAATCAACAGCTTGCTAAAGGAGATGCCCCCCCGCCCAAATTAAAGAAAATAAAGTATATTCCACATGTAATCTTTAAAACTCTACTTATTTCTGATCCTTCCTTCTGTTTGCTTCTCTACATTTTTTGAGGGGAAAAGGGGTAAAATCTCATTACAATCCTCTTGCTCCCCCCTGATTTATGGTACTTATTAGTATTCAATACAATTTTAAATTTTCCCCCAATTAAAAAAAAGGAAAAGAAAAACAAGATCCTTGCAACCAATACACATAATCAAGGAAAATATATTTCCACACTGGCCATGTCCAAAAATAAGACTTATTCCAGACTTTTAGCCCATCACCTCTTAGTCAGGAGATGAGTGGGCATGCTTCATCATGGGTACCCTGAAATTGTGAGTATGGGTTTCATCGATCAGAGTTATTAAGTCTCTTAAAGCTGTTTTTCTTTACCATGTTGTTGTTGTTAGATAAATTGTTCTACCAGTCCAACTCACTTCACTGCATCAGTTTACACAAATTTTCCAAGTTTCTCTAAAGTGGTTGCTTTTGTTCTTGAGCACAATATTCTCTTACATTCACATATCATAATTTGTTCAACCATTTCCCAATCCCTTAGTTTCCAGTTCTTTGCCACTATGAAAAAAAAAAGCAATTATAAATGTTATTGTTCATATTGGTCCTTTTCCACTTTCTTTAATTTCTTTGGCGTCTAAGCCCACTTGGGGTCAAAGGGTATGCCCAGTTTAATAAGTTAAGGGGTATAATTTTAAACTGGCTACTTGTCAGTACTAAAACTCAGGGAGCATTTTTGCATATCTAAGGGGTTTTTTTTTTTAACATGCCTATAGAGTCATGGGACAAGGAATCGGTAAAATGAAAAGAAGGGGCAACATGGGATAGTGGAGTATTTGACTTGCAGTCAAGAGAGACCTGGGTTATACACTCCCGTCTCATACTAGTAAGTTATGTGACCAGAGAAGTCACTTAACCTCATTGCATCTTAGTTCTCTCACTTGTAAAATGGAGATAAATATGCCTTTAGTACATATCTCATAGGGTTGTAGCAAAAATCAAATAAGATAAGTAAAATATTATGCAAATTTTAAAATACTATACATTCTACTTATTATTGTTAATAAACACTGAAATAACAGACTTAGTGGATAATAAAATGTCTGGAAAGATAATCTAATCTGTGGATAGAAATACACTGACCAACGTGCCTACAGGTATAAGGAAATCAGAGAGTTACTAATGAAAGTCACAAATTAGGCTTAATAGCAATAGAAAATACACCATCATTACTTTGTAATCCAATATTTGATGATTTTCAAAGCATGCTGTATGCAAAGAAATTTGGACTTTACTATGGGCAGTTTTTTGTGATTTTTGTGTGGTGTCAGGGAAAGGGGAACATTAATAGGAGATAGCAATGTGGGTGAAGTTTGTGGACATTTGCAGGGTTAGGTAGAATTGTGAGTCAAATGATATAGAAAGTCTTAAGGCAGAGGTAATCTGCTTGACATATGTATAGACATGATCTCCTAGGGTAATAGGAAATTACTTCCGCTGAGTGATTCTTCCCCATGTTCTACACAATTTCTTCCATCAAATTCTCTCTAACCTGAGTCCCTTAGGGTATTTCTAAAACATGTAGCTATAATTAGAGGTGATAAATTATTAACAACGGAACACACTTTTAACTTTAATCTGCATTATAAACATTATTCTCCATCACTTTCTTGAATTCAGACAATCAACAAAGAAGCAAATTCAGACCTGATTTAATGGTATTTATGGATTTATGAGATATAAGTGCTTACCATAAAAATTTAACATTAAGTCTTCCATCACACTTATGGGAAATCATGTATAAAACAATCATTTTTCAAGAAAAAGAAAGCTGTATTTTTGTGGTGACAAAGAATTGGAAATTAAGAAGATGCCCATCAGCTGGGGAATGACTGAACAAGTTATATATAAGTGTAATTGAATTCTATTGTACTATAAGAAACCATGAGCAGGGCAATTTAAAAAAAAAACCTGGACTTATACGAACTGATGCAAAGTGAAATGAACATAACAAGAAGAATATTCTACACAGTAACAGCAACATTGTACAATGATCAACTATGAACGACTTTACTCATCTCAACAATACAATGATCCAAAACTATTCCAAAAGACTCATGATAAATACTACAAGAAAGAGCTTGCAATCTGTCTCCAGTTCCCTTGATAGAAACTGTTCTATTTAATAATGACTTCTTCAGAGATTAGCATTGTTGACCACTCTGCTGTTGGACACCATCATCCTCATTTTTGTGACATTTCTCAGACATAGTTCTCTTCTTACTCATCTGACTATAAATTCTGTCGGTATCCTTTACACAATCATCTCATAATCACCCACTGTATATTGGTTGGATCACAATACTCTATCCTGGGTCCTCACTTCTCTCTTTACATATTTTCTCATTAATGATCTCATTAACTCCACTGGATTCAGAGATCATCTCTATGCAGATGATTCCCATCTTTCCTGAGCTCTAGATCAGCAGTTCCAGTTGCCCATTGGACCTCTTCACTTGGATGTTCCATATGCTCTCAAACTCACTATGTCCAAAATGGAACTCATTATCATGTTCCCTAAACAGGGAACTCCCTGTTCCCAACTACTCTGTTTTGTTGAAGGCACCACCATTCTTCCAGTCAGTCAACTTCTCACCCAAGGACTCAACCTCAAATTTTCAAATCTTCAGTTGGATTCTTCTTTATCTATTTCCAATCAATTACCAGGTGTGTTGATTGCTTCTCAACATGTCCCGATATCTATCTTTTCTCCACAATCATTTTAGTCCAAATTATCATCATTTCTCTTCTGGATTATTTAAATGCCTCCTAATTGATTTCCCAGAATCCAGCCTCTCCCCTCTCTAATTCACTCTTCACATAGCTGATGAATTGGTTTTCCCAAAGTCCATCATTCCTCTGTTCAGTAAGTTTGAATGGCTCCCTATTGTCTTTAAATTCAAATACAAATTCCTCTTTGGCACTTGAAGTCTTTTACAATTATTCTCCAGTCTAACTTTCCAGTTTGATTACATATCGCTCTCCCTCATAAACTCTACATTGCTCCTCCCCACATTTGTGTTTTCTAGAACACTTCAAGATTCAATTCAAATGTCACCTCCTTCAAAAACCCTTTCATCATACCCCCAGTGGTTAATGCCCTTCCACCAATCATTGTGTGTGAGTTTTGTGTCTATCCTGTATGTACTTATCTGTGAGCACATTGTACTTCTGGTCATTGAGAGACTTTCACTTTTGTCCACCCAGCACAGTGCCTGCCACTTGGTAATGCCTTTAAAACTATTTTTGCTAAAATATTTCTATTGATATCTTTTATTTTTAAATAATCTAGATTTCCCTTTGAACCCCTGCCCCTCCACTTTCTGCCTCTCAGAGAACCATCTCTTATATGAAAGCAATTTTTTTTAAAATTAGAGGAAGAAGAGAAAAAAGTTGGTAAAACCAATCAATACATCAAAAAAACTCCACAAACAACTGGCATTGTGTGCAAGGTTCCACACCTAAGGACCCACTCACATACACCACCTCTGCAAAGGAATAGAAGGGAGATGTATTCTCATATCTCTTCTTGAGAACCAAACTTATTATTTGCAACTTTGTAACATGGAATTTTAAAATATATTTTTATTCATTTTACATCATCATAATTTTCCCCAATATCTCTCCTCTTCCTTCTCCTAGATAGCCATCCTATATAACAAATAGTATTATTTAAAGACAAAAAGATGAGAAAAAGAAGAAAATACATCAGCACAGTTATTGAATATATTGAAAAAGTGAAAAAAACAGGTTCAATATGTAACCCCTGTAATCTGTATGGAGGAGTGGCTTGATAACATCCTCCCAGTTCTTTGGAGCCTTGCTCATTCTTTGCAACATTGATTTTTAATTGTTTTGTGATTGCTGTTCTTTTCATCTATGTTTTTGTATTGGATAGAGTGCTTTCTTCTCTGCGCACTTTACTTTGCATCAGTTCATATAAAATACACTCTCATGGATACTGATTGACTGAACCTAGGTCTTCCCGACTCCAAGCTCAAGCACTGTCCCAACTTCACCACAGACTTTTCAAATTTAAATCTGAAATTAAGGAAGATAAATATATTCAGTGAGCACATTTAACTAGGTTGTACTCAATGCTCATGCCCCCAAATCACACTTATTTTAAAGTCGTCATTAGAAGCCATTCACAGCATTAGCCAGGAACAGCAATTCGAAGGCTCTGGAGAGAACAAGAGTAAAACATACAATGAACCCTCATGATCATGATATATAAAGAAAAAAAGTGGCAATCCCCTCCCTAGGCCCACTGGGCCCCTTTTGTGTTATTTTTGTCAATGCAGCAGCAGACCTGCTATATATATGGGAGCTGCCGCAGCTGTAGTCCATAACACTGAGCTCTCAGTACCATCCTCCATTGATCAAGCATGGGGAAGGTAAGCCAAGCAGGGACATTTCCTAGAATGTCTTTCTGGGAAATAGGGTCCATGTGGTTGGGGTGAGATCAGGCCTTTGAACCTTCTTTCTTCCATTTCAGATCACCTTCTACGAGGACCGGAACTTCCAGGGCCGTTACTATGAGTGTGGCGGTGACCACCCTAACCTCCAGTCCTACTTTAGCCGCTGCAACTCTGTGAGGGTCGATAGTGGCAATTGGATGCTCTATGAGCACCCCAATTATTCAGGCTGTCAGTACTATCTGCGGAGGGGCGAGTATCGTGACTACCAGGAGTGGATGGGCTTCAATGACTCCATCAGGTCCTGCCGAATCATCCCTCATGTGAGTTCAGTTTCACCTCATCTCATCATAAGAAGTTAGGTCAATAGTGGACCAAGTAACCTTTATCAACAAAATGCCTTTATTAATCCCAAGAAGCATCTAATTGTGAGCCTAACTGGGGCTACACTGTCTTCTTCTCCATCAAGGAGAAATTATTTAAAATTTATGAACCTCTGACTAATGGGCATCTATGGTATATTCTGGGCTAGACTACCTCACGGACAAAGAGTAAGTAATCATGCTAACACCAGTGGTTTCCAGCATCTATAATAAGAACATATGAAGTAGTCAGCTGTTTACGTGGTGCAGTCGTAGTGGTTAAGGTCTCCCTGTCCCCAAAATACCTTATCTGCCTTCCTACTGATATGTGAAAAATCAACAACTGGAGATTAATTCTTTTGACTTCATTTTTTTGGAAGGTATATACATTTGTGAAAGACATTTATTAAAATATGCATCCCCTTAAAGAAGTGATACAGAGGCTTTATCAGTCATTTACTCCTCAGTGTGAATCCATCAGCAGATCTTTTCCTGAGAATAGGATTTGAGAGGGAAAAAAGGGAGATGAGGCCACCAGAAGACTGTTGGAGCTAGGGAGCATGAAGGGGGTAATATTCAGAAGCAGAAAGCCACAGAAATAGGAAAATTCAAAAAGCCATACTCTGCCCGGTCCCCAGGGATCCCTCCTTACTCCATTTGATTCTGGTACACTCCCTCAGCACTAGCCTGAGGGCTGAGCTTCTATTTTTGCTCAACCTTTAGAAGAGATTTGCAGGAATGTGCGCTGGAGCAAGAAACAAAATAGGAACTGTTGCAAGATGACTTGCTTTGGGGCAACAGTGTAGAACTTAAAGCGACAGAAAGGAGATTGAATGGACCAGCCTATCTTTCTGATGCCATTAGTAATTCGTGGCCTGGGAATGGGGAAATAGGTAGCCTTGCTCTCCTTCAGCTTCCTTTAATAGAATAGAAAATTGAAAAAGGGAGATATTGAAATGCTTCTTCTCTGGGGTACGTAAGACTTTGTAAGGTTTAATGATTCCAGTCTCATAAATGGGATCATAGGATTGACAGCTAGAAAGGGCCTGAGAAATCATCTAGTCTGGCTCTCATTTTACAGGTGAGGAAACTGAGACCCAGAGAGATTAAAACATTGCGAGCAGGGTCACATAGAGAGATCACTATAGATATATGAGATTTTAAAATACTAAAATAATGGTTATTTACGCATATTGAATGACTCTTCCTTTTAATTTGGCTGTCTTAAATCTGAGAAAGGAAAAGAATTAGGTGCTTGTGATTAATCCCTATTGAATTAATTGGATTAATTAATTAATAGAACTCCAGTTGGCCTTTGAGCTTCCAAACCCTCTCCCTACTTCCATATTCATCTCCCATCTTCCAATTGGCTGTCAACATCATCTTCCTAAAGTCCAAATCTTACTGTGTCATTCCCTTATTCAAGAGCCTTCTATGCCTACCATTTGCCCATAGAATAAAATATACAGCCCTCTATTTTGCACTTAAAGCCCTTTGTTATCTGGCTCTAGTCTATGGGCTCCAGCCTTCTTTCACATTTCTCCTCTTCAACGAACTCTGTTTTCCAGACAAATTGCTTACTTGCTTTTCCCAGAACCTGTCGTTTCATCTCCACCTCTGTGCTTTTGCCCAGGCTGTCTGTCCGCCATTCCTTCACCACCTCTTCCTCTTAGAATCCCTAAAGGCTCAGCTCATGTTCTCTCCCATATGAAGTTTCTTCTGATCTTACCTCCCCCTCCCTGAAGCAGTTGTCAGTAGTCTCTTACCACTCAAAAGATCATGGGTCTACTGTTGACATATTGTATCCCTCCCATAGAATGTGTACTCCTCAAGCATAGATCCCAGTTTTCCATTTTGTTTGTATTCCCAGCATCTAGCATGGCATCTTGCAAGTACTGGCCCTTAACAATCCCTTGGATTGGTTATTTATTGGATTTTTTGCCAAAACAGGCAATTCTCTTATGACTTTCCATCTTCTGCTCTGGTTCAACAGACCCGCTCCCATCGACTTCGGATCTATGAGAGAGAAGACTATAGAGGCCAGATGGTGGAGCTCACTGAGGACTGCTCATCTCTTCAAGATCGATTCCACTTTCAGGAGATGCACTCCTTCAACGTTCTGGAAGGCTGCTGGATCCTCTATGAGCTGCCCAACTACCGAGGAAGGCAATACTTGCTGAGGCCGGGGGAGTACAGGAGATACCTGGACTGGGGAGCCGTGAACACCCGAGTGGGCTCTGTGAGGAGAGTGATAGACTACTACTAAAATATGTTTACTCTCTGCCTATCTCAATCTGGAGATTAATAAAATACTTTCTGTGTGTTCCCTGCAATTATAAGCTCTTGTAGTTTTTTTCGGTCCCATTTTAAAGATTTAACTGGAACAAGGCAAGGCTGAAAGTATGTTTTCCTGTGTCAGCTGAGATGAGGAAGGTTATTTGATTTTCATCCAGTCTCTCAGAACCTCTAAACCAAATGTGTTACTGCAGAGGCCTATATTTTAAAAAATGTGAACTCTTTAGTCATTCCTAGGAGGCTTAATCTTTTAAAACTTGTCTAAATCCTCTAAGGAATGAAAGCATTGACTTAGCCCATTCCAAACTGTCTCTAACAATACAGGACTGAATATTTTGAGTAACTATTACATAATGTGGAATGAACTGGATTAGGGATCTCAAATCCAGACCCTCTCCCCTCTTTCCCCATCATCCAGGGGATTAGATTGGACAAGAGAAGCAAACCTCTAGGTAATAGTGGGCAAGTAGACAAGAAAGGGAGAGTGCTCCTGACCTATGAGTTCATTGATGTGGGGAACTGCAGGTGCAGAAACTCCCTCCACCACTGCAAATTGGTGACTTGTCTGTAGCTCATAATTTTAGTGATTTGCCTAGGACACTGAAAGATGAAGTGATTTGCCCATGATCAGATAAATAGAATGTCTTAGTGCTAGGACTTGAACTCAAATCTACCTGGACATCAAGGCTGAGCCTCTATCCACTATTCCTTGCTGTTTCTCAGATAGATTAGTGATGCAAAACTGAAATCAATATGCAATGAGAATTTGAGATCATTGTATGAGATGGTCTCAAAGATCCTTTCCAGTCATAATGAACAATGACCTAGAGGTAGTACACCTTTTGCACCGCAAAGAAACCCCTCCCCCTTGCCCTCTGTCAGCAGGACTGTCCCAGAACCCAAGGAATACTAGAAGATTTTCAAGAAGAACTCCAACACAGTGGGTGGTTCTTCCATGATAGATTCATGGAAGGATACGAGTAAGAGACTCACACGTTGTAATTATGGCAATGGTCCATAATCTATGCCATTGGAGGAGATACTCATATCAATGTGATTGTGGATTATTGAATCATAGCTTTAGAGCTGGAGGGTATCTGGGAGACCATCAAGTCAAGCATTTATGTATGAATGAAATCATTGCATTTTGCAGATGAGGAAACTGAGGAAAAAGAAGTTCAGTGACTTGCCCAGGGTCATATAGTAGGTATCTGAGGCAGGATATGAACCCTTCACTCCAAGTTGGAATCAAATGGGATAATATTTATCAGCACAGTATTTGGCACAGAGTATATGCTTAATAAATCCCTGTTCCCAGCCTCCTCCTCCCCAAGTCCAACACTCTATCCATCAAAAGCCATGCTTCCTTTGTATTCAAAGTTTTGAAATATTAAGTGTTTGGATCAAAGAAAATAGTCACATTGTAGTCTAGATGAAATTGCTAGGTAGCACCAGAGTGCACAAAACGTTGGGCCTGGAGTCAGGAGGACTCATCTGCATGAGTTTGTGACCTTCAGACACATACTAACTGTACTAACTGTGTGACCCCAGGCAAATCTGTAAAATGAGCTAGAGAAGGAAATGACAAATCACTCCAGCATCTTTGCCAAGAAAACCCCAAATGGGGTCAGATATGACTAAAAACAACTTAACATGGATAAGATTTGCTATTGTCTTCAATTCTAGGCCCTAAATTTTAAAAGGGTTATCGACAAAATGAAGGGTATTGAGGAGAGAAATCAGGGAGTGAGAAGTTTGGAAATTACTAGTAGTTTTAACAATTCACAACAATATAGTGCCCCTTTATTTCAACTTTGTTGCTCAAAAATTACACAGAGAAAAGGGAATAGACTTGTTCAACATTGCTAATGAGAAAACAAGGAGAATTTCTGGGGGGAGAGTTACAGAGTTTGGCTAAGCCCAAAAAATAATTTTCCTGCAATCAGAATTTTGCAACAAATAGAACAAGGAACTTTGGAGATAACAAGCTCCTTCACGTGGAGAAGGGAGTAATCATCTTCTATTTGTTCATTCATTAAAAAATATATATATATTCATTAGGGACTTATTATGTCCCAGTTACTATGCAGGAATACAAAGACAAATAAATGAAAACAAACTTTGGTCTCAAGGAGTTTATACTGCATTAAGGAAAAAGCAATGTGTCCACAGATAAACAAATACAAAGTGTATTCATGGTGATATTGGGGACCCTTGACAACTAGGGAGCTCAAAAAGATCCAGTGTAGGAGATGGTATTTGGGCAGAAATTAACATCGCTAATTTCTGTATGCTAAGCATACAAGAAGGCATCAAAACTGGCCTACTCTCCCATTTAAGCACTAGGGTTTCTCTCATGTACTCAGTGATTATGAGACTGAGTGCTAGAGTTCTTCTTTTGCCCTTCAAGGCTCCCTCTTTCCATTATGTCTTGCGCCTTCTTGGGGGAGATTCTTGCTTTGGGTGGGACTCTTCCAACTCTGAGCCTATGGATGAAGCTTATTACTAAGAAAAGATCTCTGCGCTAGATTGTTCTGGATGGTCCTGAGAAAATAATTTCTCCCCTGAGTTTTTGTTCACCTACAAAGATTATGTTTTTCACTTGTCCCCCATTTGCCGTCTTAGGATATGAGAAGGATTAGTGATCATAACATCAATGTTCTCTAAAATTATTTCCATTTAGGAATAATCACCTCAAGAAAACAGGAACCAGTGCAATTTGATTTTGTGCAAATGAATCACTAACTGAATGGTTAATTTGCTATAAGCTTTATTTTGGGTTAATTGGTTATCCTCCAATTTTACCCTACAGGATACCTTGTTTCTTAAACGAATTGCCCACACAGTTTTTTTAAAAAAAGAATAATTGAAAAATTCCCCCAAAATTCATTTGGTGTATTTGCAGAAATATTTGCTTTAAATATCAACACGCAACAAATTTAGACCTCCATGCTAGGGATACTCTCTCTCTCTCTCTCTCTCACACACACACATACACACACACATTTTCTGCCCTGCTTTGCCTGAAACTTTACCTGTGATAGCTATATATATATGTAGCACCCACAAAAACCATTTGTTGATATTGTCAGTAAGCTTATTTAAATGTTAGTAAGGATCTTTTTTTTTTTGTAACAGCATACATTCCCACACTGAGCATGGTAAATATTTATTGAGTGAAAGATTTTTTATTTCAACAACATTCCACAGACACTGGCACAGAAATGATACAGAAAAGAGAATGACCCTGTGATTTGTTCATTCACTCATTTTTGATACAGGGATTGCCCAAATCAGGAAACTCTCTGTCAATTCAGGTCTTCACTTTCTTGGCAAATTAAAGAATTGACTAGAGCAGTGATGTCAACAGAAGGTAGAAATGGATTATGAAACCATCCATAAGGATCCTGCAGCAAGTCATATATTGACTTCAAAAACTACATATTAATATCATTTATGTTTTAAGGTATTTTCACTTATTTTTTTAAAATATTTGCCAATTTTAGTCCTGTACTTTGGAGTATTATGGGCCATTGACTCCTAGAACACTCAAAAATGAAATTATTTGCTCAAAGTCACATAGCCAAAATGTAAAAGAGTTGGAACTTGAATCCAGCTCTTTCTGAGTGAGCTATAATTAAGTTCTGAATTATTGTTCTGTAGGGTTAATATTGTTTAAGCATCAATGTATAATTAATAATAATAGTACAAAAGGGGCTGTATCAGAGAATTAGATGTTTGGGATACAGAGGCTTTGACTCCTATGTCTTTTCCTGGTGGTAAGCAGTTTTCTTCCTCGTCAGAGAGGAAGCTTGGAATCATTTGTTCAAGAAAATAACCCTTCTATGGTCTTATTTTTTTTCCCTTTTCTGGGCATTTTCCCAGCCAGTTACTTGACTTCTGAGAGTCCTCTCTACCCCCCAGCCTAGATCCCACTAGTGCTTGGGGTCTGAGATTCAAATGCTGCTCCCCAGCCTCAGGGCTTTTGGCAGCAGGCCTGGCTGCTATTCAGGGTAAGATTAAATCAGGTTCTCAAGTGAGGGCAGGGCCTCCTCCCAGGCTCAGTTCCCTCAAGGGGTTTATGCAGAGACCTTCTGTATTGGAGCTGCTGCTGAGCTCCTGCCTGCTCTGGGAGCCTCTGGCCGCCTGCTGCCTCTGCCTCTGCCGCTGCCTCCCGAGGGGGCCCGAGTCCCGGAGACACCCCACTCCCCTCTCAGCCAGTCTCTCTCACTGACCTGTGAGTCTGTGGGTGGAGGGACCTTCGTGGCCATTGGAGATTCCGTCCCTGAAGCCTGCTCGGATCTGCTCGCTCCTCTCAGTACCATGCGGCTGGGCCAGGGGCAGGGGCAGGGGCGGGCTCTGCTCCCGTCCAGTGCATGATGGACCTTTGGGATCGGTTTTTCGGGGCTCTATGGAACGGAAATCTCCTTCACTCTGTTGCTGCGTGGCTTCCACTGTTCCAGAATTTATCGGAAGTTCTTTTTAGAGGAAATCCATGGGCTATGGGTTCAGAGCTAGCATAGGTGAGTCTTTCTACTCTGCCATCTTGGCTCCACCATCTTGGTTCCACCCTCTGTATCAGAGAACTAGAACACACAAAAAAGTGTTGATTGAATAATATGTCAAGAGCTAGAGGTGGAAACAGGAGAGGAAACTCAGTCTCAGAGAAGTTAAGTGATTGAAATTCCAGAATTGAGGAGGATTCAAACCCAGGTTAAATAACTCAAAATCAATGGATATTTCCCATATCTCATTACTGAAAGTTTCTTTCTTTTTCTCTTTCCTCTCTCTCCTTCCCTCTTTTCCTTCCTTCCTCCCTCCCTCTTTCCTTCCTTCCCTTCTTCCTTCCTTCTTTCCAGTGGTCCAGGAACTAGATGAGGAACAGTTAGATCATAAGGAAAGAAGTACATGCAGGAAGCTGGTTCATTGTATGGTGTTATTGCCTCCACAAACCTCCATTCAGGCCCTACCTTCCAATGAATAAAGTCCAGAAAAAAGACTAGGACACAGATGATCAGATGGTCTCCAGGTTCTAGCCCAGGACTTGACCAAAAGAGACATGAAATTAATGAAAAAGATACAAGCTTTTTGATAGTAGTTGATTTACTCTTGGTTGTAGAAGGTTTTCTACAGGGTTGAATGACCACTTGTAGATATTGTCAATGTTTAAGAAGTAACAGGGGATGGTCCCTTTAATGAGGTCAAGAAAAAAAAAGAAATTAGGCTGGGTGGGAAATAGCAACAGTTACTACTAAAAGCTAGGAGGGTCCAGAGGAGGCCTTAGGCAGGGGCCCATTGACGTCCCAGTTTCAGAGTGCAATAGGATTAAGGTTTTGGGAGAGGACAGGACAGGACAGAGCAGGACAGAAGGGAGAGGAGGGAAGGGGAGGGAAAGGAGAGGAGAAGGAAGGGGAGGGGGAGGCAGACAGGAGAGGAGGAGTTGACTTACCCAGCTAGCTGGGTCCCCATTCAGCCAGCTGCTGTCTACTACTTGGTGATTTAGGGAATAGAAAGATATAAAAGACCTGCTTCCTACTCTTAGGGAGTTTATCACAGCTCAAGCACTCTCTTCTATATAAAACCTTTACTGATTCCTCACCAAATACTAGTACCCTCTTTCCCAAACTAACTTGTACTTAACTACTTCATATTTATTTCTATTTAAGGCATGCATGAGGGGAGGACTTTTGTTTCAGAGAGAGAAAAAAAAAGTGGTATGCTGTTTTATAGTCCTTGTTCCTCATAGCATAAAGGAGGGGACAATGTGTTTTCTCCAAGGCTATAGGTACTTGAGTGCAACCTCTGGACAGTACTAGCAAACTGGAAAGGTTTCAGGTACTGCCTGGAAGTGGATTCTGTGCCTATTGTGTGAATCCTTGACTAATGGAGTATAGAGAAGCTCATTGCCATGAAGTTAAAAATCAAGAGACTAATTTGGTGGCATAGAAATGCAAAAAAAAAAAAATGGTGGTGTGTGTTAGTGAAAGGAGTACTCACAACAGCCAAATCATGAATCTTTCAAAGGAGTAACTTAAGTGTCTGAGTCTTCTCTCCTTTCAGTCAGTCAACCTCCAATCAATCAATCAAATAAGCTACTACCAGGACCTTCACTAGGTGCTAAGTATGCAAACAGAAAGACTAAAACAATCCCTACTCTAGGGTTTCTTAACTTTAGACCATAAATGGTTTTCAGGGGGACCGTGAACATGGATAAAGAAAAAAAGTGATGTCTATTTTCACTGACTTCTGAATGAAATTTATCATTTCCTTCCATCATTTAAAAACATCCTGAGAAGAAGTCCATAGTTTTCCTCAGACTGCCAAAGGGGTCTATGATATGAAAAACGGTTATTAACCCTTGACCTACTTACTCCCAAAGAATTTACAGTCTAATGGGGGAGACAAATACATATGTAAGTATGAAACAGAATCAATAAATAGAAGAGAATTCAATTACCATTAATTAATTAATTAATTCAATTACCATTCCTGGCAAGAATGAATCCATTTATTGGCCAATCATTCTATTCACCAAACCTATGACTTCCCTGTCCAAAACACACAGTTCTCAGAATATAGTAACCACTTAATAGATTCATTCATTCTTTCACATAAACTTCATCTTACATTTTTAGTAGGTCTAGTACACAGCAGTGCTTAACTAATATTCCCTGAATGAATGAATGACAGTTAAAGAAAAATCTAATTAATTTGGACTCCATACCTTATAATTTGTTGAGGGGCTGAAATTTATTTTTGCTCTTTCTATAAATTTCTCCATTGAATCCTATTCTCATTAGACCAAAGATTTAAAGCTGAAAGGTACCTTAGAAGCCATCCAGTCTAATCTTCTAATTTTACTGATGAGGAAACTGAGGTCTAGAGAGATTATTGATTTGCCCAGGGTCACACAGCTAGTATGCAGCTGAGGTAGGATTCAATCTCAGGTCTTCCCAACTCCAAATGCAGCAAGTTATATGCTATCCTACGTGTCTTCGGGAATGCTGGATTGAGACCTTGACTTTTGAACTATCCAGGTATGCTTAAGACTAGACAGAAAGCTGGTGAACATAATGGATATAATATAACATATAATATAATACAACATAACAATATAGTATGATATAATATAACATGATATGATATAATATAACATAACATCTATATAATAGATGTCTATTGTTAATGTTGCCTTTCTATCCACCTTCTACTTGAACTGTGGTTTTCGTGCCTTGTCCTCTGGGAAGCCATGTTTGAGAATGAAGAAAAAAGGGTATTTTAATTTCAAGTCACTGCTCACTTCCTCTTGATTAAACTCAGGGCTCCAGCAATACCAGAGCATTTTCAAAGTTTGTGGATTTCTAACCAGGCTGAGAGTGGATCTGGGGCTTCTTGATTCCTGTGGCCATTTATCATTTATGTTAACCTTCTCCCAACAGCTCTAGCTCCAATGATGACCCAGACAAGAGACGGGTACAATGTGAACTGTCACCTAGTTAAAATCCTATGATACGCTTGATTAGGCTCTTTGCTAGGCCTTGGGCACTTAAGTGATTTGTCTTTTAGAGAGACAGACAGACAGAAACAAACACAGGCAGACACAGAGACAGAGACAAAGAGAAGGAGGACAGACAGAAACAAACACAGAGACAGAGACAAAGAGAAGGAGGAGAGTGAGACAGAGAGAGTCAGAGACAGAGACAGAATATGGAGCTACAAGATCTTGGAGTGGTACTGTCCATAGAAGCAGATTTGTCTCTTAATACATTTTAATTTTATTTATAGTAATTGAACTACATACACAGAATGCAGAAATTCAAGCTAAAACTGGACTACTAAAAAGGATGATGATCTAATGCAGGTCTGTACAAATTTTCCTCAATTATGAGCCATACAATTAGAGACATACATATTTGCAGACTATGGAAACTGTCGTTTTAATCATTGCAAAGTATAGCCTACCAGCTATTAAAACACATGGATTTTTTTTGCAGTAAGAGAAAGATAGTCTTTAAAAAAGATTTAACCAAATTTATTTTTATAAAAATGGACAGTTAGAGACTCAATATTAATTGGTCTTTAATTTTTACCAATTTGTTCAGAATTGTTCGTCAGTTGTTTTTCAGTCATGATCGACCTTTCATGAACCACAGTCAAGATTCTCTTGGCAAAGATACTGGAGTGGTTTTCCATTTCCTTCTCCAGCTCACTTTACTTATGAGGAAATAGAGGCAAAGACAGTTGAAGGACTTGTCCAGGATCACGCAACTAGTATAGTCTGAGGTCAGATTTGAACTCAAGTACTTCTGAATCCAGAGGCAGATCATTGCATCACCTATTTGCTCCCTATTGCTCAGAATAATGGAACTTAACAAGTTGAATCCTGCTGAAGAATAATAATCAGCAATCACCAAGTATTTATTAAGTGTCTACTTTGTGCTGGGTACTATGGTAGGCACCTGGGAACGCAGATGAATAAATGAAACAATCCCTACCCACAAGAAGCTTACATTTTAACAGGATATAATTATGTAATGAACAGCTGGGTGGCACAGTAGATAGAGTGCTGGGCCAACAGTTAGGAAGATTCACCTTCCTGAGTTCAAATCTGAGCTCAGACCCTAGCTATGTAATGTTGAGAAAGTCATTTAACCTTGTTTGCCTCCGTTTCCTCATCTGTAAAATGAGCTGGAGAAGAAAATGGAAAACCACTCCAGCATCTTTGTCAAGAAAAACTCCAAATGGGGTCACAAAAAGTGGAACATGACCAAAAAACATGACTGAATACCAAAAAAAAATTCATAACATATTAAAGTTGACAAAATGCTTTTCTTGTAGTAATTTTGTAAAGTATGTAGTACGTTTTGTAATCCCTATTTGCTAGATAATAAACCCCAAACCAAGGACCAGATTCATTCATTGACTTGTCCAGACCACATAGTCAAGTAAATAGGAGAATCCAGGAACAAATTTAGATCTCCTGACTCCATGTCCAAGGTTCTTTGTACTATACCAAGCTTGCCACTTTATAGAGCATATCAAGTGAAAGTGCATCTAAAATCTAATTCTACGTTTACATCACTGCTAGTGATCCTCAACTGCAACTTCAGGAATCTCAAAAGAGAATTTTTTAAAAAGTTTTTCATCATTTGAGACAGGTCCAAACATTACCTAGAAATTTCAGATGGTTAGTCCTAACTGATTTATTGGTTCACATGTTTTCACATGTCCTAACTGGTTTTTTAAGTTGACAAAACATTTGAAGTTGACAAAACACGGGCCACATTTTGGAAGCATGGCATTTAGTGGTCATACCTAGATCTATTAGATTATTGGCCTGAACAGTCTCTAGGATCTAAAATCACCGTAAACATGGATGTCTTGAACTTGGGAGCTATGGGACTCTGGAGCTTTTGAAAACTGCTATCCTGAAGCAGTGATCATGAGAATCCCCAAAAGGTGCTCTCCGGTCACTATATGGTGAGCTATTGTGAATTAAGCTGCTGTTAATTTACAGCTTAAAAGTAGATGAGCTTTCCTTCCTGGAACCTGTGTATAGGAGAACCGAGTGCAGCAATAGTTGATGGTAAGAACATCTTTGCCATCTGTACTGTTTTCTGTGATGAACCTTCATATTTTAAAATGTGTTTTCTCTGTGGATGTTGTTAAAATCACCTGTGTCATCTTTCAAATATCACTTAAAAAGCAAAAATTGCCTTTGTTATAGCTCAACTAACATCAAACCCTGTTCTTTGTTTTTCTTGTCAGGTCTTTTTGCCTCAATCACACAAAGACTATTCAGTGTAGTCTCCTATATTATAACTAGAATCCTATATGAACAATGTTAGCTCAACAGCCCAGAGTTTTATCATTTCACTAAAATGACCTTTGTACCAAACATTCTCTGTTGCCCACTTTGGAGATTCTGGGTGGTTCATGGGAAGGTTAACAGTGAAGAAGATTGATTTAGCTGATTTCAGCCAGTGATAGTGGCTCTGTGCTTGTCTGGGATAGTTTGAGTATATTTTTCTGGGAGTTTGATATATGAGCAATAGTTCATGACACAGGGAGAGATAACCCTGAACAACAATAAATGGATGCTTTGTGCATGCTACAAAAAATAACTCCTGAGAAATGATATCATGCGCGTGTGCAGCACTTAAAGTTTTTCAGATCAATTTCACATGCCAATCATTTTTCTCATTAGGCTTTAAATAAATAAAAGTGAACTCTTTGTCTTGCAAGAATTCTTTTATTATGCCAGTGCCTTGTACCTAGTCTACACATAAGAAGTAATGAATGAATGAACAAATGAATGAAATATAAAATACAAGGATGTGGATATATCAAGGATTGATAAAGAGGAAAACAGATATTCATATCAAATTCAAATAAGCATGTTCTCTATTAGTCATTAAATGATTGGCCACAGTTGGGTTAGGTCCTATTGATAAGTATAGCCTCTCTATTTTTTTGATAGACTTCACCCTGGATTACTACCATGATGAGTCCATTCATTCAAAATCATTTCTATGCTTGACACTGTGCTAGATATTGGGCATATAGACAAAACTGAACCAGCCTTTGATCTCAAAGAAGACTCTTATTTAGAGAAAATAACATTTACACAAAGAAGTTAATGCAAAACGTATTCAAGTTGGCCTGAGATCTCATCAGTACAGACATTCCCTCCAGTAATACAAACCACAACCAATCCTTTCCTACCCATATAATACAGTTCTTGTCCATGACCACCCATAAGTTCGACACAGAACACTTTGGGAACCTTCTTTGATTTCCCCTTAAGGATATCACTGGCATCCATAAGTTGGTCATCCCTCCCTCTCCCCTATCTATCTTACCTATGTAACCTAACTATCTTTCTTTAACCATATAATTCTTTGATATGTTTTATTCAAGTTCTTCTTCATAATTCCTGATTTATAATATGCTGCGGTTTCCTTACACTCACCATGCAGCTCAATTCTAAATGTGCATCACCTGTTGGGAAATCATGATTTTCAATTCTTCAGAGACGGTAGTATTCTATGACATTCAACCCATAATAATACAAATAAAATGTTAGTATTATAAAATGGGCCTTTGATTCAAGAAAAAGTGGTCAAATGTAATTTAATCATCAGAATTCTATGAAACTATGGCTCTTCAAGAGCATCTGACAATGCCAGTACTCCATAGTTAGAAATCCTTTGCTTGGCATTTAAGTAAAGCCCTTTATGATCTTACAGTCTCTTTCAGACTAACTACACATTGGAAGAAGGAGATTAGAGATGGAATTTTTGTCTAGAGAACAAGTGGTGGAAGGGGGGAGAGTCATTTAGAGTCCATCTGGAAAGAAGCTGGAAGTTTGTGAAAGACTTTAAATGCCAAACAGAGGAGTTCAAACTACATAAATGCCTGTGTTACCAGATATTCTAAAAAAACCCATAGATCAATTGAATTATGGTGACTAAATTATATTTAACCTCCAAGGATCTCAGTTTCCTCCCCGGCACAATGGGGGAAGGATGGAGAAACCCAATGACATTTGTGGTCCTTTTCAACTTCAAGTCCATAATCCCATGATCATTTTCTCATTCTAGACTGTACAAGAGTTATGTCCTGAGAGCATGATTATGATAAAGTCATTGAGACTCTCTGAAACTTTTAATACTATCTTGCTTACAAGTGCCAAATTATAGTTATTTGTTCATGAAAATGCAGAAATTACCCAAGGGAACTAGTATATATTATATTATTTCTTTTGTTCTTAACACATTTCTTCCAGCGTCACTGACTTTCGGTTCTCTGTAGAACTGAGAGAACATGAAAAGAAGTTGCTGTAGGCAATTTCCCTTTCTCTCCATATGCCTTCATCTGCATCAGCAAGACGGTACAGTGACCTCGATGGAGGAACTGAGTTCAAATCTGGCCTCAGATGCTTACTAGCTATGTGACACTGGACAAATCACTTAACCTTTTTCTGCCTTAGTTTCCTCTTCTGTAAAATGCGGATAATTATAACATTTACCTCCCAGGTTCTTGTGAGGAACAAATCTGATAATATTTATAAAGTGCTGTGCAAACCTTAAAATGCTATATACATGCTCTCTATCATTATTTCCCTTCTTTCCACAATTTTATTACTTGTTTAAAAGTAGAGAAGGTAGAAAAGAGATTATGCCATGATATTATTTTGATACCACCACACTCCATCTACTTACAGTTTTAAGACCACTGAAAACCACTTAAATATGAGGATTCCAAATGACTCCTTTATCTACCATAGATTCTACATTATCTTCTTAGTAAAAAAAAAAAACTCAAACTAGTCTAGAATTTTTGTATATGACTTCACAATGGTTACCAACATTATGCCTAAGCACAGAACAGTCATTTCTACCATATAGTTGAAGTGTATGTGAAACTTTCCCATAAGCAAGTGGGACCTTCCAAGCATTTGAAAATATATTTGTGGGCTTGCTCTTTCTAAATATTCTTTACTGGAACACAAGAGGGCAATCATAGACAAACATCTTACAGTGCTTTCGGTTGGCCAGTTGGACAGACTGTAATCCTTTACATGTAGACAGAGAGCATGTATTTTTGGGAGATAGGTTCAAGGTACAGAATAATCATTTAATGGAAGAGAGAAGGCAAATAATTCATGCCAGTAATAAAGTCAAGTCTAAGACCCAGATTATATATGTGTCTGAGAGGCAATGAGGAATAGTGGGTGGCAAGCTAAGCTTGGTGTGAGGAAGAATTGGGTTCAAATCCTGTGCTTCTGGTACTTATCGACTTTGTGACTATGAGTAAACCATTTAATCTTTCTGTGCCGCAGTCTTGTCATCTGTAAAAAGAGGATGATGCTACTGTTATCTTGTAGAGTTCTGGTGAGACTCCAATGAGATCATACATGTCAAGGTCCATGTAAACATCCATTATGAGTTTCAGGTATGCTCTAAAAGGTGCTAAAAACTAAAAACACCAAAGAAAGGCAATGTTTGAGTGACATTTGATTTACCTATTGATTTTTAAAAACTTACTTATGAATAGCATTTTAGGTAAATTTCATATTTATTACTTTTTGTTTATTAAGAGATAATGATATTGAAATAAGAATTCAAGATTAAAGGATCATAGAAGTAGAACTGGAAGGCATCTGAGAAGTCATCTCATCAAACTCACCACCACCACCACCATTTTATGAATAAGGAAACTGTGAGACAGGGCATTTAAACAATTTGTCCAAAGAGACACAAACAATAAGCACAAGAGGCAGGGTTTATATCCAGGACCTCTGAGTCCAGGGCTTTCCACTGTGCTAAGCTTCTTAGATGATGTGCAAACATTGATTTAATCATTTGTTTTCTTGATTTGTCTAAGAATCAATGAAGTCACATGCCACAAAAGAAACTAAAATACAGCCTTACTAACATGATTGTTATAAAAAAAACAAAAATAAAAGTTTATTTGTTGTCATAAATAAAAATAGAGTTGCAGATAGATGGAAGGGTAGCTCATAGACTATCCTATGGAATGGAAAAAGAGCTGGCAGTTGTTTTTGTTATACAATACAAATGACAGGCAATAGGGAATCCAATTTCATGGGATATTTGGTTTTCAGATAACTCAACCAAGTCTCGTATCCATAAAGAGATTAAATAAGTGGTTGGATTCAGTTGTATCTACCTCCAGTCATTTGTCACTTAATCTCAGTCAAGTTCTTGCATAAATACTTTCATAAACACTCTCTCATTCACTTTCCACAACCAAAGCAAGTAGGACAAACATTATGATCCCCATTTTTATAGGGAAGTGCAGTGTCAGAGAGATCAAATACCTTTCTTAATAACTTTCTTAGAGTAACTAGTAGACCATTTTGCAAATACATGACATCAGTCACAAAGACACAGAGTGAAGCAAATGTGAATAGATATGGCTGTATGTCTGAAGAAGGAACTAAAAGTTTCAGGTCAACTTTTTCTATGACCAGTGTACATTCCTCATCTACTAATTATGTTCTCTCTCTATAGAATGTCCTTCCCTCTCTTGTCCACTCATATTCATCCTAGTTGTCTTTAAATACTTAGATGATTAAGTTTCATCATTGATTATTTTCCTGAATCAGGACTCCAGCAATTAAAATCCTTATTACAAAATTCGGCACTTAATTATACACTTATTGTTCACTAATTATTTTATTTATATGTCATTTTCCTAGTTCAATTTTAAGCTCCTAGAGTCAAAGACTACTTAATTCAACAATCATTTGTTAAGCATGCTCTATTTGCAAGGAACTGTGCCAGTTCTATTGGATAAAAGGAGTTCTCTGTCCTCAAGAAGCTTACATAACAAGACTGTGTGGGACAGCTGATTGAGGGAGAGGGAAGCTAGACACTGAGATGGACATGACCCTAATGATCCAGTGCCATAAGACAATGATCTTCACAGATGGGAAGGAGTTGGGCACAATGTTTAAGCTGAAGTGCCTTGTGAAAGGCATCCTCAAGAGGCCCCCTGATAGAGAGCAATCTGTAAGGATGACCAGCTGCAGAATGACAGTAAGACCCTGGGTAAGTGTGACTTCACAAGGCAGACAGCCCGGCCTCAAAAACCAGCCACTATGGGGCTGGCCTTTCCTGCCAGTGATGTACTTGAAATATTGCCCATTGAGTCTTTCTCCAGCCCTCCAGAACTGCCAGATATCATGAAGCCTCAAGATTCTGGAAGTGGTAGCAATGAGTAAGCTGTGCAGTAAGGGCCCAAGGCCCCATCCCTTATAGTGACCTAATACAATAAAAAATTTGAATATTAAGAAAAAAAGAAAGCAGCTTACATAACACTATACCTAATACTTCTTTGTCTCTCACACAGTTAGGAAGTGTTGACTACTTTAGGTACTCAAAAAAATATTTGCTGATTTATTGATGCTTTCTTATGATGTGTCAATAACATAATATCTCTATATAAAGAATAATACATTTTTCCTGTTACTGATGATGAAATAAGTAATATGCAAGGAATTATAACAAGTAAATATGTAAGATATAGCCTCATCAATGGTGTTATGATGTCAATTAATCACACAGAAGGAAAAGTAGAAAATGACTAGGGGATACTGTGTGAAAGAATTAGTTTTTTTAGGCTAAACAAAATCTGTTCTACATATTATTACTTCACATAATAAATCAGGGGACATGACCAGACTATGATAAAGATGGTGCCAGATCTTTTTTTAAAATTAGAACTCCTACTGATAGTACAATTAACAGCATGAAATGTCATAAGAGGCTTCAGTCACATTTTCTGTGGAAGTTGTTGCAAGAGCCCAAATGGAAGAGAACAGTAGTCTGAGTTTCAGGAACAAGGTTGGAGGACTATACTGTGTAAGAAGCCAAGGCAGAAGAGGACAATTTCTTCATTCTTTCCTGGGTGCCTAGTCCCAGGGTCTGCTCTCCTAAGCTACTCTACTTTCACAACTTCTCTACTCCTTCCTCTTATTCTGAACCAACAGATTCTTTAAAGTTCCAAGATCTTTGTTTGTTTTATTAATGTTCATCCTATCCACAACATCCCAAGGTTGCCCTCAAGGTACAAGGTGCATCAATAAATAATGAGATTATATATCCATTTCTTTTGGGTTGCAACATAACTAATATAGAAATGTGTTTTTCATGATGGCCCATGTATTTTTTTTTTATCATTTCAAGGAGAGGGGAGGAGAAGGAAGAAGAGTGAGAATTTGGAATTCACAATTAAAAAAACAAATGCTGAAATTTTTTTCATGCAATTGGGAAAAATTAAATATATATTTTTTAATTTTTAAAAAGAATAAAGAGCATGGTATGGGATGAATAACTGGTTGCTTCCCTGAGTTCAGTTCCATCATCCAAATTTTCAGTCAAGTTCCAGACACTAAGTTAGCCCTTCATAGATTGCAATGTAGAAGTACCAATCATGTTCTCTCAGTTTGATTTTTATTTGGGTAATGCCAAGGACCATTCCATTCCATGCTTGAAGAAGCATTATAAGACAAAGATAACCTAAAGATAAAGACTAGAAGATGTTTTAGCCTAAAAAGATCTGTTCCTAAACTATCTTAGCACATCTGGTCATTTTCCCAAGGGAAACAGATGGTGAGAATTTTCAGGTCAGATTACTACTTGATTATTTCTGCCTCAAGGACATACCCCAAGATTATTCGGCTAACATGATTCTATAGTCCTGATAGATCATTCACAACCTTGAAAGGTCAGATCTCACCAAGATTTGAAGGGTAAGATCAAAATCACCCAGCTCAATAAAGAGTAACAAAACCAAAACTCCTATTCCCTTAGTCAGCAGAAGTAATCTCATATTTCCAGTTATTTCTCAAAACTAAACTCTTGGTCTTACTTGCTGCAGGTTCTGTTTGTGCAAACACAGCACCTTTAGGAATCTAGAGGTAGAGTCTGTGAACAATAAAGTGATTAAGTATAGTAGCTGACTGCCAAGGTTAATACTGTCTTTAGGAATCCCCATAACAAGGATAGAGTCTCATCTCTCCCAAACAGTTTCAGCATCATTGTGCCTTAATACAGATGGTAAATTCCATTTGTGTTTGAGTTGGAGAACTGAGATCAAATATCATTTTGGCAACTTTATTTTAGACCTATCCCACCTATTTTTAAAATCCCCAAAAAAGACCTTTTCGCTTGTCATTTCTTTTTTTCTTTTCCCCTTATCTCCACTTCTCAGGGTTGGTCCCAGAGGATTCAGGTAGCTTACCAGGGTAATTGCAGCAAGAAAAATGGCAGAATGAAGAGTTAACCCCTCCATTTTTTTCCAGTGCTATCATTCTTTGAGGAGGCTATTACCAGAAATGTTACTACCTTATTCATGGACCATTAAATGAGAGTACTCCCTCAGATCAATGGAACAAATAATTATTTCTGTGGGAAAATGATAGAGAATGCTACCTGCCCCTTGATGGAGTAAATATGCAGAATGAGACACACATTTTCTGACATGGCCAATATTGGAAAATATTTCATGTACATTCATTACAAGGGTTTTATTTTTCTTTTTTTGTAGGTGGAGAGATAGGAGGAAGAGAAAATAAATATTCATTAAAAATAAAACAAGTTGAGAAAAAATATTCATTAAAAATAAAACAAGTCAAAATTTTAAATAATCTTAGTCCACATAAATCTGAATGAATATTGTTGAGCAGAAACAAACAAGTGGGATTTGTGAGATTTTCTATAGTGTTTCCAATGTACTCTATATTTACTAACAGAGGTGACCTTGGCTACAATACAGTAACTGGCTCCATTCTGAGTCTCTGGCACAAGATTGTGACGGCTAGATCATCTACTTGCCTCAATATGTCAAGAAAATATCACTATATGCTGTGCCTTTGAATCAGAATTAATTAATCAATTTACCTGTCATCTACCCCATGCAAGCAGTATCACTCAATAGGTGTTGCTGTGGCCCTGATGTGATTATTCTTGGAGATTTAAGTGTTCAGAGCTTATCTGTTCAGAGAAGGTTGGAAGCAAGAGACTCTCTATGTCTTGTCTGGAAAACTGAGAAAGGTTTTTAAGGTCAACTAATGAAAACATATATTGAATAATATTTATGAAGTGTTTTGAGTACTTTGTAGGAAAAGTACTTAGGCATTGAGGCAGCTAGGTGGTGCAGTGGATAGAGCACCAGTGCAGGAACCAGGAGGACCTGAGTTCAAATCTCACCTCAGACACTTGAAACTCACTAGCTGTGTGACTTTGGGCAAGTCACTTAACCGCCATTGCCTCATCCTAGATCCTCTCCAGTCATCCTGATGAATATCTGGTCACTGGATTCAGATGGCTCTGGAGGAGAAGTGAGGCTGGTGACCTGCACAGCCCTCTCTCACTCAAAACAAAGTCAAGTGCAAGTCATGTCATCATTTCTCTGATAGCATAGTCTTCTTTGGCAATGGACAAACACACACTTAGAAATTAATATTATCTTCATCATAAAAATAACTTAGGCAAAACAGTAAGTAGAATATGAGGGAAAAAAGCTGAGAAGAGCATGTTTTATATGGAAATGTTGCTTATTGCACTCCACTTAGGACCTGGGCAATTCTGAAATTAACAATGGATTGACTATTCTGCACTCTAAAGTATTAGCCACAGTAGGGCACATTGAAGAAGAATTTCTATTTTCATTTGAAACTGTCAGTCATTTAGATCTGATAGGAAAATTACGACGGGGATAGGGTGTGTGGGAACAAATTGATTCTGTATAAGCAGATGTAGGAACTATTTTCCAATGAGGAACCTTGACCCACTTGAGTATATTTCAAAAAGGGGAACATGATTTGAAAGTTTTGAATTGTTTAAATTTTTTCAAAAACAATTTCTAGAAAAATGTCAAATTATATGAGCCAGATTAATGACTCAGTGAACATAAAAAAAAATTCTGACACATAGAGCTTGCTTTATAGTTTATAAAGCACTTTTGTTAATTTGGGTATTTGTAATAGTCAAAATGACTTAGTTGTTCAAAGTTATTGTTTAAACTCTATTGCGGTTACTGTATACAACATTCTCTTGGATCTGTTTATTTCACTCTTCATTGTTTCATGCAAGTCTGTCTGTGTTTTTCTAAAACCATTGAGCACATAATTTCTTATAGCACAGTAATGTTCCATTGGGGGCCATCTCTAGTCGTCCTGATTTATATCTTGCCACTGGACTCAGATGGCTCCAGAGAAGAAAGTGAGGCTGGTAACTTTGCACAGCCCTCCTCACTTAAATCCAATTCACTTGCAAGTCATAGCATCATCTTCCTGATGCCATGGTCCTCTTCTAGAATGAAGGGCAAACAAAGCACTTTTGTAATCTTTATCATTTGATAATTTTTTTGTTTGTCATTGTTCAGTCATTTCAGTCATGTGTTTGACTCTTTGTGACCCCATTTGGGATTTTCTTTACCATTTCCTTCTCCAGCTCATTTTACAGAAGAGTAAACTGAAACAAACAAGGTTAAGTGATTTGCCCAGGGTCACATAGCTTGTAAGTGTCTGAGGTCACATTTGAACTCAGGAAGATGAGTCTTTCTGACTTCAGGTTCAGTGCTCTATCCACCTAATTTTCCTCTAAGTTATTTTTGTTACCAACTATAAAGAGGAAACACAAGTAAATAGCAAACTACTTCCCTTCTGTGGGTCTCTGTTTCCATATTTCTAAAACAAGGGGGCTGAAGTAGACAAGCCCTAACATTCTATGACCTTAGTCTCTATTTGCATGAGTGCTGTAGTCTGAGAAGTATATGCTGAGATGCATATTTTTGCTTCCAAATATCTTATCTAAAATGTGCTACAGTTTTCAAGCTAAGACAAATGGACTAGAATTAGAAGAAAACCTGAGAGCTTTGAAGACTGGGTCCTATTTACAGAGACCAATTTGTTTCTCTGCATTATTGAGAATGTAGCCCCTGTGCAGCCCCATAGCATTGCAAGTACCTTAGGCTTGGAAAAATTGGGGTCAGGGGGAGGGAAGTGGAGGAAAGCATATTACCATGGAGATAGATGGAAGCAAATGATCACACCATCAAAAGCAAACTAGAGATGTACAAAGCTTTTGTGATGCTGATCTATTTTTTTAAGTAGGAAGAGGAAAAAAGACACAAATAAAAGGACATCTTTCTCATTAAACTCAACACTAATTTAGTCATCAGTGAAATAAAAGTACTCTTGAAAGCCCACTGCTAGAAATACTGCACAACAAAGAAGCACAAAAGGTTGCTGGCAGCCAGGTGTAATTTCCAGTTTGCAAAGTACACCCGAATGGACTCCCAGTGATTCTGTTACTACTCCTGCCCTTGTTTCCCAGATTGTCCATCCTTGAGATAGATTCTGACTGTTTCATCACACTCACCTGATGACCAAATATTTAGGAAGAAGAAAATTGCAAGAGCACAACCTTTCATTTCAAGATGACCTCCAAAGAAACTGTTCAAAATCAAGAGACTTGAGAAAGAATGAGTGGCAGTACTTCTTCCCCCCTTTTCATTGCCTAGACAATGTCAAGATCATTTTGATTGTTTGATAAGAGACAAGAATCAAGGTTACATAAGGTCATTCATGTAAAAATCTAGTAACCATCAATTAGACTGTTTGCATGTACATGACCTTCCTATTAACCCCATCTATCATTATTTTACTCTTATCAGAATTGAAGTGGGCAGCTGACAGCTGGAAAGAATTTAAAATCAGTCCTTCATTCATAGGGCAAGAGAGCTACATCACTCAAGGATGGACGTATCATTCATTGGAAGCCAGGGAACTTCAGCTTGGTCCAGAAGCATATGTATAGATTAAAGAATCTCAAAAAACTTGAGTTTGAGTCCTGAATGACACTTACTAGTTCTGTGACTGATGTCCTTAAACTTCAGTTTCATTATCTATAAAACAGAGATCATCATATATCCATGATCTCCTTACCAAGGTTGTTTAAGGAAAGCACTTTGTAAAATGTGAAGTATTATATAAATGTAAGTTAATATTACTGTGACCCTATTGTATGCACAGAACCTAGTTCACAGTAGGTGCTTAATAAATGCTTATTGATTGACTGATTGACCTTGGGTATAACATAACCTAGACCAGTGACAAAATTAGAAGAGTAATAGATCAAAGGTTACTTTGAAGTTTTTTTTAAAGTGCTTTGTATTTGGTGGAGGTGAAATGTGATTAAAATGTATTAAAGGTGTGTTGAATTTCCAAGTAATTTTCCCATGCTTTTTTCCTCCCTGAGCTTTCACTAATTCTTTAGTGCTGTAGAATGAAGAAACACTATGTTAATGTATAAAATGTTAAGCCCTAGGTTTTAAGATTTGCTGACCAACAACTTTGCTGGGGGTCCTTGTCTGACTTTGGACATTTACTGACTGTGTGACACGGGCAAATCACTTAATTTCTGTCTATCTCAGTTTCCTCAACTGAAAAACAGGGATAGCAATAGCACCTACCTCTCAGGGTTTTTGTGAGGATTAGATGAGACAATATTTGCAAAGTATTTCACATACTGCCTGACCCAGAATAGGAGCTTAATAAATGCTTATTTCTTCCCCTCTCCGCCATTGTCTTTAGGCTCATTGTCCTCATTTTTCACTACTTTCTAAACCTCTCCTGGCCACTGAATTTCAGCATCTTGACCTTTCCTGAACCCTGAAGCTGTTTGCCTATCTAGGTTCAGAGGTCTGTCTCCCACAACCTTAATTATCCACCCCATTCTTTTTGCACTGTAACTGGATGCCTGAATCCAGTATAATTCCCTACTTTTCCTTCTATCCTGCCTCTGTACTATAGACCTATAATATATTATAGATGACAAAATATGTCTTCTCAGGTTTATTTAGAAGGGAAAACGTTGTATAAATGTAAAGGGGCATTGATACATACCTGGATCACCCACAATGGAGGTATACAAGTTGGACATACCAGAGACCTGCTTCTGGGATAAGATATTCTGCATTCCCATGCCACATGAGGAGGAGCAGCCTGTTTCCATTAGCTGCAGAACCTCAATTCTTTCTCTCTCTTTCTTTCCAGTGATAACCAAAAGAAAAGGTCTTCTTTACTGGCAGGATGACACCATACAATAAACTGAGTAGAGAAGGGTTTATCTTTCCCCTCCCCCTTGGGCCCTGTGGTCCTAAGAAACAGGTTTGGGGTTTTGGTCTGTTTTCATTTGTCATTTTCAGTTCTAGGTACAGGGAGTGGAGTTCCATACCTGGGAACTCAAAACGTGGCAATCTTGAAACCAAGATCCCAGACTGGATATTACTACCTACCCAGAGGTAAAGCCCTGAGAGGACAGGATGCTTGCTTAGAGCTAGTCTCCGGACATCTTTGGTGGGACTTAGAACTCAATGGGACTTCTACAGTGTAAGAGCTAAATGAAGCTGAGAACTTAATTTCCCTCCACTCCCCAGAGACTGAGATGGTCTAAGGCATTGTTTGTCTCAGGTTTGTCCCAAAGATGTTGGGAGGGGGTATGTTTTTATGTTTGTCCTTACTATACCTTTGAACTGAATATATTTTGTAGAAACTAATCTGACTGTTAAGTGGTTAAATGGAACTGAAGTGCTGGGGGACCCTAAAATTGAGGGAAGATATTAGTAGGGGCTTAAGCTAATGGCACAGACTTGGTACTGCTTAATATTCTTAAGAGTACTAGGGAACCTTAAGGTCTCTAGATCAAACTCATTGGTTTGTTCCACCTATCCTAGTCTCATTTTCAACCAACCTGGAAGCCTCTTGATGGCATAAAAGTTTGGGGGTAGTCTGTCCATATTCCTAATGAATCACTTGCTATCTAATTTTTCTTCTTCCCCCAAATCATTAAGGGACTGATAAAGACATTTAAACAGTGCTGACAGTATTCCCAACACCTTAAGAATAAGAGTGATTTGACCTGTCACCACTATCACCCTCAAAGTTCACAAAAAATTATCCTTTTCCTAAAATAGTCCTTGAATAGAAATGAAAGAAGATAGAAAGGAGGAATATTTCCATCTCAAAGAAGCCATGCATGTTGACTAGGAGTTCAAGTTGAGATTCACTTCCCAAGGAAAAATGAACTCATCAGAAGCATCATTTATAGTCTATGACAATGGCTATCTATCTCATGTCAATTTTTATCTGATACGCTTGTCATGATAGACATTTGGCAACCCTGCAGCAGACTACAAGCAAATGAAGGAACATGGAATCTTATCCTACACATCAAAATATGACAGAACCAACAACTACTGGACATATCAAACTGGGTGTCCTACTGACAAAATATGACAGAACCAACAACTACTGGACATATCAAACTGGGTGTCCTACTGACATCACAAACTCAACATGTCCAAAATAAAACTCATTATCTGTCCTCTCGGATTCTCCCTTCTTAGGTACCATCATTTTCCCCATCACCCATCCAGCCTCAATGTCATCCTTCACTCCTCACTTTCACTCACATTCACTCTATCTATCCACTCATTTGCCAAGTCTAGTCATTTCTGCCTTTGAAAAATCTCTTTTATAAGCGTCCTATCCATTTATACAGACATCATGCTGGCCTGAGATCTGAATCATCTCACACCTAAGCCATTGCAATGGCCTGCTTGATCTCTCTGCCTCAACTCTCTCCCCATTCCCCATATCCTCCACTCGAATGACAAAGTGACCTGCCTAAAATGCAAGTCTGACCCCCCCCATTCAGTGAACTCCAGGGGTTCCCTCTTACCTCCAGGATCAAGTATTAAAAAAAAAATCTTCTTTTTTGACTTTTAAAGCTCTTTACCAACTGGTCCTCTCCTACCTACCTTTCTGGACTTCTTACATACCTCACTCCCTTCCTATAATTCAGTGACACTGACCTTCTTTACTGTTTCTCAGAGGTGGCACTCCATCCCCTGACTCCAGATCTTTGTACTGGCTATCTCCCATACCCAGAACCCTCTTCTTCCTCACCTCAGTTTCTTGGCTTTCCCAGCTTCCTCCCAGACTAAGCTCAAATCATTCCTTCTCCTTTTCCAGTTAACCCTCCCTCCCCTAGTTCTCATGCCTTTTCTCAGAGATGACTTCCAGCTACCCTGTGTGTGTCTTCCATATACATAGCTGTTTGTGTGGCTATTTCCCCTATTAGAATGTGAACTCCTTAAGGACCATGTTTTCATCTTTCTTTCCATTCCCAGCATTTAGCTCAGTGCCTGGCTCAGAGTAAGTGTTTAATAAATGCTTGTTGGCCAGGATGAATTAACGTCAAATTCTAGGTTTCTGCAAATGGCAACTACAGAGGCAGAGGGTGATAACACCAGAACAGTATAGTTTCCAAGCCTCAAAAAGTAAGGCATGTGAGGCAGTGGTAGAGCAAGAAGGGAGTTTCTAGAGCATACCAAGAGTGTAGTGAGGACAGGAGCCACTGTGTGGAGAAATAAATCTAAACTTTCCCTTCACTGATACTGAAAGTCATACGGACCATGTAGGTCTCCAAGGAAAGGGAGACGTACTTGAGGATAGGGTCGCTGACTCTCCCTTGGTTATTTCCTCTCTTATAAGGGTCTTAACCACAGGGTGGTGCTAGAAGTTTGGAGTCGCTTTAGGGACACCAAGTTTGTTCCTTGCATGGGGGTGGGAAAAAGGGATGGGATATTCTACCTCAGGGTGGCACTACAGGTCTAAAATATGTCTGTAAGCCCCCAAGGAAAGGAAAAGCTCACCAGAAATTAAAATTAGCATCTGTTTTCTACCACTGTAGAACCACTATAAAACTGTGATTCTGTAGAATCACTGCTTCCCATTATATAAAAATGAGACTACCTAGGCCAAGAAGTCTTGGGGCTGATCAACATAATGCCATCTTTGTGGATAGCAAGGCCTATGCTTATCGAAGAGCTGCTCCTATAGTATATCAAGTGTCCACAGCTTGATAAACCCAAAGACCAAAGCTTCTGGAATAAGAACTTACTGTTTGACAAAAACTGCTGGAAAAACTAGAAAACAATATGGCAGAAAGTAAGACCAACATCTGATACTGTAACCCAAGATAAGGTCAAAATGGGTACATGATTTAGACATAAAGGGTGATACCATAAACAAATTAGGAGACCAAGGAATAGTTTACCTGCCAGATTTGTGGAGAAGGAAAGAATTTATGACCAAACAAGAGACAGAGTGTATTACAGAATAGAGTGTGAATAATTTTGATTACATTAAATTCAAAGGGATTTGCACAAACAAAACTAATGCAACCAAGAAGAGAAGGAAAGCAGAAAACTGAGGAAAAAAAATGACAGCAAGTATCTCTGACAAAGGCCTCATTTCTCAAATATGTAGAGAACTGAGCCAAATTTATAAGACTACAAGCCATTCCCTAATTGATAAATGGTGGGAGAATATGAACAGGAAGTTTTCAGAAGAATCAAAGCTATCTATAGTCATATGAAAAAATGCCCTATATCATGATTGATTAGAAAAATGCAACTTAAAACATCCTTGAGGTACTACCTCAGATATCTATCAGATTGGCTAATAGGACAGAAAAGAAAAATGATAAATGTTGGAGGGAATGTGGGAAAATTGGTGCAGTACAGTTAGGAACAGATCCAACTATTCTGGAGAGTAATTTGGAACTATGCCCAAATGGCTATAAAACTATGCATACCCTTTGACCCAGCAATACTTCTATTAGGTCTGTATCCCCCGAAGAGACTTAGTTATTCTCAACCACACAATGATTCAAGATAATTCCAAAGAACTTGTGATGAAAAATGCTATCCACCTCCAGAGAAAGAATTGACAAAATCTGAATGCAAATCAAAGCATACCATTTTTCACTTTATTTTTTTCATGGTTTTCTTAAATCTATCTTCTTTCACAACATGACTAATGGGAAATATGTTTTGTATGATTGTACATGTAGTATCTATATCAATTGGCTTACTGTGTCAGGGAAGGGAAAAGGGAAAGAGGGAGGAAGAGAATTTGGAACTAAAATTTTTTTAAATGAATTCCCAAAATTGTTTTTACATGTAACTTGGAAAAATAAAATATTTTTTAAAACTGTGGTGTTTTTGACTGAGGGAGTACTACATATCCCACAAAATGTCAGCATCTGAGATATGAATCCACCAAGAAAGGTAAAGACTGAAAACTCACTACACCAATTGCTTTCTATACCCTGAAACCGAGACCAGGTGACTACCCTCAAAAATATCTTTTGAATAAATTTGATTTTAGACATACACACAAACAAAGACTTTGAAGCTCATCCTTAACCAGAGGTGCTTTGTTCTCATTCCCAGTGAGTTAGGATAATTAATATAAGATAGTTATAGGTGGGTTGTGTCTTGGTTTTCATGTGAACTGCATAGATATCTTAGCTCAGATCTGCCCCCTTCCTTTCCTTCAAAAGAGACTGATTTCTTTTGTGATGAGTAGGAGGAGGGATCTTCATTATCTTCAAGAGGAATATTTAGTGGGTGATGGGTATGTAGAGTGCATGAAAGGGAATCATGAAATAAGTCTAAGAAAATAGGGTGGACTCATGTTTTGGAGGGTCTTACATGCATTTTATTTATCCTAGAGACAACAGGGATTCATTGAAGATTTAGGGGCAAGAAACTGAAATGATCAGAGCTGGTTTTTAGAAAAGCTTTGCTGGTCAGCAATGCAGAGGCTGGATTATAAAGTAGAGAGACTCTTCAATGGGGCAAGTCAATTAGAAAGTTATTACAGCAGTCCATGCAAGAAGTGATAAGATCCTTAACAAGGGCAGTAAATGTATAAAAAATTATTTCATTTTTCAAATATATAACTTTTGCCAATCCAATTAATCCCAAAAGTTTAAAATAGCTCATTCCTCACATGAAGTGCCTTGCTAATTTAGGAAACCTTTCATTTCCTGACTAGTTTGCTCTCATTTATATAGACCCTATATATATATATACATACATACATACATCAATATATGGAATTCTCTCAAAGAGTAGCCATCACCTCCCCTTATAAGCACTTAGGCTCAGAAGATCTCAAATATAAAATCAGGTTTATTTGTATAACAGCATACACCTGTAAAGAATTTTTATTTCTCCCTTTGATGTCTCCTCCCGTCTGTCCTTATGGGAGAACCATTCAGTTGCTGTGATTCACAGAACTGCCAATATGATGAGAGGCAAGGTCAAGGTTTCTGCTGACACACATCAGCCTCTAGGTTTCTGCTGTGTATCATCCTCTTTGTTTTATGCTAGTAGGTTCTCTTTCCACAGACCTGTACAACAATTGTTCTACTAGGGATCACAGTATTATAGGGCTTTCACAACTATTTCATGCTACTGGACAGAATAACTCCATCGGCATTTTGCTTCCCCTATATTTTTACCCTAAATCCCCCAGAATTCTCTAAAAATAAAGGACCTCTTCAGGTGTCAGGATAACTGTCTTTTACTCACACTATTTCACCAAGTTTCCATTTTCCATTCCTTATAGGAAGTCCCTGGGAAATGTAAGGCTCATCAGAAGGGAAAATTGCATGTGCATGGCTCTTCATTAAGGTAAGAAAGAGAAGGTAGGGGGTGGAGCCAAGATGGCAGAGTAGAAGGACAGAACTATAAAAGCTCTCCTCTCACAGCCCATAAAATACCTGCAAAAAATGATTCTAAACAAATACTAGAGCAGAAGAAGCCACAAAATGACAGAGTGAAAGAGATTTCCAGTCCAAGGCAGCCTGCAAGGTTGATAGGAAAGGTCTATTGCACTGGTCTTGAATCAGAACACAGCACAGCCTTGACAGCACAGCATGGCAGGGACAGGACCACAGCAGGCCTCAGGGGGTGGAATCCCTGGCAGCAGCTGCAGTTGTGAAATTCCTCCACCAACAAATGCCAGAGACAGCTTCAAAGGTCAATGAGAAAGCTCTTTCACCTGGATGAGAAGGGTACCCTGATTAGCCCTGGTCCCAGGAGGCAGCAGCATCCATTGTTGTAGCACTTGGCCTAAAGCTTCTGGGGGAATCAAGTGACTGATCTGGGTCTCAGCCCTGAATGGTGGTCCTGGGGTGAGGAAGAGAACTGACTGGCATGGTACAGCTGGTGGAGGCTCTGGAGAGGGAATCCTACTCACAGATCCTGTACAGAAGAGTGCTTATGGTTGCTCCCAGACCAAAGCACAGGCCAGGAGAGGAGTTTATTCCTCTCCCTTGATTGTACCACCTTGGAGGAACTGAGAACTTACAGGTCCTTAGAGTATACCCTCCTCTAGACAAAGGACTCAAAAGTCAAGTAAATGGCTGGGAAAATGCTCAAAAAAGGGAAAAAAGTAAGACTATAGAAGGTTACTTTCTTGATGAACATGTGTTTTCTTCCAAACTCTCAGATGAGGAAGAACAATGCATACTGTCAAAGAAAGACCTAAAAGTCAAAGTTTCTGCATCCAAAACTTGTAAAATAAATATGCTTGTAAAAAAAATAAATATGTGGTCTCAGGCCATTGAAGAGCTCAAAAAGGATTTTAAAAATCAAGTAAGAGAGGTGGAGGAAAAATTGGGAAGAGAAATGAGAACAATGCAAGAAAATCATGAAAAGTGAGTTAACAGCTTGCTAAAGGAGATCCGAAAATGTGGAAGAAAAGAACATCTTTAAAAATAAACTAACTCAAATGACAAAAAAGGTCCAAAAAGCCAATGAGGAGAAGAATGCTTTAAAAAGTAGAATTAGCTAAATGGAAAAGGTGGTTCAAAAACTCACTGAAGAAAATAGTTCTTTAAAAATTAGAATGGAGCAGATGGAAGCTAATGACTTTATAAGAAACCAAGAAATTACAAAACAAAACCAAAAGAATGAAAAATAGAAGGTAATGTGAAATATCTCACTGGAAAAAAGACCCAGGAGTGACAATTTAAAAATTAAGGGGCTACCTCAAAGTCATGATCAAAAGAAAAGCCTAGACATCCTCTTACATGAAATCATCAAAGGAAACTGCCCTGATATTCCAGAACCAGAAGGTAAAATAAACATTGAAAGAATCTACCAATCACCTCCTGGAGATCTGAAAAGAAAACTCCTAGGAATATTGTAGCCAAATTCCAGAGTTCCCAGATTAAGGAGATAATATTGCAAGCAGCCAGAAAGAAACAATTCAAGTATTGTGGAAATACAATCAGGATAACACAAGATCTAGCAGCTTCAACATTAAGGGACTGAAGGACTTGGAATATGATATTCCAGAAGTCAAAGGAACTAGGATTAAAACCAAGAATCACCTACCCAGAAAACTGAGTATAATACTTCAGGGGAAAAATGGTCATTCAATGAAATAGAGGACTTTCAAGCATTCTTGATGAAAAGACCAGAGTTGAATAGAAAATTTGACTTTCAAACATGAGAATCAAGAGAAGCATGAAAAGATAAACAGGAAAGAGAAATCTTAAGGGACTTACTAGAGTTGAACTATTTACATTCCTACATGCAAAGACAATATTTGTAACTCTTGAAATTTTTCTCCTTATTTGGGTAGTTGGAGGGACCATACACACATATATATATAGACAGAGGACACGGTGACTTGAATAGGAAGGGATGATATCTAAAAAAATAAAATTAAGAGGTGAGAGAGGAATATACTGGGAGGAGAAAGGGAGAAATGGAATGGGGCAAATTATCTCTCATAGAAGAGGCAAAAAAATTTTTTTTCAATGGAGGAGGAAAGTGGGGAGGTGAGAGGGAGAAAATGAAATTTGCTCTCATCACATTTGGCTTAAGGAGGGAATTATATGCACACTCAATTTGGTATGACAATTTATCTTACACTACAGAAAGGGATAAGTGAGGTGGATGATAGAAGGGAGGGGTAATGGGAAAAGGGACTAATTAGAAGTAAACACTTTGGGGAGGGACAAGGTCAAAAGAGATACTAAAATAAATGGGGGGCAGGATAGGATAGAAGGAAATACAGTCAGTCTTTCACAACATAACTATTATGGAAGTCTTTTGCAAAACTACACATATACAGCCTATATTGAATTGCTTGCCTTTTTCAGTGGGAATGGGTGGGGAGGGAGGAAGGGAGAGAAGTTGGAATTTAAAGTTTTAGGAACAAACGTTGAGAATTGTTTTTGCATGCAACTGGGAGATAAGAAATAATGGTAATGCGGTATAGAGATCTACCTTGCCCTACAAGAAAAGAGAGAAGAAGGGGATGAGAAAAGGGAGGGGTGTGATAGAAGGGAGGGCAGATTGGGGGAAGGGGTGGTCAGAATGCAAGGTGTTATGGGGTGGGGGGAGTGGAGAGATGGGGAAAAAATTTGGAACTCATAATCTTGTGGAAATGAATGTTGAAAACTAAATATAAATAAATTAATTTAAACAAAAAAGAGAGGGCACCAAAAATGGGAAAGAGGCTTTCTTGCTTGATTTTCTATGGTCTCAGGCACAAGTTAAGAACTTTTCCCCAGTTCCCAGGCTGGGCACTGCTCAGTCTTTCCCACTAAGTCTTGAGATTCAAAGCATCCTCCCAGCTCCATGATTTCTTCTTTCTGTTCCCTAACTTCCAAGAAAGCTGGGTGGGCCATGCAACTTAATCTATGTCTACTTTGTGAAAGCCTTAGAAGGCAGAACCTGCCAAATCTATGTCACAGAAGTTAATTGGGAGAGTGGAGGGAGAGGAAATAACCCCTTACTACCTATTTTTTTTTGAGGCAATAAAAGTTAAGTGATTTGCCCAGGATCACATAGCTAGCAAGCATCTGAGCTCAAATTGAACTCAAGTCCTCCTGGGCCAGTACTCAAGTCACTGTGTCACCTAGTCGCTTCTTCACTATTTATTATTAACTTCTCATTCGTAGACTTACATGGAGGAGTGATTGTGTTTTAATATGGTTAAATTATTTTGGTTATCACATGACTTGTCCCAGTTCAGATATAAGACATACAATGAGGACTCTCATCCCACGAGTTTATTCTTATAGGTGCTCTTCAAAGAAAGATGGCCTATTTCACGTTTTAAATGAAGGTTGTATTCCTTCCTTATGAACCAAGGAACATTTCTTCCAACATTGGTCATAGTAACACACACACACACACAGAATATATCCTGTTTTCCACATTTATTGCTCTGGCATACAGAATTCAAAATTGAAAACTCTATCCAGTGATCTGTACTGCCCTTCTGCCACTGTTTAATGCTTCCCTGATGAGAATCTTTCTCCTTTTTCAGTCCCCTAAAAAAGAATAAAAGCAGATTTAACCATAGTTCTAAAATCAGTCTGAAAAGATAAGATAGGGCTATTAGGGAAATCTGATGGCTTCCCTGCAATGGGGGTCGATACTGTGACTGTCTGAAGGGGGAGGGATTGCGTGCTCTCACTGCCACCTTTCTGATGTCATCACTGTTAGCACCAATTCAGGCTGGACTGTTTTCAGTCGTGTCTATTCCATCAACAATATTATCTTCTTTTCTTGTATTTATTTCCCTTTCAACAAATGGAAAGGATATTCTTTCTATTTCTCCAAAGCTCATAATATGGTATTTTGAGAAAGCAGCAGAGTGTATTAGATAGTGCTGGACTTGGGGAAGAACGAGGCTTAGATCTTACTTTGTACTGACTGTGTGACCTTACGCAGGCTTCTGAGTGGCCCAGGCTTGGAGGCCACAGCATCCCTCTAAGTGCTCAAGGGGATCGTTTGACCGAATCCATGGAGCGTCCTTGTCAGCTTCTCTGAGCCTCAGTTCTTTACATTGCCAGATAAGGACAATAATAGGACTGTTGTGAGACCCAAATGGGACGATACATTTTAAGTGAAGGGCTATGTAAGGTGAGCTGTTACTACCTTACAGGTGCCAGTAAATCCCGGGTGCCTTACTGAATGCATGCAATCTAACACATCTTTTACTGCCACACCGGTTTATAGGGATACACATACAAACAAAGCCATCCCTGGTCTTAGAGAACTTATGTTCTACTGGGTGAATGGAAGATGTGTTTTTAAATCATCCACCTTGGAAGACAATTAAGTGCTACAGTAGATAAAGGGCTGAGCCCGGAGTCAGGGAGACTCATCTTTCTGAGGTCCTGGCCTTACCTACTTACTAGCTGTATGACTCTGGGCAAGTTACTTCATCCTGTTTGCCTCAGTTTCTTTATCTGTAAAATGAACTGGAGAAGGAAATGGCAAACCACTCCGGTACCTTTGCCAAGAAAACCCCAAATGGGATCACAAAGAGGCAGACAAGACAGAAAATGACTGAACAGAGGAAATGCCATCTAACATTCAATATTCATTTATTCAACATTCAACACTTAGTAAGCATCTATTCTGTCCAAAGCACAATGATAAGCACTAAAGGAGATACAAAGCTACATGAGATGTGATTTTTTTTTTAATTTAAGGGATTTATTACCAAATAATGGCAATATAGCCATCTCACAGACAAATAGAATGCAAAATAGATGTGATAAGAGGGGTGTAAGCAAAGTGAGACTGGGAAGGTCAAGGCAGGCATCGTAAAGGAGATCTGTTTTACATGAGTCTGGAAGGAAGAGAACATTACTAACTGCCTACCATGTACCAGGCTATATATTATGTACTTTACAAATATAATTTTATTTGAGCTTCACAGCCACCCTGGGAAGTAGGTACTTTATGTAACTCCTTTTACAGAGCAGGAAATGGAGACGGGTTAAATGACTTACTCAAGGTCACATGGTTAGTGTCTGAGGCTAGAATTAAACTCAGGTCTTCCTAATTCCAGGTCCAGTGCTCTATGCACTGCTCCACCTAGTAGATGGGTAGGATTTCAATAGGTGGAGATGGATAGAATAGCATTCAAGGCCTAGGGAGTAGTGTGAGTAAAGACATGGAGCCAGGAAAACAAGAGACATAGAATCATAGATGTAGACATGAAAGAGGTCTCAGAAGTGAAGCCTTGAGAGCAAAGTCACTGGTTTAAGGGATGGCAAATAGTTTATTTTGGTTGAAATATAACATACACGAAGGTGCATAGCATGAGATAAAACAGGGCAAGTTGGGACCAGATTGAGAAAGGTCTCATTCAGGCAGCAATGATGAATCATCCAAGGTTTCTAAAAAGTTCATGACATGATGAAAGCCATGAATAAGGAAGATTAATCTGAAGATAGTACATATGATGCAATGGATAGGGAAGAGACAGGAGGGGGAAATCCTGGCCAAGTTCCTCCATTCACATATGTGGCAAAACAAAAAAGGGAACAGAAAGGGATAGCCAAGGTTAGACATATGAGTTCTGGTTTTCATATACGCTTACCAAAGTTTTTTTTTAAAAAGCTGATAGTTTTGTTTTCAATCACAGTTTTGAAATATTTAAAATTTTGGAGAAGTGTATAAGTAGAAGTGATCAGTCACATCCAACAATGACACTTCTTTTTCTTTTTATGATTTTTTAGAAGTCTTTAAATTTAATCTTGTTGTGATGGAATACTATTTTGCTATAAGATATGGTGAGCAGGATGCTCTCTGAAAAACCTGGAAAGACTTATGCGAACTGATGCAAAGTGAAATGAGTTGAACCAGGAAAACACTGTACACAGTAACAACAATAGTGTAAGATGATCAGTTGTGAATGACTTAGCTATTCTCAGCAATACAATGAGCCAAAACAACTCTGAAGGACTTACGATGAAAAATACCCATCCCCAGAGGAAGAACTGAGGGAGTTTGAATATAGATTGAATCATACCTTTTTTTTACTTTATTTTTCTTTTAGTCTATGTTTTCTTTTATGACATGACAAATACGGAAATATGTTTTGCATGACTATATATATACATATTCATATATATATATATATATATATATATATATATATATATATATATAAAACCTATATCCAATTGCTTGCCTTCTCAGTGTGGAGGGTGGGGTCAGAGGGAGAGAGATAATTTGGAACTCAAAATTTTAAAAACAAATGTTAAAAAAATTTACATGTAATTGGGGAAAAATAAAATAGTAAATTTTAAAAAAAATTTAATCTAGACTAGAACTAACAGTATTAGGCCAGCAGGGGCCTTACTTAATTGCCTCTTCATCTATAGAATATTCTCCAGCCTTCCTTATCAACTTTCGGTATGAGTAGAAATCAGAGACATATATAGTTGCAATGATCCACTTGTCATTACTGTTGACCAGAATGAGAGACAGAGACAGAAACAGAGAGACAGAGATAAACAGACAAGCAGAGACAGACACAGAGACAGAGGCACAGACACATCCATAGAGACAGAGCCAGAGAGAGTGCTAATTCATGAAGAGACCAGGGAAAGCCTTCTGTAGGATAAGACATCTGAGCTGTCCTTTGAAGGACCCAAGGGATTCCATGAAACAGATTTGAAGATAGAGCACATTCCACCTAGACTGGTCCTTTGCCCTCTGAATGCGCCATGTCTCGTGCCTCTGTGCTTTTGTTTACATCATTCCCTATACTTGGAATATCCTAGTTCCCCATTTTCACTTGCTGAACTCTGCATATTTTCAAATGCACAACTCAAACAACACCTCTTCTAGGAAGGTTTTCCTGAAGCTCCCATTTATTAACTACTTTCCTCTTCGAAGGCATCTAACACTTTGTCTTGTGACTCTTATGCTTTTATCGTTCTTTCAATCAATCAATTTTGTTCATTGTGACTTCATTTGTTGACTCTTTCTGCCTACTAGACTGAAAGCTACTTGAGGACATAGATGTCATATCTAAATTGTATTTATCACACACACACAGACACACACACGTGCCTAGCATAGATCTCTGCCCAAAGAAGGAGCTTAATACATGTTTGTTTATTTTATTTAATTAACTAGAAATAACTTTTTCCCCACAAAAAGGCAGCAGACATTTATGAAGTGTTTGTTGTGTGCCAGACACTTGCTGACTGGTAGAGACATAAATATAAGCAAAAAGAAAGGTATTCCTTGCCCTGAAGAAGCATACATTTTAAGGGAGAAAGACAACACACAAAAAGGAGCTGAGAAGGGGTGGATGAATAGTGGTACCCAGCATAGGGGCATATGTCTAAGTCCAGAAAGGGAGAAGCACAGACAGGAGGGGGACTGAAGTTTGATTGGCCTGTAGCTCTCCCCAAAAGGGGAGGCTCCAGGAGGAACTCACCAATAGAAGAAGGCTGGCATAGTAGAGGAATGTTCCAGAGTGAGAAGGTTGCAGGCACTGATGGATGTCCCAAGGTGAAACTGCGGATGAAAGTCAGAAAGGGAACAAAGGTTGACTGGCTTAGGACCCTCCTCAAAATGGAAGCCTCCAAGAGGAATTCATCAATGGAAGAAAGAACATGGAATGCTGAGTTTCTGTCCTACAAAAAAAATGAGATGTACAATTTGAAATAGAATATATCCATTTATTCACCCAAATGTTCTCAACCATGCTTCCCAACTCCAGTTTCTGACTTTCCTCCCATAAGCATATCTTCTTAATATACGGTGCTACTCACCCCACCAACCTCCACATTTTAAGAAACATATCCTTTTTCTTTTGTACAATGTATACATCTCCAGAGCTATATTCCAGTTTTGAATTTCAACTCATCTCGTTCAATCTCAGGGTTATTTATTGAGTCAAATTTGCTTCCTTCTATTAGTATTTCTAATTCACCTTGATTATTTCCTGTAATTTATGCATTTATGTCTAGACACAAATGATCTTTTTCAAAAATGATTTATTTTGACCACTGTAAGTTTCTGGGTATCTCTTGCTATTCTTCATACTTTATAGCTATTCTGTATGGTATCTAGCTTAGAGATAGGTCTAAGCAGTTTTCTCAACACCACGACCCCCTTTTTTTTTTGAAAAAAAATCTATAACTCTTAAAGATATGCAAATGTTTTCTCACAACAACCCAGAGAAGTAGGCAATACAAAATCCTCAAAGTCATCTAGTCCTTTGAGTTTTACAAATGAGAAAGTGAGATCCACAGATATTAAGAGATTTGCCCATCGTCACCCAACTAGTTAAGGGTCAAGTTTAGATTTGAAGTCAGGTCTCCCAGGGCCAAATCTATAGAACATTATAGAGACAACCTGGTTGCTGTGTAGCCTCTGCTGCTAGCATCAGTCATATAGGAACTCCTCTCTTTTCTTGTACCTTATTTTAGGATATTTGGGTAATTAGATGTGCTCAGATGGAGAGGTAAAGTGAGTTCCATGAGAGAGAAGAACCTAATCCTTTCCACCTTTATGGATAGGTGATAGAAGTATTCAGAGTAGACTTTTCTCCAAAGTAATAAGCCCAGAACTGGGAAGGGTTTAGGGGGAGGTGAGCAGAAAATGTGTTTAAGTGTGGATTGCTTTAATTCAATAACATAAATATAAAGAGAAAGCATGCAGGTGATGGTTAAAGGGTCAGCCTTGGAGTTAGCAAGAAATGGAGTCAAGTCCTATCTCTCATACAAACTGGCTAAATGAATACGGGAGAGTCCCTGAACCTCTCATTTCCCTGAGACAACTCTCTAAGATGATAAACTATAAAATAATCATCTACATTTGTGAAGGAAGTTCCCCACAGTTAATGAAGTTGCAGTGTGTTAAATCAATATCTACCTATCCAGCCATCCAGCTATCACCTATATCTCCCTCCATGTATCTATCTATCGATCAATCAGTCGGATTCTGTGAGTAGGAATTGTTTCATTTTTTTGTATCTGTATCCCCAGTCATTAACACATTTCCTGGCATGTAGAAGCCACTTAATAAGTGCTTGTAGATTGATTAGTTGATGATTCATTCAATCAATGCATAACTACTTTTCCCTACACGGTTAGCATCTCTAGAAGCTCTTAAGATTATATCTTTAGTAATAGCATTTGGGGATGAATTTTTTATTATAGAATTGTTGCTTTATATAAAACAATCCCCAGTCATGCTGAATAACTTTGGATATTCACACAGTGAAGCTGTCCCATGACCACTTAGTTTTCATTGACATTATATGTCTCTGGTTTTCATTTTGAACAGCGAAATAAGTTTATATGGGGTACAACAGTTTGTTTTATAGAAAACATTGAGGCTAATTTATATACTTATAAATATATTATTGAATAGGGTGGCAGAAAGCATTCAGTCTCATTTAGTTTTATTCATACTGATGGCAACGTAGCCATTATTGGTTCCTGTTAATAACTCATCCTAGTTGAACTTCTTTGTTCTAAGTGGCTAAGAGAGCTGAGTCAGACAGAGGGCATGGGACCTGGAATTGGCAAAGTGTTTCCTAGAGATGCCCTGCAAGTTACTAAAATAATAAAGCTTTCAGTCAGAAATCTCTCAGTCATGTCATTACACACTCTTGCCACTAAGGGATGCTCTTTCCAATGAGAAGTTTCCAGGGAGCCAAAGGGCAAAGAAACAGCGGAAATATACCGGGAACAGGGATAAACTTACCTCCAAGTTAAAAGGGAAGCAACCGACAAAGATGTTAGAGCATTCTGAATACCCGAGTCTCTATAAGCAGCTGGGGTCCGCACCAAGTTTTTTTGAAGGTCAGTTTGCAATATGGTAACTTCTGGCTTTACTGTCAGTTTCTCTAAAGGCAGCCTCTGAAAATAAAGGGGGAAAGACGGCTTTTTTAAAGACCCATTAGTGTGCCCCCTCCCCCACAGTCCCATTAGTGGGCCTTATTAGACCAACACAGACAAAGAGCAAAGATGTCCTAGTTAATGGAGAGCCTTCGATAATTGCTCTGCCCTGGCCGCTTCTTTTTGGGTCTGAATGGCCTTTGAATAATGTTTCTCTTGCTGTGGTTGCAGACAATGCCCTCGCAGGCTGCTTTAAGCGGTGCCAATCCCATTAGTAGAAGAATAGTGAGGCTGTGTGTGTTTTGGGTGAGGATGGTGGCTTCAGTGGGAACTAGATTGCAGCGCTATCCCCTTCTTTGGTTCCCTTCTCTTGCTACACAAATTGTTCCCTAGTATCAAAAGTAACTATTTCCCCTGAAGGAAACACTTGGATGAAAATGCGTTCTTTGTAGGAAGAATCTCACTGTTTAATAAGGGTCTGACTTGAGAAAGATATTTCTCCTTTTCAAATGCATTTATTAAGGATCTAACTGCAAAAGATTCTGTGTGCAGTATGGTACATAGAGAGCCTGACCAAGAGCCTCATTAACTGGGGGGGGGTGAAGGGGGGGAATCTCCTCTATTGGTACAAAAGGAATTTAAACGCACTTTCCCTGGTACTAGCATACTTGCCCTCTAGTGACAACACTTATCTAGACAAACCTTTGAATTCACAAAACACAAGAAATTGTCAGCTTCTCAAAAGAAGAAAATTGTAAATGGCTCAAGAAGGCAAAAAGAAAAAATAATGAAGTAAGGAAAATGGGGAAATGGGGAAATATATAGATCCTTTGGAAGTTTTTCTCAAGGCCTCTCAATCCAAATGCTAACAAAGCTTTTTTCTCATTCTTAACATGCAAGGGTATATTTAAAGATGACTCATCCCACATATCCATTCTGTGGTCAAGCCCTGTTGTTTCTATCTTTACAACTTCTTTTTTTTGCATGTCCCCTTCTCTCTTCTGATACTACTGCCACCCTAGTACAGGATCTCATGCCTAGATAACTGCACTAGTCTTCTGGTTGTTCTCTCCACCTCGAGTCTATACTTCCTATAGTCCACTCAGTTGCTAAAGTGATCTTTCTAAAAGAAAGGTCTGACCATGTCACTCTCCTACTTGGTAAATCTCAGTGGTTCCCTATTAACTCTAAAATCAAATATAAAATCTTCTTTTTAGCTTTCAAAGTCTTTCACAATTCAGCTTCTTACTGTTGGTTTTTTTGTGTCACTTTTCCTTACCTTCCATAACATACAGTTATGTTATACATTTTCTGATCCATCTACATTGGCCTACTTGTAGTTTCCCACACATGATAGATACTCCATGGCCCGATTTCATGCCTTTGCACTGGCTGCTCCCCAAGCCTTCTGTCTTCCTTGGCTTCCTTCAAAAGTTAGCTCAAATCCTACAGTCTGTAAAAGAACCTCCTCCCCTTCCCAGTGCCTTCCCTCTGAGATTATCTCTAATTTACCATTTGTACACTTATAACTTGTACGTACATAGCTAGTTGTGGTTTTTCTCACCCGCTGGAATGAAGGCACAGACAATTTTTGGATTTCTTTGTATCCCTAGCAATTAGCACAGTACCTGAATGTGGCAAGAGTTTAATAAAGGCTGTTGGCTCAAATTAAGTTTATTCCTCAAACAACTGAGTTGTGAAAGGTTAAATTTTCCAGCAAAGATGTCAAAAATAGACATCAGGGTGCGTGACAGTCAGTGGTGGCAGCAGTGAGACTCTCAGCCCACAGACAGTAAAGGGATCAGACAACTGGTCAGAAAGAGATTACATAACTACATATACAGAAGTGCTTAAATTCACATGAAGGAACCTTATTGAATTATTTATGTCTGGAAATTCATAATAAAAACAATTTTTTTAAAAGGAGATTGCAAGGGTTCCTACTGGCACTAGATGTAAGATTCTTGTACTACCCATACTCAGATCCAGATTGCAGTCCTGAATTGCAGTCCCAAGGCAAGAAGGAGCACTTAGCACACCAGAGCTTGTGGCCTCAGGGTAGCAAGAACTTTGGTCATAGTTCCAGAGTGAAAAAAAGTATTTGTGGTCACTCACAGATGAGAGCACCAGCCAGGAAATTAGTAAACACATCTTTCCTTAGATTATACCATGTTGGAAGAACTAAAACTTATAGAACACCAGAATTAGCACCAGAAACAGCTGCACAAAATACCTGAGGCTTGGAATAGTGCCTCCTCCACTAAAAGAACCTAACTTTAACATAAAGTTAAAAGTCAAGAAGCAGGTTAGGGAAATGAGCAAACAACAACAACAAAAGATTCAGACCACAGAGAATTACTATGGTGACAGGAAAGATCAAAACACAAACTCAAGAAAATCATGAAGTACAAATTACCACATTCAAAGTCCCAAAGAAAAATATAAATTGGTTTCCTGGAACAGCTGAAAAAAGAGATTCAAAACAAAATAACAGAGATAGATGAAAAATTGGAACAGAAATTACAGTAATGCAAGAAAATGATGAAAAAAGAGTCAATGGCTTCACAAAGCAATAATGAAGAAAAGACCACTTTCAAAAATAGAACAGGTGAAATGGTTTTTTAAAAAGGCATAAAATCTAATAAAAGAAAAAGAAAAAAAGCAAAACTGACCAAATGGAAAAATATCACTGGAAGAAAGAACTCTTTAAAAAGTAGAATTGACTAAATGGAAAAGGAGGTACAAAATCTCAATGAAGAAAATGACTTCTTAAAAATTAGAATTGGGATAATGGAACCTAATGACTTCATGAGACTTCATGAAACAATAATGAAATAAAACAAAATCAAAAGAATGAAAAAATAGAAGAAAATATAAACTATCTCTCTGAGGAAACAACTGGTATGGACAACAGACTGAGGAGACATAATTTTAAAATTATTGGACTACCTGAACACCATGATCAAATCTTTCAAGAAATTGTCAAAGAAAACTTCCCTGATGTTCTAAAATCAGAGGGAAAAGAAATTAAAAGAATCTACCAATCACATCTTGAAAGAGATCTCAAAATGAAAACTCCCAGTAATATTATAATCAAATTCCAGAGCTGAAAGCAGCCAGAAAGAAACAATTCAAATATCATGGAGCCACAGTCAGAATAACACAAGATTTAGCAGCTTCTATATTAAAGGACTGGAGGGTTTGGAATATGATATTCTGGAAGGCAAAGGCTCTAGGATTACAACCAAGAATTATTTACCCAACAAGATAAATGAATAATAAATTAACAGAGGACTTTCAAGAATTCTTGCTGAAAAGACAAGAGCTGAAGAGAAAATCTGACTTTCAAATACAAGTCTAAAGAGAAGGATGAAAAGGTAAACAGGAAAGAGAAATAATAAGGAATTCAATAAGATTAAACTGTTTACATTCCTACATGGGAAGAAGATACTTTTAAATCCTAAGAACTTTATCATTATTAGAGTGGTTAGAAGAAGTATATATACATAGACAGAAGGCATGGACGTGAGTTGAATATGATGGGATGATTATCTAAAAAAGTAAAATAAAGGGGTGAGAAAGAGGAATGCACTGGGAGAAGGGGAAGGAGACAGATAAAATGGGGTAAATTATCTCATATAAAAAAAGGCACAAAAGAGCTTTTACAGAGGAGGAGAAGATAGGAGAGATTGGGGACTGGGAGCATATGAACCTTATTTTCATCAGAAAATGTTCTGAGGAAAGTTTTACCCTGGCGGGGAGAATAGAAGGATACGGTGATCAAAGAAGGGGGGAGGGCCGAACAAAAGGGAGGGCAGATCAAGGGAGCTGGTGGTCAGAAGCAAAACACTTTTAAGGATGGACAGGGTGAAAGAAGAGAAAGAGTAGGATAAATGGGATGGGGAGAAATAGAATGGAGGGAAATAGTTATCACTGTGAAAAAATTTTACAGCAAGTTTCTCTGATAAAGGTCTCATTTCTCAAATACATAGAGAATTGAGTCAAAATTTATAAGAATATATATTACCCAATTGATAAATGGTCAAAGGATAGGAAAAGGCAGTTTTCAGACAAAGTAATTAAAGTTATCAATAGTAATATGAAAAAATGCTCTAAATCACTGTTGATTAGAGAAATGCAAATTAAAATAACTGAGGTACCACTCCACACCTATTAGATAAGTTAATATGACAGAAAAGGAAAATGACAAATGGAAAAAACGAGATACTAGCGTACTGTTGTTGGAGTCGTGAACTGATTCAACTATTCTGGAGAGCAATTTGGAACTATGTTCAAAGGGTTATAAAATCACGCATACCCTTTGACTCATCAATATCACTACTAGGATTGTATCCCAAATAGATTTTTAAAAAAAGAAAGAAAAAGAGATCTATATGTATAATATATATACATATACATATACATACATACATATATATATATATATATATATATATATATATATATATATACATATATAGTAGTCCTTTTTTGTGAGGGCAAAGAATTGGAAACTGAGGGGATGCCATCAATTAGGGAAAGGCTGAACAGGTTGGGGTATATGATTATAATGGAATACTATCGTGCTATAAGAAATGGCAAGCAGGATAATTTCAGAAAAACCTGGAAAGACTTACATCAAGGATGTAAAGTAAACTGAGTAGCACTAGAAGAACATTATACACAGTAACAACACTACTGCATGATAAACAATAAAAGATTTAGCTAGTCTCAGCAAAACAATGATGAAAAATGCTATTCATCTCCAGAGAAAGAACTGATGGAGCCTGAATGCAGATTAAAGAATACTTTTTTCAACTTCCTTTTTCTTGTTCATTTGGTGTGTATTTTCTTTCATAACATGACTATTATTAAGGGGAGAATAAAAGGATTTGTTCTGTAAAACTTGGACTCAGTTAAAAGGCTGCACTCAAGGACCTAGAGGGTCAAGGCCACATGTTCCCCACCTCTGATGTAAGACAATTCCAAAAGACTTATGATGAAAAATGCTATTCATCTTCAGAGAAAGAACTGATGGAACCTGAATGTAGATCATAGCATACTTCTTTTAAATTTTCTTTATTTTTCTTGTTTATTTGGTCTGTATTTTCTTTCATAATAAAACTAATATGTAAATATGTTTTACATGTCTACACATGTACATCTTATATCAAATTGCTTGCCTTCTCAATGAAGGAGGAGGGGAAGGAGGGAGGGAGAGATTTTGGAATTCAAAATTTTACAGACTGTTGAAAATTATTTTTACATGTAACTGGGGAAAATAGTAAAGAAAAATGGAAAAGAAAAAAATGAACTTTACTTATCTTAAATTCTACAGAGCCTTGGAATTAAATTCTAGGAACAACTTTAGACAATGCAATAGATGTACCCATGAGGCCTTATAAGTATGGTCATTTATGACCCAACTCTTTATGCATACTGGTACACAAGAGAAAAACAGATGCTTTCCCAGTGAAATTACATTCTCTTTAACACATATGTATTTTATATATGTATAGTTGTACATGTATGTACATCTATACATATACTTCTATAATACAATTATTTTCATGTTGCCTCTCTCATTAGAATGTGAGCTCCTTGAAAGCAGGAATCATTTTTTTTTTGCCTTTTATTGTATTCCATTGTTGGTTTGGATGTTGGATTGTTGATGGAATGATTGACTCAAACCCTACAAATATATGCAACCACAGAGAAGTGTGGCTAAGTGCAAATCAGTCTTCATTGGTTGGAGGATTCCTTGGGGAGATTTCTACAGGGAACAATCAATACTGCAGCAAACAGAATCAGCAGCAGTGCAGTTTTTGAAAACCATCTGGATGATGACAATCACAGACATGGAAGATAATGTCCTTGAGAAAGTGATGAGACTGGCCCCATCCTATTCTATTTTCCTTTAGCTTTGATCTCACTTTCAATATCATGATTGAGAATGCTATATGCTTTTATGCTTCACTTACTCCGTAGAATTTAATTTCATCATCTGATACTATTTATATTCATAATCATGAACTTAAAATTATTAGGAAGATTTCAGTCCCCTGCAAATGTACCATTAGTGGCCTGTTAGGTAATAAGTTCCATTAGAGACCTAATAATTAAAATGTGTGAAGTAGAGAACTGTGCTACAGAGAGAAGCGGACATAATGTGTTTTATCCTGTTTGATAACGGCAATTTTTATTTCAGTGAAAGGACCCAATGATAGAGTAAATAAAAGTTCAGAGAGAGGAATAATCATAGGGAGGAGGAAGAAAAAAGGAAAGGATTTTAGAATGCTGAGTGAAATAATCTAGTGTTCAAGGATAGGTTTCAATCCTCATGTTAGAGTAAATAAAATCAGATTCAAAAATCTGGAAACTCTTAGAACTTTAGGTCTTGAAGAGGCTTCTAAATTGCCTAGCCCGATGCTCCAAACATGTTTATGAAAATCAATAGAATTCTAAAATCGGTTCTGTGGTTCAAATGATCAACTCTTTCATTCTGATAATCAGTCTGTTAGATGTATAGCACTACATTAAATGTGTAAAAGATGCCTCGATTTCTGGGAACTTACAAAATATTTGTGGAGACATAAAATACAGAATACTTTATGAGTATATATAATTCAGTGCTAATTGAGAACAAATTAAAAGATAGAACACAATGCCCAAAAGAAAGATGAAATGCATGCTACAAGGAAGCTAATAAAAGAGTACTAGGCTACCTCTAACAAGTTCATCACCAGGCACAAAAGAATTATATCTCGGAATACTGAAAGAATTGGCAGATTTGATTGCCAATTCATAGTGATCTTTAGAAGGAGAACAGGAGATGTGCTGTGAGATTGGTGAAGGGGAAATATTGTTCTGTCTTTCAGCAAAGGTAAAGGAGTGAGGTCTGCAAACAATGAAACAATGAGCTCAACTTCTATTCCTGACAAAAACTGTAGTACTTTTTATGGAGACATGGTTAATGAACTTCCAGAAAAGGGAGTAGTAGTCACAAAGAACAAGTATAATTTTATCAAAAACAAGTCATGCCAAACTTCTCTTATTTCCTTTTTTTTGGTGGGTTACTAAACTGGTAGACTAAGAGAATTTTCTAGCTTCAGTGTTATCAGATTTTCAGCAAGAATTTGAAAAATTCTCTCATATGCCATTTTTTTAATTAATAAATTTATTTTTAGTTTTCAACATTCATTGCCACAAGATTTTAAATTCCAAATTTTCTTCCAATTTCTCCCCTCCCCACCCCAAGACACTGTGCATTCTGATTGCCCCTTCCCTCAATCTTCTATCAAACCCCTCCCTTCTATCTCCATCTCCTCTACTTTCTTGTAGGGCAAGATAGATTTCTATACCCCATTATCTATAAATCTTATTTCCAAGCTGCATGTAAAAACAATTTTTAACATTCATTTTTAAAAACTTTTGAGTTCCAACTTCTCTTCCTTCCTCCTTCCCCACCCATCCCCACTGAGAAAGTAAGCAATTCAATCATATACCTAAGATAGCTAGTCTTAAATAATAGCATTGGCAGGTAGATTTAGAACTGGTAGAATGTCAATATCCCCCAAAGTGATCATAAATATGACAGTATCAACTCTGAAGTCTCCAGTGGAGTGCCCATGGAATTTGTCCTGGTTATTTATATTAAAATCAGTTATTTTGATGAAGCTTGTCAAATTGGGATAGAAGAGATAGTTAAAGCTTTAGATGACAGCCAGAAACTAAAAAAAAAATGTATGAGACTTTGTTGATCAAATTTAATAAGATGACATTTAAGAAGGACAAATGTCAAGCTGTGGAATCATAGATCTAGAGCTGGAAGTAGCTTCATATACCACATAGTCTAAGCCCTTCATTTTGCAAATAAGGAAACTGAGACCAAGGAAGATTAAGTCACCTGCCCAGTGTCACACAAGTGGCAAATATCAAAAGTAGAATTCAAAGCCAGATCCTCTAACTCCAGAGTCAGTATCCTTTTCACCACACCATGCTATCTCACACTTGGATTCAATTTTATATCATGGGAGAGGTGTGGATAGATAAAAGTTCATCTGGAGCTCACCTGGATGTTTTGGGGGCTGTAAATGGGAGATTGAGAGGATAGAACAGAGACCAATGAAGGTAAAAATGAGATTCTTCTCGGGTTGGGGAGGTGGGAAATTAATTAAGACCAATGAAATGAGGAGACAGGGTAGGTGATCTCTAAACTCCCTCAAATTCTAAGTATTTAATCCTATGTTGAATAACACAGGACCAACCCAGCATCCCTGAGCGCATTCTATTAGAAATATCTTTCAAGTGGTTTTGGAAATATTCATGACTACTCTTTGGGTTTATCCATTCTAACAGTTCAGTATCCACTTAATCATACTATCTTTTATCTTGCCCAGTCTCCAAATTGTCTATCAGAATAACATGAGACTGCCAGATGCTGTGCTAATATCTAAGTAAATGATACAATATTTATCATTCCTTTGATCTAGTAGTCTAGTAACATTGTCAAAAAAAGAAATGAGGTTACACTGATGAAAAGTATTCTTTTTGTTGCCGAAGCAATCAGGGTTAAGTGACTTGCCCAGGGTATCTGAACTGGGTTTGAACTCAGGCCCTCCTGACTCCAGGCAGGTCCTGTATTTACTGTGCCACCTAGGTGCTCTGGGCAGGGGTTATTCTTAATGAAGCCATATTGACTCTTTGTGGTCACCATTTACTTTTCTCAATGTTCAACAATAAATTCTAAAAATTTACAAGACATTTTTATTTTAATCTTACTAGCCTATACTTTGCCGTGTCCATCCTTTCCTCCTTTCTGAATACTAGGACAATATTTGCCAAGAATTTTCCAAGAATTAAAGGCAAACTTGTTGGGGTGCTTGGGTGCATTGCTTGGGCCCCAATTTTAACATCACATTTCTCTTTAAAAATCACATTTCTCCCTAGTCTCAAAACACTATCCCAGGCAGTTTTTCCCCAGCGCAAGGACACAGCCTGCCCTAGCAACAGTCATTATCTCCCTTCCTGCTATAGTGGCCAGCTGCACCTATGGAACTCATTAGTTCAAACCAGCTGTGTACTGGGTGAACAAGCTGTGCACTGGGTCATGATGACATTTACTACTCACTGACTTAGTATGTATCCTAGACTTAGACATATGTATATTCCCTTACTTTTATCTTGCCTAACAAGACATTGACGAGAGCAACCTGGTATTTCTGAGCCAGCCCTGACTGTTGGTTGACTTAGGGATGTTTCAGGTCTAAAAGCACACCTCCAGGTAGCCCCCACCTTGGGCTATTTCCCCATGAATTTGGGGTAAAATACCTGTGCAGTAGATACCAAATGTGCATGTCCCTTTAAGAACTCCTTACCAACTCCCTAATTCCACCCCAAACACTTAGCATATTTGGCACATGCTTTACTGTAGAATATCCTATATAAATTTTACCTCTACCCCTCCAAGGTTCCAGGTTCCCTAAGAACTCTTGCTTGCTGAAAAGTGTAATAAATCTTTAACTTGACCTCAACAATGCTTGAGTCTGTGAATTCTTCTCCAGGCAACCTGTACACATGTGTCTCCTCCATTAGAATATTAGCTCTTTGAGAGCAAGGACTCTTTTACTTCATTCTTTAGATATATAGCATCTAGGTGGCACAGTGGAGAGAGTGCCAACCCTGGACTCAGGGAGACCTGAGTTCAAATCCAGCTGCATGATTCTCGGCAAGTCACTTAACCCTGTTTGCCTCATCTGTAAAATGAACTGGAGAAGGAAATGGTTAACCACTCCAGTATCTTTGCCAAGAAAACTCCAAATAGGGTTGCAAAGAGTCAGATGCAACTGAATAATAAATTACCTCTCACATGCTATAGCAACTAACAATTGTTTACTATTGATTGATTGATTGACTTCTTGAATGATCTGGATGAAGTTTTTTAATTTGAGGAGAAAGAACCAAAACTTAGATGACAGTCAAGATCCAGAAAGATAAGAACAGCTGGAGTAATGGACCTAATCTAGGAAGTTGGAAGTAAACAGGAATAGATGTAAAGTTCTAAACTTCAGCTCAAAAAAATTCACTTCACAAAGAAAAGCTGGAGAAGAGATGACTAGACATCATGTGTATGAAAAAGTTAAAGAGGTGGCAAAGTGTGACTGAAAAAACCCTGGGGTTAGGGTCAGAGGACCTGGATTTGACTCTTGGCTCTACTACTTGTTACTCCTATGACCTTAGATAAGTCAATCAGCTTTAATGGAGTGCAGAAAAGCTAGGGCTGTCCTTTACTGTTGTTTGTTATTGAGTTGTGTCCAATACCTCATGACCCCAATTTGGGATTTCTTGACAAAGAAAGTGGACCACTTTGCCATTTTTCTCTCTAGCTCCTTTTACTGATGAAACTAAGGCAAACAGAGATAAGTGACTTGCCCAAGGTCACATAGCTAGTAAGTGTCTGAGGCTGGGTTTAAACACAAACTCTTCCTGACTCCCAGACCAGAACTTTATCTACTATACCAACTAGTCACCCCAGCACTATCCTAGGCTCTGTTAAAATGGCAGGTATACTATAAAGTAAATTCTAGGTCAGGTATGGATTGAATTGTGTGACTTTTGAGATCCACTTCAACTCTGAGAGTCTGTGAGGCATTAGTATAACCATGAGTATAGCAGAAGCAAAATCTGGACTTGTCAATTCTGTTAATTCATCACAGTAATCAAGGTGTATGAAATAGACCTCACTGAATATGTAGAGAATCCTTGGAGTTTTCAGTTTGAGTAGCTTAGAACCAAACTACTAGTAGCTAACTAAGCTCTAATAGCATAAAATTACACTAAGACTTTTCTTATGGATGCTATGCCTCTCTTATTTTTAATGCAACTAGGATAACATTAGCATTTTTGAATGCTATGTCATACTACTGACTCAGACTGAATTTGCACTACATTAAAACTTCTACATCATAGATTAAAAATACATCAAGATTCAAAACCTTCATTTTACAAATGAGGGAAATGAAGTTAAGTGGCCTACCCAAGGTCATATAATCTTTAATAGCTTAAAACTGCATTCAGATCTTTCAGTCACCTTGTATATGAACAAATTGTTTCGCAACCCTCATGAACTATTCTTATAATCTTTAAGAAAACTGCACTGGTGACTACTTAGATGCTGCTATGGATAGAGTGCTAGGAAGACCTGAGTTTAAACTGGCTTCAGATGCTTATTAGCTGTGAGACCTTGGGCAAGTCACTTAACCTGTGTTTGCCTCAGTTTCTTCATCTGTAAAATGGGGAGAATAATAGCACCTATCTCCTAGGGTTGTGATGAGGATCAGTGAGATAATTATTGGAAAGGATGGATCACAGTGCCTGGCACATAGTAAGAACTCTATAAATACTTCTTTGTCATCATCACCATCATTACTACTTAGCCTATAGCAAGGACTGGCAACACATGGCACGCATGCTGGACAAGGCACAGAGTACCAGGCAGGTCAACTTCCACCCCTATGTCCTTCTCCTTGCCACTAGTGAGAGCCTTTGTACAAATCTCATTCTTCTTTTTCAAGAGTATCAATCTGACCCAAGATTGCATCCACTGTCTTGGGAATCAGGACATCTTCAGTCCTGTATTTGAATACCCAGCATCTTCTTTCCAGTCCTTTCCTGTCTCAAGAATGAAGACTTTTCCTCCTCAAGAACCAGTTCATGTTTAGAACATGACCCAGCCTCTGTATACATTTTATAATTTTCCATGCTGTTAGAAGTAGGAATCTTGGCAAATAATTGTTTGAGGTCTATAGCTTGTTTTCATGGCCTGAAATATATCCTACATCACCCTCAGAGTACCATTTTTCTCTAGATGTCACTTGTAAACTCTAAATTTGAATGGACATTACATTTTCTCATAGTTTACCTAAGCTTCTGATTTTTTTTTGGTATGAAATTTGTCTTTCTTCTGGAGAATACAGAGCATCATGTACAATATATTATCATCTAAGAATCTCTAACCTCATTCTCTTTGACCTCTCTGCAGCCTTTGACACTACTGATCACTTTCTCTTCCTTTATACTTTCTTTTTTCTAGGTTTTCAGGATACCAACCCCTCCTGGTTCTCCTCCTACCTTTCTGACCACTCCTTCTATGTCTCCTTTGTTGGACTGTCCTCCAGATAACGCCCTCTAACCTTGGTATCCCTCAGTTCTTTGTCTTGGGCCTTCTTCTCTTCTTCCTCTATACTATTTCACTTGCTGATCTCATCAGCTCCACGGATTTAATCACTATCTCTATGCCAACAATTCTCAAATCTACCTAAACTACCCCAAATCTTCTCTTGACCTCCAGTCTCTCATCTGCAACTGTCTTTCAGATATCTCAAACTGGATTTCCAATAGATATCTTAAACTCAACATTTCCAAAACTAAACTCATTATCTTTTCTCCTAAATTCATAAAATTCTATTCACCACCACCACCACCACTACTATCTGAACTTTCCCATTACTGTAGAGGGCAACACCATCTTCCCAGCTCTTTAGGCTTGTAACCTAGGAATTATCGTGGACTCCTCACTAGTTCTCATTTTCCATATCCAGCCTGTTGCCATGGCCTGCCCATTTTACTTTTGCACCAGCTCTCCAATACTCCCCCTTCCCTCCCCTGAACTGGCATCAATCTAGGGCGGGTCCTCATCACATTGTTTCTGGATTATTGTAATAGCCTACTACAATCCATCCTCCATTTGGATTGACTATGTTACTTCCCTACTTAATAAAACTTAGTGGTTCCCTACTGCTTCCAGAATCAAATACGAAATTCTGTGTTTGACACTGTAATGGTAATTTGAATTGGAAAATCTTTCATTAATTCATTAATAGGCCCATTAACTCACATGGAGCCTGTGATGGGAGGAGTTTACTGAATGGGTGGAGTAGGAAGAGGCAGAGTTAGAGCAGAGCTGAGAGGAAGTTAGTCTTGAGAGCAGTCAGAGCTAGGATAGAGGCAGGCTCCTGGGTAGCATGAGTGATTTTGTGATTGTTTGTGATTTTGTTTAAGAGACCTTGCTTGTGATGAGTGTAATGGACCTAGTTTGTGGGAAGCCTAGCAGGAGGAAAGCTTGGGGATGGTGTTGTCCTCTGCATTGTTACTGTGTATAGATTTTTGTTGCTGTGATGGATTTGGGTCTGAATAAATGTTTTGGTTCTGTCTTCCTTGTGGAGAGTCTGCCGTATTTTGTGATTCTGAACTGCACCATAATATTCATGGCTGCCATGGGCACTGTGAATACTGCATTGGCGCTACAGTCATTCAAAGCCTTTTTTTTAACATAGCTCCCTCCTACCTTTCAGTCGTCTTACACCTTATTTCTCAGACACATACGTAATCTTTGATCTAGTGACATGGCCTCCTAGCTGTTCCATGAACAAGTTAAGTCATCTCTTTGCTCCCAGAATTTCTCTGGCTACCCCTTATGCTGGAAAATCTCTCTTTCCTCTGCTCCTCCTACTGATCTCCCTAGCTTCCTTCAAGTTCCAATTAAAATCCCTTCTTCTTCTGGAAGACTGCCTCATCCCCCTATCTTTATTTTTTTTAACTTCCAGGCTAGTACTCCACCCACTATGCCACCCAGTAGCCCACCTCTCTCTCTCTCTTTTTAAAGAATGTTATTTTTCCCCTCAATTACATGTAAAACAATTTTAAACATTTGTTTTTTAAAATTTTTGAGTTCCAAGTTCCCTTCCTCCCTTTTTCTCTCCCCTCCCCTTCCTTAAGAAGACAAGCACTTTGATAAAGATTATAAATATACCATCATGCAAAATATATTTCCATATCAGCCATGTTGCAAAAGAGAACAGACTGGAAAAAGATAAAGTTTAAAAAAAGTATGGTTAAATATGCATTCCAATTCCTTGCCACTATAAAAAGAGCTGCTACAAATACTTTGTATAAACAGGTCCTTTTCCTTTCTTTTAGATCTTTTAGGATATAGACCTAATAGTGGTATATGGCTGGGTCAAAGAATAGGCACAATTTTATAGCCTTTTGGGCACAGTTCCAAATTGCTCTCCAGAATGATTGGATCATTCCACCAAGAGCGCATTAGTATTCCAATTTTCCCACATCTCTTCCAACATTCATCATTTTCCTTTTCTGTCATATTAGCCAATCTGATAAGTGTAAGGTAGTATCTCAGAGTTGTTTTAATTTGCATTTCTCTAATCAGGAGTGATTTAGAGCATTTTTTCATATAACTATAAATAGCTTTTATTTCTTCATCTGAAAACTGCCTATTCATATCTTTTGACCATGTATCAATTAGAGAATGACTTGCATTCTTAAAAATGTGACTCCATTCTCTACATATTTGAGAAATAAGATCTTTATCAGGGAAACTTGTTGTAATTCCCCCCACCCCACAGTTTCTTTCTTTCCTTCTAATCTTGGCTGCATTTGTCTTGTTTGTGTAAAACCTTTTAAATTTAATGTAATAAAAATTATTATATTCTGTAATGCTCTCTATCTCTTATTTGGTCATAATTTCTTCCCTCGTTCATAGATCTAATAGCTAAAACATTCCATGCTTCTCTAATTTGCTTGTGGTATCACCTTTGATTTCTAAATCACAAACTCATTTTGACCTTATCTGGATATACTGCATGAGATCTTCTACACTATCCCCTCTTAATTCTAATGCCTTCTCTATGTTAACTATTTTCCATTTATCCGGTATGTAGCCTGCTTTGCATATATTCACTTGAATGTTGTGTTAGATTGAAATTTTTGGGGGGCAGGGTCTGTCTTTTGCCTCTTTTTATATCCCCAGTACTTAGCACAGTGCCTGGCACATAGTAGGTACTTAATAAATATTGGTTGGTTATTAGTAAAGTGAACCATGTCAAGACAGTAAATGGCCCTGAGATCATGTCATATGAAGACTGTTTAAAGGAAATGAAAATGATTCAACTGGAGAAGAGAAAAATGAAGTGGGAGTACATGACAGCAGGTTCAAAAGTTGGACTTAAGAAAAGAATTAGACTTGCTCTGTTAGTTCCAGAGAGCAAAAATAGGAGCAATTGCTAGAATTAATGAAGATTCAAAGTTAAATTTTAGATCAAGAAAAACTTCCAAATTATTAGAATTGTTCAAAAATAGAACGGATTGCCTTGGTAGTTAGTGCCTTGTCTCTCAGTAGAGGGCTTCAGGTGAATGCGAGATGAATTCTTGTGGGGATGGGTTATAGAGAACATTTTTATTCATATTTGGGTTAGACTAGAGGAACTCTAAGCTTCCTTCTAACTGTAAGATTTTTGTCATTGAAAAAAGGAAATCAGTGTACCTTCCACATAGCTGTTAGGTATACTTTATTTGTCTTTTGTGATATTATGGGCTTTTGAAAGGTGACATTTAATTTCTTCCATTTTCAATTAATTATGCTGATGGGGCTTTTAGTAATAATTTTTTTTTAGACTGGACTTGAAATTTCATTGGTTTAGGGAATGCCTGAACTACCTTTAACCATGCAAAATGACACCTTTCTACAATTAGTGTCTTAGATACTTGTCTGGGATGTTGAGAGTTTGAAGGACTTACCCACAGTTACACAGCCTGCATGGGACAGGGCCAGACAGAACACAGCCAGAGTGGGAGTCTTGATCTTCCTAAGTCCAAGAATAGATTTATTTCTATTATGACACTGCTTCCCAGCAATAACACAGAGACAGGGAAGGAAGGGAGGGAAGGAGAGAGGGAGAGAGAAAGAGAAGAAAAGGAAGAAAGGAAGGAGGAGAGAGAGAGAGAGAGAGAAAGCAAAAGGAAGGAAGAAGGAAAGAAAGCAGGGAGGAAAGGAAGGAAGAGAAGGGAAGGAGGGAGAGAGGAAACAAGCATTTATTTCTTAAGCACTACTGAGTGCCATCCTCATGCTAAGCACCTTACAATTACTGTCTCATTTCTCACAGTAACCCGATGAGGTAGGGCCAGTATTATCCTCATTTTACAGTTGAAGGAAGTGAAGTGGATGCAGTTAAGTGACTTGCCCAGGGTCACATAGCTAGTAAATATCTACGTTCCTGTTTGAACTCAGGTCTTTTGAGTCCTGGCCCAGGCTCAGTACTGTAACCCCCTATGCCACCTAGCTGCATGGCTTCCTTCATACCCATGCAATATCCAAAGAGCCTGAAGTTCTACAGTGCCTAGGGGAAATGCATTGGAAACTATGAGGAGACAGAGGAAATCTATCTGCTCTATTTGAAGTCAAGGACTTTGGTTCAAATTCCAACTTTGCTAGTTACTAGCTGAGTGACTTGGGCTAAGTCATTTAAGGTCACTGGACTTCAATTTTCTTTTCTGTGAAATAATGGAATTATTACATGGTCTTTAAGGTTTCTTCCAGCGTAAGATCTAGATATCAGCTCCTGGAGGCCAGAGACTATTTTTGTCTTTTTTTTTGAAACTCCAGGGCTTAGATAGTGACTGGCATATCATGACTGCTTAAAAGTTTTTTATCTATTGATTAATTGATCTGTACTGAGGGAGTTATTTCCATATTTTGTTGTTGCTGTGGTTGTTTCTATCATGTCTGACTCTTTGTGACCCCATTTGGGCTTTCCTTGGCAAAGATCCTGGAGCGGTTTGCTACTTCCTTCTCCAGTTCATTGTACAGATGAGAAAACTGAGGTAAGCAGGATAAAGTGACTTGCACAAAATCACACAGCTGGGAAGTGTCTGAGGCCAGATTTAAACTCACATCTTTCTGAGTTCAGGTCCATGGATCTCTGCACCATACCATCTAGCTGCCCTGAAATTCCCACATAAGGGAGATCACTGATTTATTCAAATATAGTACAGAATAGAAGTGAATAGCTGATAATACTTGTCAATCAACAACCATTTGTTAATGCTATAAATTAGTAAAAAATATTAATGCTATAAATTAAAAATTAGTAAAAAAAAAAAACAAAACAAAAAACCAACCCACATTTATTACTCCTAAGTTTCCATTGTGTGCTAGGCATTCAATGAAAGGCAAAGATAGTTCCTGCATTGAAGAATTCACATTCTAATGGGGGGGTGGGGAACACATGTAAATAAAGAGGTATACACAAGGTAGATACCTATAGAGCAAAGGTTACATTAAAGGGGAAGCTTAGTTCTCAAAGCTCAGTTGGCTATGTCATTAATTTCAAATGTAGTGAACTTTTCATTGATCATTCTTGTTGGATCTTAGGCAGCAGTTTGCATTATAGAACATACGCTCTCTCCTTGAGACTTTCTGACACTTTCCTCTCTTGATTCTCCTCCTATCTGACTTAATTTTGTTCACCTTCTTCCCTGGTTCCTCAACCCTGAACCTATAAAATGTATATATCCACAAGGGATGTCTAGACTTACAGGCAGGAGGCACTGATGGATCTTCTCCAAAAGAGACTCCAAGTCCTGCCTTGAGGGGAACAGGAGAAAGACCATAAGGTTGGGCACTCTGTTTTCTGAGAGGGGTACAGTACTAGATTTATATCTGTCTTTCCCTGTAAACATTTCTGGTCTAGGGACATGATCAGTTTAGCACAAAAAGCCATTAATGTTCCTTGTCACTATTATTTAAAGGAGTTAGGGTAGCCCTTAGCTTACACTCACTAATGTGACTCTTTTCCACCAAATATTGGTTGCACAAAAGACTATCATAGCAAGTAATGAATAGTAAATAAACTCACTTATTCAAGAAAATAGTAAACAGCAAAAAAATTATACGGATTAAACTATGCAAGAAAATACACGGAGTGAATAAGCTCTTCCAATTGAGCGAGATATCTCCGCTCAAATGGAAAGAGAGAGGCCCTGATCTCACCCACGGGGAAATTTCCTGAAGTATCTAAGGAAGCAAGCTAGAAATCAGAGACGCAGTTTGGATAGGGCCACCCCCATACGTCTGTCATATGGAGGCTTTCTCTTTCTTCCTATGTCTGGAAGTTGATCCCGAAGAGACTCTGGCATCTTGATGTTTCCTCTTAAAGAAAAATAAAGAACGTCTTTCCTTTCTAAAGCTTCGCAGCCAGCTTCTCACACCGCCAAGCCTTCGGTCCCTCCTAGCGTTTACTGACAATCCGATGCCAACGCCCCGAGCTCGTCTAGAGACCTGGTATCTTCATTCTCAGACTCCCAGCTCCCCGTGCCCATCTCCCCAGCGGCCTCAGCGCCCCACGGAGGCAGGAGAGGCCCCTCTCCCGGACCGATCTTGGCAGTCTCGCCCCGGGGCACAGTCCCAGCAAGGTCCTGCCAAGCGGGCAAGACTCATCCCATCGAGGGACGAGGACGGCGCAGCCTCGGACGCTGTTAACGGCTTTTAGGCAATTCCGTTCCCGACTCCCCGAGCCCATCCAGCGGCTGGACGGGTGAGGATGGTTAGGGCGAGTGCCCAGCCCAAAGCGGCGAGGAGACTGGCGAGGGCGGGCTGGGTGCCAGGACGTGCCCGGAGCGGAGGCCGCGGAGCTCCGCCGAGGCACTGGCGGGGTCCCCCGGCCCCGGAGCCGCGAGGTTACCTTGGGCATCCCCTCTGGCCCGCCCCGGGCCGCGAGAACCAGGCGGGCGCGGCCTCCCCTCCCCCCCTTGGGCCCCAGCAGGCCTGGAACCTTGTTCGCCGGCGCCTTGGTTTCCCCGGGTTGCTGGAGGGAAGGCTTTAAGAGGGGGACCGAGGCAGGCAGACTGTAAACAGAAAGCCGAGGCTCGGGGCGCCGGGCCGGCTCCGGGCTGTCATCGCGGGAGGACGCGGAGGTCGCCGAGCCCCGCCTCACCTGCGCCGGCTCCGGCGGGGGCGGGGGTGAGTGGGCCCCGGCGGGGGCCGTTACCGGGGGGCGGGCGAGGGTCGGGGTCCGGGCCGCGCGGGAGATGGGGCGTTGGGGCGGGGGGCGGGGGGCGGGAGAAGGAGCCGGCCCCCGCGGCCCCCGAGGGGCGAGCACACGGCGTGGGCCCCCGGGGGGCCCGTCCGCGGTGGGCGGAGGGGACCCCGGATGGCGGCCCAGACAAAGAGCCCGCAGGGCCACCCCGGCCTCTATTCCCGCTTCACCCTTTCTCTTAAGTCAGCCTTCTGGGAGGGACGGGGGGTGGGGAGGCTTGGGGGGGGGGGGGTGAGGACGGGGGTGTGTGTGTGGGGGGGTTCCTCTTGTGAGGGGACTGGGAACTGGGGGCTTGACCCGCGAGGGTCTTGGGCTTAGCCTAACCTCCGGGCTCCCTTCAAGCCACGCATCAAGCTCTGATCCAAATTCACACATAGCAAAGTGGGTCAGAAGATGCTTGTGCGGATGCTTTCAAGAGGGACCTGAGTTTGAGCCATGCAGTCGTCAAGGAAGGGGTCAGAGAGGAGAGCCCTGATGCTTTTTTTTAGAAGCAATATATTAAAAAGTATTTCTACTTTCACAATGGCTCATATATTTATCATTGTATGTATAAAGATTTTTAATTTTTGAAAACTCTCAATTATAAGCTTAGTCTATGTATATATTTTCGAATATATATGAATACTTATATGTATATAATTTATTAGAAGTCCATGTATATATGTGCAAATGCTAGTGTCTATGTATACTTGAAATACATGTGTATGTATACATGAAATAACTTCAGAGATGTTTATTTATAAATGTATATATTTTAAAAAAATTATACAATATAGCACTATATATTTACAAATTGCATACCTACATATCCTTATATATGTAATCTAAATTATATAGGAAGCCACAGGGATGATATCATCCATAGGCTTCAGGAAATGTCTGGACCACAAAATGAACTAGTTATAACTTCTGGTAGGTTGTGTCATATGCCTGATTAGTCATATCTAAGTAGAGAAGCATAGTGCCTGACACATAGTAGGAGCTTAATAAATGTTTATTGAATGAATGGAATGCATTGACAGAAGCATTATGCTATTTGGAAACAGTGTTGTTATGTGCATAGTTGAACTTTTACATTGAAATAGTCATACACACCAGCCTTAATAAAACATTGATTCCAAATATTTATTAGCACATGTTATTAGTTATTGCCTTTATGAAGATAATTGCAGGAAATGATCAGAGGATTGTATTGAAGACCTACAGTAACAGAACTCTTTATTGCATTTTAAATTTTCATTACAGCTCTTAGTTTTGTATCGCCTGCTTAACTTCAGGACCCAAATTAGTGTTCATTTTCAGGGCTACACATGTATTTACTAATTAACAATCAAGAGTTCCAGATTAAGATTGTGGCACAGCAAATCCACCAGTAATTTGAGTGAGACAGAGTAGTTCAGTGTAAAGAACATTGAATTTAGAGTCTAAAGACCTAAGTTTTAATGCTAGCACAGCTGCTTACAACCTGTATGACCTTGGACCAAGTCTTTTAACCTCTGGGCTTCAGTATTTTCATCTGGGAAATGAAGAGATTGGGTTAGATGATCTTTAAGATTTCTCCCTGCTCTAGATCTATGCTGAATAATCAGCATCTGCTAACATCATTAAGTACTGATTACATTCTTGTGATTCTTTTCCAATTCAATGTACATTTCCTGGGTATGATGATTGAAGATAAGAATTTTTGTGACTGAAGAGCAGACACAGAGATGAAACTCAGTTATCTTTCTTCTTAGTGATCAGTCCAGGGTGAGACCACTTCTCCAAAGCAGAGTGGAAAGATTACATCATTTCAGGCCAATAGGAAAGTTTTCAGAGAAGAAGGTAGTTATCTTTGCAGCTACTTCTTTTGCTTTTCTGCTCTTCCACCTTTTTCCACACTGCCATACCACATGCTCAGATTTTCCCCCCAGAAAAGTGCAGAAAATGCATAGTACCTTCTGGCTCCTAGATCCTATGCAACTCTAGATGCTTTGGCAGGCAGTGAAGTGATGGAGGGACAGAGTTCATTTACCTAAGAAAAACATTAATTATTTTTCTTTTCTTCTTAGAGTAGATTTGGCATTTGACTCATAAATAACCTAACTCCATTACTGCTTGAAGCCACAGAATTTCTAAAGCAGATAGATCCAAATATTCTTGGAGGAGACCGGTATAAGCCAAATAATGCTATGTAGTGAATGCTCATTCTGCACATATGAGAAATGAGCAGCTTTAACAAATTCCACTCACTAATTTTGTTGTTGTTTTCATTTGACCTTTTCCAGACATGGAGAAGTTCTCATTATTTTCCTGGGAATTGATATGATTTTAAAATGTAATTATTTATCTATCAGTATAATTTCTTATAATAACAACAGCGGTCATAATTCCAAACAAAAGGCAAAAACAGGGCCGCCATTTTGATTCTGAAGAAGTGCTTTCAAATGAACATTTCATTATATAGTCTCTCCAACTAAAAGTCTGTGGTTATGCATTACAAGTACAATTTTGAACTTATGTGAAATTTTGCAAGCACAAAGTGGAGATCTGCAATTATCCAGTTAATTTGATCCTGTGGTTGGACCAACTATATAATTTAAGTCAAGGCAAAATCTACTTGTTGGGCAGGGACACAGAATTATCCATTTGATTTGTATACATTGATGAAACCAACTGAATAGTTTTAAAATCTCTGCTTCACTTGGTAGTTTATAAACACAGCTATAATGATATTTTTAGTAATCAAATTGGGAAAGGATATTGTAGGTTGATGAAAAGTCAGAGATACAACCAACCATTTTTATGCCTAAGGATAAACTGATTAAATTGTCTTCTTGACCTAGTCTCACTTTGCATCTTCAGTTGTGACCTATCCTGTCCTCCATTACTCCATATCCCTTTCCTACCAAGCACAGACCTTTCTTGTGTGATGACTTCTGGCCTCTTCTGCTCCCCTCTCTCAGTAACATTTATGTGCTAAGTAGGTTTTGAGTGCTAGACTGGGCTGGGACTCAAGAAGATGGACTTGAATTTGGGCCCTGATACTTACAAAGTGTGACGCCCTGAATCTCAGGTTCTTGGGAAGTCATAATAATAATTTCTGTAAGGCCTGCCTTGCGAGGTTGTTATTTTAAGTGAGATGATGAATATAAGGAACTTTGATAACTTTAAAACTGCTTTATAAATATTATTTCCCAAATGATGAACTCTTCAAGAGCAATGACTTCCTCCCCTATTTCTTCGTATCCCCAGTGCTTAGCACATTAAGTGCTTAATACATTCTTACTGACCAAATGACTTTTGGTTTTTGTCAGATCTGGCAAATTTTTTTCATTTTGTCCTCAAGTCCATTCTCAAGCATGCTGGCAATTACATGACTCCCCCTCTTGACCGTTGGCCCTCACCTCCAAGTTTCACCATTGTTGTACATAGTAAATGCTTAATAAATTTTAGAATGGAAGTACCCCTATTTAGCAGATCTCTCAGTTTTACCTGGTGACATGGCAAGAGAGTTGTCATCTCTCCTATCTTGTTTTCTGGGACTACCGGAGAGACTCAAATTCCCCAGGAGTGCATTTCCTGCCAATGCTTGCCCACTCGTAGGTGATCTCAGGGCTTCTGGGAAATAAGAAGTGGCTCCTTACAGTTAGGGTATGATACATTAGATACATTTTAGGTACTTCATGATTCTCTCATTGGAAGCATTTCTATACCTCTAACAGATGAGAGATTATTAGGAGTGAAAGGTGAATTGTTAACATTATTGTATTTGAACCCGAATTCTACATTTCCACTGACAAATGCTTACTCTTTTTTTTTAAGTTTGCTTTACAAGAAAGCAGTTCTTTTGGACATGTCTTAGTCAAAAATAGAGTACTTTGGTTAAAAATATTAATGTTGTCCTCAAACATTTCCAATTTGGAAACATTGTTTTAGTTATTTAGCAGGAACATTTATTTGTGGTATTGTATATTGAAACACATTTTTGCAGAAGTCTCATCTTTGTGGAAATGTCAGAAAATGCCATAATTGGGAAGATCTGATCAGAAAGTTTCTTACTTCTCACATAGAATCAGTACATATATTATTTTCATGTGCTACATTTAGTGACCCATTTTTTCTCCTTGTAAATGACTGAACTAATTTTTTTCATGGTAAGGCAATGCGTTCAAATAAACAGTAGTTAACTATGTGATAAAATTTTATCAAAATATTGACAGTCAGAGTGGACAGATGCCTCATTACTATTTCTAAGCCATTATGTAAGCAGCACAATTCTCTAGCAGGGACCAAAAGTAAAATGCATTCAGTTTTAACTATTCAGAATTACAAGATCCATGCCTCAAAGACTCGTGGATTTTACAGGAAATTTAAATTGTTTTCAGAAACAAAGGCTTTGAGGATTGTTTATTTTAAGCCTCTGAATTCGTTTAACTTAATAAATATTCGGTCATTTTTATTATTCATCTGAAAGACACAGTAGAGATGTTAATTTTGCCAAATGCTGTACTCTTTACACTTAGGAGAACAATGCACATTTAATTTAAAAACAAGAAGTTCTGCAATATTTGGGTGTTCTCTAAGGTCTGGTATGTTTCCATTTCACTAGCTAGAAGAATAAATAAATCATCAGACCCAAGAGTTGCACTCTAATAAAGTCTTCAAACACATCATTTAATCTCAAATGCCAAAATACTTCAGATTTTCCCAAATGACATGTTCTCTGTCCACTTCAGTTATTCTCTTACTGATTATTTGCTTTTCACTCAGCTTTTTATGATAACTCTCTTAATCTGTAATGGCTGTGTTATTATGGGCCAGCAGGTTGCTCCCCAGCCCTTTGTGACCTTCAGCCAATTTCATGTGCAGCTCAAAGCTGATGCCCAAGGGACCCCAGCTGCCTCATGTTCACTGTCCAGCTCACCTGAGGACTATCTGAGGAACCTGAGAACTATTAAATGGTGTTTGAGCCTGTGTAGTCAACTAAATAAATTTCTAAATGTTCCAGGAATCTATACTTCTTATACGGATAGTACCAATTAATCACTAAAAAGTTAATCTTTGCTTTTATTTTCCATGTAAGAAAATTAGATGGTATAGTTGGTTTGGGTAAAACCTAGTAATAGGGGTAGTCACAGGGTGATTAGATAAAGGGGAATTGACTTACATCTCACTTCCTCTGCTAAGGAGACAAAATGTGAGCAGAAATAGAGAATTTTAGGTTTGGAAAGTCTTTTAAAGATCCAAATCTTTGCCTGAAGCATGGATCTCCTCTACAGCATGCCTGAGAACGGGGTCTTTTAGCCATTGCTGTACAGAACTTCATTGGCAGAATCTGCCTCCAGAGGCAGCCTATTCTATTCTTAGATTGTTCTAATTGTTAGGAAGTTCTTCCTTATGTTAAATTGAAATCCATATCTCTGTACCCTCCACTGGTCCTAGTTCTGCCTGAAAGGATCAAGCAGACGAATTTTTTTCACTTGATATCATTTAGTATATTATAAGGAAGATACCATGTTCTTCCATCAGGGTCAGAGAAAGGTATCTAATAGAATATTTTTGTTGTAGTACTGCCTCTTGAGAATAAAAGGAGGTGATATTTAGGAATCTACCCTTTTGTGCATCAACACTAGCCACTCTGTTTCTCCTTGTAGTCTTTCGACTGTAATTAGGTGGTACGGTGAGTAGAGCATTTGAACTGGAGTCAGAAAAGCCAAGTTCAAATCCAAGTTCACACATTTTACTAATTGTAAGACCCTGGACAAGTCAAAGTCTGCCTCAGTTTCTTTAACTGTAAAATGAGGATAACACCTATGGATCAATGCATTAACATTTGTAAAGTACTTCGCACAGTACCTGGCATGTAATAAATGCTTCTTTCTCTTCTCCCTTCATTCCTTTCCCTTCCTTATCTTTGCTTAGCAGTAGTCTTTCTCCTCTCTTCTTCATGGGCTTCATTCACTTTGAGGTAACAGGTTGTAATCTTTCCCTTTCATTGTTGTTATTATTAGGATATTGGCATCTTTATGTTGTCATGTAGTTCAGATTAATGAAATTTTCCTATGAATGCCATAGTGGTCTGGGTAGGTCAAGTGAACTGGGGGAATACACAGTAAAGATAGAGCGGTAAAGGAGCAACGAGCTGTCTTCAGGTATACTAGACGCCAGGGAAATGGTCAGCTAAGGGGATGTAACACCAAGGAGCTGTTCCCCCTCTGCTTTTCTTCTGATCTGGGCTACATTGGTTTTATTTGTACAAACCCTTTTTAATTTAATTTAATCTAATCAGAATTATCCATTTTACATCTCACAATGCTCCCTGTCTCTTGTTTATTCATATATTGTCCTATCCATAAGTCTTATAGGCATTATGCTTCATATTCTTCTAATTTACTTATTTTGACCATATCTTGGTAAATGGTGTAAGATACTGGTCTGTACCCAGTTTCTGCTAGATTGCTTTCCATGCCTGAGATATTTTGAAAAGAACATCTTATTATAGCTGTTCTACCAGCAGCTTGGGGTTCTTATTCACTGTGTAAACCATAGTGTAGCATATAAGCATAATCTTTTATACAATGAAGAATGAAACAGATCCATGATAGGACTGAAGTCCCCAAGCCTTTTCAAAACTCCAGGGTAAAGGCCTTATTAACACTCATTCAGACCCTCAACTTCATCACACAATAAGAGATGAAGAACTAGTATTCTGTCTTCTCTCTGGATACCTTCCATGACCTTCTAACCACTTCAAGACAGATTTCCAGTCTTTTGTTCATATTCCTGCTAGAAGATATCCTTTGGCCAGCTCATTTGATTTCTCTGGGCCTCTAAACCGTGTTGCTATGTGATGAATGTAAGGTCTGAATTACTGTGACATGCTTTTTGCTTTTATTATCTAATTAGATAAGTTGCTGGTTTCATTCGTAGATTTCAGTAATAGAGACAAAACAATTCAAAGACTAGAGAAGTAGAGTAAACAGAATTGATTTACTAAAGTAACTTTGAATCACCACAGTTAAGTAGACTAGATCAAGGTGGTTGGCAGATTAAAAAGTATTTTGTCGGTGTTGTTTGATTTTAGTTTTAGCTAGCTAGGAAGATCTGAGAAGAAATAGATGGACAATCCTCTTGCCATTCCACTTACCTTTTTTCCATATGTAGTGTATACTGAGATTTTAAAAATATAGTTTTCCTCTGATTTATCTTCTAGTAATATATTTCCATTTTAATAAGATTTTGATGTGTCATAACAATTTTAATGGCCCTTCAAAGTCATTAAAATGACTTTTTATCTCTCTGTTGTTATGATTTACAATTCTGAGAAATTCTTTGGGTGGTGTACAAATTAGACATCATTTCTCCTCATATTTTTGTGTAATTCAGGGAGGGGACTCAGTTCCTGGACCTGTGATTTCATTAATGTAAGTAATTTCCAGTGTGGCAATTCCTTCCATTGCTGCACATTGATAGTTTCTCTGTGACTTATATCCACTTATATATAGCCTGAGTGAGAGAGCACCTGTCACTTTCCCATGGATACCCAGCTAATAAGTGAAGTCTGCTTTATTCTGCCTTTATCCACTCTGGTTTTCGTAAAATGTAAGGTTATTATGCATTTATTCTTCCACATTGCATATTTAACATGACATTGTGAAATTTAATGTGCAGACTTTGGAATTAAGGCCAAAACTCATAAAAATGTGTAAAGCACTTGCATTGATTTTTTTGTTGCCCCATGTCTCCTCTTCCTGAGTCCATGCCTTTCCTTTCTTCCTCACCATCGCTACACATACTCAGCGTACTTAATGCTCCAAGATTCTTCTTTCATAAGCTTCTAAAATACTACTGTTCTTGAACAAGTCCCTTCTTTGCCTCTGTGGGCCTCAGTTTCCTCATCTGTAAAATTATTGGTAAATTAGGATAAGTAATTAGTAAAAAAGAGTTAGTAAATTAAGGTCATTTATTATAGAAACTTCAATGACAGTTGTTTAAGCTTAAGAAGTGTAAAAACAAGGAGACAATCATTTTTTTTACCCATTTCATTTCCTTTATTTGACTGCAAATGTTTCTTCAAATGAGTTAGTATATAATTCACATTATCCACATTAGGGAAGAGAAAAAAGGAAGAAAATACATATAAGATATGTCTAAAAGAGATTTTTTTTTAAAGAATAGTCCTTAGAGCTAGCTGGAGAAAAGAATGGGGCTCCATGAGTCTCCAAAAATGCAGCTAGATTGGTGTGATTGTATAACAGTTCCCAAGTTTGGGGCAATTGTGATGATTCTTTAAAAAAATGGTTTCTGAGGTTTGTCGCTTTGTTCAAGAAAGTCTTATTTTTGACTTCTTGCGGCAGAGATGGTCCCTGTCTTTTGGCAGTTCCACAATAAAAATTGTTGGGAGTAAGATCTGTGCTTGTTGGTTGTTGACAATGAGAGTATGATATTGAAGTATTTTCCTATTAATACAAGGGGGGATATGGCAGGTGTTATCTGTGGTGCCAGGTGCCATTAGGCTGTTTGGACTCGGATAAATACTAATCTACAAAGTTAAAATTGAAGAAAGGAGGGTGGTGGTAGGGATGATGGTGGATCTCAGCTAGTTTTAGTGGTGAAAGCAAGAAACAATTAACACTTATAGGATACTATATAATTGGTCTACCCAGGGAGTTTAGGAGCAGTGCCAGAAGGATGCCCTTGGAATGTTTTTTCAAATGAGAATCAAAGTTCTTATGAAGATGCTTATTGTTTTTTTCTTAGTATTCTACATATGAATACCAACATGGATGCTATAGGGTAGGAAGACTATACCTTTCCAATACACAAGTTTCCCAGTAAGAGGGGAAAAGACCTTAAATATCAATGTACATGTCTGTAAACATATTTATGCATGTGTATATACTATAGCAAGCAACATGTCAGTTTATTTACATTTTCCAAGGGGGTTATGACATTTTAAATGACAATATTAAGAAGCAAGCATATTATGCATATGTTTACATCATGTATATCATAGTAAGGGTCATAGAAAATCCAAATTAGATACTATATGAAATGAAATGAAGTTACAGTTTAATAAACCCTACATTTAGATAATTTTGAAAGTCTGTTACAGTTTTAAGTCTCAGAATCTTTTGATCTTAATGCAAGTTAATTTAATGTGTCATCCATTCCAGGAGTGTTCATATTTTTTAAAAGATATCAAGGAAGAAAACCCAAAATAGAATTTCAAGTATCATGGCACCAGGGTAAGTGAGCAAAGAAGATGTTTTTCAGTAACAGATATTTATTAGAACTCCACAGTAGCCCAATATAGGCAAAGGCCTACTTTGCTGCATGAAAAGCATGGATGTATGAAGACTAGCTCCTTTCATATTATAGCTCTCACAGAATTCTGGAACCGATTCAACCTTAACTGGAATGAAGTATTCATGGATAGAGAATTGAAGCATGTTGTTCCTAACCATTTAAATCTATGCAGCCACACTCAGGTCTCATTTTTTAAAAATTATTTGATAGAAAAGGCTTTCTTTGGATACCTTTTGCTGTTCATTTTCGTTCAGAGTATCTGTACATGCCTTTGAAAGTACATGGTTTGAGACACCTTCTTAACACTCAGCCTTTGTTAAATTCAGATTACATGTCATTTAACCAAATGAGAGGAGGTCTGAAGTAACTTCCAAGACTGCTGCCTAGCCCCAGATAAAAGCAGCCTCTCTGAGTAGGTTGGCTGGGCATTGTTTAGTAATCTTTTCTGCTGCTACATGGGAGGGACTCAGCTTTCATCACTGCTGGTAATGTTGTGCAAAAGGACAGCTTTACTTGTTATAAACAACCATGTTATTATTTTATCTTGTCATATTTTAAGGTATGAGATTCTTAGAATTTCTGTTAGTACCACTATTGGAAAACCTCTGAGGAGCTATTTTTACTGATTTCCTAATCTGTAGAGTAGGAGCAGTAAGTCGTTATTAACATTTTTATGTGACATGGATACAAAGGTGAGACACTTTGCTGTTCAGACAGGCTGCAGTGCCCACACACAAATCTTGCTCCATGTCATTAAACCAAAAGAGCATAGAGAGAGAGAGAGACATAAAGATGTAGAGAGATAGACATACAGAGATACATTCCTCATTACCTTGGCTAGTCTCAAGAAATGCCATTTGTGAAATATAGTAACATTTAGAATGCTACTCAGAGCATCAGTCAGGTTCTTGTTCTGTTACTGTCTAGTTCAGGGGCTGCACAGCTTGGGGCATTTGGAGAAGATCCTCAAAAGAGCTGTGTAAATGATTATCCAAATGGGAAAATGAGAGCTACAGGAATAGGATAAAGAAAATGAGATGCTTGAGCCTGGAGAACAAAGGATGTAAAGACTCTATAATTAGAGTCATCAGGTTTTGAGAGCTTTTCCCTCAGAATACAGCCCAGAGAACGTTTGAGTATTTCAGACATTTTCTTGACATCCCTTTTAAGCAGTGTCCCTCTCCTTCATACTCTTCAAATCCCATGACCTCTTTCATTCCACCTGTGATCTAGGCACCTCCCACCAGGTGTTTTACTCCTTGATCCAAAACTCTGAAATTTGTCTGGTCATAGCTTCCCACCATTACTTTTCTCCCTTTGCTCTTCCCCACCTAAATCTACTCTTTGTAGTTCATAGTCACTTTTAATCTTTCTATTCAGCAATCCTTTCTTAGGCGACTTAGGCTACATCTACTGAGGCTTCACTTCCTTACCTTCCCACTCTTGACCCTATTCTCTACTTGAGTCCCTTACCCCCTTGTTCCAGTAACAGGTCTGCCTCACCAAATCCCAATCCTGGATTATCCCTGCAGTTGCTTCTTATTTCCGACTCCTGCTCCTTAAGGGAGCTGGGAGGAGGCATGCAACTAAGGCAGCGAGGTCTTTATGTTATCTAGCTTCAGCAAGAGGCTCTTTTGTTTTTTCCTCATTGAGTCGTAATTCTTGTCTCTACACCAGGACATGACCAGGTAGTTTTTAGAAGAAAAAAATCAAGTCATGTTAAAAAAAAAAAGCTCTAAATCACTATTGTCTAGAAAAATTGATTTTTTTTCTTCTGAAAACTACCTGGTTGTACCTTTGACTAATTTGATCGGTTGGAGAATGGCTCTAATTTTTTTGAAGTTTGGCTCAATTCCCTATATATTTCAGAAATGTGACTTTTATCAGAGAAACTTGCCATAAAAAAAATTCCCCCCATTTCCTGCTTTCCTTTTAATTTTGGCTGAATTGGTTTTTGGTGCAAAAACTTTTTAATTTCATGTGACCAAAATTATTCACTTTGCTTCCCATGTGTAAAGGGTGAGTTGACATTTATATAGACCATTAATGGTAAGATATGTAGAAATGAACTTTTCACTCATATCATTTGTTCTTCACAACAGTCCTGAGAGTTAGCTATTTTAATCCTCATTTTATATATGAAGAAACTACCCAGAGAGGTTTAGGAACATGTGTAAGGGTTAAATATCTAGTATCTGAGTTAGGATCAGAGTTCGGGTCCTCCTGACTACAAGTTGTACCTTATTTCTTCCTAGATAATCAAGCAATGTAGAACACAAATAATTTCCAGAATGCTTTGTTAAAACAACATTGAAGTATATTTTACATAATATTGCTAATTGTCCTTTCAAGTAACAGTACTCTTAAAAAAAGGAAAGGGACTTAAATGTGCAAAAATATTTGTGGCGACTCTTTTTGTGGTGGCAAAGAGCTGGAAATTGAGGGGATATTTATCAGTTGGGGAATGGCTGAACAAGTTGCAGGTTTTGATTGGATGGGATACTATTATGCTATAAGAAATGATGAGCAGGATGCTTTCAGAAAAACCTGGAAAGACATGTGAACTGATCCAGAGTAAAGTAAACAGAAACGGGAGAACATTGTACATAGTAACAACAATATTGTATGATACTCGGTTGTGAATGACTTAGCTATTCATAGCAATATAACGATCTAAGACAATTTCAAAGGACTTGTGATAAAAAATGCTATCCATCTCCAAAGAAAGAACTAGTGTAGTCTGAATGCAGGCTGAAGCACACTTTGTAAACTTTCTTATTTTTTTGTTTGAGTTTTTTTTTTGGTTTATTTTCTTTCAAAACATGACTGATATGAAAATATTTTTTGCATGACTGCACTTGTATAACCTATATTAAATTGCTTAGTGTCTCAGGAACGGGAAATAGAGAGGGGGGAGAATTTGGAACTCAAAATTTTAAAAAAGCGAATGTTAAACATTGTTTTTACATGTAACTGGGAAAATTAAATATTAAAATATAAAATAACATAAAAGCAACAGTACTCAATTCTATTTCTAAAATTATAAGCTATGCTTCATTAAGAAAAAATACTATTCAAAAATCAAAATTTACCCATGAGAGACATTCATTGTGATTCTCTATAAGAGCACTGGAAACAGAGTTCTGTTAAATTGTAAACTTACTTAGTGTATTTAAATTATTTGTGTACAATGCTTTCTGACTGACTTATGTACCGTGCAGCTTTTTATAGTTATATATATAAAACACAGTAGATCAATATTTACTTTTGGGGAGTGGGAGATTGGGAATCCATAGTTTGAGAAGTGAGCAGCTAATATATACCTGCACATATGTATACACACATCTGTGTATACGCACATATATACAGATATACATGGTTATATATATTGTTATATTTAATATATATTGTATGTGTGTGCTTATCTTTAAAAATAATGAAGTTATATAGACAAAGATAGCTTCTTATATCTCATATAAAAAAGGTAAAGATACTTGTCAGATTATATATCTAAGCCACAAAAGTGCATATTGCCCATATAGATATGATCTGCATAAAAAGTTAGATTTTTGGAGATTCTCATGTATTCAGTTTTTCCTACTAAACTATTTATTTTTAAATTCTGCTTTGAGAGCTCTGATTTGGGTCCCAAATTGATTCCCAATTTCATATTTTAATAATTTTATTTCTTTTAAAAACTATTGTGGAGTTTCTTGCTGTTTTCTCATCTTTGGGAGCTCCACAGCATTCCTGTGTTCATTTTCCATCATATTATAGTATTTATTCAAAATGCGTTAGTTTCTTTTTGAAATTTTACTTCATTTTTTTTTTTGGTCTTTCTGTTCCTTTTTGTTGTCATAATCATTGTATATATTGTTTTTTCTTGTTCTGCTTACTTCATTTTGCAGCAATTCATATTAGCATTTCCATGCTCTGATATCTCTCCGTCCTGCTTCAAGGTGGCCCACCCAGGACCACTAAGACCTCCCCTCACCTTCCACCTTGTTATTCCTCCCCTTAATTTAGCTTTAATGGCTCTGGTGCTTCCCTGGAGTTCAGAGGCAGCTAAGTGGTACAGTAGGTAAGAGCGTTGCACTTGAGTCAGGAAGACCTGAGTTTGAACCTTCCTTCAGAAACAAACTGTGTGACTCTACACAAGTTGCTTTAATTGTTCTTAGCCTCAGTTTTCTCATCTGTGAAATGGAGATAGTAGCACCTACTTCATAGGGTTGCTGTGGAGATAACACATATAGGCTTTACAAACGTCAAAGAAGCTACTACATGTGTTAGTAGGTAAATAGGAATTACGAGTGACAAAGCTTTAGACTTCTGAGGATCTTGGCACAGGTAGAATGTGCATAATTACATCAGCTTTATTATAAAGAATAGGTACTGTTCACACTCTAACTGATTCATAGGTGCTCTCAAAGTAACTTAAATGATTCATGCCATTGGCCTTCTAGGGATTTCTGGTTTGGATCTAGTCATAGAATTCCTACTTCTTTGGAATAAAGCTGTTTTAAGTCAGGTATTAGAGAAAAGGCCATAGCCACCATTTACAGGTTCTTTCAAAGACTTATCTTTAGAAATAAAAGCTATTGGATTCGTTTCCTCTGTCACATACTCCATCTTCTCCTGTGTAAATTGTAATAAAAAAAGTAGTATAGTATTCCACCTTGAAAACAATGGAACCTTTGTTCAGGCCTTTTCACCTTTGTTTAGTGTTACAGTAAAAGGGTGTTTGGGAATGGTGGGAAGTAATTAAATGTATCTATCTGTTGTGTAGAACACATTTAATAAAGTGTTTTTATATTGTTTCTCTGTTTATTATCCTTCAGGAAATAGAGTTTCCTGTGGACAACTAACCAAACCAGTTCCTGACTTGTGAAACACCATCTTAAAGGAGGATTAGAAGCTGATCCTGCTAGAGAGTGCTTTATAATAACTCAAAAAGTTCCAGCAGTGTTTGTGCTGAGAGAACAACAGAGAATGTTACATCCAACTAAATGAAGGCATGTTCTCTGTTCCCAGAACTACTTTCTTGAGGCATCCTATCTCTTTGGTGTTTGAATATTCATGAAACCCTCCCCTCACCCAGTTCAGGACTCTTGAATCTCTTGAAAACCAGTGAAATGGAAGCCTTAGAAGTAGATGATATCAGCCCTGCATTGGAAGTGACAGAGGATTTCTTCAGTTGTTTTGATAGTAAGTTAGAAAAAGTGGTTCAGCAAGCTGAGGTTTATGGCATTCAGGAAGTCCCTGAACTGGTTGGGCATGAAGTATTCAATAAAATAGCTGACAGTGGTGCCATCAGGAGTGGCACTTCCCTGGGCAAAGGCGGCAGCATCATTTGGGATAGCTGTCAAAGTGACTTCTTAGAAACCAAAGTACAAAATGTATTCCCTGCCAAAGAACAGTTTATAGTCCAGAGAGGTACAGCTCCTGATAACCTCTCCTGGATGGAACAAAGGGAAGCTTCAACTTTTAATTTTTTCAACATCTGTCAACGTCGGAGGGACAGGCCTCGGTCTGTGAACGACTTACTGGATGAGACCTCTTCTTTCAAGCCAGGCCATGCCCGATCTCGGTCAGACACGACCCATGTGGAGTGGGGAGTAGTCTTCAGATCAACTCCATTGCAGCAGCCGTCTGTTCAAGGCATTCAGCCAACGAAGCCACCTTTCTTATCACCATCCCAGCACAAAGGAAAGGATGCTCAAGGAAACACAGGTATACTTTTCATATTTGGTTTTTGTGCAAAGGATGCAGCTTTCTCTGGATCTTGATAACCTGCTTCACCAATATTTTCTCTTCAGTGCTCATATCTGACTTTACCTACTTTGTTTTCCTCATAACGTTTTCTTCCTTTGCTTGAGGTGAGAATAGTAGCTCCATTCTCTTCTTTTGAGTAGAGTGGCATGGTCTTGGGAAAGGAAATTATAGCCATTCTCTTTTTGGCGTACATTATTTCTTATTTCAAAACCAAAGTAATCTCTTGTTAAATTTAGAGATTTGCTTGGTGACTTTCTACTTATTGATCCAGTCAGCAGATAGTTACTTACCAAGTATCTGCTTGTACTCAACATTGTGCCATATGCTGTTGAGCAGCCAAAAGAAATATAAAATACAGTTCTTCGATATAACAAGTTTATATGTCAAAGAATAGACATACAGAAAGTTAGCTAACAATACAAGTCATTAAATGGAAGGATCAGTAGGTGCTGCAGATATTAAATGGTATGAAAATTTGGAAAAAGGAGGAAATGCTGTGAGATGGAATCATCAGGAAAAGATTATAGTAGAATTTGAATGGAGGGATCCTCACCATTGTCTAATCCTATCCTCCATCATTTTACAGATGAATAAACACTTCCATTAAATTTTTTTGTTATTCTGAACTTGAATACACAAATACATATGTACATTTCCATCTACAAAGAAATCCAGAAAAAGGGTATTGCATATGAATTCATGAATCTCATATACAGATTGTTTTTAAGCACATACGAAATTCAGCATATTCTAAAAACTCTTTCTTGTTTGAGTTTCAAAGTGTTTCATTAATGCTCTTTCCTTTCTTTTTTTCCCCATCTCAACCACTCTTCCTCTCTTACTTCAACTTCTCCCCTCTCCCCATAAAAAAAGCCTTCTTTGTAACAAATAAACATATGTCAAGCAAAATAAATCCACACTTTGGTCATATCTGAAAATAGAGGTCTCGTTCTCCTCCCCTAATCCTACTTTGTCAAAGGATGAGAAGCATGCTCCATCCTTGGTCATTTGGAGCTGTGATTGAATGCTTTATTGATTAGACTGCTTAAGTCTTTCAGAACTATTTTTCGTCATACTATTATAGTTGTATAAGCTTTTTTCTTGGTTCTGCTCACTTTATTTTGTTCCAGTGCATAAAAATCTTTTCAGACTTTCCTGGATCCATTCATTTCATTATTTTTTATACTGCAGTCATATTCTTTTACATTCTTATACTGTAATCCATTTAGCCACTCCTCAGTTGGTGTACACCCCCTTTATTTTCCAGTTCTTTACTGTAGGAAAAAGTGCTGTTGTGAATATTTTTGTACTATGGCTATTTTCTTCCATTTTTAAAATCTCTTTAAGAATAGCTGCCTAGTAGTGGTATTGCTGTGTCAAAGGGTATACATAGTTTAATGATTTTTTGTTTATAGTTCCAAATTATTTTCCAGAGTGATTGTACCAATTCACAGTTCTACCAGACAGACATTAGGGTGCCTATCCACCCACATTCCCTTCAAGAATTGTCATTTTCCTTTTTTTGACATCCTTGCCAACATGATGGGTGTAAGGGGAGACCATAGAGTCTGCAAACAGAAAGTTGTGCACCAACTCCTCGTCCACTTTGGTCTTAGCTTGTAGCCTTTTCAGGTTAGTTTACAGTAGGTGTGGAGGCTGATCTTGATGTTATTTTCATCCATGTTGAAGGCATCTGACAACATTGTGGAAAACATCATGCTGAGGAACGTGGGAGTGAGTACATAGCCTGCTTCACTTTGTGACTGGGAATGCATGAGAGCATTGTCCATTATCCAGAACCCACACAAGCATGCCCTCCTGAACCTGATGTACAATACCGATCAACGTCTCTGGGCAACCCAGCTTCACCATGATCTTCCACAGGCCCTCACAACTGATAGTATCAAAGGCTTTGGTCAGGTTGACTAACATTGTATATAGACCTCTGGATAGTCATATAAATATAAATACCAGGGGCAGAACAAAGCTTATGTGCATAAGAGAGTATATGTGGCTAAGGAATAACTCAGCTTCTGGAAGGCTGAATACATTTTTGGTGCAATGTCAGTGAGTTATTAGCCTAACCTAGTAATTCAACAGGGAAGTATTCTTACCTTCTGAAGGCTTAATATTTTGACACTTTAAATGAGTTGTCTATGATTTGATTAATTTACTCAATCAACTTTCTCCCATATATTATCCTATCAGGTCCCATGAACTAGAATTTATATATTCCATAAATTCCATATATTTGAAATCCTAAAGTGTTCTGTGAACAAATTATTATGAGAGATGATAATTCCTCTCACATTTTACAGATGAGGAAACAGGTCCTTAAGAGTTTGATTGTTGTTTTGATAGAGCACTGTAAGACATATAATGTGCTTCAAATATTTAACAACAAGGAGAATTGAGTATTGATTATTAATATGATCATCTATAGAATAATATACATAAATTCATACTTATGCATTCCTTTAAGGCTCATAAAGTACTTTCCCCACTAGGTAGCGAAAATGTTATTAATTCCCCTTTTACAGGTAAAAAAATTCAACCCCAAAGTAAAGAGATTTACCAAAAGTTTCATAGTTAGGCAGGATTCAAACTTAGGTTCTTTGGCTCTAACTCCAGTGCTCTCTGTACTGTGCCATGCAGCCTCTCTCCATATAAAGTAGTCTTTTCATGCGGTAAGAGATTAGAAATTAGGACTGTTTAGTTTTATTTCTGCTTTATTTTATAGACTTTATCTCCTCATGTTTTTAAGTCATTTTTCAGTTGTATCCAACTCTTCATGACCCCATTTGGTATTCTCTTGTCAAAGATACTGGCATGGTTTGCCATTTCCTTCTCTAGCTCATTTTACAAATGAGGAAACTGAGGCAAACAGGATTAAGTGACTTGCCCAGAGTCACACAACTAGGAAGTGTCTGAGGCCAGATTTGAACTCAGATTTGAGTCTTCCTGAATCCATGCCCAGCACTTTATTCATTGTTCTACCTAGCTGCCCCTTGTCTGTTCCTAGTATCACAATTTCCTGGACTTTAAAAGAAGCCTCCTTATAATCCTTTTCCTGTTTTTTTATCTTTTCTGGTTCCTTTCCTGGACCTCACTTTACAAAAGGTGGGAGAAAGCGCATTTTTTGTGATTCCTCTTCCTTTCTGTTTGTTTCCTTCCTATTCACTTCATCTTTCCCTGCAAATGTAGGAGGCCAAGAGTTTTCTCCCCTGGCCTGGGAAGTGTTCACTTTGTTCTGTATGCTTTCACTTCCATGTGTTGTGGGTAACCTGGCTCCCTTGTATGTTTCTGTAATAGAAAGTAAGCTCTTTAAGGGCAAGGGACTTTTTCATTTTTTATCTTTGTGAATCCCCAAACCTGCCACAGTACCTCAAACTTACTAGGCACTTAATAAAAATTTAATTGATTGAATAAGGTCTATCAGTTTGGAAAGAATTTAGATTCTAATGCAGGAGGCATGGGGCAGTGGATGTTGGCACAGTTAGAACTGTTGCTAATAAGCAGACCTGCCAAAGTTTCTTTCGCAGTGTGGAAAGTAGAAGCAGTTCTATTCAGTGATAATAACAGCATTTTCCTTATCATTTAAGGCACCTAAAATCTTTTGCAATATACTCGGCTCTTATTCTTCATAGTATCTTGCAGTAACAGTTGATACAAAGCTGAGCTATCTCTTCAGTCTAGAGAGTAATGAGAAAGGCCTATCTCCTTTAAGAGAAATGAGAGAGTAGGGACCTTCCTTTATATTTAGGAAAATATACTGACATATCAAGATAAGCTCCATGTGCATACATGGCCTAGATACAAAAGTCCACATCACGAACAAATTAGAGGAGCAAGGAAGATATTACCTTTAATAGCTAAAGATAGCAGAAGAGTTAATAACTTAACAAGTAGTAGAGATCAAATAAGATAAAAGGGACCATTTTGATTATATAATATTTAAAAGTTTTTCCACAATCAAATGTAATTATTAAAAATTATAAGGGAAAAAGGTAACTGGGAAAAAATCTTTGCAGGAAGTTTCTCTAATAAATGTCTTGTATCCAAAATATATAATACAAAATATAAAATATTTTATTTAAACTTATAAAATTAAGAGCCATTCCCCAATAAATAAACAATCAAAGGATATGAACAGGTACTTTTCAGAGGAAGAAATTCTAAAAATTTAGGGTTACCAAAGGAAAATGACAAATATTGGAGGGTATGTAGGAAAATTGAGATACTAATGTACTGTTGAAGTTGTAGACTATTAACCATTCTGAAGAACAAAACTGTGCACATCCTTTGACTCAACAATACCACTACTGGTTCTTTATCCCAAAGACATAAAAAACAAAAAAGAGAAGGACCTGTATGTACAAAAATGCAGCAGCTCTTTTCATGGTGGTAAAGAATTGGAAATTGAGGAGATTCCCATCAACTGAGGAATGGTTGAACAAGTTGGGATACATGGTTATGATGGAATACTATTGTACTATTCTAAGAAATGATGAGCAGAATGCTCCAGGAAAACCTGGAAAGACTTACATCAACTGATGCAAAGTAAAGTGAGCAGAGCCTAGAGAACATTATGCATAGTACAGCAATGTTATACAATGATCAGCTGTGAATGATGTAGCTGTTCTCAACAATACAGTTATCCAAGATGATTCCTAAAAATTCATGATGAAAAATGCTATCCATCTCCAAAGAGAGAACTGATGGAATCTGAATGTTTGAAGCATATTTTTTAACTTTATTTTTCTTGGTTTTTTGTCTGCATTTTCCTTCACAATATGACTAAATGGAGATATGTTTTGCATGACTGCACTTGTGTAACTTAAATTCTTGCCTTCTCAGTGAGGGGGAGGAGAGAGAGAAAATTTGGAACTCCATGTTTTTAAAAAAATTAATGTTAAAAATTGTTACTACATTTAATTGGAGAAAGAATAAATTATTAATTAAATAATTTTTAAAAATTTAGATATTAAAAAAAACAAATTGAAACTAATGACCTGAAATTGTTTAACTAACCTACACAACTACTAGGGCTATACCACCCCCACATTTTTTTTAAAGAGGAAAATTATATATGTATGTGTGTGTATTTACCCAACATTTATAGCAGCTCTTTTTGAGTTAGCCCAAAATTGGAAGTGAATCAGGTATCCTCTTTTTGGGGAATGACTAAACCAATTGTGGTATACGAGTGTAATGGAATATGATTGTGCCATTAAAAGTTAAGAAACGGACAACTTGAGACGAAACTGATCTGTATGAACTGATGTAGTGAAGCGAAGAGGTGGAAATGTCTCATATGATAATAATGACACAGAAGAGAAACAGTTTAACCCTTAGAACTCTGATCAGTGCAAAACGAACCATGGGACCGAAAGGATGAAGATGGAAAACACGTTCACCTCTTAGAGAGAGGTGATAAATTAAAATGCAGAAAGAGTTGTACATTTTTGGACATGGCTAACATAGGAGTTTGTTTTGCCCAAACTGTAAAGCTACAAATTTAGAGCTTTATTTTAGGTTTTTCAATTTTTACTCAGCAGGGAGTATTGGGGGGTAATGGAAGTGACAAAATAATTTTAAAATGCTTATTTACTGAAAAAATAAAATTAATGCCTTTTAACAGATATATACATATATGCACATATTTATATATACATACACAAATATATTCACACATGTGTATGACTGTTTCTGATGAAACTATGTTGTAATGTTCAGAATCTTTAGAGACAGGATTTCCTGTTAGTCAATAAAAAAAAAAATACCTTTCTTAAGAACATTCAGATCAAGTTTACTCCTAGAAACCTAGAAAAAATAAAATCGGAACACAACTTCTAATTGAAAGGATTAAAATAGCAGAACTTTCTTTCCCCAGCATCATTAGGCTTTCTCCCCTGGTCCTCTCCACAGACACTTGTAAAGATATCCAGAGATACTAACCCTAAAAAAAGAATTATCTCCTAACCATGGCATTCCATCTTTTCCACTATTGTAGCTCAAATCTGAGCATCCAATATCTTATTTTCTTTACCCTGCAATATAATTAGAAAAGAAATGACATTCCAGATTAGTATAGTGTAGTGGTATCAAATTCAGTAGAAACAGAGGCCACAAAGTCATATGTAAGAATCCCCGCAGGTCACATGTTGATTTAATTTTGAAATGTAATATTATCTGTTTTATTGTATTGTGATTTCTTTTGTTAAATATTTCCCAGGTGCTCTTTAATCTAGTTTGGGCTGCACTGTGGAGTGTTGTGGGCTACATGCAGCTTGTGAGCTATGTATTTGACACATCTAGTACTGACATTGCATTCTTAACTTTGTATTTGGTAGTTCCAAGGCCTTCAAAATTTCAGGAAGACTCTGTTGTCATATTTTAGCATAGTATCTGTGGTCACAAAACAAATGAGGATGGATTTTTGGAAAATAGACATTTCTGAAGGAAACATCCTAGGAGTAGTGGTTCACAAAACTAAAATTAATGAATTTGTCACTGGTTAGGAAAAGTTAAAAAATGAACATCAACCAGATAAACAAAGATGACCACCAGTCTAAGAATTCAGCACTAATAATTAGAGCTTACGTAATAAACCTAGTCTAATACTACAAAGCATTTTATGTGTATTATCACATTTTTCCATTTCTTATCATCTCATTTTAAAGTATGGATGTAAATATAAATACTAAATCTTTTGAAAATGTGATCTTGGTTCATATCTGTGGTTGATCTTTATCCCTCCTCATCATAAGCACCTTATTTTTATCATAAGCACCTTATTTTTATGTCTGTGTGGCATTGAAATGTGTTAGAGGGTTTCATGGACTATGGAGGATATAGTGACCCTGACATTAAAGAATTTATTTTATAAGGAGTTAGTTAACCAAAAATAAGCCTTGGATGAAGATGATAAATTATATGAGCATAGGATTTAGAGCTCAAAGTGACTTTTAGGATCTAGTTTAGTATTATTGCATCTTAAGTTACTGATCATTTTATTGATGAATAAATTAAGTTCCAGAGAATGACTTGCTCAGAATTGCATAGGTTGTTAAGAAGCATAACTGGGATTTAAACTCAGATTCTTTGATTTCAAATTCATTTGATTCATTGATTTTCATTGTTCTAGTCTTATTTTATATGCTTGTATACATGCTTACCTGCCCATTAATAGAGGAAGGTAAGTAAGCCATATTTGAGTTAATGTATGTATAGTGAGTGATACACTGGAAAAGGAAATGGCAAAGCACTCCAGTATCTTTGTCAAGAAAAGCACATGGACAGTATTAGCATGCTATGATCCACAGGGTCCTGAAGGGTTGGACATCACTGAACAACTCAACAGTAAATTTATCTTGATAAATTCATTTAGATTTTCAACTGAAAAGAGATTTTTAGCTCTTTATAAATGCTAAGAGTAGCTTTCTAAGAGACTGGTGGTAACTTTGGGAAGTGTATCTTAGGGGGAGTGCTGTTAAAATTATAAAAGTTGAGTATTCAAAAAAAATCCTTATTTATTGCTTCAGGTTAAGGAAGCCTAAGCTACCAAAATCAAATCTGCTTTTTTCCATCCCTGCCTATTGTTCACATTTTTTTTAGTCTGGTAGCAGAGTAAGCCTGGTCAGCTTCCCTTTTATTTGGGTCATTTTTATTTTTCTGAAGACATGGTGGCGATGCTTTGCTGTATTTTTGTTTGTTTGTTTGTGGTTTTTGTTCCAGTTCTGGTGGAAAATGTCAAGTGAGTCATGACAACACTCCCCTTTTCTCCTGGAACAGGAGAAAGAGAAAGAGAGACAGACTTAGGATTTGCACAAAGCAACTGCATTTTGATTTACTGTAGTTATCAAAAGCCTGGATCTTCACTTGGTTGATGTTCTTTGGTGACTCATCATGCATATCCCTCCCCTGACTGTGAGTGTTCTGTAAGGTTCAGTCCTGGGTTCTCTTCTTTTCCCTCTACGTACTCTTTCACTTGGTGATCTCATCAACTCCTATTGGCTTCATTATCATCTCTATGCAGAGAACTTAATATCTCTATGTCCAATGCCAGTCTCTCCCCGTGCATCATCAGTTGCCAATTGGACATTTCAAAATGGATGTCCCAGAGACATTTCAAGCTCCACATATGCCAAATTATCTCCCTTAAACCACCCCTCTTCCAAACTCCTTGTTCTTTTTAAAGACCACACTTTCCATGCAGCCAATTTTTCAGATTTACAACCTGAGTGTCATCCTTGACTCCTCACTTTCCTCACTTCACTTATCAGTTGGTGAACCTCTCCATTTCCACCTCTGCACCATCTCCTTGCATCTGATCCTTCTTTGTTCTCACACAGCCAGCACCTTAGTTCTGGCCTTCTTCATCTCTCTCCTAGATTATTGCAGTGCCATCCTATTTAGTGTCCCTGCCACAAGTTTCTCCCTACTTGAGTCCATATTCCATACTGCTGCTAAAGTGAATTTCCTCAGATGTTGATCTGACTGTGTCACTTCTCTCTGTTCATTCAGCTCTGGTGCCTCACCTCCTCCCAGTATAAAATATAAACTCCTATTTATCTTCTAAGCTTTTCACAGCCTGGCCTAACTTATTTTTTCCAGCTGTGCTATATACTGTTCCCCCTTCCTCAGCCAGATCACTGTCTCTCTGTTTCTCCATGTCTTATGCCTTTTTACTGACCATCTCCTATTCCCAGAATGTACTCCCTCCTTTCCTCTGCCTCACAGAACCCTTCTCTTACTCATGGCTTTGCTCAAACATCACCTTCTACATGAAGCCTTTCCTGGTCTCCTTTCTTCCTCCTCTAGTACTCATTCTCTCTCTCCCAAAGGTATCTTGTATTTATTCTGTTTTTACTCTATATCCACATATGTACTTTTTGTCTTTCCTATTAGAACACAAACTCTTTGGGCGTAGGGATTGTTTCATTCTTTGTATTATACTAAGAGCCTAGCATTTAGCCTGGTATATAGTAAGGATTTAATAAATGCTTTTATCTAGAAGAGGTTGAAGGTGCTTAGGAGGGCTTGAAACAGTTCAGCAGAGATAGCCTCTTAGAGAATTTGTGATTCATTCTTTTGCAAAATTAAGTTATAAGAAACAAAAGTTGCTACAGGAAAATATGAATTTAAATAGTTGTTAGTATTCAGGGCTTAAAATATTTAATTCAGGCTAATGAGCTTCTTGGTCTGTTTAGGCTAAGATCAAGAGTGCTGGCTACTAAAAAACTACTGAGAAATAAAATATATACCCATCAACAAGTTTTCAACATTTTTCTCTGAATGGGAACCCTACAAAAATGTGGCTGAGATCCCTTCCAGTTCTCACTTTATGTGATTCTGAAATGCATTTTCTTATGTAGCTAGGGAGAACAGTGATATATGATATCAAATTAAGTCAACTCTAAAGCTATGTGGGTTTCATGGCTTCCTACAGATAAAAGAGGCAGTATACTGTAGTGGAAAGAGTAAGAGACAAAGTCAAGATACCAGAATTCTGATCCTGCTAGGTCTGTCAAGCTGTGTGTGGCCTGGAACATCTTCTTCTCTTCAAGCATTATTTGTAGACATTATAATGGCATTGCATTGAATTATATCTGAACTCCTGAACAGTCTTAGAATTTTGTGGCTTTGCAAAGACATTGAAGTATTATTTATTCTAGTAGTCTTAGCTCTGGCAGGAATCTTTTTCTATCCACCTTCTCTGACAAATATATCAGTAGGTTTTTTTGATCTTTCAAATAATTATTTTTTCTATCTTCTAAAATTGCCTTTATATATTTGTATATTGAATAGTCTTCTTCCAGTAGACAGGAAACCTTTGCTTTTAAAATCCTTCCGTTTGTGATATTCTAGTTAGAATCACAGAGGAGAAGAGAAGTTGGCAATAGTATATCAACTTCCTTAATACTTCTCTTATTCATAATTAGGAATATAAAGAGAATAATGTTTTTAGAATAGAAAGTCCTGTTGCATGAGTAACTGGCAAATATGTTGTTAGTAAAAGTGTTATATAAATATGAGCTATTGTTATAATTTCACTTGAGAGGTAGGTGTTTTCCCCTGTTTTGCTGATAAGGAAAATTCATCAAAGGGTATAGATGACTTATCCAAGTTCACAAATAAATTCATGAAAGGAATCTTAGAATTTAGAGTTAGACTGACCTTAGAGATAAATTAGCCTTATTCTTTCATCTTATAGATGAGAGGAAGAAAAGTACAGAGAAGTGAATTACAAAGCAGTAATGAGTTTTGGACTATTGCTCGGGTCTCCTGGAAAGACACTGGAACCTAAGTCTCCTTCGCTTGATCGATGATTCTCTACTGTGCACTCACAGTACATTCAGCACTATGTTAAATGATGCAGAAGATGTGAAGAAACGTATAACAGGATTTCTGCTCCCAAGAAATTTTCATTTTCATTGGAGACAAGCAGGGACAAGAGTAGCATATGAAATAATGAGAGAGCAATTAAGCACAAAAGAATGTGACATTTACTGTAACTGTAATGGAATTTTTAAATGGGAGAATGTGGGGCTGTAATCAGAAACAACACTGTGGAGGAAGGTGAATTGGAGCTGGGTTGTGAATGAGCATGTGGAGTATGAGGGATAGTGAGAAAATCCTGACTGGAGTAAAGAGCGTGTGTTGAAGAATAGTGGGAAATTATATTGAGTAATTGCAATATCGTGATGGACCTGAAAGCTAAATAGAGGCATTTGGACTTAATGCAGTATAATGGAGAGCTATTGTAGGTTCTGGAGAAGTAGGATGACATTTTAAAAATCTTCTAAAAAAGATTCCTCTGGAAGCAGTGTGAAAGATAAGTTGAAGGAGATCAGAAACTGAAGGCTGTTGTAATCTGGTTGCAAGTTGAAGGGGCTGAACTAGATGACTCTGGATGTCTTCTAGTTCTGATATCCTGTGGGTCTTAAAGATCTGTTCTAACTCTATACTTCTAATAGTGGGTGGTTACAAATAATGGATCCACTTTCTTTTTGGGGCATACTTTAATATTTATAAATCTGTATTCTTAAGGAGTTATCCTTTTCCGTATAGAAATGTTTGGTTGGAAATGTTGGCAGTGAATGACATTTTTAATATTGACTTTCTCTTCTTAGACTATTACAGTTTTCTGAAATCCTATTCTTGGCCCTTCATTGTATTGGTGCAGTGAACACTTTCCTGACTTCTTCATTCACTGCCTCAGAACACTGGGTTCGAAAATTAAAAAGCAACTAGAAATCAAAATGTATTTTTTCCAGCACTAGGTCTTTGTAGAAAGGGCCATCTTCACCAGCATTAATTATTGTGATTGCTCACATTTCTAATCCCCATAAAAGATAGGACTAATCCAAGGTGCTAAGGCTGTAGCTTGAGTATAAAAGGCAGCCCATGAAGAGGTAGGAGTGACTCTCCCTCAGGTATGCTTGGTGGTCCAGCATGGCCAACACAAAAACAAGGAAGCTGTATTCATATTTGAGTCAGTCTGTACTTTATACTGGAGTATTTTTGCCATGTTATGGCGGAGTAAGTCCATTTATGATATCCATTATTTAGTTTGAGTATCACTTTTCTTTCATTTCTCAACCTGAAGCACTCGCTAGAATAGCCTGAACCACAGCAATTGTCCTCATTGACAGGACTGGCTCAGAATGAGTTTGTTGTCCTTGTGGTTGAATGGCAGATCCCCTCAAGGTCCCCAGACGGCTCCTATGCCTCTGTACCCTATGGATGCATGGGAAATTAGAAGGTAAATTGTTGGTATTTAACATCTAGAGACATATAATCAGTTCTACATCTTCAAGAACAATGCCCTAAAGATGATAAATGCTACGGTTATTTTAAAAGTTTTTTCAATTTTGTATTAGGAGAGGATAGTGGTATCTAAACCTACTAGTTATGGTGTGTGTGCGGCCTCTGTAAAGATCAGAATTTGGAGATTGTTTATGAACTGGGCTCAAGGAACTACTTGGGACATTGTGTGATGTTTAGGAGGCCTTTGAGAGCTTTGTCACATGGACTTTTGTTGAAAATCTTTGGTCTAAGGCACTGGGGGAAGTGTTTGAAAGGACAAATGTTTGATCTTCCCCAGGAGTTGAGAGACATTTCTGAAAGTGGTATGGACAAATGTACCAATTTCACTTCAGTTGATTTGCTGAAGAGAGGGGAACTACATCTGTTTAAAAAGTTTACAAGGAGAGATAGCTTATGTTTATGCTCCCATAAAACTGATTCTTCCTGAGATTTTCATTAATGGGTAGGTGAGGGGCCCCTTTGAATTGGGCCTTAATGCAAACCTCATTGTAGGGGTAGTGCTCGGGCCCTATCATTTGGAATAAACTTCAGGGTCCTACTTCAGTACTTGGTCCCAACAAAGTACATTTATGGGAGGCAATGACAGAGAGCTGCATTATAGGCCCCAGTGACAGTAAGCAGTCAAGTAGGGCAGAGTACAGGACTCAGTAGAACTATTACTGGAGTGGGCGATGGCAAAGCCAAGCTCAGGGGAGCCAAAGGGTAACCATAATCTGGTGGGACTCCTCCATGTTTCTAACAGTAAAGTACCCAGGAGTCACTGGACAGCTCTGTCCCAGAGAAGGCTTGGAGTGCGGAGATGACATTGTAGGGAGGCAGCTTGTTTTCTGCTGAGAGGTTGGACTACTTAACTCTTGTTCAAGAAGTGGGCAGCTCCTCAATAGAAACCTCTAAAGAAGTAGAGATTTGGTACCTGCCATGGGTATCCCTGCCTGATAGGTCAGGAAACAGGGTAAATCTTGGCATCAGTGGCAGAAGAGACTGCATCCAAATGGGTAATCATGCCTTAGCTACCAAGTAGTTAAGACTGCTGTCTTAAGTTAGACTAGTGATTTAGACTAGTCTTTCCTTAAAAAATATTGATATCATCCTTGAAACCTGATTGATTTCTGATTGATGGCCCAAATACTAAAGCTTGCTGTGAGAAATTTGGAACCCTACTCTTAGGCTTGACTGTTGTACCAGCATGGCCAACACAGAGTGAAGCTGTATTCTGGGTTAATGTCCTTCACATTCTGCAGATAATTAAATCTTTTGTTAATTGTTAGACAGTTGAGTGTTTCATTTCATTCCCATTCCAAATCTGAAGCCCTGGACCATCCTGGACCCTTCTCAACATACCATACCCCTCTACAGTTCCCCTAATGCTCCTGTGACAACAGAGGTTCCTTTTTGTAAAGGCAGAGTCTAAAGGACAGAGAGATTGGGAGTGCTCTGCTGCAGTAGAGGAGCAGAGCAGGTGAAAGGCAAACAGGATTTGGAGTCACTTTGGGTATTAATTTTAAGACCTGAGGCAGCTCTCTAAAACTATTACTTAAAACCGGATTGTGATTTGCTTTGGTATTGGCTGATGAAATTACAATGCACTGTGCTGAAATATAAGCTGTATTTCCTGGTTCTAGCCTAAGGCTGCCCCTGAATGACCATTATATGGGTTTTTGGAAATTACAACAATGCATAGGAAATCTTATTTTAATGTTCTCTTTAAAATGTGTGCTATGAAACTATCTTCTAGTATGGAATTGGTTTATAATGAGGTCCTTTGGTATTTAAACCCCACAGAATCATGGCTGTGGAATCCAGATTGAGCTGTTTCATACTGAATTCCATTTAATAATAAATATTTAATAATTTTGTCTTATGTGCTTTGGTCTAGAGTCAGACTTAGATATCTTTGTAAGAGAATACATTTGATTGTAATTTATGAATACAAACAGTCAAAATGAGCAATAAAAATAATTTTAAAGTTATAGAAATGTGACTGTGAAAGTGGTTAGAAACTTTTCAGCTGGAAAAGGCTTAGGCTAAAGAGAATTCTGTAGGCCTTCTACTCTCTCTGACCAACCCATGACCTACTGACTAGCTAGGATATTCATTAAGGGATGAACTGAGGGCCTTTACAGAACATCTTGCCACTGAGCTAGAGGTAGATTTTAGATCTTGCTGCTTGAAAATAGATTTCCAAAACCTGTCTTACATATCTGAAGAGCTGGGTTCACTTGAGTGCCTGCTTTCTATAGGGCATTCAAGTTGGTTCTCACTGTTTCATTTCATAAATATGTTTGTGACCTTTATGAGAAGAAAATGAATTCTAGTATCCTAAACATTTGGTCTGTGTGCAGCTGTGGGAGGGAAAGGAGTTCAGTATTACGGAATTTCGTAAAAATGTTTTTACCAGATGTTATTCTTGTATTAGAAGCTGACCCATTTTTTGTATAACACAATAAAGAGAGTGACTTTGTCTTGCAGTATTGCCTTTAAAGTATGATCATGGAGAATAGGTAGAAGCCTTCGGCTTGAGCTTCCTGTTTTCCTGACTCACATGGCAATGACATCCTTCAGGGATCACCACAGTGCTTCCCAAATGGCAGAGGGGCATGGAGCCAGTGTGGAAGTTGGGTGGAATTTGTTCCCCAGCTTGTTCTTGTTTTCTGAATTGGCAGGTCCAATTGTTGTTTTTCTTAAAGAAATACACATTAAATCACCACATTTCTGCTTTGGTTGTTATAAAAATTCTTCCTTAAACATTATCATCCAAGTCTACAGAAAAGAAAGCCAGTTAGAAAATCTTTCCATCCCACAGAGTTAAGTTGTTCTTATGAAATGGGATGGTGGCATTGATTACAAAAGATGTCTGGCTGGTAAATCACTCATTTCCTCTTTGGTCACTCACAATTATTAAATACCTGCTATGTACAAAACACTGTTGTATGTCAAGAAGGAATTAGGATCTATACCAGAAAAGGAAACGAGATGAGCCAGAGCTTTAACAAAATGTAGAAAGGCAATAAATAGGAAAGCAACCAGTTTTAATGAGGAAGCATTGTCTCACTAAAGGTACCTTTTTGTGATTATTGGTGAAATGGAAATATTATTTTAAAAATATTTCTGAAGAATCTATCATAAAATTAACTGGTTGTGTATTTAATTACCTTTTTAAAAACGTGATTTTATTGCTGTTGGGACTGCTAGGTGGTGCAGTGAGCAGAGGAGCAGGCCTAGAGTCAGGAAGACCTGAGTTCATATCAGATCTCAGACACTTACTAGCAGTATGACCCTGGCCAAGTCCCTTAACTGTGTTTGCCTCAGTTTACTCATCCATAAAAAGAGCTGGAGAAAGAAATGGCAAATCACTGCAGGGTCTTTGCCAAGAAAACCCTAAATGGCGTCCCAGAGCCAGACATGCCTGAAACAAGTGAGCCCAACACTGTTCCACTAATGCAATCCACGACTCCCAAGCCATCAGTACACAATCTTCCTAAACTGCTGTGGTCACAAATAGCCACCCCCTGCCCTATGGTGCCCAGCCACCTGGCACTTCTCTACCTTTTGCTGAGCTGACCTGGGAGTGACCGGTGCACAGTCAGTCCATCACTGAGTCTGGACAGAAGCCTCAGAGCACTTCCTTGTGCTTTTGCTTTCTAGATCTCTAATGTCATAAAGAAGCCTCAGTGTTAAGCTTTAGAAGAGGACTTTGGGGAATATAATGATTGTGCTATTTTTGAATGAAACTAACAGTGTATGAGAAAGAACATTAACTGAAAGAGGTCATCAGTGCAGACAAGAATGGAAAGACAGTAAGCTGATTAAATTTCTGTATTTGACTAGATAGCTCTGATTCACCAGTATAGGATCAATAAAAATAATTTAATATAAAGGAAAAGAAATATTAGGTAGCTGAACCTCCAAAATCATATGTATACATGTGTATATGAGCATATATAAACATGTATACATTTAAGCACATATGTGTTATATGTATATAAAGCACATATGCATGCACTTCATTATATAAAAAATCTATTCAGAGAAGAAGAGGTACATCATAAAATATCTTCAGTTACTTTTTTTTCAAGACAATATAGTGCAAAATGCACTATATTAACCCCCTTTCTTTGCCTCAACTTAATTTCCCTGTTTAGAGATAATAGATAAAAGAGGCAGCAAAGATAAGAGATGCTATTGGGCAGAAATTGAGGAACACCGAATGGGGGTCTTTTACCTTCATTGTATATCAATGAAACGAAAGAAAGGAGTACACGGAAGAGATAGTAATAGGACTTCTTCATTAATATGCCTGCTGCCAGCATCCATTCATCTGGCTTATAGAGTATGATAAATTTGTTTTAATTGAGCTGACTGCTGATTTTGTCCCCAATTAAAAAAGTCTTAATTTACAAGAGCTATAGTAAAGCACTCGATGGATACAGGGAGATGGGAGGAAAATTCCTTTCTAATACAGATAGCTTTTATTTTCCTCACTGTAAAGCAGGTGAGCTTGTGGGTCCTCAGAGGGATGTTGGAGGGAAGCGTGAGTGTTATTGTGAAGTAGCTTGAACCTATCATCTGTACTTGATAGAAATGAAAGGGGCAGGCACTATGGCAGTGTCTCTGACAGCTCTGCTTCCCTTATTGGATTAACAGAAAAGTAAGATGATTAGAGGATAATACTGCTCCATTATCTATAGTTACAAAGAGATTAGTGTAGGTTTCAAAGAAATTAATGGCTTTTGAGTTAGCACAGAAATACTAATGAATGTCAGAGCTGGAGATGTAGAGCAAATAAAATTAGGTTTTCTTTGACTTTCATTTCTTTTGATTATTTGCTATTTTAAAATCTAGTTCCATATTTTTCTCTTCTTTCACAACCTTTGGGAGTTGTGTTTGTCCTCTTTAGGGAATGGTTAAACTTATTTATATTTGTATCCAGTCTTACTAGGTTAAAATTTGGAGAACTCCTCAGAAAACAAAATAACAAGTAGAGAATAGTTCCAGCCTGATATGTGCAATGATAAAGCATAAGGAAAATTACCCAAATGACAATCAAGTTTTATTAAGACAATAAATTACTGCATTTTATTATTATACATTTGTGGCTTGGACAGATGGAGATACAATAGGAACATCATATTTAGGCAGCACACATAAAGACCAAGCATCTGGAGGCAATGTATAGAGAATGGAAGGAAGACTGGATCGAGGGAGGGAAGAGAGTTGGCTTTAGAGGTTTAGAAGACATACTTTCTGAGTGACTTTGGGCAAGTCATTTAACCTCTTAAGAGTTCCTGAAAAGTCTCTGAATATTTAAGTTGCAGAAGAGTTGCTGTTATGCACTGGTAAATGGAATTTTTTACCAGGAGTTCCCTACACCAATGAACTCAGATGGTTGGACCAATTAAAAAGAGGGAAAATAATTAGCAAACCAACACATTAAAAATATTTGATATCATATATACCTGTAGTCTCCCTCCCAGGGGTGAGGAACCTGCAGCCTCAGCCTCAAGACCACATGTGGCCTTCTAGGTCCTTGGGTGTGGCCTTTTGACTGAGTCCAAGTTTTACAGAACAAATCCTTTTATAAATGAGGGAATTTATTTTGTGTAGTTTGGATTCAGTCAAAGGACTGCTTTTGAGGACCTAGAGGGCCACATACAGGTTCCCCGCCCCTGTAAGACTATAAGCCTATTTGACATTTTCATATTTTGACTCAACATTTGTGTTATTTATTTTGTTTCTGTTTATTATTTAGTTACTACATTACTGTCATTCTTTTGTAATTCTCTGATGAGCTCTCCAAATGAACATTTCCAAATACAAAGAAGAATCTCTGATATACACAGACTTTGTAAAATATACATTAACAGTTCAGCACGTTAGTTCCAGTGCTGCTCTTCTTGTCTCCCACTGAACTTCTTTTCTGTTATGTTCGCATTTGTAAAAGTCTCACTGATGTTTTTTACTTTTTCTCTTTTTTGGCGTCCCTGTCACTATGATAGAGGTAGTGCAGTCATTTTGTAAATAAAGGCCCTGTGCCCCAAAGGAGTGAGTCTCACTGTTCTCTAAGATTTCATGGTTTATTTGAATATGTTTGTATTAAGACTTAGGTGGTAGCATCTTTCATGTTTGAAATTTAGGATAGGATTATGCCCATAACAATGATGTAGTGAGAAGTCCATTAGATTTGGAATCCATAGCCCTGGGTTGAATTTCACTTAGTAGCTGTGTGACTTTGGATTAATCTCATTATCCCAATAAGTCTCAGTTTCCTCACATGTAAAAAGTTAGAATAGGTAATCTGTCAAGTTCCTTCTAATTTTTTTTAGAACACAACTTTTCCCACTTCCCCTTTTATATCTCACCATATATAAACAACCAGATTACATTCTGTTTAATATGAATTAAAATTATATATACTTGAGTTTTCAAAACTAATCATTTTTTTTTATTTCTTTCTTCCAGAACATAGACAAACATTCCCAAATATTCTGAAGAAGGGTTACCTTGAAATTAGGAAAGATCATGACAGTTACTGGCAAAGCTGTTATGCTGAACTTTCACCATATAATCTCTACTTCTACTGTCTTGATAACAGTGGCAATCAAAACCTTTATGCCACTTACCAGCTTTCATGCTTCCAGAATATATCGGTCCTGGGCAACCTTGAGACCAGAATGGTGGATGCAGTTCTGTCTGACAACACTCAGCTACAACTGAAGGCAGAGTCACCATGGGAAGCCATGGATTGGGGACAGAAGCTTTGGGAGGTAATACATGCTGCGGTGCCGGCTTACATGGGACAGCATGATGAGCTGGAAAACTCATCAGTCCTGGGACATGACGCCTTTCTTCATACTCATTGCTTACAGAAATCCAGTGGGCTACTCCAGTCAACTTCTTTCATAGACAGCTCTAAGCAGTACCAGAACATCCTCAAGTCTGGGACACTCTATAGACTCACTGTCCAAAATAATTGGAAAGCTTTTACATTTGTATTGAGTAGAGCCTATCTGATGGCTTTTCAGCCCGGTCGCCTAGATGAGGATCCCCTGCTGAGCTACAATGTTGATGTGTGCCTAGCTGTTCAAACGGACAACCTGGATGACTGTGACTCCTGTTTTCAAGTCATTTTCCCACAAGATGTTCTCCGCCTACGAGCCGAGACTCAGCAAAGGGCACAAGAATGGATGGAGGCCCTGAAAACAGCTGCCAATGCAGCAAGGAGCTTAGGGCAAAACCTACAAGTTACTCTTAGAAACAAATCTAGGGACCACATGGGTGGGCACGATCTCAGGAAGAGCAAACGTCAGTCTGTGACTACCAGTTTCCTGAGTATTCTCACAACTTTGTCCTTGGAGAGAGGTCTTACAGCTCAGAGTTTTAAGTGCGCAGGTAAGAAGCAAAGTAGATCTTATTTCCATCCTAAAATATAATTACAGGAAATTCAGAATACCTTGAAAATATTAGAGAAATTTCCTCCAGAAACAAAGGTATTTTCCATTAATGAAAGTACTTTTTCTTGAAATCAAAAGCTGTTTAAAACATAACCCCATCCTCCTGCAAACAATGATTGTAGACTATTTTATGGAGTTATACAATCATAGGATCATAGATCTAGTACTGGAAGTGTCCTAAAAAACTATCTAGTCCAACCCCCCCCCATCATTTTCCATATAAAGGAAGATCCACTGCCCAGAAGGGCAGTGGATCTTCAGGATCAGAGGCCGTTTGACCAAAGCATAGATAGAACTAGAACCCAGGCCTTCTGACTCTTGCTAAGGATTACAGCCATCACAGGTCTCTGTCCCAGCTAAGAACTTTGGCTCCAGAAAGAGGCTCACAACTGTCTTAGGAAGAGCTGCTCCCCCACGGCTTTGCAGAGGTGGGGGATGCTGCATGTATTGTCAGAATTCTTCAGTATGTTGGTTAATTTTGCTGAGCTGATTTCTCTAAACCTCTTTTTTTATTCTGTGTTATAAGGCATTGTTCTTTGGAATAGGGTACCAAAGATATACAGTTGGGAAATGTAGGTAATATTTTGGTTTTTTTTTTTTTAAAGATATCAATAAAAAGTATTGGCAGTTCTTGATCCTCCTCAGTGAGAATCTGGAACACTATCCCCTAAGGAACATTTAAGGCTGGCTAAAATAAAAATAATCACTTATTTAGCAGGTAACTGTTCATACCCATCTCATGAACCAGGACCTCATTTTCAGGGGGGAAGAATGGAACAGCTGACATCTTCTAGAGCAACTGTATTGCTATAGAATATTAAAAAAAAGGGATTTTGGTCAATTCATGTTATTTCAAAACTCTACTTCTTTCTTCCCCAAAGCTAAATTTGTTGTTCTGGAAAAATCCTAATTTGAAGTAATTATCCAAATTTTATTACTTAAGTAAAATATGATTTATCTGTAGAATAATTTAAATAGGATCCATTTTAAAAATTGTCCTTCTTGAAATAAACTCCATTCACAATTTATGAACAATGAGGGTAAGAATAAAAGAAAATTTTTGTCTAATAGAGAAAATATGCATTCATGTCTTTTAAATTTCTGGGCTTTAGGGGGAGGAGAATTTTTTTGGGGGGGGGACTGACTTTTTTTTAAGAAACGAGAGAAGAGCTAGAATTTAAGGATAAACAAGAAACATGTTCTTGGCTGTGACTAAATTGTGGATTTCATTCCTTGCTTTCTGAATTGACAAATGAAATTTTTGAACTAATGAAGATACAGTAGAAAAATACACATTTAGTGATACAATAATGATGTCCTTTTTGGGGGAAAGACAGCATTTGCTTAAATGGATATTGATTATCGAATTAAGTCCTCTTTTGCCCACAATATGACTGATATTCAGCAGACATCTATAGTACAGAATAATATAAACTAAAGTCTGCTGAATAGATATTGTGTCAGTCTCTGGGGTCGAGAGGAAGTAGAAGTGGTGGTGTGGAGAGCATTCAAGAAATATTAGTATTGTTGGTTTGAAAGTCTTAAGTTTTCTCTGATCTCTCTGGTGTTCTGTTAAGAATATACTAGGAAAAGAGGCAGTCTTGTGATGAGTGGGGCGGGCATAGGTGAATGCATAATAAGGACTTCTCTGAATCCTTGAAGTGTGAGACTTTGTAGACGGGAAGGGTTTTGCCTTCCTTACAGCCTCTGTTCACTTCGGGAAGGGCTGCGTCCAGTCTGTGAGGCATGGGTGACTTCTGTCTTTGCGGCCATCCTCTTCTTCCAGCTCTTTGAATGCTGTCCTTTCTCTCACCAGTAGGAACAGTTTGTGTCCTGTAGGGGGCAGAGTCCCAAAAGGAAAAAGAAGAATAACTTCTAAATGATGCCATGGAGTATTTTTCTGTTAAATGTTCTCTATTGATATTCAGTTCATATTCAGAGTGGTAATGGCAGGATAATATTTTTAATGGATTTATATTTCTCAAATATAGTTAGACTTGACCTGATGATTTTTAACTTAGTAGTAACCTTATGACTAGACTAAAACATACATATACAGGTTTAGGTGTGGAAGGAAGAATTTGATAGAAAAATGCCTAGCACCTGGAATATGTATTTTTAAATTGAACCCAACTTTTCATAATATGTTAAGCATCAACTAATAGTTTTTAATCCTTTAATATTTAGAGGAAATATTTTTTCATGTTAATATTTCTTCTTGCCTCCCCCCTTTAAACATTGGGAGAATCATAAAATGTAAAAAAGGATACAAAATTCCATTGGGGAACTCATTCCTAGGGTATCATTCATTTGCTGTTCCCTAGGGGAGCCGCAAATGCTGGCTTTTCGGTTCACTAAGTATTATAAATGCTCTTGTTTTACAAGATTCTTTCTGTAAGGAAAAGAATTTTCTGTGTTCCTCTTTAAATCTTTTACATGCCTTCCAGAGAGAACAGAGAACAGGATCATTCTTAAAGTCCTGAGGTCTGGCTTTTGAAAACTTCTTTTTACTTTATATTTACATGACTAGATTTCTTATTTCATTAGCCTATCTTTTTACTACTTTATTGATTTTCTGTGTGTGTACATTCCTAATTGTAAGTCTGCATAATGTGTGTGTATTTACATAGCTTATTAGGGCACTATGATATAATCTTCAGTTGAAAGATTTGATGGTTAGCTATACAAATTGCTGAGTGGCTATAAATGAGTCTACAGGTGTGTGTACCTAGAGAGAGTTAGAGGTTTGAAAGCCAGTAAATTAAGAAGTTGTTTTTTTGAATTACAAAGGTTTCTTAATTTTACCAAAGCATTTGACCTCTGATTTCCTATAAGTAATGAACTTTTTAGTGTGTCTAGAATACCATCAATTAGAACAAGCAATCTGTATTTATTGATCAACATACTGCAAGAGATAAAGAGATTTAAAAGGCAGTCCCTGCTGTCTAGGAGATGGGCAGATAAAATGAACATGTGTGGAAACAAATAGCAGCCAGCAGATCAGGTGCTAAACTATATGATATTATTGACTGCGTAGGTGCTCTAGGAATTCAGAGAAAAGGAAAATCAAAAGCATACTAGAATATCTCAGAATGTTGGAGCTGAAAGAGCATTTGAGAACATTTTCTTGATCAGATTCCTAAAGTTACAGAAGTGGACGGGACTTTTTTCACAAATAAATCAACCAGAGGAGTGAAGCAATTTGTTCAAGATCTCCCAGTAAGTACTAATGGAGCCTGGAGTCAGGTCTTCTGACCCAGTCCACTGGATCTTCCCCTATACCAGGCTGCCTCCAGGGAGAGTTCAAAGAGTTAGGGAAGGATTCATGCAGGAGACAGAGCTGCAGCAGATTCAAAGGATGCAAGGATTTAGAATAATAGAATGTTGAAGCTGAGAAATGTCGTAGAAATCATCCGCAGTAGTACCACCCCTCGTTTTATGGATGAAGAAACTGGTCTATCAAGCTAATAATAACAGAGATGGGTCCAGGATTTTAGGTAGAGGAAGCTACGTTAGGTAGACCTGGAGGCAGAAGTGAGGTTGACTGTATTCATGGGACAGCGGAGAAAAGGAGTGAAAAATAAAGTGGGAGAGACAGGGCCACGCAAGGTCATAGAGGGCCTTGAAAGCCAGGAAAAAAGAATTTAGATCTACTATAATACTAAATAGAGGGCCCATGAAGGTTTTTGAACAGAGAATACACATGTTATTCCAAAAGTACCATATGATAAAGTGATTTTTTAAGGGAAATTAGCATTTCAATGGCCTCATTTTATATGTCTAATTTTATGAACAGCTTTTCAGGAATAAAGCTGTTTAAGATTTGCGAATTACTTTCTCACAGCCACTATGTGAGACCATGTAATAAACCATGTACTATGTAATAAATTTATAAAACCGTATAATATGTTACTTTAACCATAGGTAAGAGGTAGGTGTCATTAAAATATTAATTGGTTGATAAGACATTGTCATCATGTCTTTTGTGGTAATCGTTGGTGGTGGTGTCTGGACTTAGGAGTGCTGTACTACCTTCAGTGTTCAGTAAGGGAAGCTCCCTTCAATTCAGCTATAACTTTTACAGTTTTTGAGAGTTTAAGGGACTTTCCCATGGTCAGCAACTAGTCTCTGTTGGAGACAGGACTTAAAGTCACATCTTAGAGGCTTCAGGGCTGCCTTTCTGTTCTTATATTCCCCTGCCTCTTCATCAAGCAGGGTGAAAGCCACCAATGAAGCACCCCCTCCAAAGGCTCACATCCAAGATGCTGCAGGTTGTGAGAAGCAGCTAGCATCTAGAGAGGTCTGGCTGTGGATGAATGTATCCGTGCAGGGAACTACAGAATGTGAAATGTACATATCATTTAGTTGGCAATAGTATTCTGAAACAGTTTTGTTGAATTGTCTAAAAGTCCAGAAGCATAACTGTCAGAATCCCTTCGCAAAAGAATTCAGCTGCTTGTCTAAACAAGTTGTGACAACACACACAAGAACGTTTCCAAGGCTTCCCATGTGTAACTAATGTCATCTTGCACAGTGAGCAGTGCTGTTCCCTTATTTCAGCACTCATAAGAAAATAAAAATTCCTCCCGAGGAGAGCGAGGACGGACCGGGAGCCCGGGGTGTTCCCTGCCTCCTTTCTCGCCCTAGGCGGTGGCTGCTGTTTAACCTCCCTGGCCGCCGTGGGGCTTCAGGAAGAGCGCTCTGGGGGAGGGGGCGGTTTCCACCCTTGAGGAGGGACTCGAGGGAGGGGGAGAAAAAAAGTTTTGCTGTGAATTCTTCTGCCATTTAGTGCAAATTCCTGTAATTACCGTCATTGTGTCGCGTCTGAATGGCCCAGAATACAGCAGAAGCCACTCCTAATTGAGACCTTACAGGAGGTACAAATCCCTTCTTTGTTCAGCCTGACAAATTAGTGCCAGAAAGTGGCAGGGTCCGAGGGGAATCAAAGGCAAGAAACACAAAGATGGAACTTAAGGCTACAGTAATAACCCTCTCTTGTCCTGCAGGAAAAAAATAATGACCAATGAAAAATGAAGTTTTTTTGTTCTGAATTCCCTTGACATGACAGCACCTCAGGGCTGCTCTATTTATTTAGTAAAAGTGATTAAACAGTAATACAACAGGGCTGCCCATTGTTTCCCATGCTGCCCCCACCCCACAGACCCCTGCTGTCTTGGCTAATTGATTGACAATGAACCTCTGATAAAGAAGTAAGTTGGGAGGACCTGGTGGGGACATTTTTTCCCTTTCTTTGTGTGCCTGAGTGTGTGTGTGTTTTATTTCATTTTTGTTTGAATTGCACTCTCTGGTTTCTTTGTCTTCCCTCTCCCCTTTTCTCCCTCTACCCCTTTCCTTTCTTTTCCAGAGCTTTCCAAGGTCTGCTCCCAGCTGACATTCACAAACAGGTAGAGAGGAATTAGGATTGTGGTGCATAGCTTTTGACAAGTTTGTCTTGGGGGCTAACTTTCCCTTCCCCCAGCTCTGGGGAAGACAGAGCCACAGTGTGAGATGTAGTACTAAGAGGAAAGGGGTGGTGGTGGAAGAGTACAGATTGTGGGTGCATGAGGGTCAGGAGGGTTAAAAAACAAGTTTTCCATTTGTGGGAACGGATGTCTGCACTGTTTTTGCATAAAAGAGGTTTCTCCCGTGTTTCCCTATACTGCTTTCTTCCTCTCAATATCTTCCCGGGCATTCCATGTTGCAATCAAAGATTGTGAACCCACATTTTGTGTGAGCCTCACTTCCAGATGACTGTGACCACATAAGGGTAAAATCTAGCTTAATGTCACAGTAACTGTATCTTGAAAGATGCTCCAAGTTTCATTAAGATGAGATGTATAATTAATGGATCATCCTTTTATGTTCACCCAGCTCAGCTATAGCTTAAACCTCTAATTTAACAGACTGAAGGTTACAGCTGGGAAAAGAAATAATTTCAAGTTGCTAGCAAAAAATAGTATATTAAGCAAACAGTATTTCTAATATCACATGGTAAGCCATGTGGTAAGTGGAGACCATTTTTTTTTTTGGCAAAGCTTTGTTACATGTATGATTGGTGTTTGGATGGGAAAGGTACCTTTAATTTAGCTTTACAAGCCTCCTGACATGTTTGTGGTAGTTAATTATTCATTAAATCTGAAGGAAGCAATGTTTCCGTGTTGGTCATTGTTACTCATTGGCCCCGGGGCAAACTCTCCATGCTGTCCACTTTTAAGAAAAAGCTGGTTTTCTGAACATCTGTACAAATGAGTTCAGGCAAAGTACTGGAGGCTTCCTAGTACAGAGCATCACGACAGACATTTTATATTGAACTCAAAACCAATTTTTAAAAATTTTTTAAATTTCAGTGTCTGGCAAAGGAATAGTATTTGTGTAACTACATTTTACATTTTCTAGGGAAATGGGGAACAGGGATAGAGTGTATGTTTTATTTTTATGATTGTCACACACACACACACACACACACACACACGCACACTCCCAAAACCAAATAACCAATTTTGACAGTGTGAATTGTTTTACCAGATCATAGACTCCTTCTGAGTTTTTCTTATTGATGAGATTGTGTATGATTACCCTTATAGAGCAGTGTGGTCCCTTGGGTGAGAAAAACAGATCATCTGTAAAGTGGAGGTAATAACATTTGCCTTAGCAGTTCCACTTTCACACAGCTGTGATTGCTGGGAAGGAAGCTGAAATCTGCCTTCTTGTGACTTCCCCTCTTTGCTCCTGGCTCTTCCCTCTGGGTCCATTCTTCTGTGTGACAGCCTAAAAACAGCTTCACCCTCCTCCCTCCCTCTTCCCGCCTATTCTCCAACCAGTTCTTACAAGACATCACCATCCCTTATCTTTGTGCATAGTGTGTTCCCACAGAAGAATGTAAGCTCTTCAAGCACAAAGTTTGGTCTTTCTCTGTGTCCTTAGTGCTTCTCACAGTGCCTGGCACTTGGTAGTTGCTCTGTCAACGCTTATTGAATTGAAGTAAATGTAATTGCCTACCTTACAGAGTTGTTGCGAAGGAAATGCTTTGTAAATCTTAAGTGCTAAATAAATGTGAGGCATTGCTGTTGTTTGTTACTGGTTGTTATGGAAGTAGAAGAGGTTGCTGATAGCCAAGTCCTTGAGTAGAGTGGGGAAGGTGAGGTACCTTTTTCTCTGTACTATGTTCTCCAGTCACAGTCCTGGTATACCAGGAGTGGAGCCTGTCCAGGCAAGGACAGCTGGCTTGGAAGCCCAGCAGACTTTGAGTTTGACTGGTAAAGAGGAGCACCAAATAAAGTGAAAGAACCACCAAAAGACAGGAGACTGAAAGATTCGCATGGGAACAGCCTCATGGGAAAACTAATAGAGCTTGCAAAGAAATGACCAGCAAAGTGAGATCCCAGTACAGTGAATGACTTCTGTGTATGGATAAAAGAAAGTCAGTGAGAAATCTCCAGAAGAAAGAACAAAGCTGCAAAAAATCTAACAAAACCCTGCACCTTTAGAACAGAAAATGGACAGACTTAGAATAGTACTGAGAAATGTAAAGGAATATCTGTTATCTGTAGGACTGGAAATAGGATCGTTGAAGTATATATCCGTGTCTCCTCCGGTCCTTAAAATCTCTCACTTGATCCTACAATCCCATCATGATACCGAGAAGGAAGGGGTGGAAACCATGAGCTGTCCATACTCTTGGACTCAGTAATCTTACCTCAGCTCTCTTCTCAAACCCTTCCAGCCTAGCTTTCTGCTGCATTCCTCAACTGAAGCTTCTCTCTCCTAAGTTAATAACAGTCTCTAAATTACCAAATCGAATTGTCTTTTCTTAGTTCTAATCTTTCTTGATGCATTTGACACTGTTGACCACCGTCTCCTGAGTACTCAGTCTCTCTCCCCTGGGTTTTTTACTTCTTCTCTTGTCTGGTGGCTCTTTCCAAGTCTCTTCCTGAAACTTCTTCCTTGTCTTACCCCTGAGGCATACTTCAAGGTTCCCTGGCTGAACTCCACCAACCTGGACCCTCTTTTTTTCCCTCAGTGATCTCAAAGTTCCCATAGTTTTAATTGCCAGCTGTGGAGATAACTCTCATATCTAAACATTTGGTCGTTAATCTTTCTCCTAAACTGCATTCCCACATCATCTAATGCCTTTTGAAAATTCAAACTGAATTTCCTGTTGTATTGCCAAGGCAATATTCACAGCACTGGCAATGACTATGAATATGCCAGCATAGTTCTCAATCACAAAATATAAAAGATTCTCCATATAGAAGGCAGAATAAAAACATTTATTTAAGCACCAGAAAGCCAAATACCAGAACCAGAAAGCAAAATCCATCATGGTGACCAAGAAGTTAATAACCATGATCACAGCAGGGGGCAAAGCCATTCTCAGACCTCCCCTCCCTGAGCCAGGGCTTCTCACTATCAACTGTCACACTGTGTCATTTGGGCCTGTCTTCTTTCCCCTCTGACCCCACTCATTCACTTGCTCCCAGTTCCCCTCCACCTTTCCTGTTCTGCCTCTTCAGCAAGCTCCTCCCACCACATGTAACCCAGGCTTTCAGGAGATCCAAGCAGATCATCTGGGCCTGTTAATTGATGAGAAAGATCTTTCTATTTTAAATGACTATTACATTCAGCCCCAAGATCTTTCGTATTCATTACATAGGTCAGTGGGGCAAATGGTATTACAAACACCCCATCATTCCCCCTCAAAAAATGGGGCCCAAAATCTTGGGGTAAGGGATGAAGGTCTCTTCTTCCATAACTACTTCCTGCTGAGATTTGACATAGAGCTGTCCCTGCCCCAAGAGGTCCCATTTGAGAGATCAGGTCTTTGGCTGGCATCTGGAGTTTGGTCAGCTTCAGGTCCAGAGATGACACACCACTGTCATGGATAGGAGGTGACGTCTGGCTTAAGCGATCAGGCATCTGCAGGAGGAGGGTACTAAGCCTGTAGGTAACAAATCACAAACAAGTTTAACGGATGAAAAGCCAAAAACAAACAAAACAAGGAAACAGTAACCAGATGCAGGGTAGATATAGGGTCAGCTGTGGTTCTGGAGTCCCTAAACCCATCACAGCCTCATTCACGACAGAATATAGGAGTTAAGGGTACAATTTGGTAATCATCCTCTCCTGAATAAACAACAGTTACAGTATTATCTTTCCCATGTGCTATAATTTCCTCAGCCTTTGGAACGTTGTTCGACTTCCAAATTTTATTCTATCAGTAAAACCCAATCCTTCGGTTCCTCTGTTAGTTATTTCAGAAGGAGGTAAGTTTTCACAAGTGGTCTTGTTTCCATAAGGAATAACAATCACTTGAATTATTCTATCATTTTTACAAAACTGTTTGGGTTCATCACCTAAATTTTGGAATGTTACAATAGTTTCTCCTTGATAATTTGAATCTGTCACTCCAGCCTGTACATGTATTCCTCAAGCTGCTAATCCTAATCTGAGCTGGGGTTTAGCCAACTTCTTATTCTCCCTGAGGGTGAGACAAACTTGGATAGAAGGGTTCAGCAGGATGTGTAGGGGCAGCTCTTACTTCTCTATTTCATCTAGTACCAAGTCCCTTTTCTCAGTACATTCTGTATAGTTCATTAGTTGGAATACCATCCATGCTTCTAAAATCTACCCGTGATCTCAATAGAGCAGTAAACAGTTCTCTCCTTGTGAATTAATTCTGATTTTGAATCCGCTGGGTATTTATTCTTCTCTCTCTAGCAATGTTGTCTTTTCTCCAGGCTCCCAAGTCACCTAACTGTGAAATCTTGTCCAGAATCTCTGAAAGTGAGTACCCTATTTCCCCAGTTATTAGAGTCAAAATCAAGTGCTTGTAAGTAGGAAGAGCCGTCTTTCCTATTATACTCCTGTGGTAAACTGCAAAGGGAGTATCATAGCATGCATGTGCATTTCCGATCATTCTGGCAGTCTTCATTCCCTCCTCCTTTAACTTTCTTTTACAGTCCCTAAGTGAAGACCAGGGTCTGTCTCCACTGGACCACATAGTCAGTAGGATGCTGCCTACTGCAGCCTTCTGCAGCCAAAGCTAACAGATTAGTTGTGTTGTTACCTCCTTGCGTATTGTAATCTCCAAAAGTTTGTTGTACAAAAGGATTTTGACTAATACCTATAAATTTCAGGCACTCAATGGGTTCTGTGGCTATTCCTCCAGCTCTGTCATCACTGATTCTCATCATCCAAGATATTAATGATTCTCCCATCCTTTGGGTGAATTTTCTCAAAATTTCTGTGATCTCCTGCTGAGTAAAATCCTCAGTTATTATCCTATACACTGAGTTACCTCCTTGGTTCTCCTGTTCCCACCTCTCTTTGGGGTGTCCTTCTGATTGAGAAACTTCTCTAAGATTATTTCACTTCCTTTGTCACTGTGGCAGCTAGACTGGGTCTGTACAAAGGTCAGATGCCCATTTCTTTTGTCATTCTTCAGCTTCTTCTGAGCTAAATGAACAGCCTTTCCTTCTGCCTGAGACCTTCCCCCCGCCCCCCCAGACGGTTCTTGTACTCTTTTTCCATCTGAATTTTTTCCTTAAGCAGCATCTCTGTTTCTACACATAATATGGTAAGCTGTTAGTAAAATCCAGCCTCTCCTACTTACCCCTGCCTACTCCTTTCCTGGTCTTATTGGCATTCCTTGCAAACACCTCTCCAAATCTCCAGGTTCCCCATCCTGTAACCTCTCTTCCTAGTTTTCACAGGGTCCAGTGCTTTTAGCCCACTCCCTTGCTAGAGAGGAAAATAGTAACTTTTCCCATCCTGGGATAGTAATGTCTTCGTCTAAATCATTTCTGCCTCCAAATAGAGATTTTTTTACTTTGCATTCCTTTTCGTGACGCCAAATGTATCACTAAGGCAATATTCACAGCACTGGTGGTAACTATGAATATGCCAGCATAGTTCTCAATCACAAAATATAAAAGACTCTCCATATAGAAGGCAGAAGAAAAACATTTATTTAAGCACCAAAAAACCAAATCCCAGAACCAGAAAGCAAAATCCATCATGGTGACCAAGAAGGTAAGAAACATGATCACAGCAGGGGGCAAAGCCATTCTCAGATCTCCCCTCCCCCAGCCAGAGCCTTCTCACTCTCAACTGTCACACTGTGTCAATTGGGCCTGTGTTCTTTCCCCTCTGAGCTCACCCCACTCAGTCACTTGCTCCCAGTTCCCCTTCACCCTTCCTGTTCTGCCTCTTCAGCAAGTTCCTCCCACCCCCTGTAACCCAGCTTCTAGGGGATCCAAGCAGATCGTCTGGGCCTATTAATTAATGAGAAAGATCTTTCCATTTTAAATGACTGTTACACCTGTTGGCATTTCAAATTCATTTCCTCTCCTGACCTCCCCCTTTTTTGACACGTGCACTAATATTCTTCGAGGCTCCTGCTCACAACCTCTGGGTCACGCACAGCTCCTCGTTCTCCCTCACGCCAGTCGGTTGCCAAGTCCTGTCCGTTCTGCCTCCGCAACATCTCTTGCATCTTCCCCATTCTTTCCCTTCCTGTCACCAGTACTCTTGTCAAAGGTGTGTAAGCACCCTTCTGAGCCAAACCTGTTTTAAATTCCATACATATTATTTGCATGTATACATATATACATGACACATGCATATATGTATAGAAATTAATAAATAAATGAAGCATTCATGTGATGGTGTAGAAGAATATTATACTAAGGTATTCAAATATCATTTGTTGATATGTCCACTAACTCTCAGAAGGATGTTCAGCCCCTTATTCAATGTAGGCAACATGATCTTGTAGGCTATAAATTTGCTTTTCTGATTTATTCCTGGTATTCTCATCATAGAAGTCACATGATGTTCTTTGATACTGTTCAGAAGATGTAAAACCATTTTGAATTTCAGAAGACAGAGATCTTTTGATAGACCTCCCAGAACTTCATAGACCATAGCTGTGCTTGCCTTTTTTTATTTCAACTCTTCATTCCTCCTGGTCTTTGTTACTGTCCTTTGGTCTGAAAAGTTCTTGTGCCCCTTTATGTTTAGCTTCTTTTTTGGCTAACATTGTTCTCATCGTGTGCTCAGCTCTAACTAAATGCCTAAAATGAAAACCCGATTGTTCCCTGCTCCTCGGGTTCCATTTGGGATAAAAGTTTTCTATTTACTAGCCTTTCCTGGGTGGGGATGAGGTAGGGGAGTAGGAATTTGTCCCTAAGTAGCAAAGATTCATTTCTTATTTGCTAGCCATGTTTCTTGAGAATCCCATCTTTTCATGGAATCATAGGGCTAAGAGGTAAGCACTTGAAGTTTTTTTTTCAACATACAATACCCAAATGAAAATTACCATATTATTACAATAAATTTGCCAGTAAGATTTTATAGCTTCTTTCAGTTGTCTAATATGTAGTATTCCATTTCAAGAGTTAGTTCCTTCTTTCTAGTTACCCTCTCTAGCTTAGGTATACTTACTATTTTCTATCCACAGATAAAGAGTACTTGGTACATCTCACATTTTGGAACCTAAAATCATAAAAATTATTCTTATACGTTTTTAACCAGTAGTAAGTGAAATGGTGATTGTGGATTGGTAGGATGCTCACTGAATTTGGACTTAGGACCTGACTTGAATCTTAGCTAGTGTCATATTGTGAGCATCAAGTATCATAATGTTTGTAAAATACTTTGTAAACCTTAAAGCATTAGAAGATGTCAGCTCTTGGTTAATATCACTTATTACTTGTGTGACCACAGTCAAAACATCTACCTTCTTTGGGTCTCAGAGTTGGACTACCAGAGCCGTTGATTAAGATTAGTTTAAACTCCTCAACTACACAGTGCTCCTTTTTCTGCATCTAAAGATCAGGCTTGGTTTTTTTTTCCTTTTTATTGATGAATCATTTTTGTTTTCAGCTTTTGATCCACATAAGAGCCCTTATTCTGTCATTGCTGTAGCCATCCATCCCCGACCTTGCACCTGTTTGTTATTTTCTCTCTACATAATTCAGTTTTTTCCCTGTTGAATTTCATTCAGTTAGTTCTTACCTCTGATGGTTATCAAGTTTGATTTTACTAGGTAAGCTGTATACTTACACTGTAGCAATACAGACCAATACTCTAATGATAGTATTGGTCCTTTCTCCTGATTTACCTCCTGGTTTATTGTCATCTATCTAACACAATAGAGAGCTCATTGAACTTGAAATCAAAAGACGTAGGTTTGAATACTAACATTGCTCCTTATTCATAACTATGTTCTCATAGGCAGATCTCTTAACTGTTTGGAGACTCAGTTTTCTCATCTATAAAAATAGGGATAAACCCTTGTCACAAAGATTCTATAAGAAAATTCTTTTTAAGCTTTATTATATAAATATTAGTTATTTTAAGCAGACATGATAGATTTTTTCTTTTGACCATCTCAACCACGCATAAGTGTTAAAGCCCAGCAGTGGACCCATAAAAAACACCACTTATTTTTTCTCCCCAGATTACCCATTGATAACCATTCTCTTATCCACCAAGTCCAAACTCTAAATTGAGAACTCATGGGAATGTCTTCTTGGAAGGAGCCTCCTACAATTCTCAGAATCAATAGAATTTTAATTAACCTTCATCATAAGCAGTAAGCGTGTACTTAGCACTTGGTACTTAAGCACTGAATAAATGCTAGTTGATTGACTGGATGCCATACAATACTTTCTTTTTTTATATTAATTTTATTTATTTTCAGTGTTCTGTAATCACTACCATATAACCGAGATTTTTTCTCTTCCCTTCCCCCTATTTTCCCCCCTCCCTCCCCAAGATGGCATACAATTTTATATAGGTTCTACACATACATTCCTATTAAATACATTTTCACCATAGTCATGCTGTATAGAAGAATTAAAATGAATGGGAGAAATCATATAACAAACCAGAACATAATACAAAAGAAAATGATCTGCTACATTCTGTGATTGAAGTCCATAGTTCTTTCTCTGTATGTGAAAGGCATTTTGCCTTAAAAGACCATTGGGAATTTTTTTTAGTCCTTGCATTGCAATGAAGTTTCAATTCTACCAGAAAAAACTCTCACATACTGGTCATTGCTGTGCACAAAGTTCTCCTGGTTTTGGTCCTTTGGCTCAGCATCAGACCATATAAGTCTTTCCAGGCTTCTCTGAAGTCTAACTGTTCATCATTTCTTATAGCACAATAGTATTCTATTATATTAATATACCATAATTTATTCAGCCATTCCCCAGTAGATGGGCATCCCCTGGATTTCCAGTTTTTGGCCACCACTAAGAGTGCTGCTATAAATATTTTTGTACGTGTGGGACCCTTTCCCATTTTTATGATCTCTTGGGGATACAGTCCTGGAAGCACTATTGCTGGATCAGAGTATGCACACTTTTGTAGCCCTTTTGGCATAGTTCCAAATTGCTCTCTAGAATGGTTGGATCAGCTCACAGCTTGGACTCTTGTGTACAGTATCAGACATTGGTCTGTGCCTTGTTTCCTTCACACTGTTATCCAGTTTTCCCGGCAGCTTTTGTCATACAGTGAGTTCTTATCCCAGAAGTTTGGGGTCCTTGGGTTTATCAAGCAGTAGATTGCTATATTCATTGTCTACTGTGTCTTGAGTACCTAACCTATTCCACTTGTCTACCCTTCTGTTTCTTAGCCAATACCAAGTGGTTTTGATAATTGCTGCTTCATAATACAATTTGAGACCTGGTAGTGGTAGGCTACCTTCCCTAGCATTTCTTTTCATTAGTCCCCTTGATATTCTGGACCTCTGGTTCTTCCAGATGAACTTTGATATTATTTTTTCCAACTCTAGAAAATAATTATCTGATTGATTGATTGGTATGGTTCTAAATAAGTAAATTAATTTAGGTGAAATTGTCATTTTTATTATGTTGACTCGGCCTACCCACCAGCAATTGATGTTTTTCCACTTACTTAGATAGGTACCTTGTAATTGTGTATCCACTTCCACTTACTTAGATAGGTATCTTGTAATTGTGTTCATATAGTCCCTGGGTTGGTTTTGGCAGGTATACTCCCAAACACACAATACTTTCTGGAGAGGAGTAGGGATGACATTTTTTAAAAAAAATAAGGTAAGGTATTCACAGTTTGCAAAAGGTCTGGAAATCACAGTTACAGTCAGTGATGCGCCAGTTGTCATATCTAGGCCATATTTTCTTGTTATGATAAGTGTGTCATATAGAACAAAGTCAGAATAGGCAGCTCAAAGGCCTTGACAGCAATCATTTTTACCTCCATTTGTCAGGGAACATGTGAGCGTTTCAAATTCAGTTTGCAGCAGTTGTCCTCTTTCTTCATCACAGACTTTTTCTTCATTTTGGCCAAATAAAATGATATGCTTTTCCAGCTGTAGTCAAACCTAACAAAATAATTGATATAAAGATACAGTGACCGAGAAGGAAGCAGACTTAGAAGGGCAAGCAAAAAATTAGAGCTTGAGGGCTTAGTATCTTATCAGAGTCATGTGGATCAACTTTATCTGCATAATTTTGAGGAACTTTAAAATAACTCAAAAGATTGGGGTAATAAATCTGCATGTGATTTAAAAAGTTGCAAAGTAATGATATCAAAATCAAATAGAAACAGGACCCACCAAAATATGCATGAAGATCCCTAAATGCTGCATATTGATTTAATTTTAAGATGTAATTGTATTTACATTTTATTTTTATTTTGTTAAATATTTTCCAATGACATTTTAATTTGTTTCTGGCCACACTTAGGAATGTGATCCCACAGTTGACACTCCTGTTATAAAGCAATGGTCAAAGAAAATATCAATCAGTAGGTATTTGTTAAGTACCCTCTACATTCCAGGCACACAGCATTCATAGCTACGCATAAAGAAGACAAAGAAAGGCAAAAGACAATTCCTGCTCTCAAAGAGCTCATTGTCTAATGAGGGAGATGGCATGCAATCAGTTACATAGAAACAAGCTATACGTAGGATAAATCTGAAATAATCAACCAGGGGAAGGCATTAGCATTAAGGAAGCTCAGGAAGGACTTCTTGTAGAAGGTGGGATTTTAGCTGGGAAGTCAAGAGAAGCCAGGAAGCAGAGATGAGGGGGGAAATAATTACAGTTTTGGGGGTCTCCAGAGAAAATGTCCAGAGTTGGTACATAAGGATCTTGTTTGAGTAACCACAAGGAAGCCACTGTCACTGGATCACAAAATACTTGGGGGTGGGACGTGTAAAGTGTAAAAATACTGGAAAGGTAGAAGGGCAGGTTATGAAAGGCTTTGAACACCAAACATTTTATATTGAAAACTGAGGGTAATGAGAAGTCACCAGAGTTCACTGAGCAGGAGAAAGATTTGGCGGAACCTGTGCTTTCGGAAAGATAATTTGACAGCTGAATGGATTGCATGAATTGAAAGCAAGGAGGCCAAGAAGCAGCAGACTATTGTGTTGTGGGGGCAGGAGGTAATGAAGGCAAAATTAATACAACTTTGTGATAGAGTGAACATGGCGGGCAAGGGATGAGAAAGAGAGGAACCAAAGACAGCAGCAAAGTAGTGAGCCTGGGTGACTAGGAAGATGGTGATACCTTCACAGTAATAGTTCAGAAGAGAGGGAGGGTTTTGTGACATGTTGAGTTTATCTATGGGGTATCTGTTAGGTAGCTGGAGATGGGAGCCAGGAGGTTAGGAAAGAGGTTAGAGCTGAATAAGTAGACTTGAGAATCATCAGCATAGAAATAATCAGTGAATCAAAGGCCCATAACTGAGTCCCCCTGGTCACCCAGCAGTTAGTAAGCATTACCTCTGGGTGGTGATCCAGCAAAAGAAAGCGATGAGTGGTCAGATAGGTAGGAATAAGCAGAGAATGAGGATGGACTAATGTTATGAAAACCTAGAGAGAAGAGAATCAAGGAAAAAATAGGGGTGATCCACAGGCTCAAAGAGTTCAAGAAGAATACGGATTTAGAAAGTCATATTTGTCAATTAAAGATCATTGGTAGCTTCAAAGACGGGATTTCAGTTGAATGAAGTAACTGGAAGCAAGATTAGAACCCAGGTCTAATAGAGATTGCAGAGAGTTTAAGAAGAGAGTGAGAGGAAAGGAAGTAGAAGTCTACACTGACAGCCTTCTAAAGGAGTTCAGCTACAAGAGGTAGCAGAAATATGGGACAGTTAGCCAGTAGGGATGGATGAATCAAGTGAGAGTTTTTTAAGAATGAGAAGAGGTATAGGTGTATTTGCTGGCAGTGGGGAAGCAGTCAGTCAGTGGGGAGAGATTGAAGATAAATGAGAGAATGGGATGGGGGGATATGACAGAAAGGGCAGTCTGCTGGAAAAGACCACATGGAATGGGATCAGTTGTGCATGTAGAAGGGTTTGCCTTGGGAAGGAGAAGGATGAAGGGAGAGAGAGTGGCAAAGACATCTGATTGAAGATGAGGACAAGGGGCCAAAAAGGAAGCTCCTGATGAATGACCTCAACTGTTTCAGTGAAATATGAGGCATCCTCAGAGGAGAGAAGAGAGAGGGAAAGCTATGAGACGGTTAAGGAGGGATAAAAAGATTTTGAAAAACCACTGTAATGAGTAGGATAGTAACTTAGTTAAGGAGGTATAAAATATCTACTTTGGTGGCGTGTGAATTATTTTGGACAAAGTAAAATAATTAAATTTCTTATACAATAAGTCTTACAACTTTTTGTTTATATTTTAAAGCACTTTTAACACACTAAATGTTCTTTTGCTGCAGTTTTTGTTTTATTCAATTTTGCATCAGATTCACAAGATTTTAACACATTTGAAAAGTCTTTGACCATGCTGGATGACATACACATGTTTAATCTACAGTTCATTTTCCCAAGGCTGCACTTGATTATAACCCATACTTTTTCAGTGAAGTTTAAATCAGGCAAATTTTCAGATCACTGAAGCATTTTTATCTCTATCTCCTGTAAATTTCTTATCCTTCTTTAAATATGTGGCATGGTACAAGTTCATGTTGAGCTACATTTGGGATTTCTGTAATTCAGGAACAATTCTGCTTCTTAGGATATCAATATATTTGTTAGAATTCATCAGTCCCTCAATTAGAACATGATTGCCAGGCCTACTGGACATAAAACATTTCAAACACTTTTTGTGTATGGAAGTTTTCCAGTCCCATAAATATCCCCAGTTCTTAGCGGTTCACCTGGACTTTTGACAATTATCATGGTATATCATTAAGTGAAAAAGTGAGTTTTAGCAGTAAAAACTAGCCTTTTCCCTCCATCTGTAACAGAATCAGTAACAACCTTTCTAGCTGCCAGGTTCCTCTGAAGATCTTTGCTTTTTTTCTGAAAATTAATTGGGATGTTTCACAGCAGCTGTTTGTCAGTTCTTAGTATGCTTTTTCATTTGTTTTCAGCAACACTTTCCTTCATAGTTTGTTGTGACTGACTGATCCTGTTTTATTGTGGCCTTGAGTGATCCTTCAAACACTGGTCTTCATCACATCAACAGCTGCTTCGATATCTATATCATTAAAATATTCTCTTGAAGACCTACAGCTTTTGCCTGTGGATCCTACCATTCCCCTCAAGTTGTTGTCTTATATCTCTCCTCCCTTTTTCTACCAACTAATATAAGCTCACTGCTTCCACTGGTCTTCCCTCCCTCCTCAAACATTTGCCATCATCACATGCCTGAAACTTCTCTCTCCAAAGTTACCAGTGATCTCTTAATCACCAAATCTGATGGGTTTTTTTGGGTCCTTGTTCTTCTTAACCTATCTGCTTCATTTGTTGTGGCTGACCATTCTCCACCTCCTGAAAAATCCATTTTCTAGGTTTTTGTAACACTACTGGTTCCTGGTTCTCTTACCTGGCTAACTTCCCATTTTCTGTCTTTGTTCATCATTGAGATCATGCCTCCTCACCATGAGTATGTTCCCCAAGACACAGTCACTTCTCATTTTCTGTGTCTGTATGTTGTGACCTTGTCAGTTCCCATAGATTCATCTGTCATCTCTGTGTTCATGATTCCCTTATTTATCCACAGCTCTAGAATCTCCTGTGAGCTTCATTCCCACATCACCAATTACTATTGGGAATTTCAAACTGAATGTGCCAGGAATGTCTCATACTTAGCATTTCTAAAACGGAACTCACTATACTTCCCCCCAAATCCACCCCTCTTCCAAACTTCCCCATTTCTCCCAAAGGTACTACCATTCTTCCAGTTTTCCAGATTTTTCAGCTTGAGGTTATCCTTAACTCCTCAGTCTACCTCATCCCACATATCCAATCTTGCTGTCTCTACTTCCATACAAATCTCTTGCATCCAACCTCTTTTCTTCCTTTACACAACTACCACTTCAGTTCATTACCTCACCACCTCTTGCCTAGATTGTCATGGCACTGTATTTCATTCTTTTGCTTCAAGTCCCCCTACTTCATTCCACCTTCCACATCACTGCTAAAGTGATTTTCCTTAACTGCAGATCTGACCCTGTCATTTCTCCTTTTTGCCCTCTATTTTCATTCATCCTGAGAACTGCCTCTTTTCTAATCTTCCTCTTATCCACAATATAGCTTCTTTGCTCTTTTTAGTTTTATTACCTGTCTCAGCTCATTCTAGCCTTCTCTCAACACCATCTTTCTAGTCCTTTCTATAACGTTGACATTATTGACCATTCATTCTCTACTCCAGGTTACTTTTGTTCTCTTTCTCCAACCTGTCCTCCACACAGGTGCTAAAGTGTTTCCTAAAGCTCAGGTCTTCACCATGTCACCGTCCTGTTCAGTAAGTTCAGTAACTCCCTGTTATCTTTAAGCTCAAATACAAACTTTTTGACTGGGACAGGGGCAGATTTAAAGACTTTCATAATGGGTCCAACCTCCTTTACAGGCTTATTCTACATTAATCCCCTTCAAACATTCTTCTTTGTAGCCCAACTGTCTTTCTTACTGTTCTTCACACAACGTTCAAAGAACCATAGAATTTTAGAGTTGGAAGGGTTCTCAATAGACGTCTAATGCCACTCGTATATGAAAAAAATCTCAAATACAAGTTGTCTGACAAGTAGTCATGCAGCTTCTGCTCAAAGACATTCCAGATGAGAAGAACCTGCCAGGCAGCCGCTTCCCCTTCTGGCCAGCTCCCATAGGAGGCACTGTGAGAAAGTGAAGAGAACACTGGACTGCTTGATCTCATGGTCCTGCAACCTGGGTTTGCATTCCTGCTCTGCTTGTGACCTTGGACAAGTCACTGGACCACTTTAAACCACAGTTGTTCATCTATAAAATTAAAAGTTTGGGTCACATGACTTCTGAGGTTCCTTCCAGCTCTGCCTGTATAAGCTTATGGTTTGTCTCTGTGCCTTTGCATAGGCTGTCCCTATGTTTTTGACAAAGAAAGTTAAAGAGTTCCAGCAGAGGACTGGGTAATGGAAATGTCATGTCCCCTTTCGCTACACCAAACCTCTGTTCATTCGTCTGTTACTGAGCTCCTCTCCTATTTCTTCCTTCTGAGTATTGGTCTTTAGTATATATGCAAGACTTTTGTTTCTACCTCAATTGGTCTCTGATGCTCTCCACTGTGCTTTATTTATGTTTCTGGATTTCTTCCTAAGAGCACACTATCTTAATAAGCAATGCTATTCTGTCTTCCCTTTAAATCTTTTCTTAACCATATTCCCAGTCATTCATTCCCATTCCACCAAGTCTCAATGATGCCTGCTTCTTACTTGCATTAGGAGCTCTGGTTCACCTTATTACCTCTAATTTGTGCATTTTTGTATACACATCCAAAGCCATAGGTTTCACTACTGTCTTTCTCCATCCCCACCTCTAGTAGTGTCTCTTGTACATGACTGCTTCTTTCTACTGGTGTTTTTCTTCCTGTGTGGTACCTGTTATCCTTTCTGGCATCTGGTTTGGCAACTGTATCCAGACAGTTTTCTAGTTTCCCTTTCTTTTTCAGTTTAATTCTTGGCCAGAAATTGAAGGGTGCTAGTTAAATATGTATATTTGTTGCTTTTGTTACATACATTTCATCCCTGGCCAAGACCTCTTCATGGTCCAAGAATACAAATTCTATCCTCAGGCACCATCTCTACCAGCTGCGCACTTCCCAGATGTTTTTCTTTCTCTCCTGAAGCCCCTATCTTCAGTCAGTAGCATTGTTAAAAATACCTCCCATGCTCCCAAGTCTTTTGCTTTCTTGTCTAAAACTTCAAAATCTCTAGCAGTGTTTTCTAGGCTTATTCTGGCAATATTATTTGTCCTCATGTAAATCAACAAGCATGAATAGTGCATGCCAGGTTTGGTGAGTCTTGGGAGCTTCTCCATCAGAGTTCAGAGAATGTACATTCTTACCTCCAGTATTTTGTGTTGTTCATGTCAGGTTGACAAATAGCTACTTTTAGACTTCGTAGCAGGAAGTCACTGACCAGCTACTCTTTATAATTGTTTTGACCATTACTAGATAATCAATCCCTTGGTGACATCTATGGATCCACATCATCCTTCCTTGGAAAATAAAAAACTGATATTTTGCCCAAAAGTTTGCTTTTATTCTTTGTGGGAAGAGCCTCATGGCAATGATGCAGCTGCACAGTGATTGTTCTTCTCTTTTTTTCCTTTAGTACATTCTTCCACCTCACGACTTCCTGCTTCCTGACCCTAGTTGGGATGGCCCTCTACTTCTACATGTTCTTTTTTGTTTGTTCTCACTTTGAAGTGCTTCTTGCTTGCTTTCAAAGAGCTTTATTCTGTTCTCCTTCATCTAGAAAGAAGAGGTGTCTCTTTAGATCTTTCCACTTTTCTTCTACTAGGGAGATCAGCCTCTACTTTGTCCATGCATAGCTGTTGTTACTGGCAGAAAGACAAACGTAATTCACTTGATCTCTATAAAATTCCACTTGAAGTCAATACCTGTTGACTATTGAAAGCAAAACCATCTCTATCTTCCATGTTTTTGATACTTCTCATAACAAACTTTTATATTAAATTGGTATGATAGAAAGGGAATTTGCCATGCTGTTTTTGGCTGATCTTGGAGTTCAGCTACCCCAGTCTTTGCAATTAAAGTTGCGGATTACCTAAGGTTCAGTAGAAAGATGCATATTGTGTATTAACTGTGTATTGCCAACAGTAACTTTCATGAAAGAAATAGCATTAAAGATGTTATCAAGTCTTTTATGTCTAGTAAAAAGTAGGTAAATCTTGTAATAAGACCAACAAATAGATGAGCAGCCCTACTGGTACAGAGGGTCTAAAACTTTATAACTATAAAGTATTAAAAAAAACATAAAGACTTTCAATATGTTGGCCATACACTCTTTTTAAAAAAGATATTTCCATATTAGTCATGTTGTGAAAGAAACAGAACAAAAGGAAAAAACTACAAAACAAAATAAGTGAAAATAGTCTGCTTTGGTCTGCATTCAGATTCCATCAGTCCTTTTTCTGGATGTGGATAGCATTTTCTGTTATGAGTCTTTTGGAATTGTCCTGGATCATTGTGTTGCTGAGAAGAGCTAAATCAATCATATTTGATCATCATATTCTCCTGGTTCTGCTCACTTCATTTTGTATCAGTTCATGTAACTCTTTCCAGGTTTTTCTGAAATCAACCAGTTTGTCTTTTCTTATAGCATGATAGTATTCCATTACATTCATCTCCTACAGCTTGTTCAGCTTTTCCCCAGTTGGTTGGCATCCACTCAACTTCCCATTCTTTTTTCACCATACATTCTTTAGAATACTTGTGGAAGAATGTGAACAGAAATTGCACAAGATGAGAAAGCTTGGATCATGATCTACACTAGTAGAAGTATGTCTAACTTGGTGTTTAACTACCAAGTATGTTGCTGGTCACTTGCCTAATCCTGTTCAATAATAAGGACAAGGCACTGGCAATGCTATCCTCGCACTTGGGTGTTATGTATTCCACCTAAGCAACAAAGGGCACTCAGGAAAAGCATTATAGTTCTCTATAAGTGACAGTCAATCAGAATTTATGTAGCACTTACTCTGTGTCAGGTATTGATTATACTAGGTGTTGGAGATAAAATACAAAAGTAGGACAATTCTCAGAGAGTGTGATACTGATTTATGGCTCTACAGGTATCTTCTATATGAATTTATCTAATTAGTTTCCTGGCTTAGCCCCCACCCACCAGGAGAACTCCACTAATCCTTTTGTCCAGTGTTTCCAATGAATCATGCTAGCATAGCATAATAGAGTCAGTCACACTTATGTGCCAGCCACCTCTGCTGGCCTACTTGTTATCTTTGTATATTACATTACTACACATTGTCTATTATCTTCCTGCCTTTGCAGTTTGCCTTCCATGCCTGGAAAAAGTCTCCTTTCTCACTTCCATTGCATAGAATACCTGGCTTCTTTCAAAACTAAGCCTATAAACTATCTTTTCCTAGTTGCTAGAGCTTTCCTGTTTAAGATTACCTTCCACATACTCTCTATGTATTTTGTATTTATTTCCATGTTGTTTCTCCCATTAAATATAAATCTCTTGAGGGGAAAGACTGTTTTTCTCTTTCTTTGTGTCCCTGGTGCTTAGCAGAGTGTCTGGCACACAGTAAGTACCTAATAAATGTTTGTTGATTGATTGATTGATTTTACAGTTTTTACTCATACCATAGAAGCAAAATAATATGTTTATTTATATATAAATATATATAAAATAACCATTAAAATAAGGAATTTCAGAAATATAGTTCAAGTTCTTAGGTTCATATTTCTCCATCAGCCCTCCAGTTCAGCAGCCAGCATGAATTCTTCATAGTGTTCCACTAATGACGTCCTGGAAGGTCAAAATCAATAGAGAAAACTCAGTATCTGGGTCGCTGATCCATCACTTTTCCTCACTTACGACTGTAATTGGTTGAGACCACCAGTCTTGTCCTACAACTTCTTCTTAGAATAACTGACTCATCTATGGCTCATTTTATCCTACTGAAGTGTGCTGGAATGGACTCAGTAGTAGACTAATGTATGGAGAGAGAAATTCTTGGGCTCCAGAGCAGACCCATTCATGGAGAATAATTCCTCTTTTATCCTTTCACCTTCCCTTATCTCAATTTTTGTGCTAACTGGTTCCTAATTCACTTCCAGATATTGTAAACTTTGTGGGCGTGCTTTAGAAGCTGTGTGGGAATGGACCAAAGACCTGGGTCCATGATTCATTCTTCCTTGATATTTGAAATGAATCTTGATATTTGAATGTCAAAAGGTGTAAAAAGAGAAAGAAGAAATCCTAAGTTATTATTGTTAAAAAGTAACCAATTTGTATGCTTCTGAGATTTTCTTATTAAATTTTCCTTAGCCATCCTATCCAAAGAAGAGTTTTCTCTTGAAGATAAAAATTATGCCTTATATAACATATTTACAGCTAAGGGTTAGTCTCCAATAGGTTGGGAATTTTAAAAAGAAAAAATGGTTTTACTTTTAAATTATGATATATTGTTGTAGATTCAACCTGTTTCTCAGAGGAACAAGTAGAAGTTTTAGAACAGTGTTCATTGACTTGCTTGCCTTAACAAAAACAAAGATTTATTGTCTTTCAAGATAAGTATTGACTAAATATTGACTTAGGATTGTCAATTCATTGTTTGCCTAGGAGACCAGAAACTCCTGAAATTTTGCTTTAGTTGATGCTTATTTATCATTTATTAATTTATTGTAATCTTAAAAGCAGTAATCCATAACATTAAGCTATTGTAAACATAACTGAATTTATTATAATGCAAAGGAAAAATTCTTGTTTATATTTTAAATAGTAACTGTTTCATAAGTAATTTTGCCCAATTTTATTTATCCTAAATATAGCACTTATATGTTTAGTTGTGTGATATAGATCATTGGAAAACTTATTTAAAATAATGTGTAAATGTTTAGTACTACAGTTAATAACCTAAATTTTCAAAATGTTTCTTAAACTTCAAAGCCTACCCTCTGGGAAGATCATGTTTTTTAAGGCTTTTTATCTTCTTTCTTTAAGTCAGTACTATTAATTTGGCTTAAACTACCTTGATGTAACACTATTCCCATAGCCTTTCTTCTTTATTTTCCTCCCTACTTCCTGTTTGTCACGCTGTTCCCTTGTTTAGGGGCTTTATATAAATTAATGATTTAATTTAGCTATTTTGTTCCCTCTTTATTCCTTCTTTTTATCCCTTTCAGTTAAGTAATTAGTTTACAATCCCATCTTCACTCTTCCTCTCCAACTTCTTCTGTTAATTTTTACCTGTGCCTTTTTCTAAGAACTTCTTTGCTTTGTTTTCTTCATTTATTTTCATTCCTTTATATTTTCTGATTCATTGTTTTTATCCTTACTTATTCCTTCTTTAATCAACTTGTGCTTCTCATGGAGTTAAGGCTTCTGAAGTACTGAGTTTGAGTTCTTTCTTTTGACCAATTTTTGTGTTACTTATGCCTTTTGTAGATCTTTCCACCCTATCTCCTCTTTTCTGTTATACTTTGTTCTTAGAAGTATAAATTTGTGAGGGAAGTAATCAAAAAATATTTAAGGGCCAGAAACTGGGGTTGAAAGTATAATTTCTATTCTTAAGGAACTAATATTTTAAATAATAATTATGTTTTATTTATTTTAACATTTAAAAATTTTTTGATTTCCCAGTTCTCTCCCTTCCAGCCCCTCCCCCACTCATTGAGAAGGCAAGAAATGTTATATCAATTATAAATTTGAAGGCATGCAAAATATATTTCCATATTAGCCATGTTTCACACACACACACACACACACACACACACACACACACACACCCCAAAAGGAAGAAAAATAAAGTTAGTGAAAAAAAAGCATGTTTCAGTCATCACTCAGAGTTCATTAGGTCTCTCCCTGGATGTAGATAGCATTTTTCTTCATGAGTCCTTTGGAACTGCCTTGTTTCATTGCACTGATTACAGTAGCCAAGTCTTTCATGAGATTGATCATCATTACATGACTGTTAACAATGTTTTCCTGGTTCTGCTTACTTCACTTTTCATCAGTTCATATAAATCTTCCCAAGCTTCTCTGAATCCATCTCCACCATCATTTTCTATAGCACAATAGTATTTTACCACAATTATTACCATAACCTGTTCAGTCATTCCTCTGACGGGCCTCTCCTTAATTTCCAATTCTTTGCCACAGTGAAAATACTTTTCCTTTTTCTTTTTAATCTTTTTTGGGGAAACAGACCTAATAATGGTGTTCTTCAAAAAGTATACAGAGTTTTATAGCCCTTTGAACATAGTTCCTAATTGTTCTCCAGAATGGTTGGACTAAGCAACTAACATCCTAATGGATGGAATAGATATGCAGTTGATAAATACAAATAAATTAAAAGTAGTTAAATAAATAGCAGCTTGAAAGGGAGCATTTGAGAGTATCATGAAAATCTACATGCAGAAGGTGGTGCTTGAGCTGCATCTTGAAGAAACAGAGGGATTCTATGAGAAAGCTCAGGAGAGAGTCTTTCAGATGTGGGTGTCAGTCAGCACAAAGACATGGAAGTAGGAGGTGGAGTGTCATGTGTGAGGAAGAGAGAAAACATTAGTTTAGTTTGACTAGATTACAAAGTATGGGAAAAGAAGTAATGTTCAGTGAAGCTAGAAAGATAATTTGGGGCCAGGTTGTAAAGGGCTTTAAAACCGAACAGAAGTTTTTTATTTTATTCTAGAAGCAATTAGAAGTCACTGGAGTTTATTGAGTAGAAGTTATAACATGGATTAAAAGTAGTGTCCTATGATATAAAAATTTCTATATGTCTCAACTCAAGCAATTCGGTTCTCCCCCTTTTTCCTATAATTGTTCTCCTTTCCATTAGCCATCCCATCTCATCTCTGTGTCAGTCCTCCTCTCCCACTTCTACATGCCAAATGTCCCTAGGACATCACTTATCCCTTCTATTGTATCAGGATGTTTTCCATTGAGTCACAAAACTCTCCCAGAGGTAGTCTCATAATACATCAATTCCCCCAAATTAAACCTGTAATGAGGTCCCTATGTCCTGTCATAGCCATATACATCTTGGCCCCTAGAAATTCTCTTCAATGAAAATCTCTCCCCTACATCAGGTTGAGATCCCTTTCATCTTTTTGGTTTCATTCTCTCCCTTCTGCTGCCTCTTCTTCTCTAGCTGCTGTTCTTGTTCTTGAGAAACAATAAGTACAACTATCTCTTCACTGCTCCCCCATGGTCTTGATAAGGTTATATCACTTATTTTCCTCTAATGTCCAATTCCACTCTCCTTATTTATGAACCCATGGACCTTTATAATTTGCCCTACAAATTGCCTTTAGTCACCTGGAAAGGGGGTAGGGTGGAGGTGGTTGTAGTGTTTAGTTCAAGGTCACATGTAGCCCTCTAGGTCCTTAAGTGTGGTCCTTTGACTGAATACAAATGGTTTTTTTGTCTATGAAATTTGGATTCAGTTCAGTAACCACACTTGAGGACCTAGTGACCTCGAGGCTGCAGATTCCCCACCCCTGGGGTTAGTTTATAGTGCTTTTGTTCTGTTCCTCCACCTTCACTTCTTGTGTTTCTAAAACTTTGCTAAACAGAGGGTTTTCTAGTTGATCCTGGAGGTGATAGAGAGCCACCGAGGTTTATTGAATCGATCAGATCCATGTTCTCACAGCTGAGAAGAGGGGGTAGAGTGGAAGAGACTTGTGACAAGGAGACCACATAGTCGGCTATTGTGATAGACCAGGTGTCAAGTAAGAGGGCCCATCCCAGAGGGCTGGCAGTGTGTGAGGAAAGGAGATAGGATTTAGTGATAGATAAACTGGATATAGTAGATGAGAGATGAGGAATATTCAAGGATAACACTAAGAGAGTACCCTCAGCAGTAATAGGAAAGCATTCAAGAGGGTAGAGATAATGGGCAAAAGGTAGTGAGTTCAGATTTTGACATATTGAGTTAAATATATCTAGGGGCGCCCAGGGGGCAGCTAGGTGGTGCAGAGGATAAAGTGCTGGGCTTGAAGTCAGGAAGATTCATCTTCCCAAATTCAAATCTGGCTCAGACACTTACTAGCAGTGTGACATTGAGCAAGCCACTTAACTGTTTGCCTCAGTTTCTTCATCTGTAAAATGAGCTGGTGAGGGAAATGGCAAACCATTCCAGTATCTTTGCTAAGAAAATCCCAAATGGACTCACAAGAGTCAGACACAACTGAACGACCACAAAATGGAGACCCAGTTCAATGTGTCTAGTAGGCAAATGGAAATGCAAGACTAGAAGTACTTGTATACCTGTTCATTACTTGATCTTTCTTTGTTCTATTTTGCCCTAAAGAGTTATTTCATTCTCTCTCTCTTGGAAAGAAGGTGTTTGCTTGTGGTGGTTGTTGTTTCCCTTGCCAGGAAATCTGTGGATTCTTTTGGTGCTTTGTTTTCTATATGCAGAAATACCAGGCAATTTTTCTTTAATTTCTTCCGGTATTATATGTTGAGGTTTTTGATTTGTCGTGTTCTTCTGAGAAATCTATGATACATAAATTGTCTTTGTGCATTCTGTCTTCAAGGCCAAGGTCTTTGGCATGTACCAGTGTGTTCCTTTAATGTTTTTGCCTTTCGCATTTACCAGATTTTCCTCAGCTTCATTACTTTTGTATTCCAGATTTACTTCTTTGGAGAAACTCTGCTGTGGATTCCATTTTTTAACAGTGCTAATTGAGGTTTTCATTATCATCATTGCTATTATTTCTGCTTGGAGAGCTACAAATTCTGATGTAAACTCATTCTCAATGTCTTCTCTTATGGATCTTATTTCTTTTTTAAATGATTCTGAAATTTCTTTTTCTATGTTGTCTTGAGATTCCACAGGATTCATCAAATATTGGTTTTCACTTTCCCATGTCTCAGTTTGTCAGAGGCAACACCCATTCAGTGATTAAAGGCTAGGTAAGAATTGAGACCAAAGATGGCCTAGTTATACTTCCCAGAAGAATAAAGTCTGGCATGGGAAACCCCCAGAGCACCAGAGATTACATTTAAACTAGAATTTAAAAGCTGATAGGCTGAGTTGAGGGCAGGGGGCATTATAGCATCATAAAGAATACTCTTAGGTTTTCTGTTAAGTATTCAATAAGGAAACAGTTATACTCAGCTAAGGTAGAAATGGCCTCTGGCTCCATATGGAAATATGTCTGCTCAGCAGGACCACACCCTCCAAAGTGTTTATTCTTGTGGTCTTGGGACATCCACCAAGTTTGGAGGGTTCCTACTCTACATGGGTGGTCCTTTTTATGCGGTTAGGTTATCAGTGTCATCAGAGGTTACTGGGAAATTGCATCAAAGGAGGCACAAGGGCCATTTAGATCCCCAGGGATAACTTTATCAATTTTTTGGTAAAACTAGACTAATTTGTGTTGCTGGGGATGACAGGGGAGCAGGGAAGCAGCACGCAGACACATATAGATCCTGTAGTGATTATAAAATAATTATAAATTATAAAATAATAAAATCATTTATAAAATTATAAAAATGGAATTCCTAGGAAACATCATTTTGATAATTCCTAGTACTTTGCATAGAGCAAAGGAATTAAAGTGGAAGGTCAAGAAATAATGTATTGTATTCTGATTGTGACTAGAACCTAGAGTTTGTAAAGAGGTTTGAGATAAGGCCAAGAAGGTGGCATATGAGGATAAAGAGCCTTGAATGCCTAGCCAGGAAGTTTGAACTTTACCTAATAGACAATATGAAACCAGTGAATATTTTGAATAGGTAAGTGACATGACCAGATTTATATATATGGAAGATTGGTCTGACAGCAGCATGAGAAATGGATTGGAGGGAGGAGATAGGAAAATTTAAAAGATCTGTGACAGTTTAGTAAATAATCCTGAAAGATGATGATGAGAACTTTGTACAAGGATAGTAGCAATAGAAAAAGAGGTTGGGGAGGGTAGAATTTGGGATGATTTTGAGAGTAGAATTGGAAGGACATTGTAAGTGATTTAGATGTGAGTAGTGAGGAAAGAATCAAAGATGCTGTCAAAGCTTCAAATATGGAAGACCAGCTTGATGAAATGGGAGAGGAAGCAGTCTAACAGAAACTGTGAAGTCAGAAAAAGAAATAGATTTTCTTAAGAAGGTCAGTAAGCCTATTACAAAGCTTCAGACACTGACTTTCTTACCTCCAGGTCCCTGGAGGGGACAAATACTTCAGATACCCTATCGCTTGTCAATGGGACATTGTCCAGGAATAGGATGACATCAGGCCTAATGATTGCCTCTGTATGAAGGGAATCTTCTGACTATGTCGTTTGCAGTGATTTTGGGAATGAAGTCGAAAAATTGGAATTGAATATGAATTCAGATACCTGGAGAAGCAATCTCAAATTACTTACAAATGCAGATACCCATCCCAGCTTTTCTTCTCTATAATAATAGGACCCTCAAAGGTGAGAACCTCAGTCAACTGCTGCTACCCATACAGACATAATTACTGTATGATGGGCGGATTTCTCCTTTCTCCTCTTGCATTATGGCATGTGATTCATCACAAGCTGCCCAGGCAAAAACTTCTTCCCTTGCTACCCCTCTCTCCTCTCATCCACACCTCGCCTCACTCCTGACTCTCTCTTCTGTTCCGCCTCTCCTTTCCATTGTGTCATTCTCCCTCCCATTCTATCATTTAACAAACATAAGATTTTATACTTCTTCCTTTTCCATTCCTTCCATCTTCTTTTTTTTAATGCTTAATATAATATAAATTTATTTATTTAACTTTTTACATTCATTTTCACAAAATTTTGGGTTCCAGATTTTCTCCCCATTTGTCCCTTCCCCCCACCCCAATACACCCAGCATTCTAATTTCACCTAGCACCAATCTGCCCTCTCTTCTATCATCCCTCCTTTCTCTTGTCCCCCATCTTCTCTTTTGTCCTGTAGGGCCAGATAACTTTCTATTCCCCATTATTTGTATTACTTATTTCCGAGTAGCAAGAACAATACTCAACAGTTGTTCCTAAAACTTTGAGTTCCAACTTCTCCCCAT
>CM053771.1:482171450-482194267 GCA_028658325.1 Potorous gilbertii | reverse complement strand
CATCTCTCTCATTTCTCTTCCCAGTTTTGCCTCCACCTATCTAACTTGATTTTCAAAATCCTTTTTGAGCTCTTCCATGGCCTGAGCCCATTGGATATCTATTTTGGATGTTTGGGATACAGAGGCCTTGACTCCTATGTCTTTACGTGATGGTAAGCATTGTTCTTCCTCATCAGAGAGGAAGGAAGGAAACATCTGTTCACCAAGAAAGTAACCTTCTGTGGTCTTATTTTTTTCCCTTTTCTGGGCATTTTCCCAGCCAGTTACTTGCCTTCTGAGATTCCTCTCCACCCCCACCCAGATCCGCCCAGCTAGTGCTTGGGCTCTGAGATTCCAGTGCTGCTCCCCAGCCTCAGGGCTTTCAGCAGCAGGCCTGATTGCTATTCAATGGGAGCTTAAGTTCTGGTGCTCAGGTGGGGGCAGGGCCGCCTCCCAGGCTCAGTTCCCTCAGGGTGTTTATGCAGAGACCTTCCATAATGGACCTGAGGTCCTGCCTGCTCTGGGAGCCTCTGGCCACCTGCTGCCTCAGCCGCCTGCTGCCTCTGCCACTCCCTCCCAAGGGGGCCTGAGTTATAGAGACACCCCGCTCCCCTCTCAGCCAGTCCAGATGTCTCACTCACTGACCTGCGCATCTGTGGGTGGAGGGACCCCCGCGGCAGCTGGAGACCCCGTCCCTGAAGCCTGCTCCGATCTGCTCCCCCTGGGGCCACGCGGCCAGGGCAGGGCTGCGCTCCACTCCCGTCCGTTGTGCAACGGACCTTTGGGGTCAGTTTTTCAGGGCTCTTTGGAACAGAAATCTCCTTCACTCCCTTGCTGCGCAGCTTCCACTGTTCCAGAATTTGTTGGGAGTTCTTTTTACAGGAAATCCATGGGCTGTGGGTTTGGAGCTAGCATATGTGAGTCTTTCTACTCCACCATCTTGGCTCCTTCCCCCTTCCATCTTCTTGCACTCACAAAAATCCGAATCCCTGGGAAAGAAAGCATTCCAGGTTTAAGGGATGTGTTGGGAGGAGGAAGAAGAAGGAGAGCCCATGCAGAGTCATGGAGGGGGTAGATTGAATATTGTGTGTGTGTAACAGTAAGGCATTACTTCCCCGGACCTTGGGTTCCTTATCTGTAACATGAGATAGTATTAGATGATTTCTAAGAACCCTAGTAGCTTTCAATTTATAATTGAACACTTTTCAGATCCTGTCATTCTTCCCTTCCATGGCCCTTGGAAGCCTTCCTGTCACATTATTGAAAGTGGTAAGTGGGCAGTAACTGGGCCTCCATATTTCAGTTGACTTTCTCATGGCAGGGCAGGTGACGTGGTGTATAGAGCACTAAATCTGACCGTAAGGAAACCTGAGTTCAAATTCGGTCTCAGACACTTAATAGCTGTATGGTTCTGAGCAAGCCACAGAACCTGTTTGCCTCAGTTTCCTCAGCTGTAAAATGGGGGTGGTAATAATAGTGGCTCTCAGGATCTGTTCAGCTCAGTGCCTGGCACAGAGCTGGTGCTATGGCAGTGCTGGTTTGAATTCCTTCTCAACAGTAGAACTGCTTGTGCTATTCCTCCTCTCTGTCCCCTTTACCTGGTTCTTTTCTTTGTTTATCATATTGCCTTCTGGGTGGTTTAGAATTGGAGAAAGGAAGGGGGAAGAGGCAGCCTCAGTGTGGGGTGCAGGTCACACCGTCCTCCCAGTAGTGCAGATGACTTGGTGCCAAGCATACTTCTGACCACTTCTCCCTCAGCCACGTTACAGTTGCAAGTCATCCGAGCAGAGGGATGGGTGAAGTAGTGTAGCTAGATGGCTCACACAAAAAACCTTTCATTTTACCATGCTATAGCTGGCTGAGCTAACCAGCTCCACTTGTTAGCAGAATAACCGGTATTACATTGGAGGATTGTGATGTCAGGTGTAGAATGATCAGCCTAAACAAAGGCCCAATCAACAAATTCCTTTAGTTGCCTTTAGTGATAGAACATTAGGAAGTGGAATGTACCAGCACTAACTTGGATTTTGGTTAAATGAATATATTTGTTTTCAAGAGTATATCTGAGAGGCCTCTGAGCTCTTCAGAGTTTGTTTGTTAGAGGCTTGAAGTGGGGTGGGAAGCTATTTTTTAAAAGGCCATCAATACATTCTCTTCTGAGGGAGTTTTTTGTTCTTATGAATTGAATGCGTTCTCAGAAAAGTTTTTAAATGAGGTTGTGAAGAATGTATTAGCTTTGATGCAGTGTAAAAACTGTTTCCCACTTTGTAAAAAGTCTGCTCTGTGATTGAAAGTGCATAAAGAGATAATGTAGCCAAATTCTAATTCATTGTTTACATTCACTGTGACAGTGTGTTTTTCTCCTCATAAGCAAATGAAAGATTTCAGGTTTGATACCTTCCAGAATGTTACTATGTAATCATTATTAGGAATTCACAGTATATTTTAGCTAAGCTGAAAACTTTCCTAAGGCCAGGGGAAATCCCAGATTTTTAAATCTTATAGAGAATTGTTTTAGATGCTTTTACTTGGTTTGCTATTATAACATAAAGAGAGGAAATCTTGTAGTTCATTTAAGAAGTGCTTATTTATTTTCAGGCATGTACTATGTTTAATCAAGTAAATCTACATTAAGCCCATAATTTATTTCTAATCCTCCTATCCTTTCTTTCTTCCCCACCCCCACCCCACCCCAGTGGAAAGTTTGGGAAATAAGCAAGATTCATGGTTAGTCATTGCATTTATTAAGGTCCTAATTCAGTGCTAAGAACCCAGGGTACAAAGAAGTGCAAGAACATTATCCCTGCTCTTGAGCTCACATTGTCGTGGGGGAGGAAACACATGAGTATGAATGTGTTTCATGTGTTCAACACATGAATATGCAAGATACATAAAGATTAAATGGAAGATAATCTCTGAGAGAAGACTCTAGATTGGGGGAACCCAGCCAGGAAAAGCCTCTTCCAGAAGGTGGAATTTGAGCTTGAAGAAAGCTGGGGAAGCTAAGCATCAGAAGTGAGAAGAGAGAGAGCATTCCAGGCATAAGAGACAGTACAAAGGCATGGACTTAGGAGATGGAATGTGTGTATGAGGAACTGCGAGGTGTTTCATATAGCTATATTGTAGAGTTCATGAATGAGAATAAGGTATAATGAGAATAGAAAGCAAGATTTCATTCTAGAAAGTTTGTGAAGAATTTGGATGCCAAGCAGAGGACTGTATTTGATCCTGAAAGTAATAAGAAGCTACTACATTTGAGTGGGAAAAGAAGATGGAGGGGAGGGGATGGTGACATGATCAGACCCATTCTTCAAAAAAATCGCTTGGGAAGCAGAGTGGAGAATGGGTTGGAGTGAGGAAAACCTTGAAGCAGGAAGATGCACTAGAAGGCTATTGCATAGGTGATGAGGATCTATATTAGAGTCATGGCTATGTGGGTAGAGAGAAGAAAGCTTATAAAAGAGATAGTATGAGGACAGACACAGTGTTTTTGCAACAGATTGAATATAGGGAATGAGAACAAGTGAGGAGCAGAGGATGAGACTAAGCTTACAAGCCTGGGTGACTGAAAGCATGGTGGTACCCTCGACAGTATTAAGAAAGATGGGTAGAGAGAAAGGTTTAAGGGAAAGATAACGATTTCTATTTTGAATATGAGTTAGAAGTGTCTGTAGGACATTAAATTGGAGATGTCCAAAAGGCAATCAATGATATAGGACTCTTATGAACATCAAAAATGCCTTTTCTGAAATGATCTCTGGTAGATATAACTAGCTGCAAATATGACTCAGGCAGTTCCTGCAAACAGAGTAATCTATGAAAAGGGCTCCTCTCCCATGGAAATCTACCCATTAACATCCTCACTTGTTCTCATCCTCTATATTCAATCTGTTGCAAAACACTGTGTCTGTCCTCGTACTATCTCTTTTATAATAGGAGAAACTTTAATGATGTTTTTCTTGGAGACCCAGAATTTAATGTTAAGTCATTGATATGAGAAATTGTGAGCAATCCAACATAAATACATAAAACTCTCATTTATAGTCTTGAAAGGGTTTTAAAAAGGACTGGGGATACTATAAAATCCAACACTATTACCAAGACCCTGGCGGTAATTTTAACTTTACGATTGTAAGATTGGTGTCATCTCAAGAGTGAAGGTAAAAGGTTATACCTAGTGTCAAAAGCAGTCTTTTTCTTTTTTTAAAGTAGATTTTAATGATAACTTGTGTTTTTACAATTGACTATATTCTTCCTATATCATACCTCCTCCCCTGCCCAAAGAACCATTCTTTATAGCAAATAACTTTTAAGCAAGAAAAAAAAAAGTAAGAGAAAAAACTTTAGTAAAAACAGATCAATACCTTGAAAAAATCTAATGTCTTATGCAGTGTTCCACAACTATGGCTCCCAACTTCTTCAGAGGCGTGAAGGAGGTGTCTTCTCATATCTCTTTAGGAGCAAACATGTTCTTTTGAATTATATAACCTTCAGTTTCAATTGTTTTGTGGTGATTCTTTCCATTCACATTGTTGCAATCCTGTAGACAGTTTCTCTGGCTTTGCTTATTTCATTTTGCCTCAGTTAATGAGTCTCTCCATTTTTCTCTTTATTCATCATGCTAATTTCTTACAACACAGTAATATATTCAAACTGCTCCCTCCAAAGTTACTAACAGTCTTTTGATTGCCAAATCTACTGACCTTTTCTCAATCCTCATCACCCTCTTGCTCATGACACTTTTTTCTCTCTAGGTTTTTGTTGCACTCCTATATCCAGGCTCTCCTTCTGGGTGTCCCACAGGACTCTGCCTGGACTCTTCACCTTTTTCTCTATATTATTTTACTTGATGATCTCATCAGTTCTGACAGATTCAGTTGTCATCTCTATGTTGACAATTTTCTAATCTACTTATCTAGCCCTAACCTCTTTCCTGACCTCCAGTCTCATATTTCTACCTGCCTGTTGAACATCTCCAATTGAATGTCCCATAGACATCTTAAACCCAACAGGTCCCAAACTGAACTCACTATTCCACCCACCCACCCTCAAGCCCTCCCCTTCCCTTTTACTATCAAGAGTACCACCATGCAGTCACCTAGGTTCACAACCTTCTTGGCATCTTTGATTCCTTACTCTCACCTCCCAAATACATCCTGTTGCCAAGGCCTACCACTTTTACTTTTGTCACATCTCTTTTATTTGCCCCTTCTGTCCTCTGACACTGCCACTACCCTCACACAGGCTCTTATCACTTCACTCCTGTGCTATCAAAATAACCTTCTATTTGGTCTCCTTGCTAATGATCTTCTTAAAGCATAGATCTGTCCATGTCTCTTTCTCCCTCCTTCCCCTTAAAACCCCACCACACCACCACCATCACCACCCTCTACTTAGTACACTCCAGTTTTTGGACATGGCAACTCTGCAGACTATAATGATAGCTACAATTGAGTTTTATAATTTTTCAAAAATAATTTTGCTGTTTTCTTTTTAATTCAGTGTAAGTATGATAATTTTTAGATCCAAGCTAGTAATTTTAGAAATATGATCCAAAAGAAAAATACTATTTGTATGCATTCACACATATCCTCCCAGAATACCTACCAGAACTTCAAACATATAGTAGCTGTTCCATAATTACATATTGATCAAACTACTAAAAAAACTCAACTTTATTGTTTGTAGTCCTGTGGCATAATTGATGTTCATAATGATGACCTGGAGGAATTAATAAGATTCTGAATTATCTCTAAACTCTCCAGAAAGATTAGTTTTTGTCAGTAGAATTTTAAGGCTAAGTAGATTTGATTGTATTTAAATTGTTTGAAAATTAATCATGAATCTCAAAAATGGCAAATTCTTAAACCAAACATTCAGGTTACTATCTTATCACCTAAAATTCATGAAATAATCTATTTTGTGCAAGTACAGTACACTGTACGGGAAATGCAAAATGTCAGAAATAGCTTTACTGTTTAATTGAGGAAACAAGACATTTAAAGATAATAGCCTATTCCAAGTACCCAATGAGTACAGTCCTACACATAGGACCACACACCAACACAGATGCACTTTGAGGTTGTGTGTAACCTCTTCTTTTGCAGTCAGAAGCTATATGTTGGTTTCAGAGATTATAGAATCTCAGAGTTGGAAGGGACCTTAGTGGTCTCCTACTCTCTTTCAGATCATGCTATGGCTTCTGAGGGGTGGAGATGAGGAGGGAGTGTATCCCAGGAATGGGGAAAAACTTGGGCAGAAATACCAGAGACAGGAGATGGAATGTTGTGTGTGAATCACAAATAGTCCTGTATGGCTAGACCAGAATGTGCAGAGAATTATGGGTAATAGATCTGGAAAATGAAGCTGGAGCTATATAGTGAAGGAATTTAAATGCCAAACAGATAGGCTTATATTTGATAGAGGAAATAGGGGGAGCTATGGTAGCTTCCTAAGACAGGGTTGTGATGTAGTCATATCTATGCTTTAGAAACATCATTTTGGCAGATATATGGAGTATGGATTGTATAAAAGCAAGACTAGAGGAAAAATTTCAATAATAACTATCATTTAGACCAATTAGGATGATATGGCAACAATCCAGCCAAGAAGTATTGAGAGCCTCAACTATTGTTGGTAGGAAGCAAGTACGTGGAGAGAATGGGATTCGTATTAAATGTGTCTTTTTTTCTCTAAGCTAAACATCCCTTGGTTGGTTTAATTCTCAGATGGCAGTCCTTACCCCATATTTCCATTCAGTTACCAAATCTAGTCATTTCTACATCCACACAATCTCTCCCATCTAACCCTTTCTTTCTGTTCACATTTACCATCCTGAGCCTCAGGGCTTAGGCCCTTAGCAGCTCTTGTCTGGACTGTTTCTTCAAGTCTCTCTCTGTCCCAATTCATCTTCCACATGGTAGCTAAAGTTCTTTCCCTTGCCCACTTACCATGTCACTACCGTAGCTCAAAAAACTCCAAGAGCGTTCCCTGTTGCTTTTACAGTCAAATATAAACTCTCTGCCTGACTTTTAGAAACTTGCCGCTTGTTGTGGCATAGGATTGTGATGGAATACTATGGTGCCAGAAGAAAAGACAAGGAGGATGGTTTCAGAAATACCTGGGAAGATTTTTTTGGAGGGTGTGTGTGTGTGTGTGTGTGTGTATGTGTACACACACACACACACACACACACACACACATATATATATATATATAAATTGATGCAGAATGAAGTAAGCAGAACAGGGAGGAGACCATTGTAACAGCACTATTGTAATAGTGATCAACTGTGAGAAGCTTCGTCACCCTGAGGAAGACCGTGATCTAAGGCTCCAGCCTCATGCGTTATTCCCCTCCCTGCCCTCTGTTTCGGGACATGCCCCATGCCTATCGTGCCCTTCTTTCTGCCTCCCCTACTCTGTCATTTACTTCAGAGTTTTGTCGCTATTTCACTTTTTACACCAAGCCTTTCTTAATTCCCCAGCTGTTGGTTCCCTACTCCCCGCCTGCATTAATTACCTTGTATTTGTTTTTTATGTTTCCTATATACTTATATATGTACACACTTTCTCTCTAATAGAATGAAGCACTTTGAGGGTGGGGTTTCTTTCATTTTGGTTTTTTCTAGACCCTTCACCATGACGTGGATTAGATGAGTCAGGGTTTGTTTTTGGAATTGTTCTTGTTGCTGGCCAGCACCAAAGTGAGGCCCTCAGGGCCCCTCAAGTCAAACTGCTTCATTCGTTTCTCCACTTCTCACTTTTTGAGGGCATTCAGAAATGTCAGACTGGTTCTACTTCTTGTGAAATTACCTGACATCATTTTACAGATGAAGAAACTAGGACTGTGAAAAGTTAAGTGACTTGTTCAGTGACATAGCTAGTAAGTAGGAAAACTAGGATTTGAACTGAGGTCTTTTTACTACACTATGCTGCACCAATTTCTGAGATATTACAGTGATGGTAGCAGTAAACATGAAATGTTTCATTCTTTTTTTTTCCTCCAACAGGCTGTCAGCGATCCATAGGTCTGTCCAATGGAAAAGCTAAGGTGTGCAGCTATAGTGGATGGTATTACTGCAGTAGCTGTCATGTGGATGACCATTTTCTTATCCCAGCACGAATAGTTCACAACTGGGATATTTCAAAATATAAGGTACTTGCTAAAATTGAAAATTTCTTATAGCAAATTGGATGTTTGTACAATACAAAATGAATAATAATAGTAATATAAATGTAAGGCCAATCAGTATTCATTCAGATTCCACAGTTACCTTTTCTAATGCTTTCTAAAAATCCATTCCCAGTTTAACTTTCTATAACTAGGCTTGTGACATATTTTTCTTCTACGTATTTAATTGGCTCACATAAAGTTATACCTGCAATTTATTTTCATTCTTAAAGTCTTGCAATTTATTGCAAGTGTCTGAAGAAAATGTTGGTTGAAATAGTTCTTTTTTTTTATTAGATGTTTGTATCTCCAACATCATAGAACTAAAAAGAGTGAAAATGAGTTGATGTCATATGTGTGAATATGCCAGTGATCTTTGAAGAAAGCCCTTGTATAAATCCAAGGTATTTTTATATCTTAAAAGGGACTCTTTGAAATCCAACTGGTTGAATCATTTCGTTTCTTATCATTTCGATCACAGTCACCGTCAGTGGACATGCAAGGATGAGTGAGAACAAGAAAATATGCAGTGTTTGGAAACTGAGGAAAGACATTAAATCTCTTGTTTAAGTATCAGAATCAATACCTATAGGTGATAGAAGAGGCTTCAAAACAAAGTATTTTCTTGTGATCTTTCCCTCTTCCATTTAGCCTAAAAGCATTCTACTAGAGGTCTGTCCATATATTTCCATGTCTCAGTGTCTGGCAGCTTCTCCTGTAGGGCTACTTTAGGGAAAAACATGGAGGTCCACATTCGGATGTCGAAGTACAGTATCCAGGAGTCAACCAGGACTCCCAGAAATTTCAAAGAGTGTATTTATATTTTGTGATAGAAGAGTCTTGGTAAATGGAAATCAGTTAATATTGGATTTTTTTTCATGTGGTTGCACTCCTTAAAGCTCAGACTTCTGTAGAACAGTCTTCCAGTATACAGATTTTGTGGCAGCTAGATGGCTCAGTGGAGAGAATGCTGGGCCTGAGTTCAGATCTGGCCTCAGACACTCACTAAATATGTGACCCTGGGCAAGTCATTTACCCTTTGTTTGCACTGATCCACTGGAAAAGGAAATGGTAAATCACTCCAATATCCTTTCCCAAAAAACTGTATGGACAGTGTGGTCCACAGGGTGACAAAGAATCAGGCACAATTCAACAACAAACAACAACAGTACTGTATAGCGTTGAACCTAGAAGGGCAAAACCATAAAGGTGGGGTAAAGTTTTTATACTTGAGAGTTTCAGATATATACAAAATTTACTTATGAGGAATAGTTCCTACCCAATGATTCCAGATGAATGAGTTTTTCCAGTTCTATAATAATAACTCAGTTATGGAAGTAATTGTTGAAAATTGAAAAAAAAATTAATAAATTTGGGAAAAAAAGAAAAAATATATAATAACTCAAACTTATATGCAGTTAAAATGTCAGTAATCAATACTTACAAAAGTCATAAGTTTTTAAACCAGTAAGATTTTAAAATTCACATGTGGCATTATATTTTTCTCTCTGAAAAATTCATGAAATTCAGAGAAGCATATTGAATAGCATTCCATGTGATTTGAGCACTAACAAAATTTTTTAATTCAGTAGGCATTTGGTTCCAGAAAGCTATAGTTCAAACATAGCATCTTTCCCTCAAGTCAACAAGCATTTATTAAGCACCTATGTGCCATTATACTAAACTTAAACCAAAAGTGTTTTTTTTAATGCTATCTTCCATATTCTCTTTACCTAATTATTAAGGGGAAAGAACTTCTTTAGGTGCTTTAATGATATGTATTTGAGTGTGTGTGTGTGTGTGTGTGTGTGTGTGTGTGTACATGTATGTGTGTGTATATGGTTTAAATAAATCTGTACCACAAATTTAAATAATGAACCCCTCCATGCAAAATTTTCTAAAAGATTTTCTAAAACTTTACTAATTATTGCTTTATTCTAATTACATATTTTTCTCTATCCCCCTTACCACCAGTTTTGAAGAGAAAATACAGGTTAACTTTTCTCCCACTCCCTTCCTTTTGGTTGTCAGCAACAACAGCAATCAGTTACTATAAAGGGTTGAGTAGAGCACTTGAAATTAATGATCCATTTGCATAAAGGTAAAGGTAAAGTACTAAAGTTGGGAACTTAGCTGAGACATCATAGTAAATAATTATGCTTAGGTTTTATCACTTTATCAGCTAGAAAGATCATTTTTGCTCACATATGACCTCTAGTTAGACTGACTGCTTCCTGAATGTGTCCATTGATCATGGTACCTTATAGCAAGACTATATACTGATAACAGTCTGGGTCCAAAATTGAAAAGAATCTCAATTTGGCATTTGGGATGTTTTACAGTTGTTTTACTTAGTTAGATTGCCCTAGACAAAAACCTGCCTCATGATTGAGAGACCAGCAAGGATGGGACCATAAGAAGAAACAGTATAGCCCAGCCTTCTCACACAATTACTCTAACAAAGATCAAGGAAGAATACCAGACCAAGGAGTGGTCCAGCAATCCAAGAAAAAACCACAGTGAGTCATTTTTCCAGCCCATGTCAGCACAAGGAGATAGCCAGGGGCTTGTGGAAACAGGCAGAGGCCTATGACCATTGGAGAGGGAGTTTGACCAGGGATGCCATACAGAGCCTTCCAGCAAGGGACTGGAGTGGGGCTGTGTACTAAGACAAGGAACAGGATTATGGATCTAGAATGGATGGGGTCTGAGGTTGCATACTACAAAGATCATGAACAGGACCTGGTTGGCAGCTTTATCCTCAGACCCCCCCAAATCCCTGCTTAATAAGATCTGGCATGGACTGAGGGAGCTGGCTGGAGCAGAAGGAGGAGAAAAAGAAGAAACAGTAGCTGCATGGTTTTGATTCAGGATTGGAATTGTGGATTCAGTCATTTAAGCTGTCAACAAACGTTTGTTAAACACCAAATATTATGCAACATTCTGGGGATACAAAGAAAGGCAAAAACTTGAAACCAGAAAAGCAATTCCAGGGGCTTCCAAAGCAAAAATCAGGAAGGCAGAGATCAGACTTTGCCTCAGATCAGATCACTTAGGGTGTGCTAGAAGTTTGCAGGTCCCTGGAGAGCCACCTCTAAGATCCTTAAAGAGTAATTCAGTATTGAGAGAAAACAGCAATAGTACCCCTGAGAATACAGATGAGGACTCCGGAAGCTCTCAGAACCTGCCCTAACATAAAGTTTCAATTTTGGAAATAAAACTAGAAGAATGAGCAAATAAACAAAAAAAAAGACACCCATACTAAAAAAAACTATTATGGAGTCACAAATGCCCAAGATGCAAATCCCAGTATCTGCAAGCAACAACAAAAACCACACAGCTTGGTCACAAGAATAACTAGAATTTCTAGAAGAAATGAAGCAAAAGTTTTTAAATGTTACCTTATAAGCGAAATGATCTTTCTTGAGGAAACAGTTGGAAAAGAAATGAAAGCACTAAAGGAATGATTGGAAGAAGACTTTAGTAAAAAGGAACAAAACTTTGCTAAGTAACAAATTCCCTGAAATAAGGTTGGACCAAATAGAAGCTAGTGACTTCTTGAGAGAACAAGCAATATTAAAAGAAAGCCAAAAGGCTTCAAAAAGTGAGAAAGAATATGAAGTATCTCACATTAAAAAAAAATCTGACCTGGGAAAATAGGTAAAAAAAATTTTTTTAGAAATCATTGGACAACCTGAAAGTCATGACCAGAAGGAAGATCCTTGGTACTATGTTTCAAGAAATAATAAATGAAAACTGACCAAACCTATTAGAACCAGAAGGCAAAGGAAAAACTATTTACTAATCACTGACTGAAATAAACCTCCAAATGAATACTTGTAGTGAGAAATACAAAGCTTCCATTCAAAGAAAAAATACTGTTAAGGGTAGAGAAAGAAAGAATTCAAGTAGCATGTTGCCACTAGTCAGGATTACACAAAATTTGACTTCTACTACTTTAAAGAAAAGGAGAGCTTGGAATAAAATATTCTTAAAGGTAAAAAAGATAATATGCTTACAACCTAGGACAACTTACTCAGCAGAACAGAATATAATCCTTTGGGAGAAAAATGAATATTTAATGAAATAGGAGACCTGCCTGATTTGAAAAACAGATCTAAATAGAAACTTTGAAATGCAAACACAGGAATTAGGAGAAATATAAGAAGGTAAATATGTGAGCATTTGGAAAAGGCAATGAAAGAATAGAGGGTTTATATTCTAATAGGGGAGGAAAAAAATACATTCACCTCAGAACCTTAATGTCATAAAGGACTAACGAGGGAGTTAAATGAGACAAAAGACCTAAATGTAATTTTCTTATGTTTTGATGATCTTAAAGGAATAAAGTAAAAGGGAGAGGAAAAGGAATATAATGGAGAAGGAAAGGGGAGAATGAGAAGGGAATTTGTCTCACGTAATTTGAGTTTAGAAGTAGAAGACTGTAAAACTAAGGAAGAAATCGGATGTTTGGGCATCACTTTGATCTGAACTGGTCAAAGGACAGCACAATACACATAGTCATGTAGAAAGATTTTATTGTAGAAATATATTTAGCTCAACAGGAAAACAGAAGGAAACCAGGAAAGGAAAAAAGCAGAAGTAAGAGTAGACTCAGGGAGGAATTACTCATAAGCAAAATAAATTCTAGCTTTTAAAGGTGGATCATAAAGGAGTTTAAATGAAAATAAAGAAAGGGTAAGATCTTGTAACTGGTATCTGGGAAAAGGGAAGTGAAGATGGACAAGAGATTGAAGGTAGAATATAAACCACTAGTGCTCTGCATTCCCCTAACTCATCATGCTCTTCTTTGTGAAGATGAGAGAGGAGAGCAAAAAGGAGAAAATGTATGTGAATAGTGTTGGGAGAAATATAAAATTGATTATAACTGTGAAAATGTGTAAGCTGTACTTAAACATAAAACAGAAGAGGACAGAACTAATTAGAAGGCAGAATCCAACAATATGTTGTTTTTCAAGAAACAAACTTAATACGTGAAGATTCACAGAATTAAAATAAAGGGCTGAAACAAAATGTATTATGTTTCAACTGAACTTAAAAAAAGTTGGAGTAATAGTCATGTATTCATAAAAGGCAAAAGCAAAAATAGACTTGATTGAAAGAAACAAATGGGGAAACTAGATTATCCTTAAAGGCACTATACAAAAGGAATTAATATCAGTCCTTAACTTAAATACCCCAAATGATATAACATCCGAATCCTTCAAAGGAGAATTTATATCACTTAGACATAAAAGGTCACATCATAAACAAATTATAGGAATGAGGAAGACATTATCTTTTATATCTATGAGATGGATTAAAATTCATAACCAAAAAAGGGATAAAGAGGATTTCAGAATATAAAAGACAATTTTTATTACAGGAAATTTTTATAAGTTTGCACAACCAAAAATCAATTCAGTTAAAATTAAGAGTAAAACAGTTAGCTGAGGAAAATCTTTGTAGTAAATTTCTCTGATAAAGGTCTCATTTCCATGATATACAAGGAACAGATTCAAATTTATAAGAATAAGAGCAATTCCTCTATCAATAAATGATCAAAGCTATAATGACAGTTTCAAAACTATCAACAACCAAATGAAAAATGCTCCAAAACACTAATAGAGAAATGCAAAGTAAATCAGTTCTCTAGTTCCACTTCCTACACATCAGATTGGCAAAACTGAGAAAAAAAAAATTCCACGTTGGAGGGACTGTGGGACCACAGGCACGTTAACATATTATTGATGAAGCTGTAAAGTGGTCCAAACATTCTGGAAAGCCATTTGGAACTATGCCCCCAAACTCCTCATACCCTTTGATTTAGTGGTACCAAGTCTAGACCTCTATTCCAAAGAATAAAGAAAGAGGAAAAAGACCCATATGTAGAAAAATATGTATGGCTGCTGTTTTGTTGGGGCAAGAACTGGAAACTAAGCAGGTTCCTATCAGTTAAGGAGTGGCTAAGCAAATTATGGTACATAAAGGTGATGTAACATGATATCGTGAAATGAACGCAACGTTTGAAATGAATTGACAGTTTCAGAGAAACTTGGTAAGACTTCTATGAAATGGAAGAGAGTAAAGTGAATAGAACAAAAAGAACATTTTATTCCAGAGCAAGATAAATAAATTTGGAAAGTCCAGAGAATGTTGTTCAGTCATGATTCCAGTGGACCAGTGAGGAATCATGCTATTTATCTCTTAAAGGGGATGGAATCAATGCAGAATGAGTCGTATTTTTCAACGCAGCTGATATGGAAATGTATTCTGTTTGACTTTGCACATTTGATACAAGGGTTTTGTTATTGGGTTTTGTTTTTTTTTTTCAATTTAGGGAGAGAGAAAATAAGTGCTTGTTAATTGAAAAAATAAAAGTTAGGAAAAATCTATCTCATCACTAATATTCTTTCATTGATGTATTAACTGAAAATAATTTTTTCTCAGTTTAATTAAATTTTTTGCCCAATTACACGTAAACAAAAAATTTTAGCATCCTTTTAAAACAATTTGGAATTCCAAATTCTATCTCATCCTCCCTCCCTTCCCCCTTCCTTGAAAAGGCAAGCAATTTGATACACAATTATATGTGTGTAGTCATGCAAAATATTTCCATATTAGTCATATTGCAAAAAGAAAACACAGACCAAAAAATAAAAATAATGAAGTTTAAAAAGTACTGTTTCAATTTGCATAGAGACTGCATTTCTTTCTTTGGAGTTGAATTTTCATCCTAAGTCCTTCAGAACTATTTTGGACCATTGTATTGCTAAGAATAACTAAGTCATTCACAGTTTATCATCATACAGTATTGTTATTATTGTGTACAATTTTCTCCTGGTACTGCACACTTTACTTTGTATCAGTTCCTATAAGATTTCCTAGGTTTTTCTGAAAGCATCCTGTTTGTCATTTCTTATAGCACAATAGTATTCTGTCACAATCATATACCAAAACTTGTTTAACCATTCCCCAGTTGATGGACCTCCCCTCAATTTCCATTTCTTTGCCATGACAAAAAGAGCTAATATTTTTTTTGTATGTACAAGTCATTTTCCTTTGATCTCTTTGGAATATAGACCTAGTAGTGATATTGCTGAGTCAAAAGATGTGCACGGTTTGATTGTTCTTTGGGAATAGTTCAGATTGTGCTCCATAATGGTTGGATCAGGTCACACTTCCAACCGTGCATTAGTGTCCCAATGTTTCCACATCCTCTCTAGCATTTGTCATTTTCTTTTTCTGTTGTATTAGCCAATCTGATAAATGTGAGGTGGTACTTCAAAATTGTCCAGTCAGTAGTGATTCAGACCATTTTTCATATGTCTGTAGGTACCTTTAATTCCTTTTTCTAAAAACTGTTCATACCCTTTGATTGTCTCCTGGGGAATGAGTCCTATTTTTATAAACTTGACTCAGTTCTCTACATATTTGAGAAATGAGGCCTTTACCAGAGAAACTTGTAAGAAAATATTTCCCAGTTTGCTACATTCCTTCTAATCTTAGCAGCATTAGTTTCATTTTTGTAAAATTTTTAAGTGTAATGTAATTAAAATTATCCATTTTATATCCCATAATGCTTTTCTCTTCTTTGGTCATAAGTTCTTCCCTTAACCATAAATCTGACAGATAAAATATTCCATGCTCCCCTAATATACTTACAATATCACCCTTTATGTCTAAACCATGTCCCCATTTTTACCTTATCTCAGTATATAGTGTGAGAAGTTGAACAATACGCAGCATCCACCAAACTGCTTTCTGGTTTTCCCAGCAATTGTCAAATAATGAATTCTTGTCCCAAAAGCTTGGATCTTGTGTTTTGTCAAACCCTATATTACTCAGGTCCTTTACTACTGTGTATGGTAGTATGCTACCGATCCACCAGTCTATTTCTTAGCCAGTACCAGACTGTGTTGATGATTACCACTTTGTAATACAGTTGGAGATCTGGTACAGCTAAGCCACCTCCTTCACATTTTTTTTTCACTGATCCCCTTGAAATTTTTGTCCTTTCATTCTTCCAGATAAATTCTGTTATTTTTTCTAATTCTGTAATTTTTTCATAGTTTGATTGGTATGTCACTGAGTCAGTAAATTAAGTAGAATTATCATTTTTATGATATTTGGTTCAGCCTACCAATGAGGAATTAATATTTCTCATATTGTTTAGATCTGATTTTATTTGTGTGAAAAGTGTTTTATAATTGTGTTCATATAGCTCCTGGGTTTGTCTTGGTAGGTAGAAATCTCAAATATTTAGTTTGTAGTTATTTTAAATGGAATTTTTCCTTCTATTGATTCTTGCTGGATTTTTTTTTGATAATGTATATAGATGCTGATGATTTAAGTGTGTTTATTTTCTATACTGTAACTTTGCTGAAGTTGTTTATTATTTCAACTAGTTTTTTAATTGATTTTCTAAGGGTCTCCAAGTATACCATAGTATCATCTGCAAAGAGTGATAGTTTTGTTTCTCCATTGCCTATTTTGATTCAATTTCCTTTTTTCTCTCTTATTACTATAGCTAGCATTTCTCTAACAATACTGAATAATAATGCTGATAGTGGGCATCCTTGCTTAACTCCTGATCTTATTGGAAAGACTTCTAGCTTCTCCCCGTTACAGATAATGCGTGTTGATAGTTTTAGATATAGTATTTTTCATTTTAAGGAAGGCTATATGAATGAATGTTATATTTTGCCAAAAGCTTTTTCTGGATTTATTGAGATAATTTTATTATTTTTGTTGTTTTTGTTATCAGTTATAATCAGTTATGCTTAGAATTTTCCTAATATTGAACCAGCACTGCTTTCCTGGTATAAAACTCACCTGCTTATAGTGTGTGATCTTTGTGATATATTACTATAACCTCTTTGTGAGTATTTTGCTTACAATTTTTGCATTGATATTCATTAAGGAGATTTCCATTTTTGCTCTTTCTGGTTTAGATATCAGTACCATATTTGTATTATAAAAGGAATTTGGCAGTATTCCTTCTTTGCTTATTTTTCCAGATAGCTTATATAGTATTGGAATTAATTATTCTTGAAATGTTTGGTAGAATTCACTTGAAATTTTTTTCCTCAAGGGGCTCATTTATGGTTTGTTCAATTTCTTTTTCTAAGATAGAAGTTATTTAAGTATTCTATTCCCTCTTCTGTTAATCAAATTTATATTTTTAAATATTCATCCATTTCACTTAGATTGTCAGATGTATAGGCATATAATTAGGCTAAATATCTTCTAATAATTGCTACAATTTCATCTTCATTGGTGGTGAATTTCCCCTTTTCATTTTTGATACTGGCAATTTGGTTTTCTTTTTTTGAAATCAAATTAACTAATGATTTATTTTATTGGGTTTCCCTCCCCACCCCCTATAAAATCAGCTTCTAGTTTTATCTGTTCAATGATTTTTTTTACTTTTAATTTTATTAATCTTGCCTTTGATTTTTAGAATTTCCAATTTGGTGTTTAATTGGGGATTTTAAATTTGTTCTTTTTCTAATTTTTTAGTTGAATGCCCAATCCATTGATCTGTTTTTTCTCTCTTTATTAATGTAAGCCTTTAGAGATACAAATTTTTCCTTTGGTACTGCTTCGGCTGTATCCCATAAGTTTTTGGCATGTTGTCTCATTGTTGTCATTCTCTTTAATAAAATTACTGTTTGTGAAACTTATTATTTGACTCGCACATTCACAGCCTTTATTCTGTGTGTGTTTCTATTTTAAGTATGTTTCTTATAAGCAATATATTATTGAATTCTAGTTTTTAATCCATTCTTTTTTCCTCTTCCTTTTTGAGTGAGTTCATCACATTCTCATCCACAGTTACGATGATTAACTGTGTATTTCTCTCATCCTATTTTTTTTGTTTATCATTTGTTTATCATTCTTGTTTATCATTGTTTATCATTCTCTCTCTTTACCCTCAAAAGTCTATTTTGCTTTTGACCACAACCTTTGTTAATATGTCTTCTCTTCTATTAGTCTCTGTCCCTTCTTTTATCCCCTTCCCCTCCTATTTCTTTGTAGATTAAGATAGATTTCTGTAGCCAACTGTGTATATTATTCCCTTTTTGAGCCAATTCCAGTGAGAATAAGGTTCAGGTTTGCCCACCATGCCCACCTCATTTCCCCCTCCATTGTAAAAGCTCTTCTTTTCATGCCTCTTTTATGTGAAATAATTTCTCCCATTCTTCCTCTCCTTTCCTCCTTCTTCCAGTGTATCCCCTTTTCTCACCCTTTAATTTTATTTTTTGAAATCATTTCATCATAGTTGTCTTTTACCTGTGCCCTCTCTCTACATATACTTCTAACTGCCCTAATAATGAGAAAAACTCTTAGGAGTTACAGATATTATCTTCCCATAAAGAAATGTAAACATTTTAACCTTATTTATTTCTTTATGATTTCTCTTTAATGTTTACCTTTTTATACTTCTCTTGAATCTTGCATTTGAAAGTCTTTTTTTTTTTCAGCTCTGGTCTTTTTATCAGGAATGCTTGAAAGGACATCATTTCATCAAATATCCATTTTTCCCCTGGAGGATTATCCTAAGTTTTGCTGAATAGGTTATTCTATTCTAAATATTGTATTCTAAAAATAGCTCTTTTGCCTTCTGGAATATCATATTCCAAGCCCTCCAATCCTTTAGTGTGGAAGATACTAAATCTTGTGTGATACAGATTATGGCTCCACAATATTTGAATTATTTCTTTTTGGCTGTTTGAAATATTTTTTCCTTGAACTGGGAGCTCTGGAATTTGGCTAAAATATTCCTGGGAGTTTTCATTTTGACATCTCTTTTGAGAGTTGATTGGTGGATTCTTTCAATTTCTGTTTTACTCTCTGGTTCTAAAATGTCAGGGAATCTCAGAGTAGGAAGGAAGCTCAGAGATGTAGTACATGTAATCTAACCCATACCTGGGAAGTGGGACAACAGAGGTATCAAACTCTACCGGCAGGCCAAAAGTTCCTGAGTGCTGCCTGACCCTCTTGGGAAACATTTAACAAATAAATAAAATGTATGTAGTGTTGACTGATGCCATAGGCATAGGGGTTAGGGAGAGAGGTGGTTAGATCTTATAGTCATTTCTGCCTTATAAATGGATAGGAAAAGTGTAAAATTACTTTGTTCTTCCACCCACAGTCATGTGTACTTCATGTGTACTTCCCAGCTGACTCCCTTCCTTCTGGCACTGAAATCTTTACCTGTGAAGCCAGGGAGGAGGAGGGAATCAGCATCTATGTAGTACCTGCCATGTGCTAGGCACTGTGTTAAGCACTTTACTCATTTGATGCTCACAGTACCTCTGTAATGTGAGGTGGCTGCCATTATTATTCACGTTTTACAGTTGAGGAAACTGAAGCAAACAGAAATGAAGAGATTTGCCTAGAGTTACACAGATAACAAGGTGATCTCTGTCTGAGGTTGAATTTGAACTCAGATCTTCTTGACTTCAAGCCCAGCTATCTAACCATCACAGCAGCTACATAGTGAGTGGCTTCATAGTTTCCACTGCTTCACCTCAGGGAGGAAAGAATGGTGAAGAGGCTTTGTTGCTTTAGGCACTGTGCTCACCTTATTTCATCCTGATATCCACCTCCCTGCATTACCACCCATGAGTGCCCCCTCCAGATCATTCCAGGGCTTTACTATTTTTATCTAATACATAGATTTTTTTTTTTCTTTTAATGCTTAACAAGTGCAAGTTGACTCAAAAGGTAATGGGCACTGAGAGACCCTTGATTCTCCCAGAGTCTCTTAAAAAGGGCAGTAGACCTGTCAATTGTCTTACGCAAACTACTTTCTGGAGTGAGTTGTTCATAGTGAAAAAGATTTTTATATAAATGTCATATCCTTGAAGGTAACAAATGGAATAAATTTTTGTGCTCTTAATAAAAAGGTAACAGGCAGGTAAAAAAAGTTAGAAAGATTAAATGAACTTGGGCAAGGTATGGAACATGAAGAAAATTACATTTGTCAAAGTATTCCTAAGCTGTTTAAGAAAGCCATTAAGACTTTTTTTTTTTAAGCAAGTAAGATCTTAAAGGGCAGATATGAAGTTAGATGATTTCATTCTGATCATCTCTCATTTTCATTATGCATATTTATATCCCATTTATTCCTTTCATTGCTCTCCTACAAGAATTTAACTTAATGCTACTGACTGTGAAGATCAAATTAGTTTAGACACAGGTTCCCAGACCAAGCATCTTTGTATGAGATCTGTTTGCAGCCATCCTGCCCTTAATAGAAAGTACGTGACTACCTCCATATCCATTTTGAATATTGAATTAATAGCTTGGCAGGAACAGAAAGAAATACCTTATCATCCTAAGGGTTTTCTCTTTTGGCTTCCTACAGTGTTTATTCCTAGTTATTTTGAAAGCAATGCTTTTCTTTATCTATTTTCCAGAGTCCACACTTCAAATTGGATTGAGCTCCTGGCTTACAAAATAGATAATTGTGGTGACTTTAAAGCCATTTTCCTAAGGAACATATTCTCCCCAGAGCATTTATCCTCACTCCCTCTCTAAGTCATTGAAATATCATATGATGTAGAAGTAGTAGAAAACTGTTCAGATTTGATCTGCTTGTCTCCATTGGCTCTCCCTAGCCCCCAAATAGTTCTCTTTGTCACAAATCCCATACTCCATTACCTATTCTTCAGGTACTGTTTAACTAGGAATTTCTCATGTTATATGAAACAAATTACATTACTGAATTTTAATGGAAATTTGTGGTAGATGTTGTTATCCCTGTTTTGCTAATGGTTATATAATTTGGTGACAAAATAGATTCCTATTCAAGAGCTTTAAGGGACCAAAATGCTTATTTTACATGCAGCAAAACATTATCTTGTTTGAATACAGTAATAAACTTTTGGCTAATGTAAGTTTGGGCAGAAGATAGTTTCCCAAGGGAGAAAATCTATTTAACTAAGAGTCAGGGGAAGAAAGTAGAGGTGGTGATGCAAAAAGACAATGTCAGAGAGATAAGTTTACATGGATTCTTGTGTGTCTGGTTGCCAGCCAGGATAAATTGGAGGAAATGTTGAGTTTGGAAAGAATTTGAGGTAGAGGAGAAAGTGCTCCTAGGTCTGAGCAGATACTCAGACCCAAAAGACTCCTCAGGTTACCCAGTGAATTCATTGTACTCCAAGTTGCCTGAGTTTGCTTTAAGGTTGTCCTTAAAAGCCAATGAACGTATGAGAAGAAATTTGGGGAGTGTAGGTCTCAGACAAATTGGGAAAACAGTCAAATTGATCTTTTTTAGGCGAACACTCAAGTATGAAGTTCAGGCCAAGAACATTGTACTAATTTGTTAAGGCCTTTGTGTTCTCAATCCTAATTAGTTTAACAGTAGTCTGACCTTGATTATAGGCCCCCAAGTTTGTTTGTACATTCTGCGCAGGAAAAGGTTAAATACAAGGATTGTAACAATGTTTATGATTTTTTTTTCCTATTGCTATGTACTTTTCTGTACATTTCAACTAAAAAAGTTAATATGGCCTTGCATTCCTATATGGTTTTCATTCTGTGATGCATCTCACAAAAGCAATCAGTTTTTGGCCATAGAAATTCACAAAGCCTATCCACTAAAGCAAGAGTGCTGGACTCAGTTAGGAAGACTCGGATTCAAATAACTGTGTGACTTTGAGCAGTTCACTTAACCTTTCTATGCATCAGCTTTCTTATCTTTAAAATGTACTTGATGAAGTCTAAGGTCCTTTCCAGCTTTAAAGCTGTAATCCTGTGAGAGCTTTGTTCTCCAGCAGTGAAAGAGAATATTCACGCTGGTAAAATCGTATTTACTTAAAAAACAGAATTTCTTAACCTTTTTTGTGTCCTGGACCCCTTTGGCAATCTGATGAAAGTTATGGACTCCTCAGAATAAATTCGTTACATACATAAAATCAAATACATAGTATTACAAAGGGAACCAGTTATAGTAAATAGTTATCCATTTTTTTAAAGTTCACAGATCCCAATTTAAGAACCCCTAAATTAAAGTTTTGTAGAGCTATCTTATGTATCCTATTTACATAAAGAAAAAAATAATAATTTTCATAGTTTATGTCCTGAAAGTCCAACTATAATAACATTTTTTAAATCAGGCCTGGTTAAAAAATAATGAAATGTTTGACTTCAATGAATTTTCCAGATAATTTGTTTGTAAAATATAGAATTTCAGTTATCTTGGAAAACTTAAATTAGAATGTAATGGAGTATTATTGCGCCATAAGAAATGATGAACAAGAAGACTTCAGGGAGGCCTGGAAGAACTTATATGATCTGATGGTGAGTGAAAGGAGCAGAACCAGGAAAACTTTGTGCACAGCAACGACCACAGTGTGCGAGAGTTTTTTCTGGTAGACTTGGAACTTTGTAATAACACAAGAACTTACTGAGAAAAAAAAAATCCCAATGACAATTTTCTAAGGCAAAATGCCTTCCACACTCAGAGAAAGAAATATGGAAGTCATTCGCAGAATGTAGCAGATCATGTTTGTGTGTGTGGGGGGGGGTTTTAGTGTATTATGTTTTGATTTGTTATATGATTTCTTCCACTTACGTTAGTGCAACTACATAGCATCACTATAGTGAAAATATGCTCAATAGGAAAGTATATGTAGAACCTATACAGAATTGTA
>CM053771.1:482135546-482163049 GCA_028658325.1 Potorous gilbertii | reverse complement strand
TGGTTTTTGTTAGTTTTGTTGTTGATATGATCAATAATGCTAATAGTTTTCCTAATATCGAACCAGCCCTGCATTCCTGGTATGAAACCTACCTGATCATAATGTATTATTCTCGTGATAAGATGCTGTATTCGTTTTGCTAAAATCTTGTTTAAAAATTGGCCCAAACAGATCCCTATGGCACTCCACTGGAGACCTCTTTCCATGTTGCCATTGCACTAACTCTTCGAGTTCAACCTTCCAATTATTTTTGAAGGCATCTGGTTATATTATTGTCCAAATTTTATCTCTCCATCTTCTACACAAGAATAGTCTATAGGATATCTTACGAAAAGCATTGCTAAAATCTAGGTAAACTAGATCTATAATATTCCACTCATCTACTAGTTTAGTAACCCAGTCAAGAGAAGGAAGCAAGCATAAAATAGGAGCTAAATTATAAGAGTGCTTTGTGATAGGATGATCAGCAGTTTCAAATATAACAGAAGCATTGGGGCAGGGAAGAATTCAGTAAATTTGACTAGAAGAATACCATTAGTGACTCTGAGAAAGTAATTTAGTAAAATGTGGATAGAAACCAGATATGGAGGCTCAGAGAATGAGTAATTGGGAAACAGATTAAATAAATAATACTTCAATATAGAGTATTTTAGCATCATTAAAGTTGTCTTTTCTTCCCTTTTCTCCATTCTCTGTACCTTTCTAATGTTTTGTTTCCCCTCCATTCCTTGTTATTTCTCCTCAAAGAGACACAACCATGAGATTTAGAGGGTAGTTAAGGATTTCCTTTGTCTCACATGCTCCCAAATTCCATTTTCCCTACCAGTATTTGATAAAACTTTTACAAAATTGAAGAACAGTTATGGGAGAAAGCAAGAGGATACTAGTTATTGTATCCTTCCTCTGAAAGAAAGGAGAGAAGGTCCTCAGTGTCCCTCCCAGCCTGGAGCTGCCCATGCCCCCCTCACTGACAGGCTGATGTCAGAACATGGCTTTACTTCTGTTACTCCCTGACTCACGAACCTTCCTGCCCATTTGGGTCAAGCACAGACCTCCAAACTTTGGCCAATATTTATCTTTCTAACTTTAGCTTCCAATATTACCTACATGTGGCCTTCACTTGCGCCAGACTTGACTGCCCATTCTAGCCTACACGTGCCCTGCGGTGCCAGCTCTCCTCTATCTTTGTTTCAACTATTCCAGCCGTCTCCAGTTGAAAACCTGCACCACCCTCAAGATCCAGCTAAGATTGCCACGTTCTGCTATGAAGCTGTCCATGCTTCCCCAAGCTGGAAACACTCTTGGATTCCTATTGAACTTACTATCTCTGCTACACATTGAACGTTAATCTTCTCTTACTTGATATTAATTATCTTTTAATGGATACATACTTTACCTGCCCACATAAATTATAAACTCCTTAAGAATAATTCCATTCAGTAGACATGTTTTAAGTATCTACTTCACAAGGCATTATGTTAGGCCTGGGAATACGAATTTGAAAGTCAACCAGGCCCTGTACCCAAAGGGCTTACATTCTTCTAAGGGGTTAAGGACCTGTCAGATAGAAGATGATAGATAGATGATGATGATGATGGATAGATAGATAGACAGACAGATAGACATCCCAATTAGTAACTGGCATAATTGCACACAGTAGGTTCTCTGCAAAGATTGACTGGTTGGTTGGAATTCTTATTTTTTTCCTATTTGAAGTAAGCAGATTCTTCAAAGCTGTTTGAAAGGAATCAACTTTACGTAACATAGAAATGAAGAAGACTTTGTGATGGCAAGCAGAGACTGACAAGGTTTTCTGTTCTCTGCTACTTAGGGAACAATGGATGCCATGTTTGTTTTATCAGGAGACTGAAGAGTGATCCTTAGTAAGGAGAAAAATAAAAGCATTTATAATTTGCTATTCTGTCCAGATGATTCCCTAGGAAATAATCACAGTCACAACGCTAACAGATATTTTTGTTTATTTTGTATATATACCTGCCCTGAGAATATGAGGACACAGCACTTCTTAAAGTACCTTTTAAAGGAAGCATCTTTTAAAGCTCCTAGATGATGTGGTGCTTGGAAATTACTTTTAAAAAATCTGCTGAATGGATTTTCCTTGAAGAAGTTTTTCAGAACCAAGTTTTATCAGATGAAGTAGCCAGAACTTGAGTGACTCCATGTTCCTTTTTAAGTGGCTAAGTGTTGCAGCCATTTTGCAGTAGTCCATTGTTTATAAGACTGTTCTGTGCCCTGCTGCTTCTTTAATAATACTGCCATTAAATATCAGGCAGCTTGCTGGACTCAGACCACTAGCTCCCAGAGCCTGTAAGCTGTTTAATCAGTTCTCAACCTTAGTGGTGAAGTGGTAGAGGCAACCAGCAGCTTATCAAACCCCCTGTAGTAGGGGAAAGGCAAGAGTCACAAGGCATCTGTGGGTTTGACAGTTTTTTTCTAACCTGTTTCTTTGTGCCTGTCTTTTCAAGATCTCTAAACTTATCATATTTAGAGGAAGTTTAATTCAATTACAGCTTCTGCTAGAAGGCATTAAACTGGATTTAGCTTTTGATCTGTGTGTGTCCTATCAGTGCTGAAAGATTTCTTCTACACCCCCATTTATGAATAAATTTTAATCAGATTGTCTCTACAAAAGAAAAAAAAGCATATGTTGAAAGAGAAAGACATCTTCTTTCCAAGAAAGGAAAAAGACTGTTACATTGCTGGAAGGCTCATGGGTGCTAGAAAAGGACATCCTGTAAATTAACTCTCACCCCTAAAATGTGCTTTGACATCTTAGCTCTTAACTATAATTATCATGGTTTGTCTGAAAACACTATGACCTTCTAAAAGAATATGACGTAGAGAACATTCACATGTCTACAAAGTTTTCTGTAAAGCAAATTTGTATCATGTAAGTTCTGTTTTGTCCTTGACTTCCATTATAAAATCCAAGATACAAACGTTCTTGGATTCTTATAACAAACATTTATTGTGCCTAGGGAAATACAAAGTTCAGATCAAATAGAGTCCTAACTTATAGTAGAAAGATAAGACTGTCAAGTCAAATCAACAGGAATATACTAAGTGCTTACTCTGGGCCATGTTCTTTACCAATACAAAGATACAAAGAAAGGTAAAAACAAAACTAACAGGTGAGAGAATATGCGAACAACTAGATGTGAAAAAAGGGTTGGGTGAATGTGGGTCGGTGATAAACTGGAGCTAGAGGGAAGGCACTGATGGCAGGGAGTAAAGGGTAAGAAGAACTGAAGGCAGGAAGGAACTAGGTTACGAAGTGCTTTGAACACCAGAGGGTTTCATATTTTGTCCAGGAAGTTATGGGGGAGTAACTAGAGTTACTAGAGGGGATAAAAAGGGTTGAAAAGCTGCTGTAGTAAGTGGGAGAGTAAATCTTCTGGGGGGTTAAAATGTCGCTTGACTTCCGATGAGGGCTAAGTCGTGATGACTCCACATGCACTTAGAGTGCACCCAGTCATCAGGTTTTCACAGTTTTCTGCAGCTTCGTTTGGCAACATGTTAGTAGGAATTAAGTTGGTGGGCAGTGAGGTGGGGTGGTGGATAGAGGGCTGGGCCTGGAGTCAGAAAAAACCATCTTTCTAAGTCCAGTCCAGCTTCAGACACTTCCTAGTTGTGTGACCCCAGCAAGTCACTTAACCCTGTTTGCCTCAGTTTTTTCAACCACGCCAGTATCATTGCCAAGAGAACCCCGAAAGAGTCACAGAGTCAGACGTGGCTAAAAATTACTAACACAAGGCCAAGATTTAATCAGGCAAGACCAGCTGATACGATAAAGTACAAATAACATGCTATTTTTGAAGAGTGTAGTGAAATATTAAGAGATATTTGTATTTGCTACTTTAAGATTTGCAAAATGCTTTACTTGTCTCGTTTGATTCTCAAAGCAGCCTTGTCAGTAGATGTTTTAACTAGCATCATCCTTATTTTACAGAGGACACTCAGAGGCTCTGAGAGGTTAAGTGACTTATCTTGTGGCTAGATAGCCAGCAAATATTAAGGGCGAAAATGGGAAATTTCATTACTAATATTTTAGGATGAAAAATGTATAATACACAGAACATTACTAATATGGAATATAAAAGCCACCGTAAGTAGTAGGCTTGGAGTGAGAAGGATCTGAGTGCAAATGTCGCCCCTAACACTTACTAGCGAGTCATGTGGCCATGGAAAGTCACTTATCTCTCTGATCTTCAATTTGTTCTTCCATTAAGTGGCATAATAATGCCTTTGGAGCCCACCTTAAGGAGTTGTTTCAGGGCCCAAGCCTTGTACAAAGTGGTCAAGGTACAGACACTGAAATCAAAGTCATAGTATATGTAAGGTGTTTGCAAGCTTTAAAGCACAATATACATGTGAATTGTTAGCATCCATTATAGAGGTAACACTGTAAAGCTTTAGCAGTTTGACTAAATTCTGATTTGGATAAAGGTCTTAGCTACTTCAACTGTTTTTAATGTTTTAAAGAATTTCTTTACTTTGAGATCTTCCTATAAATTGAACATAATAATCTAATGGAACAGCATCTATTCAGATATCTTGACCCCATATCACCAATTCCACTTGATAACAGTATCTTTGGGTAGAAATATTAAGAGCTGTAATATTTCATTCCTTGCTTAGCAATCAGAGTTCACTTCAGTGTCCTATGAAAGATGTCACTGTCTGTCTCCTAACTATTGATGATATTTATTCACAAGATAAGATTCTGCCAGTTGATCATTCTGTACTTTTTATTTAGTTAAAAGGTAGTTTCCTTATTGGGTTTTTTCAGAGTATCAGAAGCTGAGCAAAGCAAAACGTTGACCTGATCAGCATTTAACATTATTTCTTTTTCAGGATGGACAAAACTCATATAATTAGTAAAACTATAAAAGCATCTAATGGCAAAAGGTAATATGTTTAAAAGAGCACAAGATATTCAAATTCTGGGAGTTTAGAGGATGTTGTTCTGCAACTGAAGATGTAGGGCAATTAATCTTAGAATTTTGTTATTCATAATAGTCTCCATCCTCAGGCCTACAATTACAAATACTTTTTCTTAAAACGATACCCCTTAAGTACATAATTAATTACATGAGAAACAGCATGTCATAGTGGGTAGAGAATTGGTCCTATAAGTTAGAAAGCCTTGACTTCAAATCCTGCCCCTCTTCTTCATACTGTCTGTGCAACCATGGGCAAGACAGGTAGGTTGCTTGCCCTCTCAGTGTCCTAGCCAGTCTGCATCAATATCAGTAGGTAGTTTCCAACTGACAAGTTGGCATGCCCATGAAATCAAAGGCTCAGATCAAGGAGTAATCAATGAATGAATAAATAGAATTTGCAATGCCCTTTGTTGTTGTTGTTTGAAGGGAACAGATCTTAGACCTCCAATAACTGTCCCTGCTCTTCTAGACTCATCATGACATACAGGTGACACTGAGTCAGCACAGGCTTTGCTAGAGTGCAGTCTTTGCAAGTTCCTGCCATGCTGGAGGAGTTTCAAGCGTGGGATATCCATTGATGTCCTCTGAGGAGTAGACTAGTTACCAGTCATGAAGTTGGCCACCAAGTGATCATTAGGTAAGGATTGTTTTGCCACTGGAATTCTCAAAAGATTTCTTCAGGGAGGTACCACCATACAGACTCCAAAGGAATCTGTAATTTGTTTCAGGGAATGAATACTCACACCATCAACATTCTTGAAATACTAACATATTCATAAACAGGTACGTTTCCCCCATGGAATACTGGAAAACATTGTTCTTCTTACAAACTTGAAAGATTTAGTTAGCATGACACAATAACAGATCTAGAAGAGATCTTGGAGAAAGCATCTAATCCCTTATTTCTCAGATAAGGAAACTGAAATATTAAGTTAATTACTTCTGCCCTTGACTTTCCTGTATAAGTTGATCCACAACAGTGAAGTCTTTGGGCTACTTATGGACTTCGTTGAAATTCACATATGTTACCTGAGAAATTACACATTAATCCATTATTACTTATTAATAACTTGTCTTCAATTAGTTTAGCTGATTAGCTAGTCAGCCTTCTCCCAAGGTCCTAGTTGGAAAAACAGAGAACTTGTAAAATTTTATGGGGAAAATGAGTCCAGGAAGGTCAGGAGTGTGGGTCATTGCCCAAGTAGGACATAACTGAATAGGGTACTCAGCCACAGTGGAAGACCCCAAGCATCCAGGAATCACCAAAAGGGAGGTTTGCCTGAGGCTATTCCTATTGTAGGGATACCACAGTAAATCAATACACCTTCTTTACAAATAAAATGACAACCAAAATAAGTGCCCAGGCAAAGTACATTTTTTATTTCTTTCATTCCCAATAGGCCCTACTATCTTCCTTTGCTGCCTTGGTCAGTACTTGCTCAAGAAATGGCAAACTAATTGTAAAATGAGCTAAAACAAAAATTGTGTAAATCTGACTGTTATAAAACAATCATATACTATCATCACAAGGCAAAGTAAAAAGATTTTTGATACCTCTGCCATTTTGGCTGATCTGAAGACTGCTTCCTTTCAGGAGTGTGGAATATGAAGATTTGTTCTATGTGAGCATCCATGGGGAGTACTTAAATGTTATTGATTGAATGACCTCCCCATCTCTCCCTTTCACCTCTGAGCTCAGGAAATTAGAGTATATGTAACCTGAGCATTTGTCAGAATTGGTGTATTAGGAAATAATCCCAACTTTAGACCTTGCTGTGATTTTTATCAGGCTTTCTGACTAATGAGGGCAAGCCCCTCCCCCAAAAAAAACCTCTTTTTAATGTACTTTGAGGCTTTTTTTCCCATACACTGCATTCACTGCATTATTTCTTAAAGCAAATTATGCTATTTTAGTATAACCCTAGCCACCAACCAAACATGACATGGGAACATTATTCTCCTTCCTCACTATTCACAGACTGTAGACAATAGGCCTGCCTAAGGGGGCACCCTAGCACAGCTGCCCTTTAACCGAAGAAGTAACAGGTGATGACCTTTATTCACACTAGGACTGATTGCTTTGAATCCAGATCTCATCAAAACACAGTACCCCAGTGACTACAACCAAGTTAACAGCTACTCCACCCTTAGCAGCTTGGGTGCCTCTCCCCACCTCTGATCTCCTCTCCTTTGTTCACCCAGGCTTTAGCGGGCAAGATAACTAATTAGAAGCATTCAGATTTAACAAGCAGAAAAACAAAGCATGACAGCTCCCACATTCTGTTCAGTGGGCAGTGACTGTGTTCTGTTGGAGCCATCAGAAGCCTCCATAAACCCCTGAGAGTAATCTGGAGTGAGGCAGGAATGAGGCCTCTATTAAAACATCACTAAATCTCCGTTAGCTACTTTATCCAGAACTGTTCCAACCAATTAATGAGTTAGGAAAAGAGGACCTTAAGTTACCTGAGAGGCAAATCATACCTTTTAAAGAAATGTTTTTTTCTTTTTAAGTGAGTAATGTTTTTCCCTTCCCTCCTCCCCCCAGAAAAAAAACCAACACATCCAGGGGGGAGGCACAAGGTACATTGCAGAAAATTTGGTTCTTTGGAGGGTTGGCAAGTTAAAGGTTATGAGATTGGAAAGCCACCGTTGATCCAGACAGTATGTATGATCCACACAGCAACCACCATACAGACACCCTTCTGAAGAGGGCTGGAAGGTACAGAAAGACTGGGGTATCGAGCAGTTTGTCTAGAGAAGAATTCATGGACTCAAGCATTATTATAAAGATTTATTACGCTTTTCAGCAGGCAAGAGTTCTTAGGGAACCTGCAGCCTTGGAGGGATATAGGTAAAGTTTATAGATATTCTACAGTAAAGCATGTGCCAAATATGCCAAGTAGGTGTTTTGAGGTGGGATTAGGGAGTGGTTAAGGAGTGGTCACTTCTTAAAGGGACATGCACTTTTGGTATCTACTGCACAGGTATTTTACCCCAAATTCATGGGGAAATAGCCCAAGGTAGGGGCTCCCTGGAGGTGTGGTTTTAGGCCTGAAATATCACTAAGTCAACCAACAATCAGGACTGGCCCAGAAATACCAGGTTGTTATCATCAATGTCTTGTTAGACAAAGTAAATGTAAGGGAGCATATGTATGTCTGAGTCTTGGATACACATGATTGGACAGTGAGTAGTAAATGTCATTATGACCCAGTGCATACTCCGTTCAGTCAGTACACAGCTGGTTCAGACTAATGAGTTCTATAGGTGCAGCTGGCTACTATAGCTGGAAGAGAGATGATGTTTGTTGCTAGGGCAGGTTATGTCCTTGGGCTGGGGAGAGCTTGCCTGGGATAGTGTTTTGAGGCAAGGGAGAAATGTGATCTTAGAATTGGGGCCCATGCACCCCATCACTTCAGCACCCCCACTCTTGCCCTCCCATTCCTTGTCCTATCAGCATATTTCCAGCTTTGATGGGAATAGTAAAGGAAAAGAAAGTTACTCTTCAGTCTTCTACATTCTTTCCTCTTTACTGCTCATGGCCATAGATTGTCTTGGGAGGGAGCATCTGCAAAACAGTCCACCTAGTTAATCTGGTTAGAGAATATTACTAATAAGTTCAAGCTTATGGGCTTGTTCTCTGTCTGAACCAGTCATCTTTATTTTTTCCACTTTTGTGATTTAATTAGTTTATCTTTGCCTGGAAACAATCGTTCCACAGAAACAGAAGACATCTAAGGAACCTTAGCCAGCCTTGTCTCTCACCAGTGCTTGGGGGAATAACAGGAGAGAATGTGGATGGTTTAGTGCAGAGACATCACCACAAGTAGAGTAACAGCTCAGAAACTCTTTTCCTCTTGATAGGGCATCATCCTTTAAGGATGGCACCTTTGTGAGTGTTTGACTGGTAGCATCAGTTACCCTCACAGTCCCAAAGCCACTAGACTATAGTTTATCCCAGAAGATACTTAATACATTTATAGCCCTAGAAAGAACAAGAAACATGTGAATTATAAGTGTCTGGTCAGTGTGTTAGAAGTATATAAAAGGTGAATTTTCCTGGGAATTGGGGATTTCTGACATCTGCTTCTGACTTGATATAAAACCTTAAATAAATTGCATCACCTGCCTTTTATCTTGTTTCCCCATTTATCTAAAGGAATTGGTAAAACTAGCGACAGAAGTATTGCCCTATAGTGTGAATATCTCTAAATGAGGAGTCTGGAGTTCTGAGTCTCTTCCTAGTATTGCTGTTCACTAGCTAATCTTGAGCAAGGAATTTAATCTTTTTGGACCTCCACTTCCTCACTTGGAAAATGAAGGAGTTGAATCAGATGATCTCTGCGGTCCCTGATAACTCTAACATTCTCTGTGTTAATTACTTATTTTCAGAAGGTTAGATGCCAAAAGAACCCTGTTACGTATGTAGCTTTGCTCTGTTCCACAAGCACAAATAACAATCCACCTGGCTTCCATCTCACACCTGAAAACTGGTAGTACTAAGGAGAACTAGATGAGAAAGAATACAGGCAAGTATCAATCTATAACCAATATTAAAAACAACTTCTGATGGTGGGGCAGTAGTTATTTTGTATGAAGAGTGGCAGTTGTCTCTACATCTGTGTGAGAGAGAAAAACATGGGTTCTCTAGCTCTGTGTTCATTCCTTCAGTCAGTATTTATTGAGCATTTATTATTTGCAAAACACAGGGCTAAGTACTATAGGGGATACAAAGATATAAAAAACAGCCCTTGATTTCAAGTAGCTTAAAATCTAGTATAATTATTTGACTATGTTAGCCATTTTTTAAATTGAATTACATTATATCCATCTATTTGGGTAAAAAACACAGCCATAATATACTGGGATACCTCATAGAATCATAGATTCAGGCCTGGAAGGACCCTGGAAGGCCATCTAGTCTAGCTCATTTTATAGATGAGGAACTGAGTCCTAGAGACATGGAGCTCTCCGATTTTCCCAAAATATCAGTCTCAGAGCTCCCTGTGCCGATGTTCCTTCCACTCTGTCATGCTGGTACTTGAAGGATCTTTGATGTTATCAGTGTGGCTTCTCCTTCAATCAACACAGATCACAAAACTCCTTTGACTTAGCACATGGTCTTTCAAAGTTGCACTAGTCTAAAATGGCATCACCTTATAGCTAATCTGGTGATGTCCATCTCAACCTCATTTAGGTTGGTCTGTGAATGACAAATGGACAATTTGTAGTTTCCATATTTTAAACTTGCCCTGTTTGTTAGGACCTGCCAGAGATTGCACTCCACTGACATGGCTTACATAGCCTCCATAAAATAGTTAGAAGTATTTTTGTTTGAAGAATATCTGCCAGAGAGCATCACAAAGGAAATGAGAAACTGGTCAAAACTGTAGTCGAGAGCGGTCTCTTAGACAGAAAGATAGATAGACAGATAGGTGGATAGATAGATGAGTGGATGATTGAACATATAGTGTCTTTTTTAATGATTAGTCCACTCTGTTTATTAAAGGCACCTGAAATAAGAGACATTGTAGACAAGCAGAAACTCTGGCCCATAAGTCAGAAGACATGATTTCTTCTCTAATACTTACTACCTGTGTGACCAGGAAAAATCACTTAACCTCATGATACATTGTCCTCATGTATAAACCAGTGATAATAGTACTTGCACCATTGACTTCAGAGTTGTTGTGAAGAAAGTGCTTTGCTAAGTTTTATGTGAATGTGATTTATTACTATTATTGGTTGAGAGTAAGTGTTGAATTAAACATACATGAGTATAGATTATGAAAAGTAGATGAGAGATACAAAATGCTACGTGAGATCTCACTGAAAGCCTAACTTATGAATGGGAGTATCAAAGAAGGCTACATTGTCGAATAGTCTGAGTTAATTTAGGTATTAACTGATTTCATCTCCTTACTGTCCAAGGGACATTCAAAAAGTCTTCTCTAGCATCACAATTTGAAAGCATCAATTCTGTGACACTTAGCTTTCCCTGTAGTAAAATTCTCACAGCCATAAATTGCTACTGGAAAGACCATAGCTTTGACTGTATGAACCTTTGTTGGCAAGGTGATGTCTTTGTTTTTTAGTATGCTGTCCAGATTTGCCATAGCTTTCCATCCAAGAAGCTTTCCTTCCTTGCTTGGAAGGAAATTTCATGGCTTGCAGCTGCCATCCACAGTGGATCTTTGAGTCCAAGAATATAAAATCTGACACTACTCCCGTTTCTCATATTCTGTTTGCCAGGAAGTGATGAGACCAGTTGCCAAAATCTTAGAGCTTTTTTTTTTTTTATGTTAAGTTTCAAGTCAGCTTTTCTTTCTCTTCTTTAATCCTTATCAAGAAGCTTTTTAATGCTTCTTTACTTTCTGCCATCCAAGTGGTATTTTCTGCATATCAGAGATTGTTGATATTTCTCCCAGCAATCTTAATTCCAGCTTTTGATTTATTCAGCCTGATATTTTGTATGATTACTCTGCATGTAAGTTAAATAGATAAAGAGACAATATACAGCCTTGTCATATGCCTTTTCCAATCCTTGCACTTCCCAGCCACATGTGGCAAGTGGTATTAGGAATGAACTTCTCAAATTGAGGTTTTTTCTTCACATTTAGAACAGAATGTTTCTTCACATTTAGAACAGAATGAATTTCAAATACACTGATATCATTACTCTCTTTTTGAGGAAAAGTTACAACACTGGTGAAAACGCTTAACCTTCTTCCTTGTTGACTGCCCACTTAGCCAATGTACTCCTGGAATTTCCATGTGACTTTAGGCCAAAGCATAAAATGTCATACATGAACCAGGCAGCACAACAGGTAATGAAGAGCATACCTAGCAACAGCAAGAATTCAATGGGTCTCTATCCTACATGGGATTTTTTTTTAAAGCCTTTGACCTTTCAGTAAGCCTGAGTTTTTGAAGCTACTGAGAGGTCTTTTTTCTTCCCTGGGAAATTCACTAAGATCCATATAGAGCTATTCTGTGGTCATAGGACTGGTCCTTTCAAGTTATATCATTTCTCTTCTGTTTTCGATCACTGAGGGAACAAATGAGGCAAGACATTGCCTCCATGTGATAGAGGGGTCTGATTTTATTCTTTCCATTTTTATGCATACACAGATCCAAGGAATCTGGAAATATTAAACTATGTAGCAAACCCTCTGGGAAACTCTGCCAACTCAACATGAGCCTCATGCAGAACCCCTCATCCAGACACGGGTGTAGGCTAACAGCTGTACTCTAGAAGTTTGACTAGCAGGACCCATCAACCATGGGGCCCTTGCAAAATCAAAGCAACAATATGAATTGAGAGCAAAACTAAGGAAAACCAAGGTTGCATTTCAGTATTCAACTGCCAGACCCTAAAAATTTGATTTTTTAAAAATAATTTATACTAATAATAGCTAACATTGACAAGCATTGTAAGCTTTAAAGCTTACAAAATACATGGAAGTTTAAGTCCTGTCTGCTCTTCCCTCCTCCCTACCCACCCACCCTTACTAATTAAATGACCATAAGCAAGGTTCTTTCTCATTTCCTTATTTGTAAAATGGGGATAACTCACAGGGTTGTTGTGACTGAAAGGGATTTGTACACTTTAACCTCCTATATTTACATAAGTTATTACAAGTATTCAATTTAGCAATCATTTCTAGTGCACCTATGATATGTCAGGTGCTGTATTTAGCACTTGGCATAAAATAAGACAAAAATAAAACAGGCCCTGCTCTCCAGTAGATGACATCCTATTGGGGGAAACAACATATATCCAGAAGTAAATACAAATTACATAATACAAATACAAAGCCATTTCAGGTGGGATGAGAGAGAAAGTCCTAACAGAGACAGAAATTCTAGGAGGGACATCACACCAGGCGTGGAGCTGGGTGTTGTTTAATCGTTTCAGGCGTATCCAATTCTTGGTGACCCCATTTGGGGTTTTCTTGGCAACGCTTCTGGAGTGGTTTACCATTTCCTTTTCCAGATCATTTTTACAGACAAGGAACGGAGGCAAACAGGGTGAAGTGACTTGCCCAGGGTCACTCAGCTAGGAAGTCTGCGGTCAGGTGTTCCTGACTTCAGCCTGTACCAGCCAAAGGCACAAGGGCAGCAGATGGAATGGCACATTCAGAAAAGAGCCTATAGACCATTTTGACTAGAATATTAGTAATGTTAATTATCTTAAAATATTAATAATCATTGTTTAACAGCAATAATAATTATTTGGTGTAATACTACAGAGTAGAAAGATGTCACCAAATTTTCCTTAGGCAGCATGCTGCTATTTCATTTAGTAGCGGGAGGGTAGAGGTAGTGGGGAATGGAAATAAAGTCAAGAAAGCTATTCTGTATTTGGGGAGACTGGCAAACATGGAGATACCATACTCTGATATCACATGTTCTAAGACACCATATTCTAGGAAGAACACTGATAAGCAGCTCCCTTGGGACATCTTGTACTGGAAGCCCCAATGGCATCTCACCAACTGTTTGTGTTTTCCTCACCCAGATTTCTTTCCATCTAATCTTTATATATCTTATATTTACCTAGATAATTGCATGTTGTCTCCCTCCTTAGAATGAAATTCCTTGAGGGCAGGGATTGACTTTTTCCTCCTTTCTTTGTATCCCTATCACTTAGTACAGTGTCTGGTATGTAATAAGAATTTAATAAATGCTTACTGACTGAATGAACATCCCAAAGGAGGGTGGTCAGAATGGCGAAATATCTCAAAATCATTTCCTGTGAGGATTGGTTAAAGGAACTGGGAACAGTTTGATTGAAGAAGAAACATAAGTTTACAGTTAGCATTTCAGTTATTGACTAAAAGATACCCAAGCAGCTCCATGATGAACTGTGATTGAGTGGCGGTAGGGAGGGAGAGCCCAAGAAATACATCCAGCATTACTGGATTGTTTGTGTTCTCAAAGATTCCCTCAAATGAGTTGTTGGTGTATCCTCAGGATTATAGAATTATTATAGGAAAATTGATGCCAGCAGTTCAGTAGTTAATTGTTCCTTTACCCCAGACCTGATTTGCTGTTAGATTGTAAGCTTTGAGACGTAGGGCCATGACATGATGATCTTTGTATTTTTCGGAGTACTAGCATGGTGCTTTGAACAGTCATATGCAATGATTATTGAATAGAAGAGAAGGTAGCATCATGAGCAGCTGTGACAATAGAGAACTATGTGAAGACTGTTCAAGGGACAGTAAGTAGACCCACCTGGTTGAGAAGGTGCTCATGTAGCAGTTAAGTTCCAAGAGAAAAAATGGAGCCAGCTGGTAGAAGGGCAGACATGCCGGTCTGGGGAGGCCTTTTCCAGTTTGCATTCTAGTCTAGCTTTATTACTAACTCGTTTGCACATTGAATGAGTTACTTCACCTCTCAGGGCTTTAATTTCCTCATCTCTGAAGTGAAAAAGTTGAACTAGGTGATATTTAAAGGTGGGTCCCACCTCCAACATTGATCTTGCCAGTTGGGTGACAACCTATGAGATGTCCATCAGGTTTCCCTGTACTAATTCTGATTCTCTCTAGACAGAAAGCCCCAGTGTCGCCGAGGATCACATCCGATATTTTGGGAACATTGCTAGAGTACATCAGGCTTCACCTCCCTACCTTGGACCTCCCTGAAAGCCAATAGAACAAGAGCCTAATGCTTCACCCTGATACTTACCCAAAAAGTCAGACACCTCTCTCCTAACAACTTGCACAAATACCTTTTCAATTTTGACATACCCAGGGCTCTGTGTTTGTCATGAATTTTACAGAATTGTAGTATTTACCATATTTAATATGCACATAGAAAAATCTAGTTTGGATGCAGGACATTTTCTCATCGTTGTAAATTGGTACAGATCTCTGCAAAAGAAAAGGGAAAGGCTTACCCAGGAATTAAATGTTGGCAGAAACAAAGAGAAACCATTTCTCCTTCTCCCTACAATTACAGTTCTCCTAACTCATAAAGCTCACAGAGGATTTGCAATACCTTTCTCCTTCCAGCCAAAGAGAATCCCTGCTGTCAGTGTAATTGGCTTTCTTGTTTCCTTTAATACTGAGGTGGAAGGAAAGTGGACTAGAGAGCCTTTACTCTTTTGAATTAGCTGATGTTGAATCTTGTCTAAATTCTGGACCTCTTGCTGAATGCATGCGTTCCATTAAGTTCTGGTGGAAACACAGCTTATGTCTGAAAATTTTTCTGTTACTTGCTCATCCCTTTCATAAAAGCAGAATGTTGGTTTTTTAAGTGGGTTCTTAACTTGACCCTAGTAAGGATTATTTCCAACCCTGCAACAAGCCCCAGTATTAGAGGTGCTTTTTGGGGGAGGCTTCCATAACAGTTAGACACAGTGTAAACAACACTAGGCCCTTTGTCCCCTTCTGCCTGGCTCTGTGCTCTTATTATTGCTACAAAGTTGAACCCCAGGGGAACCCAGGGGGATCCAGACAGGCAGATGCTTCCTGATCAGTTGCTCATCATATTGCACTTGCTTTTCTCAGCGCACATGCACAAACCAGCCAGATCTCTGTCTTTAGAGCTATGTTCACTGTGACTGCCCGGCCCTGCTTCATTTTTCTTTAATCTGGCTAAAATTCCCAGGGTTTTCTTTTTTTTCTCTTCATTTCTTCAAAGCATTCATATAATTATCTTGCTCTGGGTAATTTAAACAGTCTCACATTATGAATTCCTTGAAGGGAGGGACTGTGGCCTCTCTTTACTTATTTAACACGTGAGCATTCAGAGCAATGCTCTGGGGATACAGTGGAGTTATACAAAGGTCATATCCTATTCAAACAAATCCCACTATAATAAAAGCCCAAAATCATGCTATGTGCCTGCACATAGTAAATACTTAATAAATGCTCATTGACTGACTTGTTAACTGATATACCAAAAGATTTTGAAATTGTAATTGATGGTTCCTGTATTTCTAGCACAGCACCTCATCTACCCTCAACTACCTTCTTTCCTCTTCCACCCCACATTATTGGCTACCCCAGTATTGTGCATGTACGTGGGCATAAACTGGAAGCCATACTTCAAGAGCCCTGACCAGTATATTTATTTTTGCCACTCAGAGCAAAAGATTTCATCAGATAGTACAAGTGATAAGAAACATGCCCCCCCACACACACACACCTTACATACTGTATAGGGGATACACTCACATGTTACCATGCCAGCAGTGAGGAAGGCACAAGTGTGAACATGGAAAGAACTGAGGATTTCCAGAGCAGCGTATATCTCTAAAATAGTATAGTCTGAGATCTGGTACTGCTAGGCCCTCTCCATTCCTATTTCTTTTCATTATTTCTCTTGTCTGACAAAGCCGTGCATGTGCCCAGGTTGTGCTGGCATCCTACTCTACAGCTTTGCTTGGTATCACATTGTCTTTGTTTAAGCATGCTCTTCTCTGGTCTTGCCCTGTCTCATGATCACTAATCTGCTCTTGGCTACCCTCAGTTGTTTTCTTAGCCTTTTCAAGGCTATCTGCTACTCTTTGCTATGATCTGATGGTGTATAACACCTACTAAGCTTCTCTTTGCCATAGAATAACTAAACCTATTTTAGTGAAGAGACTACATGTATAGATGAATGAACCACCATACTTAGCCAGGCAATCAGAAAAAGCTGGCAGAAACTGCCAGGCTAAGATTGAGTCTGTTAATTAGAGTTTCTTTATTGTGGTGCTAAACCTAGATCTTTGACCTTAGCCAACTATCAGATTTAGGATTAGAAAATTCTTTTTAACTCCTATTAAATGCCTAACTTTTCTTAGATATATCCCAAAAGCCCATTTTGAGGAAGTTGACCTCCCAGGAAGTTTGTGAGGACTGAAAAAATAAGCCTCCCTTCAGCTCTAATAATACTTGCTGGTATGTAAATTTAAACCTAAGGTCAAAAACAAAAGAACTTAAGTGAAGCCTTATTTTTTTTTCTACATTCCTACTCTTATTATGCTTACTTGATAGCCACAAGATCACTGGTTGCTCAAGTCTCCAAAGTGTTGGTTTCTTTGAACAAACAGTATTCAAATCTGCAATATTCTAATGAGACATCAGAATCAGGTGATCTTTTTGAGTTTGTTTTTATGTGCATTTATAATTTTCAGAAGTTTGGAATAGCTGCTATAGTGGACTTAAAGTTTGCTGACCTTTGTCCTTGGCTCAGACCATAGTGACTGTGGGCCAAGTCATTGATTTCTTCAAGCTACACTACCACAAGCTTCCTACCTACCACTATAATGAGGATGAACAGGAAGGACATCAGGATTTTGGAGGTCCTCGCAAGATCATTGTGAAAAGAGCACTTTGAACTAACTGTAAAGCACTCAGCAAAATTCACTTTGGAGTTATGGAAATTGGACCTGATCTCTACAAGTATGGATGTTGTGCATGTATATTCAGGCAAATGCTACTGATCACCCTTCTCACCATTTCTATGGCTAGGCTATCATTAGAAATAACACGTAGCCCAGATAGTCCTTCCCGTAGGATTCAGTATTCCTACTTTATGTCCGCCTCCTGTCCTTCCCATGGGGTATTGTTAGAAAATTGACTCTTCTGAGATTGCCAGAAGCACAAAGGCTTCTTTCAGTCATTGGGAAAAACTCTGCAGAGGCACTGACATTTTATATGTGTCTATAATTTCCCAAATTGTTGACCATTCAGCTCTCAGTGGTCACAAAAGGAATTAGCAGCCCTCCCATTTTTCGCCAATACCCAAGAAGGAAGGGTGTTCCTTGGCTTTGGCTTAGAAGTGAGTCTTGGCACACATGGTCAGACAGCAGCACAATGGTATACACTGGCCTCCAAAGATTCCGGGGCCAGAATAGTTGTGGCATTAGTTGTGGCTAGGAAATCAAGTAGATCTGAGTTTAATTTAGCATTGAGATAACAAAACCTTTTATTTGTTTGTTTTCCAGTTGACTGCTGTTTTTTCTTTCTCCTTGTCCAGAAATTGCAGCCATGAGTTAGATCATAAGGGCATGCAAATTTTTATACATTTAACCCAGGTTGTCCCATTTCGCAGGGGGAGGAAGAGATAAGAGCAAAGGAGGGTGACTCTACTAAGTAAACTGAAAGCAGAAGTAGAGACTTGAATTCTTTCTGGGTTTTGCTGCAGGTATATCTGCTTAGGGTGTGCCCATGCTTAGAATAGAAAAGCAGTATGTCTTCTTTGGGTTAAAAAAAGAATTTGGAGCTCAGGGGTTATGAGGTCCCACTCAGTTCCTTACCCTTGATTAAAATACCATTGTTCTGATTACTTAGGGACAAGTCACTCCAGTTATGTGCTCCTAGTTCATTCTTCATCATACCTATAAGTGGAATATTTCCCAGACCATCAGCTAAAATTTCAGCAGGAAAGGAATTAGGGGAAGCAGCGGAGAAGAGTGGACCTTTTAGCAGGCCTACATAAAATGAGAATACAAGATAATGAAGAAAATGAGACAGAGACATTACTTCAGCTACATAGGTGTTAGGAAAACATTCAGATAAAGATCCTTATAATATAGGAATATAGGTTCTCACTCTTCTTCAAGAACATGAAAAGAGGCACAAAGATGGAAAGGGGAGAGGAAGCAGAGAGCACAGGAGCTTGAGCTACCCTTGGTCAAGAGGAGAAGCCTTTTGGAAAAAGCCACTACTGAAATAATCATTGCAGCAACCAATTAACAAGAGTCATAATGAGTATAGTTGTGAAATACAAATACTTCTTGACTTTTGCACAGCCAGAAAACATCCTTTAGATCAGGAGTTCTTAAGCTGGGGTCTGTGAACTTTTTTAAAAATAGTTTTAATAATTATTTCAGTATAATTGGTTTTTAAAATTTTTTTAGTTTTCAGCATTCATTTCCACAAGCTTTTCTGCCCAGGATCTGGGAGTAGAATTCCCTCTCCAGAGCTTCCACCAGCTCCACCACAATGCTTCTCCTCACCCCAGTGCCACTACTCAGGGCTGAGACCCAGAGCAGCATCTAGATTCCCCCAGGGTCTTTAGACTGAGGGCTCCAAAAATGGACACTGCTGCTGCTGCCTCTGCCTCCTGGGGCCAGGGCTAGAGGAGGACCATGCTCCCTTCTCACACAAGTGAAAGAGCTTTCTCACTGACCTTTGAAGCTGTCTCTGGTGTTTGTGGGTTGAGGGATATGGGAACTGTAGCTGTTGCTGGTGGCACCCTGAAGCCTGCTCTGGTCTTGTCCCTGCTGCGCAGTGCAACCAAGGCTGGGCTGCACTCCGTGGGCTGCGCTCCATGGGCTGAGCTCTGCTCCAAGCCTGGTGTGATAGGCCTTTCCTGTCAGCCTTCCAGGTTGTCTTGGACTGGTATGACCTCTGCTGCTCTAGAATTTGTTTAGAGTCATTTTTTACAGGTATTTGATGGGCTGTGGGGAGAGAGCTCCTACAGGTCATCCTTCTACTCCACCATCTATAATTAGTTTTCTTTGTAATCCTGTGTTTTATTTTATGTATTTAAAAACAGTATTCTGAGAAGGAATCTATCGCTGTAACCAAGCTGATAAAGAGATCTATGGCTACCCAAAATGTTAAGAACCCCTACTTTATATAAAAGTAAATGGTGTACATGGGCATTGCCCCAAAATGCCAAGACAGTGAAAAATGTTTCTGATGCTGTGCCATTTCCTTCTTCCTCAGCACCTCCTGTCACCTTAATGTAGCCAGGACAGTATTCTGGGGGAAAATGAATTCCAAGTTCCAAACAACTTGACTTACAAACACTTTAGAAATGTAGTCCCTTGGTAAGTAGGAAACTTGTCTACCCTTTAGAAACTCCCAAAGAAAATATTAACATTTTTAAGTGGACTCCATGGTTATAAAGCTCTAATGCACTTAGCAGTTTTCCTTTCTTAATCTTTACTTTTTTTCTTAAAAGTTGATTCTTTTCACCTACACCAACTGATTAAATGTATTTATCTTCTTGTACATTGTCACGCCACAAACGACACCATTTTCTGAAAATAGAAGATTTGATGTTTCAAATTCCAGCTCTACCACTTCTGACAGTAAGATGTTTTTAAGTCACAATGACTTAAGTGAATAAGTAGAATTATTATAAATATATTATTGTAGGGATCCTTGAAAAAAATATTTAGGGACCCAGTGTTTTAGTAATCTTTTACTATGCTGGAAAATTGTTTCTTACTTGTTGATGATGGTAAGCCGTAAGGTCTTTTCCCAAGTCCAAGATTCTAGGACTGTAGACTCTAGTAAGCAAATTGTTGACAACATCTTTTCAGGAGAATTGCTGTGAAGCAGAATTATGATCACCTCATGGGAGGAGTTAAAAAGTAAATCTGCAGGCATCTTCATTCAGCGTGCACTTACTAAGCAGGAGCCAAATGTGAGGTATCGGAAACAGCCACAAGATAGACCCTTCTTGGAAAGAATGTATAGTCTCATACTGGGAAAGATACATACACAAATATTTCAGGACGTGGAGAGGGGCATGCATGGTCCTACAAGAAATTTGAAAAGGGAGAGGTCATTTTTGCCCAAGAAAAATCAGGGATGACTCCAAAGAAGAGGAAGCACCTTGAAGGAAGGAAGGGAGGCTGGAACTTTCAGAGATCACTGAGAGAGGCTCAGGATCACATCTACCAGTTCTGTCTGGATTTGGTGACTTGATCTCACCAAAGCCACCTAGGTATCTTCTTATGTCCTCAACCAATCTTGGTTTTCAGATTCCATTGTTTGGACCTTATAGTCCTTTGCAAAGAACTCATAAGCTAAATTAAAATTGCGTGGTTCTTCCTCATCTTCACTGTTACCATCCTAAACATTCTCTCTTTAATCCTTTTCTGTTACTTGTTAGATGATGATGAGCTGTAAAACCTTTTTCCAATTCAAAGAGTCTAGAATTACAGGATGTCCCCCAATACAGTTTGTTTCAAAAGTTCTTTTTGTTACTGTTAGCATGCCTTACTAGCCTGATCTCTGAGATCTTTCACTTCTGAATCTTCTCTTACTGTACCACATTTTTGTATTCATTCTCTACTACCAGCCCTTGCTTACATTTCTCATATGTATTTGTCAATTCTAATTTAGCAAATGAATTCTCTATACATCCACATTGGTCTCTTTTTCCTCATTAGAATTATTCATATCTTGTGTTTTCAGAATCTTGAACTGGGTTTTCATTATGAACTTAGGTCCTAGGAATCTACCTATTCTTTCTCTGAATCCTTTGAAATCTGCTCTTGGAAATCTCAGAAATTTGGAACTTGGAGCTGGATTATAGAAAGCCTTAAATTACAGGATTAGGAATGTACATTTAGACAGTAGAACAGTGTTGACAATGGAACCACCAAAAGTTTTGAAGGAGAGTGTTATATTATGAAGATCACTCAGGCCTTAGCCTAAAAGATAGGAAACATAGAAGAGTGAAAATGGAAGCGCATCTGAACTAGAATTAGGAGGAGGGACGGGTGTCAAAGAGATTGCAGAGGTAGAATTGGTAAGAGTAGACAACTAATTGGTCATTGAAGGTTATAGGAGAAGGAGCAGTTAAAGGTGTCTCTGAGGTGACAAGCTTAGGTGACTAGAAGAATGGGTACCATGTACCAAAGTAACAGAGCTGGGGAGAGGGCAAGTTTTAGGAATAAGATGGGTCAGTTTGATATTTGACCAGTTTTAGATCAGTTGGTCAGTTAATGTTTAAGTGCCTACTGCATGCAAAGCACTGTGCTTAACTGCTGGAGATACAAAAAGAGGCAAAAGACATTTGCTGCCCTCAAGGAGCTCACAATCTAATGAGGGAGAAAATGAACAAATAAATATGTGCAGAGAAGCTATATACAGGATAAATGGGAAATAATTAAAAGAGGGAAGGCACTAGAATTAAGAGGGGTTGGGAAAGGCTTCTTAGAGAAAGTGGAATTGAAAGCATTCAAACAGTTATGGACCCTGTAGCAAGTTTGCCACCAAACTTCATTTAAGGATGGGGCTGTGGGATTGAAGAAATGAAAGTAAGGGGGAAAATATAATCTGGGAATGGGGTTGGGAGAATGGGAGAAAGGGAGGAGAAAGAGAGAAAAGCTGTTTGGCCCAGAAATGGTATTGGGAAACGTGGAGAAAAATTGGCACTGGCTCCTTTGAGCCATGTTATTTATACTGTGGCTTTCTGACTCCTCCCCACCTCCACCCTTTTCCAGTCTAATCTTTGAGCACAGCTGAATTTTCACCACAGTGCTTGGATATGCCTCCTTAGGGACTTCTCTTTCCCGGCTTCCCATAAATTATAGGTTTGTAAATGACAGCAGAGCAGATGATTTCCATTATCTTTAGGGTTGGGGTTGGTTGGGTTTTTTTAAGTCCTTCCCACTCTCAGACATGTATTCTGGCTTGTGTAGGTGGTTCTTTAGTTAACTCATTGGGCCCTTCCACCAAGAGATCAGCCGCATGCTTCTTACAGGTGTGACTGGACTTCAAAGAGACCAACATCGTTTCTTTTAGCAGTTTTGACAGATTCTTCTCCTCTTACTTCACATTCTTCTTAGGACAACTCTTGTTATTTACTCACTATTTACTGTTAAATTACATGTCATAGGTAGTTAATGAATGTTTGTTGAGTTGAATTGACATTTATAGTGTAAAATGTCACTTTAGTAAATTAACTATTTAGATCACGTTAAGAGTAATCTGGATCCTGGAAGATTTAATTCCCATATGAGAAGACTGGGCAGTTTCCAGACAGGGAGCAATTTATTCAGTGAAGGCCTGGACCTGTTATTAGTAGTAAAGATTTATTATGCAGAAGCCCTGGACTCCCGGTCTAGATTGGATGAACTCCAGCAAGATGTACAGTCAAGTCTAGGAAAAGGCAGTTTTCAGAATTGAGGCTGAGCCTATTTTGTTCTTTCTTTTTATCTCCCATGGTGCTCAATAACCTTTTTAGTCAACAACTATGTAATAAGTGCCTGCCTCAAGTCTGGCCCTGTGGTAGGTGCTGGGAAGGATACAAAAATTGTTAAGACACAGATCCTGGCCTTGTGGAGCTCACAGTCTAGTGGGGAAGATGTGACTGGGACACAGATAAACTATGTCTTTGCAACGTGGTGTGATGAGAGGACAAGTGAGGTAAAGGCATTATGCAAGGTCTGAGGAAAGGTCATTTCTGACAGAAAAGGCTTTGTGGGGGACTCGTCATTAAAGTTGGCCTTAAAGCACAGATAGGGTTAAAACATGAAGGATCCGGGTAGCTGGAGAATGGACTGAGAATCTCACACTAGCTTTCCAGAAGAAAATGTTTCTAGGAATTTGAGAAAAAGACAAATTTTAAAGACAGGTGGTTTGTTACATGAAGTTAATAGAGATTATCCTATTTGTTTGGCATAGAGACAGCACAGGATCATAACAGAAGAAAAATGAAGGCAACACTGAGAAGTTTTCCTACTAGTCATGGGAAGAGCATTTCTGCTCTTCAGTGGAGATCTTTAACAAAAAGAATGGGAAATTAGAATCTGATGCAAAGGCAATGCCAAAAGCCTAAAGAAATACCATGACTTAAAGAGGAAGCATAGCAGCCACTTTGGTTGATGTGTTGTGACTAGACCAGAGGAGTTTGAAGATGAAGGGGATAATAAGGAGAAGGGAAATGTACTACTAATACTGTAAAAATAGTATACCTAAGGGTTAAAGAAAAGGAGGGAAAGCTTGCCTCAGAATGGTAGGAAAGCAATAACAGCTTAATGACATGGGCAGATGCACACTCACAGTGTTTCTAAAATTGCATAGAGATGATGGTGGCCCCCTGAACACTGAGAGGTGAGAGAGTTCTAGACATCCAAATCTCTCGTGAATGACAGCACCTTCAAGGGAGATTCAATATAAGGTCCTTGAACTGCTGTAAATCCTAATAATGGTCTTGACCAGCAGATTTAATATAAGAATATGTGCATTGTATACCGTCTCCTTCCCTAAGGAGTTCTATTATGTTAATTTGTTGTTTAATTGTTTTCAGGTGTGTCTGACTCTTCCTAACTCTATTTAGAGTTTTCTTGGCAGGGTTACTGGGATGGTTCGCCATTTCCTTCTCCAGTTTGCTTTACAGATGAGGAAAATGAGGCAAAGAAGGTTAAGTGACTTCTCCAGCTAGTAAGTGTCTGAGGCCAGATTTGAACTCAAGTAGATGTGTCTTCCTGACTCCAGCCCAGGACTCTATCCACTGTGCCACCTAGCTACCCTATTACATTAATATCCAACTTGTATTGTATTGGTATGGTGTAGTTCCAGGAAAAAACATGATGGTCCCCAGAAGAGACACCTAAGGAAAATCTTCTATTTGGGACTGACTAATGCATATTAGTAATAAATGTTGACTTTTAATCTGGAACCATTGCTTTATGATACTATATTCATTTGGTGTTTCCTAATAATACTCTTGAATATTTGACTTCCTGCTTCTCTTCCCATGTCCCTGTCACTTCAGGTAGAAAGCTCAGTTTTCCCAGTGCCTTATTTAGTAAAGCAAAATTGACTTGTTTAGCATTCTAACCTATGGAATTTCTAATGGGGAAATTCTGTGTTAGTGTTCTGCTTTTAAAATACTGGGATCATTTTTCTCTCAGTTGAAAGACTGTCTAATTTGGATTTCTCTTTAGTGAAAACCAGCAGTTAAGCTTCTGAAGGGGCTTAGCCAATTCTAGCTTGTCCCTTTCAGTGTAAAATACAATGTGTGGGCTGCCTTGATAGTGGGAAATATAACATGCAAATTGTTCACTGTATTAAAGAGAAGCACAGCAAGAAAACATCAGCTTAATGAACAACAAATTGTTAGCCACCACTCAGAGTGAGTACAGTTGAATCGCCAACAGTCATTACTGTAACTCCTTAACTACAGTGTTTGTCCAGCCAGCTTGCCAGAAAATAATGTGATAATAGATAAAAAGTTACCACCATGCCTGACACAGTCCAGCTCAGAAACAAACCTACATGCTGCTTCCTTTATTTTAAAATTATCTCCAAAATGTAATTTCATTGAAATGGATTTGGAACAGTGGGGCTCCCCGAGGATCTATATTTTTTTCATAAAATGCATATTCATCATGTGATCCCTTTGCCTAAGTATTCCAAAATGAATGACTATGGGGAATGTAAATCTTTCTAATGTACCTTCAACTCTTTCCTTCTCAGAAAAGACTCTACTTGAGAAACTGATGTTAACTGCCATAGTTATTTACCAGTCACCTTATCCCATAATCATTATCCTACCTGATTGCAGACAGGCAATCACCTGTCACGTAATCATTAATAGATTGACTATTATTATGGGCTGCCAATCAATAATATGTGGAAATCTTGCATTTGAAATAATTTGAACCCAATATTTTAACTAGTAAGAAATTTATTCATTTTAGTGTATGGTAAATACATTGATACACCACAAATGTTTTGTATGGACTGGGAAACTAAACTTTCTACCTGAAGTGACAGGGATTTGGGGAGAGAAGTAGGGAGACAAATATTCAGTAGCCAGAAGTCAATTTGGGCTGGCAGAATATGTAATCTATAAGCATAGTCAGACAAACTAAGTCTGAAAGAAGCATAGTCAGATGTACTAAGTCTGCAGCGTTGAAGACCAGTCTTTGAGATGCAGCAACTAGAGAGTTGTCCTCTTGGTCATTGATACATCCCAGCTGTGTGACTTTGGGTCCTGCAAGCAGCTCCAGAATTGGAAGCTTATGGAGCTGCCTGGGTAGAGGGGCAATTTTCCTCACTCCCTGTTTCCTCCATCAATAAAATCACAGGTTACAAAAATAACAACAGCAACATAGAATGACATCAAAGCAATAACTTGGCTCAGGTAGCAAAGAGAATTAGTTAGAGGAAAGCCATCAGTATCCAAAGTAATCAAAAGAAGTTGGCATTTATATAATGCTGCGAGTTTATGAAGCACTTTCCATTGCACTCTGTGAGATACATCGTACAAGTATGCTAACATTCTGTGATTCAGTGGGCCTAGAGATGTGAACGCATTTTTACAGAAGACACTGAAACCCTAAACCACCTGAAATGAGTTCATATCTCCAGGCCTGCTTAATCACAGAATGTTCACTTCCCAGGAAAGTATAGTTGCACTTAAGAATTCATAAATCAGTAAGTGTTGATTAAGCTCCCACTGTGGACTGGACCCTGTGTTCACTGCTTTCCTATTGCCTACAAACATACCTACATCTCCCTCATTCTCAAAATGTTTACTGGATCCATCCATCCCCCCCAGCTGTCATCCCATATCTCTTCTCCTTATTGAGAAGACCATTTACAGTATATGCCTCCACTTCCTTTCCTCTCACTTAACTTTCTATAGTCTGGCTTCCAGTCTCATTATTCAACCAGAATTTCTCTCTACAAAGTCACTATGTTCTCTTAATTGCCAAATACAATAATCTTTTTTCTCAGTCCTCACCCTTCTTGGCCTGTTTTCAGCCTTTCACACTGTTGACCACACTCTTCTCTTTGATACTCTCTTCTTCTCATGACACTGCCCTTCCCTGGTCCTCCTCCTGTCTGTCTGACCTCTCTTGCTCAGTCTCCTTTGTTGGATCTTCATCCAGGTCATGCTTGCTGTTTCCCACAGGGTTCTGCCCTGGCCCTTCTTTTTTGCTTCCTCCATACAGTTGTACTGAGTGATCTCATCAGGTCCTATGGATTGAATGATCAATGTTTATAATTCTCAGTTCTTCTTATCCATTTCTATCCTTTCCTGATTTCTAGTCTTGCATCACTCACTGCCTAGTAGACATCTTGAACGGGACAGCTTGTAGACATAGGAAACTCAACATTCCTTCCTTCCAAACTTGCCAGTAATTTTTGAGAGTACCACTGTGCTCCCAGTCAAGCTCAAAACCTAGGTGTCATCCTAACTCCTCTCTCTCTCTCTTTCTTTCTCTCTCTCTCTCTCTCCTCATATTCAGTCTGTCACAAGGGCCTGTCAGTTTAACCTTCCTATCTATCTTACCCTTCAGGAAAGTAGGGGGGAAGGGGATAAGAAGTAGAGGGATGAAAGAAGGGCATATGGGAGGAGGGGGGAATCAGAAGCAAAGACTTTTGAGGACGAACAGGGTCAAAGGAAAGAGCAAAATGAATGGGAGAGCAGGGTAGGATAGAGGGACATATAGTTAGTCTTTCACAATATGACTGTCATGGAAGTGTTTTGCATGACTACACATGTATAACCTATATCCAGTTGTTTGCCTTCTCAGAGGGTGGATAGGGAGGGAGAAAGGGAAAGAATGTGGAACTCAAAGTTTTGTTTTGTTTTTAATAAATTTATTTATTTAACTTTTTACATTCATTTTCACAAAATTTTGGGTTCCAGATTTTCTCCTCATTTGTCCCCTCCCCCCACCCCAATGCACCCAGCATTCTAATTTCCCCTATCATCAATCTGCCCTGTCTTCTATCATCCCTCCCTTCCCTTGTCCCCATCTTCTCTTATGTCCTGTAGGGCCGATAACTTTCTATTCCCCATTACCTGTATTTCTTATTTCCTAGTAGCAAGAAC
>CM053771.1:482116927-482135046 GCA_028658325.1 Potorous gilbertii | reverse complement strand
CAGTGTATTGGGGAGGGGGGAGGGGACAAATGGGGAGAAAGTTTTGGAACCCAAAATCTTGTGAAAATGAATGTAGAAAGTTAAATAAATAAATTTATATTAAATAAGCAGTGATAATAGAGTGCATGCGGTGCTTTGAGGCTCACAAGGGTCAGCTCCTCTGGTCCCCACAGCGTCTCTTTGGGGTAGGTACCATTATTGCCACCGTTTTCAGATGAGGAGAGTAAGGTGCAGGGGGTTACACCGAAGGACACACAACCAGCGTCTGAAATAGGATTTCAACTCAGACCTTCCTAATTCAAATCTTGATGTCCATCCATTGTGCCACACCTAGCTGCCCTGCATAAGTAAATGCCTTCAATGGATTTAAATATGGCAGCATCCCTCACTCTACAATGAAAAGAAATGACTAGATGCTTTCTTGAAAAAATTGACATATTTTTACATACCTGTCATGAATACTGATTTTACTTTGTAGTAGATGGTTATGTCTTAATCACCCAAGTTTTAATTTGTTATAAATATTTATGAAACATATGCAAATATTTAATCTTCATTTTGCAGATGAAAGAATTAAGGCTTAAAAGTGACATTTCTTGGCCAAAGGAACACAGCTATTTAGTGGCAGAGCCAGAGCACCATTTTAGACTCTCTGACATCTAAGTTCAGATTTAAATTCATTTGTAGCCATTGGAATTTTTTTTTAAAAGTTCATTAGAGGTGCTCTAAAAACTCCCTCATCAGTTTTGTTAGGGAGATTTAAAGCTATTTCTAAGTGACTCTGATTATTACCAATGTTATTTTTTCTAATGTGGTTCCCAGAGGCAGTATAAGTTTCTTAAACCATGGTTTTCATTGAATATTACTCTAAATTTAAAAGAAGACTTCAATATTTGATGTACTGTTGGCAGGTTTAGTAAACAGTGACTCTACTGACAAAATTTACACTGAAACCAAAGGAAGAGTGATTGGAAGTGATATTAATCCTGAGTACGTTGTTTTCCAGGTATCTAAGCAAGCCAAAGAGTTTCTAGAGTATGTATATGAGGAGCCGCTGATTGACATCCAACAGGAAAATCCCATGTTGTACAGACATGTTGAGCCATTGGCAACTGTCGTCCGTTTAAGGCAGCAACTGAAATCTCTCCGAGCCTATTTGTTCAGCTGCCGAGCTGCTGTGGCGGAGGATCTTCGCAGAAGGTAAGCCCTATGTCAAGCATTTCTAATTTGTTTTTCTCCCTTCTCTGAGGGGGTGAGGCTCAATCGTTTCTAAGATTCCTATCACAGTTTTGATTCTTTGATTCTCTTTCCAGGTATGAACCTACCTCTCCAAATTAATCTTAGACTTTCACCACTGGGTTCTTTTTATCTGATTGAGCTAAAGCAATGAAAGATTGGGAAATAAGGAACTTTTTAATACACTAGCCAAGTACCTAGAGCTGAATATTGCGGGCAGTACACAAACAGGAAAGTGTACTTGAAACCTACCTTATTAAAAATCATGAGGGAGATTTTTTCATTAAACATATATGTAACATTTTATATTTTGCATAATTATAATTTCCATTTATCTTTCAGATTAAAAACAATAAGCTGATTCAAAAACAAATTATTGAAATCCAGTTTCCTAAGAAGGAAACAAATCTATAAGAATATTCAGTGAAGTAACCAAAATGGCAGAGGTGGAGTTGTAACTTGTAATCCTAGAATTTCCTTTCCTTAGAATGTCCTGTATAATGATAATTATGCCATTGAAATAAGCTGCTTTTCTATATGTACTTGGCTAGATAGAGTTATCAGAAATAACTCTCAGACATCAAAGCATAACTCCAGGTAGAAAGAGTATAGAACATTGCATGCAATGTAGTCTGGCCTTACAGGGAACATGTTGTCTATATCCCTATTTTTAGATATGCTTCCTATAAGCAAACTTTAATAGCATTAGTTACCTTTTTAGTGTAATGTTTTGCTTGGTAAGAATCTGCCAGATCAGGGCATGCATTTAGAATTAAAACAGGAGGACCTCTCCTCAAGCAGGATGAGTAAGACTTCTTAAATTATTCCAGAAGTTCAGTGGTTTACCACCATGTACTAGACCTTGCTGCCAGACCACCGGGAGAGAAAGGGTAAGCCTGGAGAAAATACACTCCTTTAGCTGGGAGAATGAAGGTATGAAGGTAGAAGTCATCTTTCTTGTTCTTCATTTATCTCCTGGATGTTCATAATACCTGTCTAGACAAACCACTGAAAAATTGGACAAATGGCCTGCAGCCCACTTGACTACTCCCATTTTTGGAGAAGCGTTTGGTGTGGAGTCAGCCACTGAGCTATGCCTCCCTTTTGTCACCAAATTTATATGCATCATAAGAACTGTAACAGATTTTCTAAAGTTCCACCCCTAGAAATCCCATCCCAAACAGCACCACCCAAGGACCTGGCATCAGAGAAAAGTGCCTAGCAGAACTGGTCTACTCTATTCACTTAAAAGTGTATATTATATGATAGGGTGGCTAGAGCACAAGGTTTTCCATTAGTAGATTGTCAAGTATGGAATCCTACAGGGCACTACAGGAGTTAAAAATGAACAGATGCCCATAATTCAGCATGAAGCAGTTTTCTATCATTGAAGGTTCCCATCGCTAATACTGGCTGATTATTGATGTGCTGTATTATCTGTACAAAGCTGAAGAAAGAGCCCTGGTACCAAGAAATATTCAATAAGCATAGTAGATCCTCCTTAGGCCTTCTTGGTCCTACTAAATTACTGAAATACATCTTACAGGAAAGATGCTTAAGATACTCTCTGAAGCATCCAGACTTCCAGAAACCATCTGAAGTATAACAGCAACCTATTTTCACAAAAGTAACTGTATTTAGAGAACAACAGTTGCCTCTCAGTGCATCTAAAATTCCTTATTGCCAAAGGCTATCTCCTGTGAATCTCTCATTTTAACAAAAACTAATTCTTATGCTTTCAAGGTTGACCAGCAGCACCCTTTGAGAGAAGATAAGATGATTTAAAATGAACATGCAATTTAAGCTCCCCTTCCTTACATCACAGACAGTAGGAGTTTATATAATTAGATGGATCACTTCAGAATTATTGCATATGTTGCTGATTCCTTACGAGAAATTTAAAATGTTTGAGGAGACTAGAGGTTGGAGGGTAGAGAATAGGAAGGCTGAGATGAGAGGAAATCCAGTTCTTATCTAATTGTAAAAGGCATTCTCTTTCTGCCCTCTCTTTACCTTTGTGTATGAGTGGTTATTAATCATGAGCAAGTGAGCCCAGCACAGTAAAGAACTGCCGGCACTGTGTAAACGGAATAAAACAAACTGTTAATATTGCTGTCAGGAGAAAACCTAAAACAGCTTGATAAATTGTGTCGGCACTTTATTACTCAGAGAACTGCCTTGGTCACCTTCCTTATTAGGGAACCAGCAGATTGTTTTGTGCCTTCAATTACTATTATGGTTTTCACCATTGTTGTTGCTATTGTTGTTAAATTGATACCTTACTCTTGCACCCAAATGTCAACTTTCAAATGACAATTAATGTAAAAGTAGTTGGTGTCTTCCACGAAACCTGACATGTTTACTCTCCTGACAGCTCACTGTTTCTGAGGGGTCCCAGATGGCTGCACAGCTAAATTAGTTCAGGACCTAGTTGACTGTTTAGAGCAAGAATTATTTATAACAGCTGCCACATGGAGGTGCAAGAAAAACTGTGCTGTAAACTTTGGCCTCCAGGAGAAAAGTCAGGCTCTCTCCAGACTCAAAGCTTTGGAGACTCCTTTGAGTGAAACCCCCTAGAATAACTAGAGTGGCAGAGACCAACAGTTTCCAAGTAGATTGTCCATAATGTTCCCTGGGCTGCTCTCAGCATCAGCAGATGAAGCATGAGTAGAGATGAGTATTTTTGGTGATGACTAGGAAAAGCGGCTTGGGAAAGGGTAGTTTGAAGAGAAAGAAGTGTTCCATGGTCTCAGGATACTGGTTTTCTGAGTCTGGCTTAATTTGCTTTCTTCCTTGCAGATGACTAGTCACAGATATGTACCCCTCAGAAGCCATGGGAAAAAATATGCTTTTTTTATGGGCAAGCAGAAAACTTAAAATCCAGTCTTCGCATGGGACCTTGCTCTTGTTAGTTATCCTTTGTCTTTGTTAACTCTTTGCTCTCTCCCTCTCCAGTGATTACATTCTCACTATCTATTAACATGCTCAGGTTTTTCCTTAAACTGCTGTGCTGTCCCTCTTCTTCCTTTGTCAGTGGGGTTGCTGGTATGAATTAGATGAACTCTGAGATCCCTTTCAATGTCGACAATCAATAAATTCTCAAAAGAATGTTTTACTTTGTCTGACTCCTCTCCCCTCTGCGCCAATTCATTGCTTAATTCCTCCTAACCTGACTTTTAATTCTTCCACTTTACTGAAAATGCTCTTCCCAAGATCACCAGTAACTTCCTAATCCTAAAACACAATAATCAAATGTTCATGTTATTCACTCCCCTGCTCCTCTGCAGCCTTTCCTTTCTCCTTTCTTGCCTTTCAATGCCACTGTGTTGTACCAGTTTTCATAAGGATTTTCTTCTCTCTTTCTACCCTTTCTTCTAGGGACAATCTCCTCTTCTGGGTAGAAATGGATAGAGCACAGCACTTAGCATCAAAAAGATCTGAGCTCAAATCCATTATCAGATCCTTGCTAGCTATGCACACCTGGTCAAATCACCTAACCTCTCTGATCCTCAGTTTTCTCATCTATAAAATGGAGATTAATAGTAGCACCCACATCCTAGGGTTGTTGTAAGAATAAAATCAGGATATTTGTAAAATGCTTTGCAAACTTTAAAGCTAGCTTTATTATTAACTAGTTAATGAAGTGTTGTTATAATATTCTATATCACCTTATTACGCCTCATTATTATATACTTGTAAACAGGATTAGCTAATAAATGCTGGCTATTATGATTGAGAGTATTTTCATTGTTATTACATGTCATGTTCCCTCTCAGACATTTCCTACATGTTAATAGTATCAGCTGTTACTTCTATATGACCAGTTTCAAAATCTGGATTCTTAGCCCAGAGTTCTCACCTAAATTCGGTTCCACATCTCCAGGTGTCTAGTAGACATTTCTCTTAGTGTTGGGAAAACCTTAAACCAAACTACTGAAGAAAGTTATAGAATGTACTTCCCTGGAAACTTTTACGAAGGGAATTGCTGTCTGCCTTGGACAATTTAAAGGCAGAGCAAACATAGAGTGACTGACACTAAAACAGCAAAATCTATAGACAAATTTCAAAACTTTTACTACACCTAATGGAACTCCTAATCCGGCTCCTACTGCCCTTCCCCCATTTCTGAGTCTCTGTAGTTTGGAGTTTATCAGCAGGAAGGAAAATGATGATGGGAATACCTTTGACAGACGTGGGGAGCTCCAGATACTCTGCTTATTTTGCAGCAAAAGATGAAGGTTTCAGTTTTAAATGTTTTAGTTTGATGTAATAATAACATTTTATATACATAAACTTAGAAACTTTAATATTTTTAAACATTGTATTTTTCCCATTTACATATAAAAACAATTTTTAACATTTGTTGTTGGGATTTTTTACCTTTTTAGCTCCAAATTCTATCCCTCCCTCCCTCTGCTTTTCACTCCCTGAGACAGTAAGCAATCTGATATAGATTATACATGTGGAATCATGTAAAACATTTCCATATTAGTCATTTCGTGCAAGAAAACTTAAACAAAAAAGAAAAAGAAGAAAATGAAAGAATACGCTTCAGTCTGTCATCAGACTCCTTCAGTTCTTTCTCTGAAAGCAGATAGCAATCTTCATCACGAGTTCTTTGGGATTGACTTGGATGGTTGTATGGCTGAAACTGGCTTGTCATTCACATTGTAACTTACATCCTATCTGAACGGCCCAGAGACCCTTTAGGATACATACTACGGGTGTCAGTATTCTCATTTTGTAGCAGAAAAGTGTGCTGGACACAATGATTTATGTCTATATGTTTTGTTTTGATATAGTAGATACCTCAAAAAACACCAATTTTAAAAAATGTCCTGTAAAAATTATTTCCCTTGAAAAGAATAGATTAAATTTTAGGGAATATCATATATGTACCAGATTTTTCACGTCTCTGAAATTGGTGAGGGATATCATACAGCTAAAATCCATCAACTTTTGGCTAATACAACCAGTTGGTCTTTAGCAAGAAAAATCTGGCTAATATTAAGTCTTTGAAGAATAAGCAGAATTATGCTGCATTTATTTACCACAAAATTAGCATTTTAGGTTATAGGAACTATGTGGACCCAATGATAATCCACACAGGTGTATGGATAGCACTTTCTAAGCTCCATCAACTATAAAATTTCAAATCTTAGGACTGGAAGAGAACTTTTGCTTCATTTTATCCAGGGGTTCTCAAATATAGTGATCTCAGGACCCCTTTGTACCCATAAAAATTAATGAGGACCTGCCCCCCAAAAAGTTTTATGTAAGTGAAATAGATACTATATTAGATACTTACTATATAACTACTAAACTTACTATATCATTATATTATACTTATTATATCTATATATCACATTATATATATAATATATATATATTTTACAATATATAGATACTGTATTAGAAATTAAAACATGTTGGTATTATCATGAAAACAGTTTTGATTTTGTAGACCTTATGAAGGGTCTTAGGCCCTGTACTTTTAAAACGGCTGAAATCTATTTCCTTGATTTTATAGATATGGAAACTGAGACCCACATACATTGAGTAATTTTCCTGGGGTCACAAAGTTGTGAACATAGGTTCTGTGACTCCATCCAAATCCAGTACTTATTAAACTATATCATATCATGCTTCCTCTGGTCACCAAACCCTCATTTTACTCTCTGTAAGGGTTGCCATTGGCAAAGCTGCTACAACTCATTTAAAGTTAGTTAGCTAATACTGACATTAGCCAGTCTACAGTTAAGTGGCACAGTGGGTGGAGTGCCAGACCTGGAGGCAGGAAGACTCGTCTTCCTGAGTTCAAATCTGACCTCAGATACTGACTACCTGTGTGACCCGGGGCCAGTCAATTAACCCTGTTTGCCTCAGTTCATCATCTGTAAAATGAGCTGGAAAAGGATATAGCAAACCACTGCAGTTTTCTGTGCCATAAAAACCCCAAATGAGATCACAGAGAGTCAGATACAACTGAGCAACAGCTGACATTTGGACTTCAGTTATAACAGATATACTCTGCAGTCACCAGAGAACCCAGGAACTGTTAGAAATCAGGTTTACTTATCTTCTTTGATATTTTTAACAAGCAGCAATGTTCCTCGCAATCTGTTTCCAGATTTCCTTTTCTCATTATCCCCCTCAGATGTTTTCCTAAATAGCAGTTTTCAAACCATTTTAACTGCTCAAACTCCTTGTAATATAGCTTTCTCCCTCTCCTTCTTTTCTCCTTAAATCTAAATCAGCAAATAGATGATCTGTGTCACTGCTTAGTTGATAAACTGAACCATATTATACTAATTACTACAAGAAACAGTGCTTTTCTTCCCCACTGCCTCCTATAACCAGGCAGTAAGGACTTGCCCTTAAAGGAAAATAGCATACACTATTTAATGAGCAAGAAGGGAAAACCCTGCAAAGCCAAGCATTACTTTTTATAGTGTTTGTTAATGTAAAATCTGAAAAAGAGGGGGGATGCATTAAATAATGACATGATGAGAATAATGTTTTTGAAAATTATTTCTTTGTTTATGTCATTTTCTCTTTGTCAAGAGAAGCAGGGATATAATAGATAGAAAGAGCTAACCTTGAAGCCAGGAAGACCTGGGTTTAAGTTCCAATGATGCATACTGGATATGTGAACCTGAGCAAGTCCCTTAAACCATTCAGTGTTCAGGGCCAAAAGCATGAAACTCCTGGCATAAGCCACAGTCAAAACTACCAAGTATGACTCTAATCAGATTAGAATTAGGAAAAAATTAATTAGGAAATGCTTAATAAAAATGAACACAAATACAATACAACATAGATAATGATAAAGAGGTTTTCTAAGTCATTATCCAGCCCACAAGGATATGTTTTCTATTTGAGTATGACATAATTGTTAGGTAAGTCTCTAGGCTGAAGAGAAGTTGCCCAACTTAATTGGAAGAGGTGATTTCCTTACCAGTGAGTTCTATGCTAATGAAATCATGAGTCCAAAGCCTATCTTTATCACCTTTAAAAGAAAATTTGAAGTACTTTTTAATAGGATAAACTTCTTGGAAAATTTGAGCCAGAAATTATACAAAAGATAAGAAATTGCCTTTTTTTAAAAAAAATCACAGCAAAAAATAATGGGCAGGCTATTTGCAAACATTTTCCACTGTCCAGCCATGTGTTGTTGCAAAGAGACTTAGCAACATTTTTCAAATGAAAGTGTTAGAGAATCCTTTACTATCCTCTCTGTATCTGTCTCTTGGACTAGACATCATATCATGCCATTTGTTCACTTTTTCTAACAATAAAATTAGCAAAATAAGATACTGAAAGAAATAATTCAGCCTTGTTTCTTCTGTTCCATGTAGGTTGCTGTAGAAATGCCCCTCTTTGATTGAAAACTGCTTTTGCATTAGCTGAGAGGATCACTACAAGTCTTAGTTCTAGCCTAATGTAACTATTTCAAGAAAACCTTGCATCAAACATCAAGAACACCAAATTATATCTACCGGAAAGCATCTCACAGCGCTATTTGCTTATTTCAGCGGCTGCCTGTGGCCTTCAGAGGAAAGAGAGTGTCATGCTCTAGCCCAATAAAGACGACCCAAGTGTGTGGAGCACACACTTAGGAAGCTCAGTACAACATGAAGAAATGGTTTTCCATTTTAAATCACTCTTCACCCACTTCTGCCCATTCCTTTCTTTTGGTTTCTTTCCATTTAGAGCCAGAATCTTCAGATTTGTATATGTGTGTGTGTGTTTTGTATATCTTTTATTGAAATCTGTTCAATGGATCTGAGATATTTGATTACAAACTTTTTTTAGCTGAGTTTTTTTAAAATACCATTTATTTTTTAATAATCAAACCTGTGAGGGCAAAGGCATCAGCCTAGAGGAACTGTGTCATGACCCTAAAAAGTATGTAATCAGCCAATCAGAGGCTGGGAAGACAGGTATAGAATTACAGATTTAGAATGGGAAGGTACCCTGGAGGCTGTCAGGCACAGCTCCTTCATTTTACAGACATGGAAATTGGTTAAGTGACTTTCTCAGGTTCACACAGCTAGTAATGAGTCTAAGACAGGATTTGAACTCAGGTATTCCTGACTCCAAGTTGGGCACTCTGTCCACTTTAACAAATAGCAGCCTCAGTCAACTGTCCCTCACCCTCCCTGAGATAGGCAGTGGGGGGTCTTGGCTCCAATACAGCCACCGCTACCCTTACTTCCCAACATTCTACCGCTTAGTCTCCTCCCTCTGCTATGTAAGCTTCCTCCCTTCCTCCTTTCTGAGCCTGCCATTGGCCCTCAGGGCCCTTATATATACCCATTGCACCTGTATAAAGTGCTGTTAGAGACATTCTGGCCCTATCCCTGCCCACACCACCCCCCAAGTCAACTTGTGGCTACCACAGTGCTGCTGTGAGGCTGGAGTTTGGAGTACTTTTTAATAGGATAAACAGTGATCAGTAAGAGTCCTTCTTTCCCCCTTTTCATTCTGGGTGGAACATAGGGTGAGCAGGTGTAGACGGATCAACGATATCATCGCCTTAACATTTCCTCCTGAGCTTCCATGTTGGTGCTAGGCCACTGGCACCTTTCTGATCACTGTTTCTCCTCATTTCAAAGTGTCATCTTTGACTCCTCACTCTCTTTCACCCCTTATCTGCATAACCACTACTTCCCTTGCTCTTCTATCTGCTCCTTCTCTGGATTGACCTGGGGCCCCCACCCTCCTCCAGGCTCTCCTCATTTCTCTCATGAATGATTGTTGGAGTCTCCTAATAGGTCTTCTGGCCTCAGGCCTCTCCCCACTGCAACCCATTCTGCTGCAGTGATTTTCCTAAAGTTCAAGTCAGGCCATGTCACTCCCTACTGACTCTGGGGAGTCTAGGGACTCAAATATTATTTCATATTTGTAGCATTCTTTGACATTTATTTCTGCACAAATTTTATGATGTGTAAAATTATTATTACAGTTGTATATGTATATAATTTCTAAATAAGTAAATATATATATGGAGGGGGTGTACTCAAAATTTTCTTTACAACTGAGGTTCCTGATCAAAAGTTTATTGACTACTACTCTAAGGAAATTGAGCCTTAAGGAAACAGTGGCATCATCCAATCTAAAAAAGGATCTCTACTGCCTTAAAAACATGGCACAATCCTTTTTCTTGTTATGAATGTCTGAGATTGGCAAAAGTAAATTTGAAGACTTCTAAGATCACCCAGATTAACCAAGTCCTGATAAATTTGACATAGTATCAATGCTATAATGTGGAATTAAGTCTTACTTTTCTAACTAGGATTTCTGCCTTTGAATTCAGACACAGTCATCTCCACGTTTTTGACACAAGACACCTGCTGAATAATAGACAATCTCATGTATGGTTTTTTTCCTTCCACTTAATTTTCATCATTCCTCCCCAAGTCATTACAGCAACTGGGAAATGAAGTCTTGCTTGCCTCCACAGTAGGTTACGTAGTTCTAAAGATGATGAAATGAGAATGGCATGTGAAATGGTAATGCCAGCCTATTTTTATGAAGCCATAGTAGTTTCCCTTAGTTGTCTTGGGTACCAAAAAACTTGATGATGCCCCTGCTAACTAACTCAGTTTCCCCAGTTTGTCAGGGGAGTTATCATTTTTACAGTTACTACATCTCTTCTTTGACTTGAGTGTCAGAGCAGAACAGATTATTTTGCAATGTCTTTAGTATTATAAACTACCTTTTGGAGGAATAGTAACCAAATGTATCATCAATAAAAAGATCAATCAATATTTAGAAACAATCATCAAAGTAATACAACCTGATTGGGGCACAAGGAGCACTCACTGCAGCAGAGATTCTGTTTACCAGCAGATAATAAATGAGATAGCATTTAGATATGTCCTTGTAGGCTAGTGTGCCAGGGCTTAAGGAAATGAGTAATCCTAGATTATCCTTTCAGTGGAAAGATGCAGCATTCTCATTTTTTTTTAATTTGAAAGAATTGGTGCTATAAAATTTGAAAGAATTGGTGCTATAAGAGAAGTTATTTGAAGGAGCCAGAAGAACCAAATTGCCAGCAATGTAAAGATGATGTGCATTACTTATGAGATTTAGGGTTTCTGACTTGTGACCTTAACCATAGTGTCTTCTGATGTCTTCTGAACTTTAAAGTCATTTAATACATGACTGAATATCTTTCTTTGTGTGAATTCAAGGGAAAGCAGTCCTGAAATTCCAGTTTAAGGGAGGTGGGCAACAAGGAGCTTTTTTTGTTATTGATTTTGCCCCAGGTGAATATTCAACAACCTAGTAGTTCCCCTACAAGGCTTGCCCCAAATGACCAGGCATTCACCCCTCTCTGTGCTGTGTGTTATAGGAACCTTAGATCCTTCTATATCTTCATAGTCTTAGGATCTCTTCACAACCCAGCTTCCTACTCTATGTGTATTAGAGAGCTCCAGTCAAACATTTTAAAAGTTCCAATCTAAATCTAATTATTACTTGGGTAGGCCACTTATATTTCAGCAGGGAAGTTGTTACTGATTACAGTTTTCTTAGCCCTGTTATCAAGTCTTTTTTTTTTTACTCTATGCTTCCTTCACTAATATTCTATTTAAAGTTCTGTGGAGAACGTTAGAAGCAGTCTTCCAAATTCATTATGACTTGGAAGAAGCAGACAGCAGCAAGAATCGTAAAAGCATACTGCCGGAAGTAATTTCATTCGTACCTCTGCTTTCCGGTAACCCAGAATCATCCTAGACATGTGAGAACTGTTTCCCCTCCTTTAAATAGCAGTCTTCTTTAATACTTTGTATCAAAATATTCCTTAGTGCTCATTTTAGTTTCTGACACTTCTCACTATCATGAAAATTTTCCTCGTATCTGATTTCATAGACTAAGCCATGCCTAATCACTGCTGGCATGCTGCTGCTTCTAGCTTCGGTAAATTAGAAAGCTTGTTTGTCATTATCTGTATAAAAGCTTTTTTTATACTTTAAAACTATTATTAAGTATCCTGACCACATTCTTTTCTCCAGGCATAATAAGCCCTGATCCTTTGACCTTCCAGATAGATTTATTTTTCAATCCTATAATTATCTCAACCAACGTTTATTAAATACTCACCTCAGAGAAATCATAGTACTAGAAACTGTGGAATAATTCCGAGGGAAATCAGAGGCATGATTCCTCCTCAGAACCTCTGATCTAAAAGGAGAGACAATACAAGCAACATGTTTAGGATCATCGGTAATAAATACAACATAACAATACATGGGGTAACCCAGTGACTTGGTAGATAGACGGCCAGGTCTGAAGTCAGAAAGACTCATCTTCTGGAGTCCAAATCTGGCCTCAGACACTTCCTAGCTGTGTGACCCTGGGTAAGTCATTTCACCCTGTTGGCCTCAGTTTGCTCCTCCGTGAAATTAGCCGGAAAAGGAAATGCAAACCACACCCCAAATGGAGTTATAGAAAGCTGGACATGAATGAAAAATGACTGAACAGCAAGAAAAAATAGATATAGAAATCATAATGAATCATAGCTATACAAATATATTGAAGGGAATAAGACATGTTATGTTATGCTACTGAGAAGCAGGAAGTTATCCACCTCCTTAAACCATGAATCCTAGAATTAGACACAGGATTCAAGCAGCAAATGAATAGCAAAGCTTTTATCACGTTCTTTATTGAACCATGAATATAGCGCTGTGCCAAGTACAAGAAATGCTTCTTTTCTTTAAGCTGCAGATCCCTGCCCATGATCCTCATCTCCCGTAGCAGTGCTGTGCTGTCTGACCTCTCACTCTGAAACGCGATGCCCCCTTTTCTTGCCCCTTTTTGGATCCATTCCTTTACCTCCTCACTTAACTTTCCCATAGGTTTTCACCTTCCTGAGAGATTCCAGGAGTTACCTTCCCTCTGTCCTCCTCAGTGTGTGTGTAGTTTAGTCCAGGATTTTTCAGGCCTTCTCCTCTGCCCTTACTTCATTTGACTGTTGCTTTTCACACTTGTTTCCTTACCTACATTTGGAAAGAAAACTCTTCATAGTCTCTTTCTTGTTATTTTGTTGCTGCTCTTGATGTCTGGATTTGTTTCCCCTTCTTGTGTGTGTTTGTCCTTTGTTGCCAAAGAAGACCATGCCAGCAGAGAAATGATGACATGACTTGCACTTGATTTTGTTTTGAGTGAGGAAGGGCTGTGCAGGTCACCAGCCTCACTTCTCCTCCAGAGCCGTCTGAATCCAGTGACCAGATATTCATCAGGATGACTGGAGATGACCCAGGATGTGGCAATTGGGGTTAAGTGACTTGTCCAAGGTCACACAGTTAGTGAGAGTCAAGGTCTGAGGTGAGATTTGAACTCAGGTTCTCCTGACTCCTGCACTGGTGCTCTATCCACTACACCACCTAGCTGCCTGTTCCCCTTCTTGTACTTTTGTTGTCAGCAGTGATTGAGAAGCATATGATTTCTTCATGTCTGGTTTTCTTTGTAGGAATATTTCACATGCCTCTGTTTTCATGGAATGTCCATCTATTTTTCCTTTATAGTTAGGCTCAAATTTTCAGAGTAAGTCACGTTGGTCTGTATCTTGTCCTCCCTTGCTTTTCAGAACACATTATTCAATTTCTTCCTATGTTTTCTGGTGGATACAGGATAGTCTTATGTTAATCAAATGTCCTTTCCTTTCCTTTATTATTTGAAGGTCTTTTCTCCTGGTCTTTTGAAGAATCTGTTGTTTGTCAGTGAAATTCTTCATTTCACTATTAGTCCTGCTTAAGAAGTATTCAGGGTATGGCTAAAAGATGCCCAGTTGCCTTGGGTTTTACTGACTCCGCTCTTTTCCTTCCCTTCCCTTTCCTTTCCTTCCCTTCCCTTCCCTTCCCTTCCCTTCCCTTCCCTTCCCCTTCCCCTTCCCCTGTCCTGTCCTCTCCCAAAACCTGAAACCTCCTACACTCTGAAACTGGGAAGCCAATGGGCCCCGGCCTGAGGGCTCCTCTTGACCTCCTGGCTTTAGAGTGATTGATTATCAATAGTAACTGTTGCTGTTTCCCACTCAGCCTGATGTCTTTTTCTTGGCCTCATTAAAGGGGCCATGCCCTGGCTACTGCTTCAACAGGCCTGTTCAGTGTCTTGCAATATTTATTCATAAATAGTTGAACTCTTTAACATGATCTAGAGGCCATATTCCCTTTTACCATTAATGTCTTCCCTGTTGGTTTATCTGTTCAAAGTATTTAATTGAGTTGGTGTCCTCCTGAGATTTTTGGCAGTTTCAGCTTTTTTACTCTATTTTCACTGCTGCTTAATCAACTTCTTCCCCTCTGATATTGATTTCTCCCTTAGAGGTGGACCTTGAAAGCCATCTCGGCTTTCTCCCATGCTGACCAATTCATCACCAATTCAGCCTCAGTGTCTGCCCTAAGTGACTTCTGCTATGTCACACCTGACCCCTGCTGGATGCCAGGCTCTTTTCCCAAAGCCTGATGGAGAGCTCACAGCCACACACATGTCCTGCCCCTTTTATTCTATTCCTTCATTCTCTGGTCAAGTTAATTTGTAGCATAAAGAACTAATATGCTATCTAAGCCATGCAAATTTCTACCTTTTGGATGGGGTTAAAAGGTCTAAAGGGATCTAAAGTTGAGTTCTGTTGCAAGCTGGTGGGTTGGCTTATGCAGTCCTGCTGCTGCTGAGAGTGTAGGGGACAAGTGTGGGAGATGGGGGGAGTAGGGCACCATGGAAGTTAGAGCAGGGGTGGAGAACCTGTGTCCTCAAGGCCACATGTGGTCTTCTGGGTCCTTGGTGTGGCCTTTTGACTGAGTCTAAGTTTTGTAGAACAAATCCTTTTATTAAGGGGATTTGTCTCGTGAAGTTTATATTCAGTTAGAGGGCCATACTTGAGGACCTAAAGGGTCACAGGTGGCTTTGAGGCCACAGATTCCTCAACCCTGAATTAGAGATTCTGCTCCGTTGTTAGCTCCTTGTGTTTTACCTTCTTTAGTTTCGTGGTGTCCTAGACCATGGAGATAGTTGAAATTGCTTTATTTCTTGCACATAATTCCGTTATGGAAGATTGAAGAATTCATGAGTATAGAAGAAAGTCTAGTCCTCCATCTCATTGGCCATATGACATGGACATATTACTTGACTTACTTTAAAATTCCCCTTTGGTTTTTTAGTTCTTTGGGATCTTGTATTCTAAGTTTCTTTTTTTAGGACATATATTCAGTTCAGTTACCAATGCTCAATGGCATTTAAAAGATAATTGTATTGAGTTTATTAAAAGTTTTTTTTAAAAGAAAGCACTTAAAACCTCATGACTCAGAAACAGGATCTACCAGGGCATTGAGAAATTTTTCTCCTTATCTTTTCTTCGGCTCTTGTTTCCATAGTGATTATACTTACTTTAGGAGCCCTCTTTACACGTTATGGTTCATGTACAGATAGCATATGTCTCATTTAAGGAGAATAGTTGGCATCAATTCTATGTCAGCTTCCTTCTCTTCTAGACTGAACTGAAGATAGGAAAGGTTAAGAAAATAAAATTGTGGGGTTTTTTAAAGACACTTCATAGCTATGAATTTATTATTGTGGGAGTGACCAAATAGGTGAGTGCAAATGCCCTATTCAGAACTAAAGAGGTTCTTTCTGTTTTGATTTTCTTAGAAGTGATCAAGCAAGCTCTAAAATATTCAGCAAGCTAAGCTGTTCAACATCATAAAAGCACTACTGAAGCATATTCTTTAAGAAGTCACATTTCTTCTTCAGATACATAAAAAAGCAGTCATGGTATCTATTTGAGGTGGGGATATTAGTTTTTTCTCTGCCATTTCTGTATTTCAGTTTTGCTAAGCTACTCTGGCTTTTTTTCAGTCTATATGGTTGACCTTCAAGCCTTGGGGTTTGCTTAGTCCTAACCTTTTTAGTTCAGTGCCAGTCTTCCATATTTTTACCACCTGTACTATATTAGGTAGAATAGCTTTTGGAACATTATGTAGAACATGTTCATTTTTCTAAGTTGGGATGCTCTTTGCCCTCTTTTTTCCCTCATAGTAAAGAAAGGAAAAAACAAAGTTGTAGTTGATATGCCACCCCCTCCAGGCAGCTTCTTTATTTAGTGTATCCATGAAAAAATTACAAATTAAAATTTAGAGGCACCAGTGGTTGCCAATAGCTTGCAATGCTTCTTTTAAAATCCTTTGACAATTTATATACTGGGGAATGGCTTTATATAGTGTTAGTTTAGTTAATTAGTTGTCTGTATATCTTGAATACCAGACCTTTATCTGAGAAATCAGATACAAAGATTTTTTTTTTCTATTTGATTGCTTCCTTTCTTATCCTTGATGCATCCATTTTATTTGTACAGAAGTTTTTTTCAGTTTTATGTAATCAAAGCTATCCATTTTATCTTTTATGATTTTGTCTATTCCTTATTTGGTTGAGAATATATCTCCTATTGTGAAAGGCATATGATCATGAGATAATATATACCTTTCTCATTTTATGGCATGATCTTTAAAGTATTAAAGTCATAAATCCATTTTGAACTTATTGTGGACTATGGTTTAATAAGTTTTTCTAACTTAATATCTGCTGGATTGCTTTCTGGTTTTCCCCAGTAGTTTTTGTGAAAAAGAAAGTTCTTTACTAAATAATCTGTTTTCAATTTATCAAACACAGAGTCATTGAGTTCTGTTTTTCTGATTCTCCCTTGTCTAGTCCTTTCAATTGATCTACCTTTGTATTTGTTTAATCAATACCAAATGATTTGTATGACTACTACTTTGTTATGTAGTTTGAAGTCCCTTTTATCCCTAACATTTTTCATCATTTCCCATGATATTATAGATCTTTTGTTTTTCCACCTGAATTTTATTATTATTTTACTGAGTCCCATAAAGTATCACATTCACAGTCTGACTGTTATAGCATTAAAGTGGCAAACTGACTTTGGTAATATTGTTGCCATTTTTGTTATATTGGCACATACCTGCCATGAATATTGATATTCCTCTAAGCTTTTAAGCTGTTTTTGATTTCTTTAAGGAACATTTTATAATTGGATATGTACTGTGATTTTATGTGGTTCAACAGATAGACATCTAAGTATTTTATACATTTTGTAGTTATTTGGAATAGTATTTCCCTTACTGTTATTGCCTCTTGGATTTTGTCATTATTACATAAAAATGCACTTTGTTTTTGAGGGTTTATTTTGTAGCCTGCACTTTATTCAAGCTATTATTTGTCATTTACCAAAGAAACAAGGCAACACATTAATGAATAGTTTAGCTACATTCCACCATTATTAGTATTACTCATTTCTAGACAGAAACACTAGTTTTGTGGGATTTAGAGATTCCCAAGGAAAATTAAGTCTTGTGACCTAACCTAACAAGCATTCATACTGTTTTCCTTGTTTTCAGAATTTTCCCCAGAGAATACCTCCTTCAACAGATCCATCTGTACTCTCTTGCAGACCTACAGCAGGTAAATTATCTTAAGGGGCTGTTTCCTTTCTATCTTTTCTGTCAAAAAGTCTTCCCTTTGCTAATTATGCAAGTTTTTATTGTGGCTTATCAAATTCTATGGATTTCTATTTCAGCAAAAGATAAAGTTTCTAGCTTAAAAAATAAAATGAAATAAAAAATAAAGACCTACAGGGCATGAGAATGTTATGCCATTTGATATATACTCATCCCCTTATTTTTAATAATTGAAAAGCTGAAAAATTATACCCCATGTTTAAAGTAAAATTTGTTTTTACACCTTACTGACTCTTGAAAGATGTAACTGGTCATAACCAGGAAGGAGAACAGAAACACAGGGCTACTTCTGTGGGCAGCTGATTCCAAAGTCCTAAATGCAGCAAGTTTTGTTTAATCGTTTGC
>CM053771.1:482079806-482114521 GCA_028658325.1 Potorous gilbertii | reverse complement strand
AGACAGATTTCTATGGGCATGGCTTCCTGGAATGACTGCAGTTTTCTCTGTGATCTCTTGAGTGTATAGGGGTATGTGAATTGAGTATTGGTGCCATTCTGGTTTTCAGCAATCTTTAATTGATTATGTGGACACAAATGTTAAACTGCTATAATTTAACCTGACTAAGTAATGACCAATGTCAGATCTGCCAATATTTTCATGGCATGAGAGCTAAGAATTGTAGTTATATCACTGATAAGAACAGGACAGAACCCTGATAAAAGAGTGCGTATTGATCTTAGCTGAAGCGTGGCATTTTAAAAATTTAAGCCATTTCCTTAGAAAATGAAATATGCACTACCTCTCCTGATAACTGATTTGCTGGCTTCTAGATATAAATTTAAGGAGATAAGATTAAATGTGGCAATTCAGAGGTAATTATGCAAACAAAAACTGACCCTCAATTACCTCATATTAGATACTGTTATTGACTCCTTATTGGCACATCTTATAAATCATTCTCACTGAAGAGACCTTTTAATTCTCTTAAAAGGCCTTTTAAGACCAACACCTAAAAACACAAAAGGGAACATTGCTGATAGGTTGTTGGATCCCCATAGATACATGCAAGTATTATACTACAAAGAGAAACCTTCATAAACAGATAAACTTTCTGATAACACTGAAAATTTTGGTCATACTTTCTTAATGACTGACATTTCTGTAATGTCTTAAAGTTTGTAAAGCAATTTCCCTACAACAACCATGGAAGGGGAATAGAACAAGTGTTACTATCACAATTCATAAATAAAGAAGCTGAGACAGAGGGCATAAGTGACTTGCCCAAAGTCACATGACTGCTGAGGGCTATAGCCAGGATTCCAGCACAGATTTCTTGAACTCCAAGCCCAGCACCCTTTCAACTATATCACCTTACCTCCCATTAGAGAAAATGGCTAAAGAAGGAGTACTTCCTTATACTTTCCTGCCAAAGAGCCTTTTTAAAAAACATTTTACAGCACCTACACCACTGAAATTGATACATACATTTCTACAATCTTGTTACCTAATTGAACCACAGGGTCACTGTAAATGTCACAGATAATGTTCTCAAGAGTGAGGGTATAAGAAGTCCCAACTGAGGGTGTTTTAGACATTCACACCCCAAAACAGAGGAAAACGTCCCTAGTAGCCTTGCAGTATGACCTGACAACGAGTAAAGATTACTAGCAGCACTTTCTGTCCGAAGAGTTTTCGCCTTTACTTCAGCATCATAAGGAAGTTGTAAAATCAGAATTTAGCTGTGAACTGTCTTCATTTTCTTTCGCTCACACAGATTGCTAGGCCCACTAGAGCCGTTAAATAATAATAATAGTGCTGAGAAGTTATGTTGTACATTTCATCTTCAAAATGTTATGTAAACATTAACTAATTAAGTGAATTGATGAAGTGAAGGGATTTGCAAAGACCTCCAGGAAAGCTGATATCTGGTTTCACATAAGCAGGGAGAGTAGTTCCTGGAAAGTATGAACTACTACTTTGAATGGCATCTTACGAACAAGGAGGGAGGGACTGAGTGACAGTATTTGACTTATGTTTAAAACTGATCATTCATATAACCTTTTCTCTGCTGCTTATTTGTCTAAGGCCATCTTTTGACTTTTCCAATCTTTTTTCTTCACAACTTCTGAATATTTTTTGTTAAAATTTTTTAAAATGTTATTAAAAGCACTAAACTTCCCCACCATGTTTTCATGGAATTTTAACATAAAAAAATTCTTAAAGATTTGAGAGATGACTCAAACCCATTTTGACAGATAGGGAAACTGAGGCCCAAAGAGAATAAGTGACTGACCAGATAGATGTTGCACAACTAGTTACTGGTAAAGCTAGGACTAGAATCTGCATCTCCCAAACCTTTTCTTTTCTTTTCTTCCTGGCAGTCTGTTTTTTCAATTATCCTTCCCCTCCTTATTCATATTTCTCTCTTTGTCTTCTCCACCTTTTACTTATCTTTGCATATTTCACCCAGATGTGCTGTTGTTCTCTCCTATATAATGGGGGATTTTTTTAAGTGGGGCAAAATATCATTTGGGAGGAAAAGCAGCAGCACAGATGACAGTCATGGGAAGGGACGGTGCATGGGGACAATCTGAACACAGGTACAGTTGCTTTAGAAGAAAAATCCTACAAAATCTATGCCCCATCCCCTTGTCCATGCCTAGGGGGAAAAATCTACCCCACCTTAGTTGTGAATTGGTATGTTTTACATAAGGGATCAGCAAACTTTTGATAGTAAGTATTTTAGGTTTTGGGGGCCAAGAGGCAAAAGTGAGGCTGCATTTATATAACCGGAGACAATAAGTTTCCCACAATAATGACAACAACTATAAAGTACAATCTTTTTTGTGATACAGAGTCTGCTAATGATAAGAATGGAATACTTTTCATGGGACAACACTTGCTTAGTTGGGGTTCAAAGTTAGTGTTCCCCATCAGCAAAATTGATTGCAAATGTTCATCCATTAATGCTGATCTGTAATGAGATTTTACATTTTATCTTTGAAAATGTCTTTAAATGTAGATAGATGCTGCCAAATACTGATTTTGAGTATATTCATCACTTAACACGTATTTATAGAATTCTAGTTAGATTCTTCTCTCACTGTTTGCCCCTTTGCACATCACTGAGTTGCAGATTAATCACTTCCAACTGAAGATTAGGTAGAAACTCCTCAATTGCATAGTTAAATGAATTTGGAAATATAGAAATGTTTCCTGCATATGCATCAAAGTCTGAAAAGCTCTACTGGAACTGCAGTTTGAGCTTAGAAAATATATCCATTACAAATTTGTATGGGAATGGAGATCTCACCTCTTGTTATAACTTCTGACAGTATGAGAAGTGAATAAAGCAGCTTGACACTCGAATGGTTGTTATCAAATTGACTTTACAGCACTGTAAGTTTTGTATAGCCCCACTGTACTAGATTAAAATTATAATGGGGGAATATTTAAGAAAATAAACTACAATAAAGTAGATAATATTACATTTTAAAACTAAATCAATATCAGCCCACAGGGATCCTTAGGTACAGGATTCTTAGCCCCTGTTTTTATTTGAGTTGGAGACCACTGGGCTACTACATAGCCAATCTATGTTCATTTTGGGGCCCCTTATTCTAAAAGGAGACTGAGTTGGTTGTAGGAATTCTCAAAGACGTAATGGGCCCCAAAGACAGCAGAATTCCAAGTATGATCCAGACCCTGGTGACCTGTCTTTTGAGCAGCCTGGCCCAAGTATTGGAATCTTCCTAGTATAATGGAAAGGGATTAGATTTACAGACCTCGAGGGCCAGTGTTTGAATTTTGGATGTGATAATTACTGCTTGTGTGTCCTTGGATTAGTCACTTTATCTCTTTAGATTTCAATTTCCTCATTTGCAAAAGAATAGGTAGATTAGATATGCTCCAAGGACCTCCTCCAGCTTTAAAATGTCTGTGGTTTTACTATCTGGGATCTAAAAATAATAACTGACATCTATTCAAGTATTTTAAAGTTGACAAAGTACCTTACCTACATTATTTTCAAAGGTAGATACTGCAAGTAGTAGCATCCTTAATTAGACAATGAGAAAATGGAAGGGAGTGTCAATTCTCCCACCCCAGACCAGACAACTAGTAAGTGTCAAAGATGGGGTTTGAATACAGATCTTCCTGCCCCCACAGCCAGCATGCTGCCCATGTGATGCTGCCAGTGTCCATTATATGCCACTGACTCAGCCCCACAAATCTGCTGATAAAAATGGTCTTGGATTAGAACAGGCCTGCCATCTGGTTTGTAGGTAGTTTCTCAGCCCAGTATTACCGTAGTTGTGTCTTGGAGACTGTAGACGTTCCTTTCAAACCAAACTGGAACTTTTCCTAAGTAGGCTGTTCTATAGGCAAATATCTATACACATTTAACAGAGGGATAGCAACGCAAAAAACAGTGTTTGCAATTTCCTTTGTGAAGAATTTTAAGCATCGGTATTCCTTTTGGGCTGATTTTAGGATAATTAGGAAAAGTGAAATTGAAATTTCTTTTTTCTGTCATTGCTTAAGCCTTTCATCTCCATAGCACCGTACAATTCATCATTTGGCAAAGGAAATAAAGCCACCTAGTTTAACCTTCATCAAGTTTTCATTGTGTAAATGGAAGGAAATTTTCAGCTGTATGAATGGATCAGATTAGGGCTAATTAGTGACATCATAATCTACTCTCACTAAAGTAATTGATTTACCAAGCAAATAAGTAAGTTGTGGTCTTGCATAATGAATTTGGGAACAGCCTGATTAGAAAGGAGACAGCTTTCTGTTTTTGTGCGAACATCCCAGTAGTGAGTAACGATAAGGAGCTCAAAAGTTAATTACATTTAACTGGAGTTTAATAATGTTTTAGTAACTGGGTAGTGGTAAACCCTCCCTCCCCCATACTTAGTACCTTCACTTTTTATTTTAAAACATATGTCTCTACATGGGTAATACTTAAAACTGAGCAAGGATTCAGTAGGATGTTTTTACGTAGTTCTAAATTTTTGAAACTTGAAAAGAGCTTAGTAGGATTGGGTTTTTTTGTAATTTTTTTTTCTTTCAATGTGCTTTGCCTAAGGTTAAAGAAATCTTTCTCTGTCCCAGGGTACTTTTTATAAATGCTTCAAAATGGAGCACAGAGACATAATTATGAGCAAGGTCTTTCTTGACCCTTAGACTGCTGATACTGTGGGAATTGCAAAGGAGATTATATTTCAAATTATTTTACAGTGTGACAATATTGTTTCTTCTTATCCCATCAAGTTAGCTTGTTACTGAGTGGCAGATGGCTTTGTTAAACTTTCATCATGTCTTTTAGCAAGACTTTTAAGGAGGGGCCATTTGTCAAGTGCAGGAACCCTCTTCATCAAAGTGTTACCAACAGTTGTCCAGAATCTAGATGGAGAATAATAGACTGAGGAATGCCTTGTATTGAAATGGAAGCTTCATGGCAGAATCGAGGGGAGTAATGAGTTTGTGTACAAAGAAATGGGTGATAAAGAGGCTTTTTTTCCTTTCTTTTTTTTCCAGCTTAGTAATGCTGCTCCCATCCCTGGCCCCCATGATTTTAGATGTTGTGAATGTGCCAAGGGGGTGAAGGTAACAGACAGAAATGGAGTATAGCATGTACCCTTTTTCCAGTCCCACACATCTTGCTTGGCTTCAGGTCTTGAACATGACACTGCAATTTCCTGGTGCCACACACGGGTAATAAGCAGCTGGGCTTGGCGCAGTGGTTTGGAGGAGCCAACACTAGGTTCTTTTTTAACTTAATTGTAATTTTTGATTGGTCTGCAAGAAAGCAAATCAAATATGGTTTATTTTCTTAGTCTGCAAGAAAGCCATCAGCCTCAAATTCCATCACTAACCATTTTTGACCGGAACAAAAAAAAAGAGAGAGTGTGTGTGTGTGTGTGTGTGTGTGTGTGTGTGTGTGTGTGTCCCTCAACTGAAAGATAAACAAGGCAAGTCTCAAGAACTGCAAACATACTAGGTGCTCTTATGAGCAAATTGAATGATCATGAAAAATTCTGTTTAGCAGTCCCTGCAGGGCTCAGAATTACAGAAATGACAGGAGCAAGTGAATTTGCTGAGACACTGCAAATGTTAAAAACAACAAAATTGTGGGGAACAGTATCAGTTTGTTGTTGCATTTTGTCCTTTTTCCTGAAATGTTGTAAAAATAGCATGTAATTCATCTTAGAAAATGGATGTTTCTTTGAAGACTAGATCACAAATCAGCAGATACCTTGCCATAGTATAAGAAATTAAATTTAACAGAAAAAAGAAAGTAATTGTTTTCCCCATTCTGGACAGCTGCCTTTTCTCAAGAATATAGTACAAGTTAGTATTTAGAGGAGATGAAGGAGGTTGAGTGAAAGGGTGGAGAAGGAAAAAGAACCATTTTATGTTTTCCACTAATTACTCTGTTGTGATTTTTTTCACATAGGTATTCATTTAGGGGTCAGGGAGAGAATAGGAGATATAATCAACATAACCACCTGAAACACAATCTAGTCCAACATTTCATGTCATGTCCAGATAATCAGCTGGCTTTGTTAAAACTATGTAGATGTCTAAAAATGTAATATCCTCAATACTTGACAAGTTAATTTAAAGTTACATTGCCCTAAAACTAATTTAAGTGCAAGAATCATATACCTTCCAAATGTGGGCTAGAGAATGACTCTAAAGTAAGTTTTCAGGTTTGTTAAATATTTCATCCAAATATTTTGGCTTTGCCAGAAATCTCTGGATCATAGAATGTCCAAGCTAAAAGGGCCTTAAAGATCATCTTGTCCAACCTGGTGTTTTTCAAACACTGCTTATGTGCTTGTTCCATTGTAAGAGAAAATAATCTGCATGTTTTTCATTCATTTCAACTAAGGTCCATCCAAATGTCAAAGGAGAAATGTGATGTCTCAACACATGTTGTGAAGTTCATATAACATTTTTTCCCAGTAGATCTTATTTCCTTATGTTTTTGTGGGCTGAATCCCAGAAAACGTCTATTTGGTTTAAGACCCTGAACAAATTAGGTTCTGATGGGTGGTAAGTTTGCCATGCCCATTTTTAAAATCATAGCATGTAAGAAATGGAAGAAATCAGAGAGGTCATCTTATCATCTTATCTGTCCCCCTCATTCTACAAATTAGGAACCTGAAGACTAGAGAGGGGAAGTGAATAGTTTAAGATAAATGGCCAAGGATGGATCCAAAGTCAGGTCTCCTGATTCTAGGACCAGTGATGCTACTTCAGCTTTGAGAAAATGAATATAGTCTATGTAGCCAGTCATAGTTTCCCTCTTGTGCTCATCCCACATCACCAACTGGCTATTAGACATTTCCCAGTATATGTCCAGTTGGCATCCCATGACTTCCATGTCCAGAATTGAGCTCATTAGCTTCCCACACACAGGGTTAATTCATATAGACGGAATTACTTTTCTTCCAGTCACCCAGATTCACAATTTGGGGGTCTTTCGGCATTTCTTCATTCTCTTTCATCTACCATATTCACTTAGTTGCCAAGTCTTGTTGATTCTACCACTTCCTACACATCTGTACCATTCTCCCTATTCATACAGCCACCACCCTAGTTCAGGTCCTCATCATCCTACAGATACACACACACACACACACACACACATACACACATACAGACACATATACATACATGTAAGTATGTGTATAAATTTAGGCCATATTGGGAACCACTATTTTTATACATTATACATACATGCACACACATACAACTTCCATGTATATGTATATGCATATACATGTGTATAAACATTAGGGCCAAACTGGGAGACAATTTCCAGAACTAAGGAAGCATGATAATCTCTTCATACTCTGCCCTCATCAGACATCATTTGAATTACTGCATCCAGTCCTCAGTTATCCAGTGCACCGCTGTTTATTCTGAACCAGGCCGAATTGAAGTTTTTCTAAGGGTTCAGGCTAAGGATTGGAATAAAATGAGACATTCCTAGACCATCTAAGACCTATTTAACAGTGTCTTTGAAAGAGGGTTTATCAGCCCTGCTTCAGGTAAAAGTAGCTTCCCTCATGTCCATATGGAAATGCATCTGGTCCCAAGGATGTGTTGACTAACACAACAATAGAAAATCAGTCAAGTCTGAAGGGCTCAGATTTCTCTAGGAGTAGGAATTTTATGCCTTAGGCAACATCAGTGGCTTAAGCTCTAGTCCCATGGATCAGTGGTGTCAAATAGAAACATGGGGGATGGGGTACTAAACTATACAGAAGGATCCCTGTGGGCCATATATTGATTTAGAAAACCACATATTATCTGTTCAATTTTTATTTTGCTAAATATTTTCCAATTATATTTGTGTTGTGAAAACTATCTGACAAACACCTCTGCCCTAGATCATTAAAGTCTCAGGATGCCTTCTTTGCCTTTTAGAGAAAAAGTAGTCCAGACTATGTGGTAGAGACGATAACAGATCTTGTTCTTGCCCCAACCTTGATAAGTAGATAGCATACACAGGAGGGCAGTCAGAATGAGCTTTGGGTCTATCATATAAGGATCATTTGAAAAAACTGAGGATGTTTAGTCTGGAGAAGAGAAAATTCATGGGGAAAATGAGAGACATGTTCAAATATTTGAAGGGTTATTAAATGGAAGAAGAATGGTATTTGTTCTATTTGACCTCAGAGGGCAGAACTGGGTAAAAACTGCGAAGAGACATGTTTGAGCTTGATTTTAGAAAGAATTTCCTAACAATTGGCATTATCTTGAAGTCGAATGGGTCCCCCAAAAGTGGGGGGGTTTCCCCTCCTTGAAAGTCTTCAGGCTAAGGCTAGAAAGAAGACTATATGTTGGGCATACTGTAGTGGAAATTCTTTTCCTCTATAGGTTGAATTAGTTGACTCCTGCTACTAAAGACTCACTCAACTCTCAAAATTCTGGGATGTTTTTCCTCTAAGAAAATGTAAGCTCCTTGATGGCAGGGACTGCTTTGTCTTTGAATTCGCAGTGTCTAGCACAGGACCTGGCATATAGTAGACACTTTTGATTTATTGATTTACAAAATTCTTTGTAAACTTTAAGGTAATTTATGAACAAGTGATACATCAATGGCAGCTGTGATTTTTTTTTTCCTTCTTGCATCAGCAGATGTCATCCTCTTAAACTGGGGAGGATAGTCCCAGCTGGTAAAAGCATGTAAATTTTATTTTACTTTGTAATTTGTGGATTTGTTTGGAGGGGCTATCCAAATACACACACACATATACATACACATATACATACCTACACATGTATGTATTTATAGATATGTATGTATATAAGTGTGTGTGTGTTTTAAAATACACTATTCTTAAAGAAGTCACATCTGGAAACTGCTTTGTGGACTAGAAGCTAAAAGAACCAGTCCCAGTGCTGTATCAGAGACAGTATTCACGTCCAAGATATTCCACTTTGCTGAGCATGTTGGTATAATAAGGTTTTCTTCTATACAATCATAATCATGCTCAACATATATCATTAGAGTATCTACCTAAAGGATCTTATTTTTTTAAAGTGGCCATTTATTAAATACTCAGATTATTTGTATTCATCAAACTAAAGAAACTAAAATTTAGAAAAGTTTGATTTTTTAATTAAAAAAACTAAGCAGTATATAAAAATGAGATACTAAATAGCAAATTTATTTTTGAGCTAAATAGATCTCTGTACATCCTGTATACATACATACATTCAGTTTAGATACAAAATATTTGTATTTTCTAACATTTCATATAAAATTCTTATATGAAAGAACTCTGCACATATATGAAATAGCACTCATTCAGTAGAATTTCAGACTTCTGGTAACCTCAACTATCTAAAATATAGCCATCAATCTAAAAGTGAAAAAAAGGTTTTGAGATGCAGCTTCTTCAAAGCCCATACATCCCTTCTTTTCCTTGGAAATGACAAAGAACAAAAATGCCCAACAGGGAGTTGATACTCAAGATGAGATGGCACATTAGGCAGGGAGATGGACCTGGGATCATGAGGACCCAAGTTTATATATTTACTAACCATGTAACCCTCTTACCTCCCATGGTTATTATAAGGATAAAATGAGATAATATTTGTAAAGCATTTTGCAAACCTTAAAGTAGAAATTTAGGAATCTTTTTTTGTATATTCTACCTCACATATGGAAATGCTATTTCTACACATCAACAAGATTAGCAGCAAAGATATACATGCATTATACAAATACTGCTTTCAAACAGTTTACAATCTAATGAGGGTAAGAATTATGATACAAAGGAGAGCAAAATCAGTGGGAAAGAGTAGAACTTTCATCAGGGATGGAGGAAGTAGGGTAGGAAGGATCATGAAACATAAAGTCCATTAGGAATGGAGGAACTTCAACAAATGGAGTTTGAGGAAAGGGGACATGACCTACATATGAGTAAGGCACGGAAATGAGAGGAGCCAGAGCAATAATGGTGGACAGAATATAACTGAGTTAGTCTAGAACGTGGACAATGTAAAGGTGAGAACAGTATTGGTTGGATCGTAAAGGGAGGGGCATGAGTGCCAGGGACAGATTAGATTTCATTCAGTTGGCAGTGGCAGCCCCTGAAGATTTTTTAATTGAAGAGTAGCATGACCATATAAGTGCACTGATCCAATCAAGTAGACAATGGATTAAAGAGGACATAGACTCCTCTTAGAAGACCAGAGTGGGGGCGGGGCTCTTATCACCATCCAGAAGAAAAGGGAGGATGGCTGATCTCTTTGGGTTGCTAGTGGTCATCCAAATCTCCATTCCAGTGACAAAAACCTCATTAGTTACTGAAGCAATTCATGTGTTCATTAGATTGCTCTAAATGTTAAAAAAGCCTAAATTTGTTTTCTCTCATCCTGAGGAAGCAACATAGAGTAACTCAGTTGTGTCCTTCAAACATTCAGTGATACCTGTCCCATTACCGTTAAAGCCTTCTCTTCACAAAAGTAAATAAATTACTATCATTGCTTCACAATCTTTCATTATTCTAGTCATCTCCTATATATTATCCAGTGGCTTCTCAAGGCCCTTCTTAAAAATAAATCTAATGTAGTTGTATAAAGAAGGAAATAGTAAAAAACAAACTCTTTGGAAATGTTGGTTCCTATGACTTAAAAATAACAGTAGTATTTCTATGATTCCTCAAGGTTTGCAAAGCACTTTCCATGGTATCTCATTGGATCCTGATAACATCCCAGAAGGGTAGGTGTTACTATTAGCCCCATTTTACAGAAGAGGAAACTAAGAAGTTACTTACCCACTGTCACACAGCCTTATTTACAGTTAGTTAAGTATCTGAGGCAAAATTTGAGCTAAGATTTTCTTGCCTTGATGATGGTATGACTCCAGTATTTCCTGTAAAAAAAAAATGGTTCACTGGGTTTGCCTGCCCCTCCCAGGGCATAAAGGAGGGTCTGTGATTTCCCAGTCTGATAGAGAGGAAGATCAAGTTAGAGAAATTATGGAAGAGTTCTTCATTGTACAAAATGTTCAAGATATTTTCTCACCTGTGTCAGCCTGATTTTGTGGAAATTTTTATTCAGATTTTTATAGAAGAGTATATCTCTATTAAAATGTCTCAGTTTTATCAATTGATATTTCCAGTAACACAGGTCCTTTGCACTGTTAAAGTTGTGATATTACTATTACAGCACATTTTCCATATTCTTTAATCTTAAGTATAATTACATTTTTAACACCACATTTTATCTATATGTTGCTCTATATTCACCTTATATGTTATTTTATGCAAAATATACAGGTGACCTTGAATTCTTGTAATTATATAGCTTATTAAAAAGTCTTTGTTGATGACTCTTCCAGGGGGTGGGGGAAGAGGGGCACAGGAGGAAATATATGTGATATAAAATCAAAAATTATCAATAAATAGAAATGAAAGAGAATAATTTTGTTTAATTTTTTTCTCTAAAATTATGAAGGTCTTTCTAGTTTTGTGAATAAAAGCATATTCTCCTTACAAACTCTTTGATTTGTTGAAGATTACAGTGTTCTAGTAAACTTAAAATGGTGGCAGAAGAAACTTTTAGACCTTAATAATAGCAAAGAAAATGAACATATTAGAATAGAACATGTTTATCACATTTGCCATATGCAGAGTTGAGAAACTTGATTGTAACCAAATGAATGTATTCTAAACCAGATTGTTGTGAGATGAGATTTTATAGAAAATACTATTATAGATCCTCCTAGAAAAATTTTGCATGTTAACTCCTCAGTTATTATAGATATGTGCATGTGATTTCATGATAAGTCATGACATATCCTACATATCTATCTGAATAATAGCTTTGTATGCTCTTTACAGTAAATCCCTATGTGTTAGCCCTCACTTTCTATATGTAAGGTAGAAATGAAGAAAACGATTGATGAAGTAAACTGTACTATCCTTCCAGGTTTCTGTGACTTGCTGCCTTATACCATAGTTCTTTCCATGCTAACGTATCTTGGCTCTTCAGTCAGAGTTGTTGAGAAATGGTAATTAGAGGTAATCACACAATAAGCATTTCTTCCTGTTGTATTAAGGAAAAGGATGCCAGTCTATCTGAGCCTTCAAGAATCCTACCCTAAATAGATTTGCCTCACTATCCCATTTCTTTTTCTCCAGGTAATTGAAGGAAAACTGGCCCCTTTCTTGGGAAAGGTCATTAAATTTGCCACCTCACATGTGTACAGCTGCAGCCTGTGCAGCCAAAAGGGCTTCATCTGCGAAATCTGTAACAATGGAGAGATCCTTTATCCTTTTGAAGATATTTCAACCAGCAGGTACAAAATATTTTTCTTACAAAATGATAGTCAAATGTCATGTATCCAAATTTCAGATCATCCACATTTTGTTTTTCTCAGGCTACAGTGAACCAAGTTTTGCTGAAATACTTTTATCTCCTCCTTAGCCTACATATGTTCTGTTGGATATTGGGTATTGTTTCATCTTCTGATTTCTTACCATGATTCCCAGCCGTGATACCAAAATGAGATAGAAACATTAAATATTTCCCAAAAAATTATTTTTTAAGATAATGGGATTAATTTTTAATGTTGAAGAACTAGGTGACACAATCTTACCACCTTTTCAGACCAAGCAACAAGTCCACCATTGAAGAGATAGAATAAACTATTTGACCAGTCAAGATTGTATGAGCTTTGAAAAAATAAAATGAAAAAACTCTAAATGAGCAGCTGCATGTTTTATTTTGTTCTTTACCATGCTGTCCCATAGACGCAGCACAGTACAAGGAGACGCTGAGGGGCACAATACAAAGTGCCCTGGGTTTTTTTTTCTTACTAAAGTAACATTTGTGGCAGCATAATGATGCTAACTACTAGTGAGAGCTTCTTCCCTATACATGTTAGCAAGGCTATTACTGCTTTTCTTGAATCAGATAATAATTCCTTATTACCTTTCCTTTCATCCTCCAAAGCGTAAGATAAATACACCGTACATGTACATATTCCCAAATTTACCCTAGACCTCAATAATGCAACACAGTAGTTCAAAACAGAAGGTAAGGTATAGAACCAGAAGGAGTTTAAGCAAATACAATGTAGCTAGAATATAAAGGTTGACTGAAGGCTATCCTGATCACTTTCTGAACCGGTGAGTCTTTGTAAAGAACATTTCACATAGGCTCAACTACTCCCATCTTATGCCGGCACCCCACCCTCCACATTCCAGGTACAAATGTCTTCAGTGGAATAGTTGCCCTATGAGCACAATGCCTGGACCCCCACTTGTAACCTGTGCTAATGGCCAAATTGACCATCGCCTGACTTGACTTGCCATGTCTGGTCAAAAAAACTCTGTTTGCAGCATCATCCGAAGGAGTGACATAAGCACAAAACCTATTGACTCAAAGAAAGGGAAGCTTACTTAAAACAGCATGAAAAACTTCACAGGTATTGAGTATCCTCTCATCCTCCCCCTTTTCTGATATTTCTCTCTAGATCTAATTTCTTTAAGTTTTAAGAATGTTGGAGTCTGAAGGAGTCTCGCCAACTCTTCTTGGAATTCTGAGTTGATGATACTTTCCAAGAACTTTTGGAACTCCTTTGGTGTTCAACTTCCAATCAAACATTGGGAATGGTCTAAAAAAAAGTTTAAGAACATAAGGAAATAAAAGCATCACTTTGAAAAAGAAAAGAAAGAAAGAAAACTTTCCTCAAGAAGACAGAAAATGGAAACTTATCACTGTATGCAAGAACTAGTGGAATAATAAAAATGAAAACTATAGGTATGGAAGAATTGCTAAAAATAGCACTATATAAATCCTTGAGAACAAGCAAATTAACTTGGATTGTTAACAACATGGATTGTTCACCTCTTCTACTGAAAGAGTTCTCTAAATTCAGCATTAGATATAGACTTTAAACCTTTCTAAAAGCAGCATAACTGAAGTAATTCCCAGTGGTATGATTGAAATTCATGAAACCATGCTTTACCAAGAAAGTGCTGAAACTTCCCAAAACATTCAATGAATAGCTTTTTAAAAGACTCTGGAGCCCTTATTTGTGCTTCATGTCATTGGAGCATACTCATGGGGAGCCTTATGTTGGGTCGGAGTTCTACTAGGCATATCGTATACTCTTTATCCAGAGCTGTAATTTAGTCCCTAACTGCCTTCTTTTGCAGGAGAGTTAGTAACTGTTAATTTCATTTATTTTTCATTTACAATCATTATAAATCTTATAGCGCCTCAGTCATGCCGCTGATTACTAGTTAAAAATCACGTTTAGAAGGGACTACTAAACACTCTGCCTTGGAAATTATTAATAACGTGTTTTTTTCTCAAGAAGATTAAATGTAAGTATATTGCTAGTATGAATAATAGGTACCAGAATTTTTAAGTAAAATTAAATATTTGAATTGAGATATGCAGCAGCTACTTAGCCCCAAGATAGCCTTACCTTGACCTAACCTAAAATAGAACATCTTTCCAGAGGCCAAAAACCACATTACAAATTTAGGACAGGAAATAAATAATCTTCTAAAAATTAATAATAAAAATCTTAAATCCAAAAAGAATACAGACTGAGTGCATGTGACCTGATTAAAGATACAGATGTACTAAATTTAAGAATTATTCATGAGAAAGTTAATTTTATCAGGTTGGATAGTTCAAAAAAAGGAAAAACTTAGAAATCAAGATGGTGCAGAATTGAGATCCTTAAAGTCATCTTGTTGTATGTATCCTAAAATTTTTACAGTTACTTTTCTCCTCTAATTCCTAAAGACTTCTGTCTATTTATACTAAGGATATACTTTCCATTCCCATGATACTGCCATCCCATGAGCCCTGATGTCTAGCACTCAATGTTATACAATAGCAACTCTCCATAAGAAAAACTTGGAGAGTATACTCTGCAGCTGGTTCTATTCCATTGTCTTGGTGGCCTGAATTTCCTTATTTTTATATAACCCTTAAATCATATTTGCAAACATGGGAATATATATATAATAATAATATATAATATACTTCACAAGTGTCAAGCACTTTGTAATGCCCCAGTCGGATTTGAATACATGACTGCTATTTAGCACAATTTTTTTTTTAATTGGAGGTATGGTCTCTGTCAGTGAGGAAAGCAGTGAAGCTCCCTCTGCTGAGCTTTTGAATTATGAATCTTTTGAAGTACTGCCAAAGCCAAATAGACTTCCCTATGAATCGGGAAATTTTTTAAGTACTGTAGTGAATTGAATGCTGTACATAATAAATGTGGAATGAACACTGCAGGCTCATATGAGACCACAAGCATATATTTTGAGGAACTTCTCTAGTAGTGGAGCCGGATTGTCCTGGTCATCTGTAAGTCTTTTGCCTAGTACCTCTGCCAAAGGGATTCTTAATCCCTTTTCCCCTCTGGCAGGCTGGGACCCCTTCTCAGAAGGTTTTTAAATGCAAAACATAAAATACATAGACAATCAATTGCAGTGAAACACAGCTTGGGAGAAGGGACAGGGGACAGGTAAAAGAGAGATGATAGTTACAGGTTTGCCAAAATAGGAAAAAGAAAAAGGTCACCAAAGCATTTTTTAAATGTACAGAATAATAATTGCTAGCACTTTATTATCTAAAAGAAAGTTCTGTTATCCTCACAACAAATCTATGAGGTAGGTAGTTATTATCCCCACTTTACAGATGAGGAAACTAATGCTGAAAAGCTTAAGTAACTTACATAGTGTCATATAGCTAAGAAGTGTCCAAGGCAGGATTTGAACTCAAATCTTATTCACTCCAGTGCAAGCTATACTTAAAAGAGTCTTAGTTTTGTGTACAATATTTTTTCTGATCTGCGTCATATATGGAAAAAATGATTTTATTTAGCCTTAAGTTCATAGTTTGTTTTTTAAATGTGTTTAAAAACCATTGGCCAGTGTTGGGAATGTAGCTAGTCGCAATAGAACAGAAATTTTCTCTATACAAAACCAAGTGGCCCTTCATATGCCTGTACCAAGGACCTCAGCCTTAGTAGCAAGATACTCTTGCCTTAACTAATTGAGCTAATCCAAGAGAACTCCACACCCAGTATATAGACATTTAAAGGATATTTGTGTACATGTCAATTGAATGTAAATATTTTATTATGTGGGAAAATGACCAAAACTAATTACAGAAACCTGTGATTGTACTTGGCTTGTAAAACGAGGCTTACATTCTCTCCCACTCCCCCACTTTCTAGTATATGACTCTTCCCTTTTCTTTGTTGGTGTTCCTATTTTTTATTGTGGTGTTAAACTTACAAGTGGGAGAGCCTCCCAGATAATGTAGCTTCAAGCCACATTGTCCTCGTCCATCCAAAATTCCTGAAATAGTGACTGAATCCACAGAACGTTCAGACTTCTCCTGGAACGTAGCTGACCTTGGAATTGGGCTGCTTAGGCATTCTGCACCATACTGTAGTCTGCCCTACCTGCCCTTCCCATGAGAACTGATAATGAGCCTGCTGGAGCATGGACTTTGTTCTTTGTCTTGGCACTGTCTGTCTTTATTTAAGCTCTCTGTACAGTACGAAAGCTAGCCAATGGCCAATTGTAGTAAAACCATATAGAGATTGGTTCAAGGTAGAAAGGTTCCAAGATAGAAACTACCTTGGAATGTGTTGAATGTCTTTTCCTTCCGTAGGTCTAAGAGTATCATTAGTAGAGAGATTTTCCTCCCCAGGAAGTTCTCTGTGCTGATAAAGTCATAAGCACCTCTTTATCCCTGTTCCTGCAGAACTGGGCTCAGCCACCAATGGCACAGCATGTTACCCTCGGATTTTTCACCTTCATTTATTGATTTTTTAACCAGTGACTAGGAGATACAAAAAGAGTAGAGGAAGGTACACAACTGGTTTGGCTTAAGGTTGTTACTTGATGGGATATTTCTAAAACTATTAAACTCGAAACTGGCCATAAACTCTATCAAAGAGCCTTACTGTTTGGGAACAAGCTGCTTTCTGCAGTTGTGTTTTGAAGGATCAGCCCAGGTTCAGGCAACTAATTTTTAGAAAGAAAAGGGGTTTGAGGGAGGAAGCACCAGAGACCCTGCTTAAAAGCTGGGCTTTTCCCTTTGGTGCCCCTGTTTGCACAGCCTTCATTTTTGTCAATCCTTGGGCAAACAGAGTGAATACCTGCATTATGCCCTCATCTGGGCTTGAATACACATACATTACATACCCTTCTCTCGCTAATCAGCAGGACACATTCCTTTGTTAGTAAATGGTTCCAAAACAAACACAATCAGTACACCTAATTAGCAGGTTTGTGGGCTGTGCTTGGCAGTCTTGTTACATCCTGTTCAACAATGGAGAACAACAGCCTCCGCTCTGTCAGGCTTAAGGAAAAGGAGAGCTCACCCAAAGTTATAAGCTTTTTTTAATGATATTTCCTCTCTGTGGCTTTTCTTGGGAGACAGCCACTCAGTGCATATTATAATGAGGTGCAGGAACCTGAAAGCTGCAAAAGGGAAAGTTGGCTCCTCTGTCTGACTACGTTTTCCGCCTTGCCATTTTTTTCTCCCGTTGGTTCATTCCCCTCTTTTCTTTTCATACTGCTTTCTTTAAGAAGTATAGGGGAGCACGAAACTCTTCCGCAGTCAGCCTGGTATCAAGACTCACGTAGATGTTTCCTGGCTGTGTGTGGGTGACCTTGGGCCAGGCTCAGCTTCATCATCTCAGAAATTGGCATCATTGCAATCCTAGTGCTTTCTGACTCACAGAGTTGTTTGGAGGAAAGCACTTTGTGAACTCGAGCACGCTACATATAATGTTATTTATCATTAAGCTTGCTGTATCCTAGCAGATTTTTGCTATGTGTAGTTACCATGTTTAAGGAGAACAGACATGATCTGACTCAGAGTATATCCAACTATGTGTAACAATAGGCCATATCCAGACAGATTTCTACTGTACTTAGGCTAGGGCTGACCCCAACTATGTCTGTTCTGGTGTTACCTATTACCAGTGAAGGATCTATCCTGGATATTTTCTTACAATGTCAGCTGTTTGGGGTTTTGAGTTGGTTGGGGTTTTTTTTTGGGGGGGGGGTTGTTTGCTTTTTTGAAGGGGGAAGGCAGAGCAATTGGGGTTAATTGACTTGCCCAAGGTCACACAGCTAGTAAGTGTCAAGTGTCTGAGACCACATCTGAACTCAGGTCCTCCTGACTCCGGGGCCAGTGTTTCATTCACTGTGCCACCTGGTTGCCCTTGTTTGGAGTTTTGTAGTTTGTCTCAGAGCTTAAATTTGGCTTGTGAAAGATTACTTTGGCCTGGTAAACCATTGATGGATATGTCAGAATGTTTCAAAATGTTTGCTGGCATAGTAGATGTTAATAAGTTCTTCAGGACCAGTATGACCCTAACTTTTAATATAAGATCTGTCCTTGGAGTTATGTTGTGGCTACAGATATAACACAACTGTATCATTTAACATTGGTTCTTTACAAAACCACTTAACAGACCTTTGACTACATTCATAGCTCTGAAGCATGGATAGTAACTCATTCATTCAACAAGTATCAGTTGAGTACTTACTGTGATACTAAATTTTTATTTACGAAAACAGTAAACTTTTTCTGGGACTTGTCCTTTTTCTTCTTTCTCCCCCCAAGATCTAAAATAATGCCTTACAGAGTAAATATTTGTTGAATTAAATTGAACTATCTAGTTTTGCATTTGTTTTGCACGTAATTTGTTTCATGAAAACACATTCTAATTGTCCCCCATGCCACTATCTCAAAAGTAAATGGCAGCTGGTTAAAGTCTTCAAATAAATGGGTGTGTCCTTGGTAATTTTTAACAGGTTTAAATGAAATTGTTACATCCAGAGGGGTTGCAAGACAGGTATGTGATTGAGTAGATAGAGTAAGTCCTACAGTTCACAAAACTACGTACTGATACTTTATAACTATAGAGATCATGAAAATTTTGACATATTTGAGGTATAGATACCAGGGGTTATTTGCAAACATACCAGTTTTTTCAGACATACATTTTGTAGGTACAAAATCATCATGCCCAAAATTCAAAGTTAGTTGAGCAGTATTTAATATTTAAATTATCATAACATCATTTAGGTCATCTTTAGGTGTATGCTTTTTACCCTTATAAGACTATAAATAAGTAACTTGACTATACAATGGAGAAGACCATGAGTATTTACCTTTCCATACAAAACAATGTTGACTTTTCAGATTGAGCTCTATGTTCTGAAATGAATAGTTTAATGTTTTAGAATTAGAAGTCAAACTTTACAGCCTGGTTACTCCTTCCTTGATAGAATTCAAGAAAAATAATTCAGTGATTATGTGTGTATGTGTATGTGCAATTAAATAGTATTTATTAAATGTCTTAGAACATATTAGTGTAAAAACTTGAAATGCCTCCCTTCCTGGAGCTAGTAATTCTTGAAGAGGCAAATCTATTTAAAGTCATATGGATATATGTAGATTTTTAGCATTCCAGGATCTGAGTATAATAGTAGATATTTATGATAAAGAAACATGGAAATCAAAAAATATGAAGCTGTTGAACAAACTTAAGACCTGTTTTATTTTTATTTTTCTTAAAGAAATTGATCAACCTAATTAAGAAAAAGAGGAAAATCAAATGGTCAAAATTAAAAAGAGTGAATCCACATGCAGAAATAGGAAATAGAGTTATCAGAAAGTTCTATATTCAGTTATGTGCCAGGAAAACTGAGAATTTTTTTTGAATGATGATTATCTACAAAAATATAAATAGCCAAATTAACAAATAAGAAAGAGAGATCTAAAATAACCTGATTTCAGAAAAAATAAAATTTACAACCCATAAATGAATTGCCAGAGGGGGGTAAAAAGTCTAGACCAAATGGATTTACAAGTGAATTCTATAAGAGTTTAAAGAATAATGAGTTCTAACTGCAGACCTTACAAAATAATGGGGAATCAATCTGCCAAGATAAACCCAGGAATTATATGAACACAATTATGAAACACTTTACACAAATAAAATCAGATCTAAACAACTGGAGAAATACTAATTGTTCATGAATAAGTCAAACCAACATAATAAAAATGACATTTCTGCCTAAATTAATTTACTTGTTCAGGGCCATACCATTCAAACTACCAAAAGTTATTTCACAGAACTAGCAAAAACAGTTACAAAAACTCTTTTGGCAAAACATATGGTCAAGAATATCAAGACAATCAATGAAAAAAAAAATGTAAAGGAAGGTGGCCTATCAGAACAAGATCTCAAACTGTATTCAAGATAGTAATCATCAAAAAAATCTGTTACTGACTAAGAAGTTAATCATTAGATCAGTGGACCATAGTCATCTAGCGTTTGACAAACCCAAAGATATAAACCAATAACTCAGTATTGGACAAAAATTGCTGGGAATAATGGAAAAGCAGTTTGGCAGAAACTAAGCATAGACCAGTATTTCATACCATATACCAAGATGAGGTCGAAATGGGTACATGATTTTGACACAAAGGGTGATACCCTAAGCAAATCTAGGGAGCCTGGAAAATTTTACCTGTCCCATCTGTATAGGTAAGGGAAGAATTTATAACCAAACAAAAGAGCATTACAGGATGTAAAGTGGACAATTTTGGCTTCATTAAATTAAAAATGTTTTGTATGAACAAAACTAATTCAACCCAGGTGAAAAAGATTTGACAGGTTTCTCTGATGCAGGCCTTATTTCTCAAATATACAGAAAACTAAGTCAAGTTTATAAGAAAGCAAATCATTCCCCAAGTGATAAATGGTCAAAGGATATGAAGGATGTGAACAGGCAGTTTTCAGAAGAAGAAATCAAAGCTGTAGTAATATTTTAAAGTACTCTAAATAATTATTGATTCGATAAATGCAAATTAGAACCACTCTGAGATACCTCCTCAAACCTATTAGATTGGCTACTAGGACAAACAAATGTTGGTGGGAACGTGGCAGGCATTGTTGATGGAGTTGTAAACTGATCCACCCATTCTGGAAAGTAATGTGGAACTCTGACTAAACAACTGTAAAACTGTGTATTCTTTGACACATCAAAAACCCCTATTAGGTGTATCTTAAAGTGAGCAAAGAAAAAGGAAAATAACCTGTATGTACAAAAATATTTATATATCAGCTCTTTTGTGATGGCAAACAATTGGAAATCGAGGGGGATACCCATCCAATGGGGAATGGCTGAATAAGTTGTGGTATGTGATTGTGTTGAAATACTGTTGTACTGTAAGAAATGATGAGCAAGATGATTTCAGAAAAACCTGGAAAGACTTATGTGAATCTGATGTAAAATGAAGTGAGCAGAGCTAGAACTCTGTACACAATGACAGAAATATCATACAATGATTAAATGTGAATGATTTAGCTATTCTTAGCAAGACAACAATCCAAGACAATTCCAAAGAACTTAAAATAATGAAAAATGCCATCCACCTGCAGAAAAAAGAACAGATGGAGTCTGAATGCAGATTGAAGCATACATACTTATTTCTTTTTCTTGGGCATGGGTTTTTTTTTTCTTAACGTGTGTTTTCTTTTGCAACATGACTAATATGAAAATATCTTTTGTATCACATCACATGTGTAATTCACATCAGATTGCTTGCCTTCTCAAAGGAGGGCAAGGGGAAGAAGGGAGAGAATTTGAAACTCAAATTTCAAAAAACAAATGCTAAAAATTATTTTTGCATGTAATTGAGAAATATTTAATGAATGAAATAACTGAAAATATATTGGGGAAATTTTAAAGAATAATTAATACATCTACTATATTAATCATTCTTGAAAAAATAGACAAGGAACTTTGCTTTTGAGACAAATACAGGCCTAATACTCAAACTAGAGAAAGAAGAGAAATAGAACTATAAACAATCTCACTAGTGAGCATGGATATAAAAATTTTAAATAAAATCCTTACAAGCAGTCAGAAGAAAGGTATCCAGAAAATAACTTTTCATGATCAAGTGGTACAAGGATTCAGGAATGGTTTGACATTAGGAAGTCAAATAGCATAATTAATTATGTAGACAAAAAAAATTTTTATATCACATGATCTTAATAAATGCAGGACAAAATCTTTGATAAGATATAATACTTACTCATTTATGTTCACCATAAAAAAAAATACATGGAAATGGTCCTTAGTGTGATCAGAAACACATTTCTAAAATTAATAGCTATCAATATTTGCAATAGAGAAATGCTAGAAGCTCTTCTAGAATAAACAAAGATGCCTCTCTTTCTATATTATTTGACAGTTTTAGAAATGCTCACCATCACAGTTAAAACAAAAGAATAAAACTAAAGATATAAACATCAGCAAAGAAGAATGCAATTTTCCTTATTTGTAGATAGCCCGATCCTCTACTTGATAACCCAAGATAATCTATGAAGAAATTAGTTGAGATGATGAATAGCTTCAGCAAACTAGCCAGATGCAAAGTCCACAAAACCATCAACATCTCCATAGAATACTTACAAGTCAAGTATTTATTCAGCACTTACTATGTGCTGGTAACTGTGCTAAGTGCTAGGAATACAAATGGAAGCCTCAATAAAAACATCCTCTGCCCCTAAGGAGCTTCACTTCTACTGGGGAAGACAGCACATAAAATGAAGCTAAAAAGTAGGAGAAGGGAGGGGTCCCAGTAGGGCAAACAGGGCAAGCCTAGGGGCCCTTTCTTAGAATGAAAGTTCCAGGAGATGAAGGAGACACAGGGGCACAGGGATCTTCTAGGATGATGAGGCTAATGGGTGATGGTGGCAAAGGCATCTTCCAGGATGAAAAGGGTACTAGAGAGGGGCAGAGCCAAGATGGTGGAGAGGAAGATGCACATATACTAGCACTTCCCCCACTGCCCATAAAATACCTGTAAAGAAAGACTCTCAACAAATTCTAGAGTTAGCAGAAGCCACAGAACAACGGAGGGGAGGAGATTTCCAGCCCAGGGTGACCTAAGAGGCCAACAGGAAACATCTATCGCACTTGAGGCAGAGCCCAGCCTAGCCCAGCCTTGGGCGTGGCTCTGGGAGGAGGACTAGAGCATGTCTAGGGGCAGAATCCCCAGTCACAGTAGCAGCAGTTAGTTCACAGATCCCTCAACCCATAGGCGCCAAAGGTCAGTGACAGAGTTTTTTCAGCTGGGTGAGAAGGGAGAAGGATCTTCCTAAAGCTCTGGCTTCAGGCAGAGGCTGCATCCAGTGGGTGGCAGCAGCTCTCACAGCAGCACCTTCAGCAGCCTACATCCATTATTGGATTGTAAAACCCCTGAGGGCACTGAGCCCCTGACTCTTACCTCAGCCCTGTGTAGAGGCCCTGCCCCTACTTATTACGCCTGGGGGATTTGAGTAGCCGATCTTTATCTCACACTGAATGGAGGCTCTGCTGATGCAGCTTATCTGAATCTTAGCCCCCAGTGCTGGCTTGGCAGAACTGGAGGCCAGGTAGCTGTGAAGAGTAAACTCTACTACTCAGATTCTGGATACAAAAATTTCTACTTGCTTCCAGACCAGGGTCCATACTTGATTGTGCCACCTTGGAGGAACTGAGATCTTATAGATCCCTAGAGTATACCCTACTCTTGACAAAGGACCCAAAAGTCAAGTAACTGGTTAGGAAAATGCCCAAAAAAGGGAAAACAAAATAAAACCATAGAAAGTTACTTTCTTGGTGAACAGATATCTTTTCCCATCCTTTCGGATGAGAATGCTTACCATCAGGGAAAGACATAAAAGTCAAGGTTTCTGTATCCCAGACATCCAAAATAAATATTCAAAAATATTCAATGGTCTCAGGCTATGGAAGAGCTCAAAAAGGATTTTGAAAATCAAGTAAGAGAGGTGGAGGAAAAATTGGGAAGAGACATGAGAGAGATGCAAAAATATCATGAAAAGCAGATCAACACCTTGCTAAAGGAGACCCCCAAAAAAAATGCTGAAGAAAATAGCACCTTTAAAAATAGACCAACTCAATTGGCAAAAGAGCCTCAAAAAGCCAATGAGAAGAAGAATGCTTTCAAAAGCAGAATTAGCCAAGTGGAAAAGGAGGTTCAAAAGCTCACTGAAGAAAATAGTTCTTTAAAAATTAGAATGGAACAGATGGAGGCTAATGACTATATGGGAATCCAAGAAATCACAAAACAAAACCAAAGGAATGAAAAAAATGGAAGATAATGTGAAATATCTCATTGGAAAAACAACTGACCTGGAAAATAGATCAAGGAGAGACAATTTAAAAATTATGGGACTATCTGAAAGCCATGACCAAAAAAAGAGCCTAGACATCACATTTCATGAAATTATCAAGGAAAACTGCCCTGATATCCTAGAACCAAGAAGCAAAATAAACACTGAAAGAATCTACCTATCACCTCCTGAAAGAGATCCAGAAAGAGAAACTCCTAGAAACATTGTAACCAAATTCCAGAGTTCCCAGGTCAAGGAGAAAGTATTGCAAGCAGCTAGAAAGAAACAATTTGAATATTATGGAAATACAATCAGGATAACACAAGATCTAGCACCTTCTATGTTAAGGGATTGAAGGGCATGGAATATGATATTCCAGAAGTCAAAGGAACTAGGACTAAAATGAAGAATCACCTACCCAGCAAAATGAGTATAATACTTCAGGAGAAAAAATAGTCATTCAATGAAATAGAGGACTTTCAAGCATTTTTGATGAAAAGACCAGAGCTGAAAAGGAAATTTGACTTTCAAACACAAGAATGAAAAGAAGCATGAAAAGGTAAACAGTAAAGAGAAGTCATAAGGGACTTACTAAAATTGAACTGTTTATATTCCTACGTGGAAAGACAATATTTGTAACTTTTGAGACTTTTTTCAGTGTCTGGGTAGTTGGTGGGATTACACACACACACACATACACAGCACAGGGCAAGTTGAGTAGGATGGGATCGTATCTCAAAAAATGAAAATAAGGGGTGAGAGAGGAATATATTGGGAGGAAAAAGGGAGAAATGGAAGGGGGCAAATTATCTCTCATAAAAGAGGCAAGTAAAAGACTTCAGTCTTTTCAGAGGGGAAAAAGAGGGGAGGTGAGAGAGAAAACATGAAGCTTACTCTCTTCGCATTCGACTCAAGGAAGGAATAAAATGCACAGTCATTTTGATATGAAAACCTATCTTACAATACAGGAAAGTGGGGGGGAAGGGGATAAACAGGGTGGAGGGGATGATGGAAGGGAGGGCAATGAGAGAAGGGAGCAATTAGAAGTCAACACTCTTGGGGAGGGACAAGGTCAAAAGAGAGAATAGAAGAAATGGGGGGCAGGATAGGATGGAGGGAAATATAGTTACATACATAATACAACTATTATGGAAGTCATTTGCAAAACTACACATACATAGCCTGTATTGAATTGCTTGCCTTCCCAGTGGGGATGGGAGGGAAGGGAGGAAGGAAGAGAAGTTGGAACTCCAAAGTTTTAGGAAAGTTGAGTATTGTTCTTGCATACAACTAGGAAATAAGAAATACAAGTAATGGGATATACAAATTTATCTTGCCCTACAGGACAAAAGAGAAGATTGGGATAAGGGAAAGGAGGGATGTTAGAAGAGAGGGCAGATTGGTAATAGGAGTAATTAGAATGCTCAGCATTTTGAGGTGGGGGAGGAGAGAAATGGGGAGAAAATTTGGAACTCAAAATTTTGTGGAAATGAAAGTTGAAAACAAATAAATTTAATTTTTAAAAAAAGAAAGGTGTACTAGATGTAATAGGGAAAGAAGTTCAGAGAATCTGAAACAGGAACCAAAAAATAAAAGAAATTATAGTAAGAGAAATTCCATTCAAACTACGAAATGGATAAAATATCTGAAATTTATAAAAAAAAAAACTCTTTATAGGAAACCAAAAGACTCAAATAATTGGAGAAGTAGTCACTGTTCATTATTGGGACTAATTACCAGTATAATAAAATTTGTTACATTACCTAAATTTATTTACAGATTTAGTGTCCTAGCAACCATATTGCCAATGGGACATTTAATAGAACTATACAAAACTAGAACAATTCATTTGAGGAGAATGACTAGGGGGAAAATCCTCTGAATGAAGGGAATATAGTTATTACCAGACTTCAAACAATATTTTAAGCAGTGGTCATCAAAACTATCTGATACTGGATTTTTTTTAAGTTGATCAGTGAAATAGACTTGATAGGCAAGAATCAAAAGACATTAGCCATTATTCAATAAACTCAAGAGTATAAATTATTAGGGAAATTAATTGCATTTTAAAATAAGAACGGCTAAGAAAACTGAAAACGAATTGAGAAGAAATAAGGTTTTTGTTTTTTATAGCATTTTATAACATTCCACAATTAAGTTTAGGAAAATAATAACTATCATACATTGCTGTCATACAGATTTGTTTTCTGAGAGAGGTTTATGATAGCTATTTAGAATCACTATCACTAGAAATTATAAATAGGTAATTTTTAAGGAATCTGAATTTATTGATTGTTACAGATTTTGCTAGGAAATAGAAATTTAGCACCAGATACCTAAAAAGACAAGATTAATTAGCCATATTATATACCAAAAACTTGTTTATCTTTCATAAATTAACAGATGATAAATTCTCATACTACAAATAAAAATCTAGGAAGACGGACATATTAATACACCACTGTCAGTGCTGTGAATTGATCTGTCCTGGGTACTGATTGGGAATAATGTTATATGGGGTACTCGGAGATAGGAGGGGTTGCCAAGCCCTATTCAGGGCTGCTCATCCACCTTTGGTATCCATCTCTCACCCAACTCTCCCCTGTGGCTCCAAGAAGCTGTACCATGCTCAGCAACCACACCCAGTTAAAACCATCTAAGCAAATAGGTTAACTCAGATGAAGGGTAACTGATGGGCCTCAAACCTGTCAGTGATTTAGCGTGTGAAGAATGGGAAAACTTCCCCCGGTAGAATGGGCAGATGAGACCAGTGGAGACTGAAGCAGGAATTGTAAAGTGCTTAGAGCAGCCTGCCAAAGGATTTCCTGGACATTTTCCTCTACATTTTTCACAGGCCGTCTGAAATCCTCTGGCATGCCACAAGTGGCCCACACTGCAACCTGGCTCATAGCCAGTTGTTCTGACTTTTGTCTCATCATTGGACTTCTGATGACTCTGGAAGAAAGAGTGAAGCTGATGACTTTCCAACTCTGCCTAATGTTAATCCAATTCAAGACATCACCCGTGACGTCCTCAGTCCTCTTCCAAAATGAAGGATGAACACCAACAAAAGTAACTCAACTTCATGCCCACCACTGGGCACCTTCTCCAAGGTCCAAGAAGGAAACAGAAGTCTACTACATACCAAAATATCCCTAAGCCTGTGTCTGTGTTTTCCTCTTTTAACCTCCTTGCCTTCCTACTCTCCAGGAATGGGGCCCTTTTTCCCTGGACCTCTACATAAAGTCATGCTGGATTCAGCATTGAGGAGTCTGGCTTCTGATAAGAGAGGCTAGAATCTTTTTCTCATCCTCGGACTCTTTATGCTCCCACTGCAGTGCACTGGTGGAAATCACTTAAAACTTAGCATTCGATTCATGTCTAGGATCTTTCCAAAGAGAAGAATAAAAAAGTATTCAGGGCATACTATGAATCAGATCTGGGACAACTATTTACTTCCTCTATATTATCCTAAATACTGGTTTAATTGCAGAGACTTGTCTCACCTTGCAAACCCCACCCCCAGAAGTAGAAAATGAAGAGGGAATCTTTCATAGTGACACATTCCTGTAGCTCCCTTTTCTCCCCCTAGCCACATAGCAGTCCAGTCTCCTAATAATTAATTATATTGTAAAAGAAGATGCCTATATACCTATTTGTTATTCTGTGGAGATGGATGGAAAGATTCTGACCCCTGCAAACAACTGTTTACCCCTCCCCCTCCAGGACACTGCTGTGCACAGTTATAAAATCTTATAAAGCAGTTTTGCTGATGAGAAATACTGAAATTTAACTAACTAGTTAGGTAGTTCAGTTGATTAGATCATGGTACTCATCAGTACAAGTTAAAATGAAGAGATTAGATCTCCTACAGAATGTTAATTCCCAGATTGTAGACTCCATGTCATTCTTTGTCTTTGCCTTTCCAAATCCAGCACAGTACCCTACACATGGTAGGCCCTTAATAAATGTTTGTTGAGTTGAATTGCAAAAAAAGAAAATTCAGTTTCATGAAGCCAACCAGCTGTCTCACAAACATGTATCACCAGTGACCATGAATGGGACTGCCAGGGGAGGTGATTTAACACAAAAATCTGAATCATTACCAAAATATGAAAATAAAGTTATACCTTCTGGTAGGGCATTAGGGAGTGGCCTTTAGAAAGAATGGAGAAGAAGAAAAAAAAAGAGAAAGCCCTAAGGAAACCAGACTAGGGAACTGGAAAGAGTGTGTTCATTAGTTTAAGGTTATGTTATCTCAGGTCTCTTCAAGTGACATCTTTACACACTGTAACATATAATCATTCAGTTGATATTACTGCTTTAGGGTCAATACCTATATGCACTTATATTCCCAAAGCTAAATAATGGGAATGAGTTGTTATTCATTCATCTTTTGAGATGTCTGAGTTGCTTGTCTAAGTTTTTAGTAAGAACTTCTAGATGACATCATCACACTGAACAGGAAACAGAAGGAAAGCTTCTTATAGGTTAATTTACATAGGGTCTTTTACCATGTTAGTAGCAACTAGGGCTCTGTTACTGAGTTTGGCAATGTTAATACTCCCCTCCTAACATAACTTGCATGTGCTCATGTTTTTATCCTTCACATTTTTCCCTGGCATTTTCTGGTCCTTCACAAAAACAACATAAAGATTTTGCTTATTTATACACAGACATGTATATTACAGAGTCAGACTAGTACCAAGGTTACCTTTCAAAAATTAACTAAAATCTAAATTTCATTTTCCATTGAAATATAGCGAAAATACCCTTATTGTATTACATTTGAATAATGGGAAATAAAATGTATCTGGGCCTCTAACCTTTTTTCCCTGTCTTAATAAAGGAATATAATGAATAGCAACTATTTAAGATTTTGTTTTAAAATATTAGCTTATTTTAAAATATTAGATTATTTTTTATCATTTCAGGTTCATTTATAAAATCAGCATCATCATTTAGATGATAGTAGTTGGACTTTATTAGTATAGTGAATTATAGTTTGTAAATTTACAGAGCATTGTCATAGGCTTTAAGTCTGAAATGACTCCTAAATATGGATGTCCATTTCTAGTCTCTTTCCTAAACTCCATTCCCACAACAGTCACTCACTATTGACCATCTCCAACCAGTTCTCAAACTCAACATGTACAAAACTGAACTCATTATTTTTTCCTTGACTCTTCCCTCTTCCTAACTTTCTTATTTCTATTGAGGGTACCTCATGAAAATACATGTTTAAATCAGATTTCTTAAAAATCTGTATTATTCAAATAATACTGTCTCTAGCTAGAGCAACAGATTTCTAAATAGCTTATAAACTTAAAAGCTTTATTTACGTAAGAATATTACCCATCTAGAAAATGGGCTCACAGTTGAATAGGAGAACAAGTTGGACTACATTTGGGAAATTGTTTAGTGCTTTTGACGATCCCTGAAATGAAGATTTTTCTCTGAAATCTAGTCCATCTTTCATAAAAACCAATATCTATCCAGTGATACATCATGCCTACAAAGCATAATCTCCAAAGTACTGAAGTTGCAGGACCCCAAAAGGCAGTGGTGAAATATGTTATGGGTATGTGTAGGCCGCATCATATTACTGACAAAGAACTGCATGGAAGATACAGAGCAGAGCATATTATCAAAGAAGTGAATGGCTGCAAAATGATACAGGCCAGCCACGTATACAGAACTAGGGGTAACAGAAAGAGCCCATGTACTCCACTGATAACCACAAAATGTTAACAGTTCTAAAGGAAGCACTCCCCAGCATAGCACAGAACCCCCTGTGAAATACTTCTTGGAGGATGCAGTCAGGTGTTGCCCAAGACGGGAAGGCATTGAAGGGTTGCTACTATGCAGTTGGAAAGAAGCACCCACATCTATAAAATCACAGATCCATAAAGTATTAAAGTATCTCCATAAATTCAGGATTCTGTGGCATGTGCCAAAGTTGCAAAAGCAAGAAAAAACATACCTTTTGTTCCTCTGTACTTTGACTAATATTAAACATTGTTATTCCTTTGTTCCTCTCATTGAGAGAGAAGTTACTCTATACTGCTGAGGCAAAGACCTAGATATGTCGTAAGTTAACAAAATTAAGGATATTAAGAAGAATTCGGAATTGACCTGTGATTGAGTTGTGAAAGGAAACATTAAAACAGATTTCTTCTAAATATCTTTGTTGTTGTTGTCATTTTTCAATCATGTCCGACTCTCCCTATTTGGAGTTTTCTTGGTAGAGATACTAGAATGGTTTGCTACTTCCTTTTCCAGGTCATTTTACAGAGGAGGAATTGAGGCAAACAGGGTTAAATGACTTGCCCAGGGTCACAGCTAGTAAGTATCTGAGCTCAGAGTTGTACTCATGAAGTTGAGTTTTCCTGACTTCAGGTCCAGCACTCTATCCACTGTGCCACCTAACTGCCCCTCTAAATACCTATTCCATTCATTTAAGACTATTGTGATATCATATACATAAAAAAGCCATAGCTTTTTTAATAATATATATTATATACCAGCCCACTCCTTAAGAAACATTTACTGAGTATTTATTTATATTAGAACCAAAAATGTAGGTGAGCTAATGTAACAGTAGGAGAGAACAATTAATGAAATAATCCTTGTTTGCATTCCATTCCTAATGCTGAGCATTTAAATAAAGATAATACGCCTTTGTCAGAAGTATTGGCTGAGCTTGGTTTCTTAATTAGAAAGGTAAAGTCCTATGAAATACAAATATACTTTCATTTATTTGTGATCCCTAATGATCTGGGTAGAGCCACTTAAACAATTAGGTCTGGGAATTAAATGTAAATAGAAAGATAATTAATGAATTTGGTAATTATTCTTCACTGATAAGAAAATTAGCTAGAATTTGATTGCAATGTTTTTTTTTTCCTTTCAAAATCCTTTCGGGGATTTTATATTGGTTCTAAATTTTTTTTAAACCTTTATAAACAAACAAATTGATAAAAATTCTACTCTCTCAGGCATTCATTTTTTCTAGTCAAAGAATAAATTTGAAAGCAAATTAAATGTTCACATAAACAACAAAAACAATGATCCAAATTCAACCAATTTTATATCATCCTAGGACCCATCATATCTGATTTGAGAGTATCAGATCCCTTGTTATCTTTGACTCTCCTGCTGGCTGACTTAGGGCCGTTTCGTTGTATGTGAAAAATAGAGAAAGGTTTTAAAAGTTTGATTAGAGAAAGTATTAAATGTGTACATTATTCCTAAACACTCATTCTCTTGTCCAAACTGAGATGTTTTTTTACCAACATGAAAATCTGTTCATCAGTTTACCACAGTCACTCCTTTGAAAGTAATTCAACATTTCAGGATTTTTGCTGCATCCTTCAGCACTTGTAAAGTTATCCCCACTTTATTTGTGCTTCCTCATCTTGGCGATTCTCTAAATTCTTAGCTGAGGCTTTTTGGTTTGTAAATCATGTTTGAGCCTTTTTCTCCCCTAAGCTCTAACCTCAGAATATGTTACATTAAATTACCCTGCCATTTCCTGAACTATTCTTAGTGAAATGACTGTACACACACACACACACACACACACACACACACACACGGCATGGGTATAGGCATGTACACATATGCACATACATCCTGTGGACTTGGTTGATTTACCCTCGAGTTGCAAACCAAAAACTGACTTCATGATTTTATCAAAAATCTGCAATGTATGAAGATTCATATCCCTGATGATGGAGACTCTAAACAATCATCTTATTTGTTAAGGAAACAAGCACTAACTGGAGCAGCCTGTGGCTCATGCCTTAACAGTGCTACACTAAACCACCCCAGGATGCCTGGTCACCTCCACTTATTTTGGAACCCCGCTTTTTCTTTATGATTTAGAAAAGTGTAAATCAGCCAACCACCATGCACCTTGGATATGCTTCTAAAACTAAATACTGTCTTTCCCTAGCCAAAGCTCTAACCAAACTTAAACCCTCAATTTCAGTCCAAGCAAAAGGTCTGAAGCCTCTGTTTCAACCAAAAATAAAAGCTGACAATTTCTCTGCAGCAGGAGAATAACAAAAGATTAATATAAACCAGGAAAATTCTAATGACTTCAACCTAAGGCAGAGGTCTTTGGGGTAGCATTTGGGTTCCATTTTCTTATGGCCGGTAACTCAGTGATGGACAGTTAAATTCTTATCACAGTGCAGAATGAGGCATTTAATTTTGTCTATAATTGGTCCTGTATCATCAGGACTCAGCAGCAGGAAACATTGTCACCAGGAATTCTTACTGCTTTGTTGTAATATTGGAGGAGACGCTACAGAAATTACATTACTTAGGATCATAAGTTCAGAACTAGAAGGGGCCATAAAAGTCAATTAATCCACTCATTTTATAAGAGGGAAAAGTGAGTTTCTAAGAGGCAAAAAGCCAACACAAAGAAATGAAGAGGGGACAAAGCAGAGACTGGTAGAAATAGCAAGGAACCAACAAGGATCTCCAAGAGGGAAGAAAAAGGAAGGTTCAGAGATAAGTACTGGGAGAAGCTACCTTGATGATTCCAAGGTAAACTTGCCACAAAGAAAAGTCTCCTTTGATTAGATCACCAAACTAATGAATCCAAGAACTCCCTTTCATTCTGGGCTTTGCTCTGTTGCGTAGCTATAGATTCCTTTTACCCTCTTCTCCAGCCAGCCCACACCTTTCCAGTTCTTTACAAGGTAGATCAGGTAGCTTGGAATGGATGCATCAGTATAAATTGATATAATAAAAGTAAAAACATTGAATATACAGATGAGTTAGTGCTTTGATGTCTGTGACAAAGAACAGCATTAGGTCAAATAGAGACTTTTTCCAAGCTGGGTTATCTTTATCTGCCATGTCAAAGGACAGCAGAGAGAGGGCTGGTGGCAAAAAGAGGATATGATCACTATCCTTAGAGCATGCCAAGGCCATATCATACATAAAGTAATACACCCAGATCCTCATTTCAGTTAGTCAAACATTTATTCTTACTATGGACCAAACACTATGTTGGATATATAAAGTAAAAACCATGGTCCCTGCTGTCAAGAAACTCATATTCTAATAGGAGAGAAAAAATTCAAGTAACTTTGTACATCAAGATATTTAGAGAGTAGATGGAGGGTAATTTTGGAAGAGAGTGGGGTTTGGAAGGAGGGGTGGGAAGGAGAAAGGGGAAAGTCCAAAAAAAGCATTCTACAAAGGATGGGATTTGAACAATCTTGAAGGATGCCAAGGAAGATAAAAAGTAGAGGTGAGGAAACAGTATTCAAAATGTGGGGAACAGCTAGTATCAAGTTGAAAGAGAGATTATTCTGTGCTTGGAACAAGTGGGCCAATGAAACTGGATGTAGGAAATGTAGGGAAGGGGTAAAGGGTAAGAAGACTGGAAAAGTCAGAAAAGGCCAGATTATGAAATGAAAATTTTCCATTTGATTCTGGAAGTTAATAGGGAACCACTGGAATTTATCAAGTAGTGTGGAAACATGGTCAAACCTACACTTTAAGAAAATCTCTTTGGGAGCCAAGATGGCGGAGTAGAAAGACTCACATATGCTAGCTCCGAACCCACAGCCCATAATTATCTATAAAAAGAACTCCCAACAAATTCTGGAACAGTGGAGCTGCACAGCAATGGGGTAAAGGAGATTTCCATTCCAGAGAGCCCTGAAAAACTGACCCCAAAGATCCATTGCGCACCGGACGGGAGCGGAGCCCAGCCCTGCCCTGGCCACATGGCACTGAGAGGAGCGAGCAGATCGGAGCAGGCTTCAGGGACAGAATCTCCAGCAGCCGCGAAGGTCCCTCCACCCACAGACGCACAGGTCAGTGAAAGAGACGTCTGGACGGGCTGATAGGGGAGCGGAGTGTCTCCATGATTCAGGCCCCTCAGGAGGCAGCAGCAGAGGCAGCAGGTGGCCAGAGGTTCCCGGAGCAGGCAGGAGCTCCATTACAGAAGGTCTCTGCATAAACCCCCGGAGGGAACTGAGCCTGGGAGGCGGCCCTGCCCCCACCTGAGCACCAGAACTTAAGCTCCCCTTGAATAGCAGCCAGGCCTGGCACTGAAAGCCCTGAGGCTGGAGAGCAGCATTTGAATCTCAGACCCCAAGAACTAGCTGGGCAGATCTAGGCGAGGGTGGAGAGGATTCTCAGAAGTCAAGTAACTGGCTGTAAAAATGCCCAGAAAAGGGAAAAAAAATAACACCATAGAAGGTTACTTTCTTGGTGAACAGATGATTCTGCCATTCCTCTCTGACGAAGAAGACCAATGCTTACCACCAGGGAAAGACATAGGAGTCAAGGCCTCTGTATCCCAAAAATCTGAAATAGATATCCAGTGGGCTCAGGCCATGGAAGAGCTCAAAAAGGATTTTGAAAATCAAGTTAGACAGGTGGAGGAAAAACTGGGAAGAGAAATCAGAGCAAT